>OX352748.1:4812500-6012500 GCA_947095525.1 Trisateles emortualis | reverse complement strand
CCACCCCTTCCATCCCGAGGGTGTCGTAAGAGTCGACTAAGGGAGTAAGTGTTATCCACCGCAAGAGAGGGAAAACTCGAAACAAAACCCTATACCAACCCGTCTGGCCAGCGTGGTATAGTAGGCTAATATCCCTCTGTTTGGAGGAGACCCGTGCCCAGCAGTGGGACGTTTATGGGTTGAGACGTAATATTAATTTAAAATTGTTGTTGACAGACCTTTGACAATTAAGTTCCCGTGGGCATACTAATGGCCTCAACGGGATCTCGGAGAGCGGCGTAGACGTCGACATGCATAACGGCAAGCCATACAATGAAATGGGGGTTTAAACATGCATAAAGCATCATACACCACCCATACAACTGTGACCTTTGGTATTGGACACGGATATTGAGCTGTGAAAGTCATCAGCGCGTAAAGGTATTTGGCGTGAATATATTTACGGCGCACAGCAGTTTTCGGCGTGTAAAAGCATTATATACTTACGTGGAAAGAGCATCAGGCGCGCTCAGATCTTTGGCGTTCATAAGTCATCAGTGTAATCAGGTATAATGCCACTGATTGGATTGTTAGTCGTATATGACAGTCATTCGAAGCTCAAGATCCATGTCACAATACCACATTTAAATTTGATAAAATGAACTATAATGTTTGTGACAAATTACATAGTGTTTACATACAATACATTTGTGTCTGTGACTGTACCAAATGGACTGTGAATTTTAGTGAAAACGACAAACTTACTACTATAATTTTAAGTAGTTTATACTTAGATTAAGTGTTCTGTACCTAAATATAATTTTGCCCAGTGTTTTCATATAATTTACACAAAAGTGCAAAAGCATAATTACACTACGTATCTAATAATTGTAAAAAGCACTAATACAATAATGAAATGTTTTAAATTTACAAGGTGCTGGTTTTGCAAATATCATGCCAGTTTTGCGATTCATAGCTAGTAATAAGAATTATTAGTAGTTTTGCAAAATTTGCATGGTGTAAATAAGCCTGATTCCACGGTTCCTTTATTTAAAACATGTTAAATAAGTATGTAATATTGCACAAACAAGGCAAATAAAGGAAGTATATAATAAACTTATATAAAAATAAACATTTAAACCTGATGTGATATCCATTAAAAGGTAAGTTTTTTCTAATACTTAGATCATAAACTTTACTTCTATTGAAAACTATATTGATGGAGCATTAAGAGTAGATAATAGGTAATTAGAGTCTTGTAGAAAAAATCAAACATAAGTAATGTTTGTTTAGCAATTTAGAGTTGTGCCAATTGTCATAATCTTTTTTTCAAATGAGTGTATAAACATATATGTTTACCAATGTGATCCCTAGGCTACTGTGAATTCTTTTCAAAATAAATGCATAGAATCACATTGCGAATTTTATCATATTAAACATCACTTGTTAACTAATTTCCATTTTCATGAGAATGATTAAAGCTAAAACTCAATAGCCTGGAGATCAATTAAGTTGACTGTATGTAAATCAGTCTATCGCCGTACAGGCTGTGCTTATAAGGACGGGACACAATAGTAACTACGTCCTCGCTGTTAAATATGTTTGTACGGACGATATAAAATTGTAACTACGTCTCAACCTTACATACCTACTGCTCGGACGGGATAAAGCAACGATGTTTAAGTTAACGTTATTATAATTAAATCCTCCATCTACCAATACCAAGTATAAATTATGATCTAAGTTTAATTCTTATAAATTACGTAATATAACGTTTTGTCTGATAAATTATTATTGTAATTATTTAAATAAATAATCATTATCAACGTAATAAAATATAAAGATAATTAAGTTGCAGTTAAAACAACGTAGTTAGACATACTTATAAAGTGAAGAATAGTAGCGCATAGAATAAATAGATAAAACACCAGTGCAAGAATGAGTAGCAGCGATTTAAGTTATTATTATCTCCATGTGTTGCTATTTGCTGCACAGAATTTTCGAGAACAAAACCTTGTTATAATATTTCATCTAATCATTGAAGCTTTTGAAGGAATGATTAAAATCGTTATATCATTCTTCAAATAAGTTTATAAAGTCGTCCGCCGCGATACGGAGCTTATTCCCTAGTGCGCGAGTTGCCTTTTAAAGTAAAATAGGACAAATTTCCTTATTGTTTTCTATGCGTTTTTATTCTAAGATGTAATCCATATTTGTATATAGTGTAATAAATAGATTTATACGTAATTCCAATATACTTGTGAATAGTTAATATTACTGTAAAATATACAAACTGCCTGATACACTTGTTATTAAAAATAAAATGTTAATGCATATTAGTAATTTTATTTAATTTCATACCTCTCATTTTTAACCGACTTCAAAAAAGAGGTTATCAATTTGTGTGTATTTTTTTAAATACACACAAATATCCGTTATTTATGAAAAGAATTGATCTGATCTGATGGGATCAATAAGGAATTGGGGGAACTCTTCAAAAAATATATGCATATTTATATAAAAAGGGTACAATTGAACTGATCTTATACATACCTATTTATAAGATTATACCTATCGAATTTGTCGACACTAGTCGATAATATCCCATTTAAAAGTTTTCTATTAATCGCTCTAGAATGCCTTGTCTCTTAATCGTAGCCCACAGCAGTTTATTAGCAGTGGTTTATGTAAAGAAAATTTAACAGAAATGAATACTTATTCTCCTGAAGAAATTGCAGTCCTGATGAAGTACAGCTCCTGCTGAAACTCGTAACCTGCCACATTGCATAAGTGTCGCTACGGTGGTATTTAGACGTGACTGTTCCAATTTGAGATTGGTCCAATCCTTACTAATATTATAAATGTGAAAGTTTGTAAGAATGGATGGATGGATGTTTGTTACTCTTTCACGTAAAAACTACTGAACGGATCCGGATGAAATTTGGCACAGAGATAGATTATGGTCTGGAATAACATATAGGCTACTTTTTACAGCGATAACCGCCATCCACGTGGGCGGAGCCGCGGGCAAATGCTAGTACTTAATAATTGCATAAAAGTCTCTGACGATCATTGACGGTTGTCGTTAGCTGTTACCTTAAGTCGTACGGTCAATTTTCCATAAGTTCGTACTGAGATCTGTATTAGAATCAGATTGAAGGATAGTATATTTACATATACTTAAATGTTTTAGTCAATGCCAATCTAAAGATTGACATCAGATTGGTGCATTGATGGAAGATTGAAACTTGTAACTTAGTCATACCAATGACGCATTAAAAGCACTCAAACATTCTAATTTTATTAAAAAATCTATTTTTATTCAAAAATAAATAAATATGCTTAGCTAATCATTTGATGTATATTAATATGGAGGGTACTACATAAAGATATCTTAAAATAGAACTTGACTGAAATTTGAACGTAACGGTCAACGTAGGTACCCTCAAAGACAAAACTGTTAAAGGGAAAGGATTATCAATTACAAAAACGTCATTTAATTCAAATACAACACCAAATCACATTATATTTTCTATAATATTAGTACATAATATATTTTTTCTTTATATGTGTTTTTTTTTTAATTTCTTAACCATTATCCTAACGCCTTTGTAGTAAACCTACTGTTATGCCCATACAACTATAAATGTAAAATACAATGTAAGTTGGTTAATATAGAAGTGAAAAACGCTTGAAATTTTTATTTTTAATAATAAATTTTATTCTTTAAGAAAATAGATGCAAAGAGGCTGTGATAAATAACCATATTTAGTTTAAGTGGGCCCCAAAGGAAGTTCATTAATCATTGTTATATAAATAGCTCTATTATATCTTATTTGATAACGATAATTCTCTAATATATTCTTTGTAAATACTCTAACATTATGTATCTTACGACACATAGTATTATATTAAACATAAAATTATTCAAATGAGCTTCATTTAGCTGGGTTAAATTAAGGCCATTTGAATTCAATTAAAAACTAACTAAAACAATACTAAAAACATAATTTAAACTTAAAATGCATTAAATCGTTCTTAAATTTGTAATATGTAAATTGAGACCTCAATCAGATATTTTATTTATAGGTAATAAAATTCCTTTACATACATTATCTGATTGTTTGTTGAGCTTTACGCATACATTTTTTACCGACACAATAGCCGGCCATGTTGAAAAAAAAATGTTGCCAATACAAAAAACTAAAGTTGCCTGAATAAAAAATGTTATCACAAATCTTGTTCAGCTTCGTAATAAAATAAATAGTTTATTATTTGCGTAATTAAGTTCAGCACATTGCGAAGCTATTTGATATGTCCGTCTGTCTATGTAATTTTGAGATTTATATAGTGAGGCGATTGAATCAGTAGAGTATTTGAAAGTATTAATTTGACCATGACACTTCTACCCAAATCTATAAAGAAACCAGACTTCAATTTTTAATAAAATATGATTATTTTCCGAGACACTGTGGCTGTTATTCGATACTACTAGTATTCGAATATATACTAATCTTGGTATTTTATTCATGAAGACAAGTTTGAAACTACTTTTATAATTTTTCAATATTCTCCATTTTAATTATTCTACTTATTAAACCGCCTTCCTCATAGAAGGTGAACAAAATTTATATAAAATAAATGTTTCTACTCTATAGCAACGTTTGTTACAAAAATAACGTTATTTCAATTTACAGTTTAGGAAAAGTAAATTAAAATTATTTTCTATTCTCACTTTGTTAGTGACTGCACTGTATATTTTTGTATGAGGGGTTTATACATAGATCATAGACATCCCTTCTTACTTGAATTCAAAAGATAAGCTGGCAACAGACCTGATATTTTTTTTAATAACGTAACATTTTCGACGAGCCTCTTTTATAACGGTATTTGCTCAAATATCATGCAGAGGTGACAGCGAGCGGCTGGGTTCACTGTACTGACTGCAAGAGCGCTTGTTTTGTACGTTACATTCAAATAAGTCATTAGCCAGCTTAAAACATTTAGGGTAACAGTATTTTTATACAAAGATTCGAAATTATAAAAATTAAAATAACATTTGAAATACTTAATCAGTAATACTGAACGGAACAAAAAAGAAAATATTTCAAGTTCGTGACTAGATTGATTGTATTACAATATATTAAAATAAAAGAATTAAATAAATTTACAATAATCCAATACATACTTAGGTATATTAGGTACTTACAATGAAAAGGAATGCAATTGCTACCCGTTATTTTAAAATAACACCAAAGTTTAAAGTTTTCTTTGGCTGTTTTAAAAATGGCGAATTGGAAAAAAGGAAAAATAGGACCGTGAGGAATTAATCCAACCAATTAATTCCCACTATAAAGTTCTTAAAAATACGCCATCTTTATTTATAGACATTTATAACAAACGGTAACAGCTTTTTAGCGGCAATACCTATATTTAAAAAAAAACAAAAAATAATATTATCAGTGTTGCCATTTTTGCATGCAGTTACCGTTTACGAGGAAACAAAATCTAACAATCAATTTGGAATGAATTTCACATTTGTCAAGATGGTATACAAATATATGCCAGTTTGACAAACACATACTGTAGCAGACATAACATGAGCAACTGAAACAATATTGATTAGAGTGAAAGAGAGAAGAGTAGATAAAAAAGCTTAGTATTTTGTAGTCACTCAGTTTCTCATGTTATGCCTACATTAATTTCTGTCGAGTCCTTGTTTGCTAGTCATTGCTGGTAAGAGATTATGAGCATTTACAATAAAATAACTATCTAACTTTTACTCAGACAAAAAATCATGAAGTGAAAATAAAAAAATCTGATATGAAAAAAAAAATATGGGGAAGCCCATATTACGGAATATATTAGAATATATTATTAAATATTATTACGGAATAAATTGGAAAGATTGTAACAGCTGTAGTTAGGTATATGGCGCTACCCAACATCATAATTGTTTCGGAGAAAGATTCTGAAGTGGCAACCACGAGCTGGAAGACAAAGCGTGGACGGGCCTTCAACACGGTAAACCGATGACCTAGTAAAGGTTGCTGGCAAGACAATTTCAGCTCAAGACCAAATCCTGTGGAAATCTTTGGGCTTCTGTCCAGCAGTCTTTTAATAAAATGTCAGTTTTCGAAACTAAGTAATCCATAAGACGACTGAAATTTAGTATTTGTTATCCTTTAAGAATTCTTTACCAGCTTTGACCAGCAAACATCACCAAGTCCTTTAGTTGGTTAGATTATCTTCATGTGCTTTTTTAACAACGGCGAGCTTAGAATGCGGGTCCTGTGGTTGAAGCCCCGCGTACGGTGGTGCTCGGGTACCGTGAAGCACTAATGACCAGCCACGCAGGAATCCGGACCAGTCTGAGGGATTGTTGCCGCCGTTGTATTGCGCCTGGAGGGTGGAACGTTTATATTAAAAAATAATATAATTTAAAGGATACATTTTGGTAGAATCTGCATAGTTTCCAGACTTCTTTAAATCTGTTGTAATCGTGTGTTTACTGTCCTACCGTGACGGAGTACAGACCGCCCATAAAGACCTCTGCTATGATCTTTAAACTATTTGCAGTAAGAACCGGCTTTAAATGTGCACTCTAAAGCACAGAGACGCTCAGATGAAATACAACTAAGCGGTCACCCACTATGCCCTCGGTAGCATAAAGTTCATCTTAAGAAATGGTCTCTAATCATGCAGCAAGAAACAATACATTTGGTAATAATGAACTCTATAATCAGCTACCTCTAAGGTCCAGGTTCCTTGGGGATACTCCCCCCACGTGTGCGTGGTCATGAACGGCCACTTAGTCAATCCATCACGTGAGTCGTCATCGTTTGCTCGCCTGCTTAAAATCATTGACCTGTAAACAACAACATAAGAAATTGCTCACTAATGTGCATATTGAGGATCCTCTGACTTCCCTAAACCAAAGTCTAATATACATAGAAAGAAAGAAATGGTTCGGTGGCCGATCAGGCGAAGTGCTACTGGGTTTTTTTATTAAATAAATCTTAGTAGTCGCAAAGAGTTTGGAAAGGTGCACAATATGGCTTACTTAGAACCCAACAGGGCTAGCAAAATTAAGGTGTCACCCACCACTGCTCAATGGGGAAAAAACCGCGATGATATATTGGATCTTACCTGGTACCCATAGGGCTAGTAAGGAATAACTCCAAGTCCCCGCGTCTTGTCGCGTTTGCGCTAACCACCGCCTGCACGTGCTCCAAGTATCTGACTTCGCTTGGATTTCCAGTACATGCTGTAGTTTCAATCTTCAGTGTAAGCATGCCTTCTAATGGAATTTCCCTGAAAATTTTGATGAAAAATACATGGTATTACTATTGTGAGAAGCTAATGGAGAAAGTCTGATCAGACCCGAATACTGTTGAAATGATCGGAGGAAGCCTATTACGTCTCGGAGTGACGTCAACTTTTTCGCTTCATTCACAGCCATAATATTCTTCGTTTTGCTCGTCAACTTAAAGTAAGTACTCCTAAATTGCCCTTTAACTTCTAATACCATAGTTTAATTTGCAAAAAGGCCAAACTCTTTCTAACAGCAGCTAAAAGCTAAGGCCTTCTCCAAACACGGAATCGCTCGTATTCTCTTCCACCAGTATTTACGACGGTCGTTGGTTGACCTTAAGGAATATAAGATGGTCAATAAAAATAATCTTACTGGTGAGTATTGACCGATCCAGCTTCGCAATGATATCGGGGGGGTACCGAGCGCCAGTTTGCAGCCAGCGCTGTCATGGCTCCTGCGTCTAACACACCAAAGCCGAAGAGGTGGTTAAACTCCAGCCCCACGCCGTTCATCGTCCAGTGGAAACGACCCTGGAAACACATCACAATTGGTAAAGTGATTTTGATATGACTTTAACAGATCTTTAGGCTGTTTAATGAAGTTTAATAAATTCGTCAAACTTAAAATGAATTTCCATAAATCACGCGATTTGACTTAGCAGCCATATTTAATTCGAGCCGAGTATGGTTTAAACAGACGTTAGCTTATGCATGTATGTATGGACTAACACATGCTAATTAATTGATGCGAAGACTGATTGAAAGTCTATCTGTAGATTGATGCAATTTATAACTGTGTCCGTCAATATTATATAAGTAAAGAATTAGGTCGAGGTGTACCAAAGGGGGCGCACAATTTTTTTTTCCTTAAAATAACGAAAAATATAGGATTCGAAAAAAGACTGACAAAAAAAATTTGAAAAAAATGAGAAAAAAAATTCACAATTTTTTATTACCTAAATTTCAAAATCTTGCCTTAAGAACATCTTAATAAAACGTTGAAAACGAATTAACTTTCAGATCAACAACAGACACCTAGTTTACTTTGTTAGTTTTAATTTTACTGAATTAATGCCTTTGGAATAAAACAATAAACTTTAAATAAATTACATCATACGATCGTAAAGCTTCATCAAAAGAAAATTCATTCAAGAACTAAAGAAATAATAAAAAGTTTCTGTGAAATTATTAAAGCTGAAATATAAATTGATTTCTAACAGCAATTTAGGACAAAACAATTGGAGAAGTTTCCATCAGTTCGTTTGTTAGAGTTTTAATAATTTTGATTCGGAGAGAAATCTTACACCCACGCGGCACGCTCGTCAATCCACCTCAAGATTTAAATAACAAAAGGGAGTAAATTGTCGTTAAATGAAACCAGAGTATACTCAATCAACTTGATTATATTCTGGTTACATCATTTATTTGATATAAAATGTTTTTTGGTGTATACGTTCACGTTTCTACGTTTTTACGCAATTCTATTGGTTAAGTCAAAAGTAAAACTCAGATGCAGATACTTATTAACGTCATAAAAACAAATGCCAGCATTTTTTTTTCATTTGGCCAATTCGCTGACTAGGGTAAGGCTCTTTCACTCTAAATTATATGTTACTAGCTGTTGCCCGCGGCTCCGCCCGCGTGGATGTCGGTTATCGCTGTAAAAAGTAGCCTATAAATGTAAATTCCAGACCATAATCTATCTCTGCACCAAATTTCATCCAGATCCGTTCTGTAGTTTTACTTTTTACATATTTTTACATTTATAGGCTACTTTTTTCTTGATGAATGGATGGATGTTTGTTACGTGAAAGAGTAACAAACATCCATCCATCCATACTCACTAATTTTCATATTTATAATATTAGTAAGGATTTACAATAATTTGGTATAAGTTACAATATTTGTTGTAACAAAGTGGAAGGTTATAACTGGCACAAATAAATAAGGAGATATAAAAATAATTAGACTGGTACCTACTTGGTGACTACTAGTTTATATAATTAAATATTATAGTTAAAATAATTACCTTAGCATCGTACAATGAGTTCCTTTTTGATGTAAGCACAGTTAGATGTTGGATGTCTCGCCATGTTAGACTTGGGCTGAAATAAAAGAACAATATCTGAGATCTGTCATCATCATCTCAACCCATAAACGTCCCACTGCTGGGCACGGGTCTCCTCCAAATATTTGGAGGGACATTAGCCTACTATACCACGCTGGCCAGACGGGTTGGCATAGGGTTTTGTTTGTCATACAGGTCCCGTATTTACTACAGACTCCAACTCTCCCAAGGTTATCCTAAGACCTCAAAAATTTTGACATATAGATTATTATTGTAACCATGAAGAGAAATAAATTATTTTATTATTATTATAACTTACACAAGTATACATTTTAAGTAAGTTTATATCAATATTAGGTGATACTAGAATTATTGCAATTCTAAGTAATATCAGTCAAGTAAGACAACTCTCGCACTAGGGAGCAAGGCTTGCGTCACGGGGGACTTTACAAACATACAATTAACGGACACAAATAACATCCAGACTCAGAACAAATCTTCGAACCCACAACCTCGTGCACAGCAGGCGCATATTGCACCCACTGGACCACCAAGGCAGTCAATCAATCATATTTATAAACTGTGCAACGTGTCCACGCCTTTACCAAAGTCCATTTAATCCGTTTTAATAGCCACTCAAGAAGCAAGCCAAGCTAGAAGTGGTTGGAGCACTTTGTTACATAAACATCTCTATATATTCCACCTCGCAGTCCGAGCTAACTGCATTACACTTATATAGAGGTATAGTGCAATAAATTGTGTTTAGACGAGAGAGCTAAAGTCTTATCTTGTTTATCTGAACAAGATATAAAACTAAGACTAAGTAAGTAAGTATACCATCGGTATAAGTATACCACCGACTGCCTCGGTGGTCCAGTGGCCGCAGTATGCGCCTGCTGTGCACAAGGTTGTGGGTTCGATTCCCACATAGGACAAAACTTTGTGTGACCCAGAAAGAATTGTTCTGAGTCTGGGTGTAATTTGTGTCCGTTAATTGTATGTTTGTAAAGTCCCCCGCGACACAGAGCAAGCTCTGTGCGTGGGGGACTTTACAAACATACAATTCTCTAGTGCGGGAGTTGTCTCTTAAAAAAAAAGAAACATCTGATATACGAGTACCTACTTAGTTTTGGTTAACTTTCTTTTTAATCGATTTCAAATAAAAAGTAATCTCAGTTCGTCGAAATCCTTTTTTTATGTATGTACATCTTCGAGTAATCGGTAACGATTACTCGAAGATGTCTGTAGTGATTTGAAATTGATACTTTCCAGGTGTTCTTTTTTAAATTTTATCGAAATTGGTTAAGCAGTTTTTGAAAAATCAACACAATAATCTAAAACTTGTCGTTCCAATTTTTTTTATACTACTAAGTAACAAAGAAATAAAACTTAATTTGGTTATAGTATCAGTCCTAAAATTTTAGTAAATTATATTGACAGTATTTTCTTTTTTATACCTAAATTAAGTTTTATTTCTTAGCCTGTGTGTTATTTTAGGGTTAAACACCCCAACTGCAGAGGGTTGCTCAAATAGCCTTTTATTATTCTGTAGGTATATGGTAATAAGAGTTAGTTTGTGAATTTTCAAGACTAATGAAATGCAGAAGTAAATACGTGGCTGGCTCTCCTTCTATATTTATTGTCATCTATCTGTTGTCCTGTATGTGTTCGAATAAATGCGTTTTCTTTCTTCTACACCAGGGCTTTATGATGGGAGTATTCCTGGGATAGAAATACGTTTCTTTCAAAACGCATACGTAAATAAGAGCTGGAGACCTGTATACAGGAACACAACTACAACGCTGTGTATAGTTATTTGGCTGTGTTCTCTTGTAAGGTGGAGATTCTTCCCCAGTCGGGCTTGCTCGCTAGTATGGTGCCTTGACTTAACTTGGCCGATCGTACAAACTGTGAAACTTACTTGGCATGTAGAGCCAAAGCAAATACTCCAGCTGCCTCAGGCGCGGCGGCTGATGTCCCTGAGTGCGTGGCCGTACACTTCCCGTACAGGTCCGTGGTGGCCACTCCAGTGCTAGGGTCCCGGGCACCGTTACTGAAGGTACTCGCGAGGGTGGAGGAGCAGGACTCATCGTAGTGCGCGTTCTGACCATCGTTGATAGCACTGTAAGAAAAATAGAATAATTATTAGGCACTAGATTTCGCCCACAAACAAACAAACCCACGGCATTAATTTATTTTAAAAAGTACCTAGCATATATGCTATTACAGAATATATTCTATCTCTGTGCCAAATTTCATTCAGATCGGTTCAGCTGTTTTGGCGTGATAGGGTAACAAACATCCATCCATCCAGACTTTATAATATTAATAGGTATAGATATATAAATGACGAGATAAGCGAAACCTAAAACACGACAGCGACTAATCTCGACGGAAACTAACCATATGCGCCGAAGTTATACTTAATAGTGCATAAATGTGTGCGCAAACACAGTTGCACTCTACATTTCCTCGCTCCCATAGCCAACGAGAAGGCAACCCAACACCCGAAGAGAGATCAACGGCTTTACGTTCTTTTCTAATAAAAACTTACTTGACAGAAAACCCTAATAACCATCGAACACTCATGATCAACATTCGCACAATTCTCTAGCCGGGCTTGCCCCCTTGTATCATCTTTGGCTGAGATTCGATACTAATCTTAATTAATGTTCAGTGTTGTGTTCATTAACATATAAAGCGATTTCAGTCTTTGATCTAGCTGTTAAATGTATATAAACCGTGTTTGTATTATATAACAAATTAATATATATGAAAATAAGGAAACCATTAGATATAATAATAGTAACCCATATATGTCCCACTGCTGGGCACGGGTCTTCTCTCCTCATCAAGCGCGAAGGTCTAAACCCTCCCGGTTCAGACCTTAGTTCTAACATGCTGGCCTAATGCGGGTTGGTGAATCTGACATGACTTTAGAATTACTTCTAAGACATGTGGGTTTCCTTACTATGTTTTCCTTCACCGTTAGCAGATGGCGAATCATTTGAATTGTACATATAAACTCCACAAAGTGAAATTCACATTGGTACTGCCACCCGGGATCGAACTCGCACCTCTCGCGTGCATGTCGGTTACTTTCCCACTCGGCCACCACCGCTTACAAAAAAATACTTTTGACACCATTAGATACTAAAACTATAGAGAAAAATAATGTAAAGTGAGAGAAAGAGAAAGAAGCCCCCGTGATCAAAATTTGGTTAGGAAGACATTATTATTGTTATCTTTACATTATTACTATTATAAAGTAATAAAAATAAATCATAAAAAGTAAATTTAAATGAACAGCCGTACAGAGGTCTCTTATTGCGTTTGTTAGGTACACTAACAAACGCAATAAGAGAGGTAGGGCACCATACTAGCGAGCAAGCCCGACTGGGGAAGGACCTCCACCTTACAGAAGACCACAGCCAAATGACTACACACAGCGGTGTAGTTGTGTTCCTGTGTGTGAGTACAGGTCTCCAGCGCTCATTTAGGAATGCGTTTTGAAAGATACGTATTCCTATCCCAGGGTTACTTCCATCTTAAAGCCCTGGTGTAAAAAAATGGGTTGGCAACACGCAAGTGATACCTCCGGTAATGCAAGCGTCTATAGGCTACGGATACTGCTTAACATCAGGTGGGCCGTATGCTTGTTTGCCACCCAAGTAGTATATAAAAAAAAAAAAAAAAAAAAAAAAAAAAAAACACTGGTAACTGCTTACCACCCATATTATTTTACACTCAAAACATTAGTCAACGGCGATAAAACAACAGTAATCAACATTTAAAAAGACGAAATTACTCATTGTCTCTTATTAATACAAAATAGATGATACAAACCCGTTATGATAATGGTATACAATTTATCATTTGTCAAGAAAATATCTTTTATAATAATTCTCCGTCAACTCGGAAACAAAGAATAATTACGTTGCAAAGTTTATGGAAGTATATTCAGTTTGTTTTTACTAGAATAAACAAAGAGTTTTGAGTAACAATAAAATCAATTCAAATTCAAAATCATCTATTCATATAGATCACACTGTGACACTTATGCAGGTCAATGAAAAATGCCAAATGAGACGTCAGCTAATTTGCCTACTGCCGGATTTGCTGACTGAACAGACAGGGGTAGAGCCCAAGGAAAGAACCGGCAAGAAACTTAGGCCACTCCTTTCAATCGCCAGATATGTGATTACAATTTTATTTGTGTTACAATTAGTGGAGAAAGTGATGCAATTGTAACAACTTAGTAAGTAAATATTCGATTACTTATTTATTAAGGTTTGAAATTAATTCAAAAGACAGTGATATTGTTGTGGTCTTGTGCTCTATATTTTTCTTTCTTTATCTTTAAAAAAGACAATGCCCACACTAGGGAACAAGCTCTGTGTCGAGGACTTTACAAACATACAATTAACGGACACAAAGTACATCCGCACTCGGGACAACCATTTATGGATCACACAATTTTTGTCCCGTGCGGGGATCGAACCTACAACACGCTACGCAGTGGTAAATGGAGGGGTAACCACAGTCAAATTACAGGACTAGTAGTGTTAATTTTGGAATGCAATTTTAAGAATAAAAATATAATAAGTAAAAATACGACACTAGCTAGGTGGACCGACGACCTAAAAAAGATCGCTGGGACGGACTGGATACGGAAGGCGGAGGACCGTGTGCTGTGGCGCGTGTTAGGAGAGGCCTATGTCCAGCAGTGGACTACGATAGGCTGATTGATTGATTAAAGTAAAAATAAGTAAAAGTTTTATGATGATGATGTTATTTTAATTCTTCTTTAATTTAAATCTATACTTAATTTATAAAGCTGAAGAGTTTGTTTGTTTGGTTGAATGTGCTAATCTCAGAAAGTACTGGTTCGATTAGAAACAATACTTTTTTTTGTTGAATTGTGCATTTACCCAAAAAGGCTATAGGCTAATAACATCACGCTAGGAGCAGTCACTACTGCATGCTGCTGCGCGTGGTAATTTGGAACGTACATTTCCCCGATTTTGCAACATATCTCACTAGATATGTTGTTGTGGTAATTTGGAACGTACATTTCTCCGATTTTGCAACATATCTCACTTACAAATAACAAATTACCACGCGGACGAAGTCGCGGGCGACTTAAATATATAAATAATATTTTCTTTGTGGCTAAACTTCCAAATAAATAACGAAGGTTGTCCGATCGACCTGCTAAATTTGACTCAGATGTTGGAGGCACACGCCGTCGCAGTCAGAAAACACATTAATTATTCAGCCGTAATAGCAAAACGATGTTGGTTCTTACTAAGTATAGCCGAGTGGCATTTTGTGAGGGTTATATTTGAACAGACTTTTATGTTCGGGAAATAAAACAATATTCTCTCTCTCTCTCTCTCTCTCTCTCTCTCTCTAGTAGCCTTTGAGTGTGACTGAGAAGGTTAGATACCTCTTTGGCCAAAAACAGATATTGAGTTTTTCTCAAAATCCACAATAAATGTCTGAAGTTTGGACTTGGCGGTGCATACAAATCCGTGCCTCGGCAAACACGTAAAGCTTTTTTTTTTCTTTTTTTTTTTTAAAAGACAACTCCCGCACTAGAGAACAAGCTCTGTGTTGCGGGGGACTTTACAAACATACAATTAACGGACACAAATTACACCCAGACTCAGAACAACTCTTTGTGGGTCACACAAAGTTTTGTCCCTGTGTAGGAATCGAACCCACAACCTCGTGCACAGCGGGCACATACTGTACCCACTGGACCACCAAGGCAGTCCAGCTATTGGTCCTACGCCTGGTCTTTCCCCAGTCGTGTCGTATTGCCGTCCTATTGAACTATGAGAGTAAGGGAATAAAGTGCATCTGTATTTGCATACACACATTATAATCTCCCACTGAAATTCGGTTAGTAGAGTTCTTGGGTTAATTCCCACACAGGACAAAACTTTGTGTGATTCATAAATGGTTGTTCCGTTTCTGGGTGTAATTTGTGTCCGTGAATTGTATGTTTGAGTCTTCTGCAACACAGGGCTTGTTCCCTTGTGCGGAAGTTGTAAAAAAATAGGTTTAATACCACGATTATGTTACTTAAAAAAATGTTGCCGGTGATTGCGTAATTTGTAATTAGTTTATATTATTGTATTTTTACAAAACAACTTTTATGAATATAAACTTACCTGTTAATAGACACTGTCCACATGGAGGCTGCGTAACCATCACAGTTGCAATCGTCGTCTTCACCACCATCTCCACTCGCCCACACGTAGATGTTGCCCAAACCGTTGCGACCCTGGCAAAACAAAACATTTTTTTAAGAATAATAATAATATCTCAGCAGTCCAGCTGAAGTGGAAGGTGGGTTACGTCAGTCGCATGTCCAGGCGCTGTTGGCTAAGGTAACCAAGCAGCGGCCACCTGGTAGACCCAAAATAAGATGGCGAGATGAGCTTGACGCCAGTAGAAGGGATTCAATTGGCAAAATATATGCTTTCATCGAAAAAAGAAAGGGGTGTTCTTAACCCTACAGAGGAACAGTTAGGCTAGTAATAATAATAGCAACCCATGCACCTTTTCTCTCTCTATTAAGAGAACTGAGAGTGTTTTAAGCCTTGATCTACACATGCTGGCTTGATTCGAGTGGTGGATCAGAGGTTATGTTTCCTTATGATATACTCTTTCACCATTAGATGATAAATTATTAAAAAAATACGTACATGCGGTAACGGAGAAATGTATACAGGGCCGTTAGGAAGATTAGTTTATTAAGAAAACCAATGTTTGAATTTGTATGAAATATATTTAACCTATAATTTTAATCAGTAAATCAATTGTATTTAGTTATTACCCATGTATAAATATCACTGCCTCCGTGGCTGTGTGAGACTGCTGATCACGAGGTCCCGGGTTCGACTCCCGGGTCGGGCCAAAAAAATCGATATTGAGTATTTCTGTTAAGAAATTCACAATAGGTGCCCGGAGTTTGGAAATTGGCGGTGTTTACATCCCCGTGCCTCGGAAAGCACGTAAAGCCGATGGTCCTACGCCTGATCTCTCTCCGCAGGGGTATTCCGTAAGAGCAAAAACCGAGCCACCGCAAAAACCGAGCAAAATCCATCTGTCAGATTGAAAATCGGTATTCCGTAAGAGCCCTTTTTGACGTTTAGTCAATAGATTGTGCCGTCCCCGAGCAATCACAACTGTCAATTTTGCGATCACAACTGTCAGTTTGCCATCGCTGTTTCTTAGAGAATTAGCCGGCCGGTCGTGTCGGATTTGCCGTCCCATTGGACTATGAGAGTGAGGGAATAAAGAGTGCACTTGTGTTTGCGCACACACTTGTGCACTATAATATCTCCCGCGCAGTTGGCTAGTCTCTGTTGAGATTAGCCGCCGTGACCGAAATTCGGTTAGGAGGACATTATAAATATAACACCAATCTTAGTATGTTAATACTTTAAAACCTATATTATTGTTTCTCATCTCTCTAAACTCCGTCCATCCTAAGTAATGTTAAGTGTAAGAAATTGTTTCTAGCGATGAGGCCGCCCAATATACATAGCTGTAAATCTATGTATATTGGTACGTATATAAAATGTATGTACGAGCATAACTTTCGATCGACTGCACCAAATTAGATAATTCTTCTTGTTTCTGTTTGTTATTGTCAGGACAAGGTTTGTTTAGAAGAAAATTAAATATTCAAAAAAAAATATGGCGGTACGAATTTCACCAGGTTACCTAGTTTATTATAAAGAGAAATGTAATTTGGTTTACAATAGTATTATCTATCTGAATTCTACGGCAGTAAACAACTTCTGCCTATCCCCTTAGTGGAAAGAAAGCTTTAAACTGTTACTAATAGATCAAAAGTTCAAAATTATTATTTAATAAATTATAACTGCAGGGAAATGAACAGACTTCCAGTGAGCTATTTCTATCCATTAATGCTATTAGCCTTATACATAATAGTAATGGGCATCAGGTTGCAAAGTGAAGGTAAGTTTTCAGTGTCAACTTGTGGCCGTGACCCAGGTAATGCCACGGTTTGTCGTCACTTGTCGCGCTACCGTTTTGTAAGGGCAGGCAGGTAGGCATGTTACTTCTAACAGATACTAGAGTGTAGTCAGATAGATAGAAACTCTTTATTGTCCATCAATTACATTTATGATTTTATATGATAGTCAGCAACGGAGATAGCTGTACAGCCCCTCTAGACAAGTGGCATAAGTGATAGTCGAATCGAAAAGTCAAAAATTCAAATGTATGGGATTTGACGTAAGTTTACGACATTGTATCGCAGACTTACGTCAAATCATATACATTTGTTTTTTTGACTTTTCGATTCGACTATCGCTTATGCCATTTGTCTAGAGGCTCAGGGCCGCTATATGAAGATTAGTGTTTTAACAAAACCATTTTATATATGTCTGTCGAATTTGGTAACAGTGTATAATTAGACTAAACCTACAGATAAAAATATCTTTAACACAAATTCATACATAAGTTTTCCTAAAGAACGAATGTTCATATAGCGGCCCTGTACAACTATCTCTGTTGCCCACCGTACAATGAGCGGCCTTATCGCTAAAAGCAATTTTTGCCAGGCATCTTTGGATGAACAGAAAATAAAGTTAAATATAATAAAGCAAAAGTTTTTTAGCTGTGGTCTTCTGTAAAGTCATTCCCCAGTCGGACTTGCACGCTTGTATGGGCTCTACCTCTCTTCAGAATACAACCTTTAATATTACGTTAACATATTTGAAGTATCAAAGCGCCATCGACTAAAATTGTTATCGTAGTCGACCTTCATCAACATTTACATACCGTCGCTTGTCGTTTGAACTCTGAAGCAGCCTTTGAGGCGTGTTACCATATTTTACTGAAGTAATTTAACCATATACACATTCTCTAAATATATGGACTCAAAGGTAACACAATATAAAGCTCATTTCACACATATCACACTCGCGCGTTTTGATGCGGAATAATTCATAATATGAAAGAGCAGCCTGCTTGAAGAACTCCTTTATTATAGTGCTAGAAAAACCAAAGAGAATCTCAAATAACGGAAAACCTTGAATATGCAATAATGAGAATAAAGCTAAGTAAATAAATTGTCATTTTACGTATTTTAAGTTGTACCAATTATAGTAGATTAGGCCAGCGTGTGTGAATTAAGGACCTAAACCCTCTCTCTCTCTCTTGATAGAGGAGACCCGTGCCCAGAAGTGGGACATATATGGGTTGCTAATTGTAGTGAGGACGATAATAAATATATTTTCTTTCTTTTATTCTTCTTCCCATATTTATAGTGTTAATTTTTTTTTGGATTGGCAACTCATTTATTGCAAATGTCCATCAATTGCTAACCATTAGTCAACAAACTTACCTACGGCCCCTAGGTATGTTTATTTGCCACCTACGTAGTTTTAGAAATAAAATTAAAATAAACTGCTATCTGTGTCCATTTCAACGGGCTTTACTGTCGGTGTATTCCTATGTTAATAAGACCCTATTTCAAAATAGGTCAACATTTCAAGGGTTTCACTACGAAATATATACCAAAATTAATTTATATATTCCATCTTGTGTATGCAAATAACAGCGGTGTTGCTAACCTTTAGTCTAATAAGATTTATGATGTCCGTATGTCCAGACCATAAATTTATGAATACTGTATAATAAGTTTATGGTCTAGCCAGTAGAAGTGAATAAATCTACCTTGGTGATAAATTCCTTTTAGAAGGCTTTGAAAGCCTTTAAATAAACTGATATTAAATAAAATACAATATAGGTGCATGTATTTTATTTAATATTAGTTTATTTAAAGGCTTTCAAAGCCTTCTTAAAGAATGCGAGCTTAAGCTAACATAAAAACATTTCACAACGCGATGTGGTAACTGTAAAATATCGGGTGCTAATTAAACAGGCTTCTTTTTAGTATCATTATTCGCCCCCAAAAATGTATGTTGCCTTCTAAATTACTAAGTCAGCCACAATTAACGAGCATCAAAATAATACTATCTTAGCCACTAGTTATCTTCTATGTGAACCACTCTAAATACTATTCAGCATAATGATTATTTTTTAGCATCTAAATTTGTAGCATGCATTCTAATAGTAAACTTCTAAAATACTATTAAATGACATCAAAATATATATTTATTTAGCATCTAACTTTTTAACTGAGTACGTTTAAAATGTAACTCATCCCATATAAATCGATAGTCAAAATTTTGCTAAAAATGTCATCAAATAGTCGGTATATTGGCCACTAATATTATCAGAAGCTATTGAGGAGATACAAAATAAAAGACTTTATTTTTGAAAAATCAATTTGTTTATTGAATAACCATCATTTTACTTATAGAAATAATAGAAACATATGAAAAGGGCTAGTATTTAAACGAGCGACTATAAATTCAATTTATGGGTGTCCAAATTACTGAATATGGCGTACAGAAATACTAAGTGAGTGACAAACTAAGGGCAAACACAAATTCAATTTATGGGTGCCAACATTACTGAATATGGCGCACAGAAATACTGTATATGGGGTACAGAAATACTAAGTGAGCTAAAAACTGAGGGCGAACACAATTTATAAAAATTAGCGCTTCGCCGGCCGCTGCCGCGGCACGCTCGCTTCGCTCGCTCGGCTCGCGCGTTGTTAGGGTCACAGTTCTAACCTAACCTAACCTACTTGTCTGATAGCATCTCGTTTCTGGTAGCAAATGCATGAATATATAATAATATTCAAATGCATGACTTTCTAGTCGGTCACTTAGTAATTTAGTCGCCCACCTATTAATTTAGTCGCAGGGCTAGAATTTACAGTATCTTATTTCACGATAAAAGAATATGATGTATTATTTTACATGCTAAGTTATAATAAATGGTGCTTTCTGTAGAAGCTTGAATTATATTTTTTTGAGGACATTGCGTAGAAGCTGTAAAACGTAAAATGGTGACGAGATGTAAAATCCGTGGCCGAGTTAGTAAATTAGGTGGTAATGCATAAATAAGAAGGACAAGTCACAATAATTGATGATCTTTACTTGACGCTTTCTATAGAATATTTAGCGGGCGTTGTAAAAAAGACGAATTAGTTTATTAGAGGCTATGTCATTTTCCCGTTGCTTAGTAATAAAATTAGAAGTTTAATCACGTGTCCAATAAATATTTTTGTGGCTAGACTTATAATTTCCCTAAAATATCTACATCACGAAATTAGCTGACGCGTTGTGGCGTGGCAAACATAGAAAGACCACATAGCTGTAGCGAAATTCGTATTATGTTTTGACCACAACGCGTTGTGATAATGAAGAAAACCCATGTAAAATAAAATTAAATAATCTTCACGCCATTGCATTGTGAAAGAAAATGGATACCTACATAGCTTACGAAATAGATATAATTTTATTAATGATGAGGAATCCTAAATAAATTAGTTACGAATAAAAATACATAAAGACAGTAGAAATTGTACCTACCTAGTTATTTCGCTAAAGCCTGTCTCAACGAAGTAAATTCTAATCCTAAACGGAACATTAATCCGTAATGATTAATTCAGACACTGAATTAATCCTCTACACCAAAAAGGTTTTACAAAAGCTAAATAAATTTACACAGTTTACAGTTGCAATTTATTCGTACTAACAACGCAGACTATAGACTATGCAATCAATTATAGGTACTGCTATGACTCCAAATTCGTTCAATCTTTATTTTTTATACTAAGACTTGAAGCAGATTATGCTAATTTTAGCACCGGCGATCTTTCATCTGCGATTTTGCGACTGTATCTCCACTGCTGGACATAATCCTCTCCAAGTGCATGCCTCCTAACACGATCCGCATATACTACCCTATTCATAGTATTGGCAAAAGTAGAAAGTAGTTTGTTCGGAATCTATACTCTATACTAATATTATACATAAAGCTGAAGAGTTTGTTTGTTTGGTTGAACGTGCTAATCTCAGAAAGTGCTGGTTCGATTAGAAAATTTCTTTTTTTGTTGAATAGTGCATTTATTCAGGAAGGTTATAGGCTATATAACATCACGCTATGATTAATAGGAGCGGAGCAGTAGTGAGATATGTTGCAAAGCGGGCAGAATATTCGCGGGCTACCCCTAGTCTATAAATTCGAGTACCTACAATAATTTTTAAACCCTGTTGTATTTTGTCCCAATAATGTATAAAAATTGTCTAAAGTGGGATACTCAAATTTAACGGGCCATATTTTAATTTTACAAATGCACAAGATATTAAAATAATTTATACTCTGGTACATGCCGCCCTAGCGAGATTCCTTTTGCTTTTTTATTGCTTATTATAATTGTGCAGGAAAAACTACCCAGTGAAATCATCTTATAACATCGTGAGTTTTCATTTTTTATTTTGAGAGAGAGAGATACATATTTATTTTTTTGTAATATAATAAATAAATAAATACTTAGATTACTCATTTTGCTTTTTTTATTCTTACATACATACATATCATCACGCCTGTGTCCCAGTGGGGTAGGCAGAGACTATGGTACGCCACTTGCTTCGATCCAAACATACTTCCTTCGCCTCCTCTCTCCATTCATCAACCTCTTCATGCATGAACGTCGATTCTGGGTACTTTTAAATTTATTTTTTTTATTTTTATTCTTATTATTTCGTATTTTACATACTATACCAAAAAATGTATAAACTTCTTTAATCCTAAACCTAGCTACTATAAAGATATACTTGGTAAAAGAACGTAGTAGAAAAGATTGCATAGTTAAAATCAAAGCAGCCTGATAACGACTTTAGCTCGAATACCCATTAAACTCAGGAAGTAAGTACACTCGCTTTCGTTTTTTCAGCTGAACTACTCTAACCACTTTGAGCCACGGGAAATGACGTCGAACGTCGACGGAAATGAAGCCGCCATTAATGGAAGAGCAACTTAACCTACCGTAGGTTAGTACTTATCTGAGGGATGATTGAAATGTTTAGTGCATATTTTATATGTATACTAGAAGTGGAGTTTGAAATTTGACGATAATTTATTAAGTTTAAACGTTCTTTTTTTAAGTTTATTTTATTTAAGAGTATGTATACCTACGTTGTAAACATCTCTAATTGTTTTATGTTTATAAAGACAGCTTCCGCATTTACCTTCCTGATGCTGACTCAAGTTATTTAAGTACCCTATGTGCTAAATTTCAAGTTTGTAGCCCTAGCGGTTTAGCCTCTTCGTTGATGAATCAATCAGTCTGTACAAGCAATTATTATTATATATATGTTAGATTTTTTCCTATATTGTACACCTAAAAGTGTCAAATTAACGAATGAGCGATGCAAAAACCGTAGTGTGTAACCGCTTCAGCTCCCAATCTATACTAATATTATAAAGCTGAAGAGTTTGTTTGTTTCTTTGGTTAAACGCGCTAATCTCAGAAAGTACTGGTTCGATTAGAAAAAATATTTTTTGTTGAATAGTGCATTTATCCAGGAAGGCTATAGGCCATATATGCGCTATGATCAATAGAAGAGGAGCAGTAGTGAGATATGTTGCAAAATCGGGGAAAATATTCCAAATTACCACGCGGACACAGTCTGGCGGGCGACCCCTAGTGGTATTATATACCGAGTTAAAGTAAAATCTATTTTGATTCAAACATATTTTACGAGAAAAATAACATAACACAAAGCGGCTTATATTACAAACGATCAGATTCCGGTCCGTATCTGTTTCGTTGTTATGACAATTTTAGACGTCACAAAAGATTCCAAAGGGTTCAATAGAAGAATAATCCATTGAGGGAAACCGGAGTCAATCTCGTAAAGTCCATATGTATTACTCAAATGAATAAGGGTACAATATTGATTTATATAACGCTTTCCTAATGGTGAGTTTTCTTCAAGAAAGGAGTTATATTGTATTTAAAGGATCGGCAACGCGCGAGTGACACCTCTGATGTTGCAAGCATCCATAGGCTGACTGACTGAATAAAATAGAATATTTTATTTGTAAACAAAGGTAGTGGACATGTGTATCTGGCCCATCCTAACTTACGGTGCACAAACCTGGTCACTAACAGATCTTCAGAAGTCCAAACTCAAGGTTTGTCAAAGGGCAATGGAGCATACTGAATATCAAACTTTGTGACAAAGTGTGGAATACAATCATACGCTCGCAGACCGGTATCAAGGATGTCGGTAGCAAATCTGCCAAACTTAAGTGGGACTGACAGGACACATTTCTCGTATGCATCCTGAGAGATGGGCTCGTGTCGTCACACAGTGGATGCCTGAAGATGGGCATCGCCGCCGAGGCCGAACTAGAAAACGCTGGCGTGACGACCTGGATGCATATGAGAAGGATTGGTGGAATAAGGCAATGGACAAACGGGAATGGAAGTCAATGGGCTAGAAAAAAAATAAACATAGGTAGGTAATACAATAGTGTGAGATGTTCATCAGGCGGGCCTAACACTTGTTTGCCACCTTGGTAGTATAAAAAGAATATCCTAGCTTTATTTGGCTGCGGTCTTACCCCGACCTAGCAGACCCAGTAGGTTTTCCTTGCTTGTATGGTGCCTTCACATAATAGAAGAACAACAATAAGTTTTTATTATAAAGGAATTTTCTTCCATATTGACGATGTCAATCACATTGTACCTTATTCTAAACTATAACTATTTCATAGTTGTTCACTAAAGCTAACTTAGAGTAGGTAACTAAGTATTAAGTGTCTACCTGTTGCTGTTATTAATATCGAGCAAAAAACGACAAAGAAATCATGTTTATTGTATGCACCCGTTATATATTTATTTTATTCTGTTTTGAGAATTTTTCAAAAAAATTGCAAAAGAAATACATAATTTGTGAAATTTTCAACTGTCTAGCTAACACGGTTCCTGAGATACAGCCTGGTGACAGACAGACAGACAGCGGAGAATTAGTAATAGGTTCCCGTATTTACCCTTTGGGTATGGAACCCTAAATAGGATATTTACCTATAACTCATAGTACCTACGTAACATCGCAATTTACTACGTTATAATGGCCATGTACTTTACTCAGAACAATAAATAAGGCTATTCTACTCCATAAAGTACTTTACAAATATCACTAAAGCCGAAGGATTTTCCCATTAAAGGCTTGTAGGTCAGCTAAGGACATAGAAATCGGTATAACAATACTATAGAAATGAAATTAATAGAGGTAGAAGAGTTGGGCACTATACAGTAAGCAAGCCCAAAGGCCTAACAAAAGACCACAGCGAAATAATTAGAAAGAAGAATCCAACACAGGTTTAGTTGACCCAATATGGTTGCCAGCTTATTATTATTAGCCATTACTGTCCCACTGCAGGGCAAAGACTTCCTTTTCGTTCATTCTTCCATTGGTCACGGTCGAGACCTCTCACTTGCCAGTCAGCACGGTAGGAGTCAAGCTCATCCCGCCATCTTTTCCCGGGCCTGCCGCGCCGTCTATAAATGTTTTGTGGCAGCCATCTGGTGGTCTTTGCCCACAGATCGTCGGACATACGGCAGATATGTCCGGCCCAGTTCCACTTCAGGCTAGCGTCTTTTCATCCAACGTCAGCGATTTGTGTTTTTGAGCGCAGATCTGAGTTTCGTACACTTATTATAATGCTAAATTAAAATACACTAAGCGCTGATTTTCAGCTTAAATCCTAAAGGAGTCGAAGTGTCTTAACTACACATAGTGGTGTACTTGTGTTCTTATCCATCGGTCACCAGTGCTCCAAGTTTAGTACCCTATTATGCTATAGACTACAGATTTAAAACGTGTTCATACAAGTTTTTGTATGGAAACTACTTCGATTTGCGAGTCCATATATCTGGTTAAACTTCTACAGTGCTGTTATTACGATTTCTATAGTCAGAGATAAAGATAAGTTCCATTAAAGCAAGTGACAGAAAAATATCAAAGCCGACGACGGGCGGCCGGGTGGTTCAATTTAGCCAGGTGATTCTAACCTGTTAGGGTGGTGTACCCCTTTCTTACCACCCGGGGTGCCCACGGGGGATTTAACATTATCTTTTAATGGAACTATGTAAATATAGCTTATAATGGCTTTTATATAATTCAAGTAAGTTAAGTGGTCTTATTGTTACTAAAGGCACTTACTAAATATTATATAACATCTAACAGCCTTACAAATAAAAATTTGTTATATCACATTTATCTCATTCTTATACGAGGTATAGTTATACGAGTTATAAATTAAGAATAAATCAAAAATATTTTTTAACAAATAAAGCAGGTATAACTTTCGTCTATCTATACATCCGTTATGTCAAATTGCACGATTTGGCAACAGCACCACCAAAGAGAAACTTCATAAAAAAACGTATTTTGTCTATGACAACTGATTCTATTTGTCAACAAAACTTTTTTCTACAGTTTTTAATTTTTAAATCTCATTGAAATTTTCCATAACATGAAGATGTTCGTTTATAGTATGTGGCATGTAAATGTCATCGTTTTTTTTCTTTAATATAGACTGCTGAGTCAAACCGTGAATGTCCACAGCATCTTCTTGCACTTGAATGAACAAGAAATGAGTAGGTAGTTAAATTTGTGAAACTGATAGAACAGATTTAGTTACATGTGTGAATATCCAAATGTTCTTACCTGATTACGTCCCCATATCTCAAAGCAATAATCAATTGTAGAATAAAAGGTAATCCGGGTGGATTACCTTTTATTCTCCATATTGAGATATCTACCAAATAATTTATCCAAAAACATCATACCACTTTTAGAAAACCGACATTTTATTTGATTTTTCTTGCAGCCTGTATTAAAACAATTACGTTATTTACTTGTTCTACTTCTTCTATTGCTTTTAAATCCATTTTTTGAAAATATAAACACGTAAACAAGCCTGAATCGTAGTATTTTTATGATTATACTAGGTTTATACTAGGGTATGGGCGCGTATAACTTCAGAATAACGATTGTATGAACAGAAATGTCAGCGCTATACTTGGTATAAGTTATTCTTTGTTTATTTGTAGACATTTTGCTAATTGTCTGTTTATACTCGAGTATACTGTTATACCACGTTTATTTGTAAGGCTGTAAATGTAAAATATTTCGTAACTTAGCCTTTGTTAAGAAGGTTTGTATTCAGCGTTTGCTTGTTTTTTACCGATTTTGCAAAAGATGGAGGTTCTTTATTCGGTAGTATACATCTATTTTCCATGAAAACATAAATGAGAACTCCCAAATGTAGGTATGTACGCGCATAACTTTCGACCGACTGCACCAAATTAGATAATTCTTTTTTTGTATTTGTTATTGTCCTTATATATTTTTATATGTCCGTGTGGTGACGGATTAAGAATACAAATGTCACCACCCTGTTCCATCCCGAGGGTGTCGTAAGAGTCGACTAAGGAAGTAACTCAGGCAGACAATATCCACTGCAATAGAGGGCAAATTCGAAACAAAACCCTATACTAACCCGTCTGGTCAGCGTAGTATAGTAGGCTAATATCCCTTCAAGTGTATCGAGGAGATCCGTGCCCAGGCCCAGGGGGTATTCCTCAAAGCGCACCCATTTTGAAACGCACCTAACGAAGCGGACCTAAAGTATTCCTCTAAAATTCAAAATGGGTGCGCTTCGAGGAATACCTCGTGACCAGCAGTGGGACATTTATGGGTAATTAAAGAAAAAGAAGATTTGCTATTTTCAGGACAAGGTTTATATAGAAGAAAATTTGTACGAAGTTCTCGGGGTCAGCTAGTCCTTAATATTTGTTACCTCAGAACGCCATCGCTCAAAAACTGTTCTTTATTTAATTTTAAAAAATCTCATTGATTAAGTAGAAATTGATTAAACCCCTCAAGAAAGGGTCAGAAAAGTAAAAGTCCTCAAGACTTTTTACCGCAATAACAGATCCACGAGGGCGAAGCCGCGGGCAACAGCTTATGTAGAAAGATCAGTTTTTTAGGAAAACCAATGTATGAATTTGTGTAAAATATATTTTATCGGTGCCCAGCAGTGGGACGTTTATGGGTTGTGATGATGATGATATTTTATCTGTAGGTTTAGTACACTGTTACCAAATTCCACAGAAATATAATTCGTCACTGGAAAGGCAAAATTACTTCTGTCATACAAAGTGGGCATAATTGAGTTATATACATATTCGGAATCAGCGATTTTTTCTGCGTCGATCTGCCTAGGAACCATTGCAATCAGAGCATTTTTGTGGCGTTTAAGTAACCTAAAAAAAGGTGCTGCTTTTTTTTCCTAATTACTGAAGCGACGCGTTTTTTGGCCAATTTTTCACTCATGTCGCTCAAGAAATATTTCCTGAATATTAAATATTAAGTTTGGCGCTTGAGTAAAATTGCCTTTGTGTAGCCTAAAAAAGAATGGCCTTTAAGTAATTTGTGCTTACCTTGAATGTAATAAAAATTCAGCTAAAGAAATTTTAACTGATTACGAAAAAAAAACATTTTAAGTAATTTTAGTTGAAGTTACTTAGTTATCCTATCGCCTCATGAGTCAAAATCCTAGACATGAGGAGTATAAAATATTTCCCTTGAAGTTATTTTGATACACCAACACGACACTAAAATTTATGCTCAAGAAATTTCATCCTACTCAAATTTACTAATAGTATTGTGTTCAGTACTTTTAAAATACAATCGTTGTTTACATTGGTGGCGTTTAAGAAAATTTGGCTTACTAAGTTATTGGGTCAAAATTACTGAAGCGCCACTTATCTTGGAAAGTAGTAAAAAAAACGAATTTCAACCACTTCCAGTAAACGCATGCTACAAATAGAATTATTTATAAAGTTATTTCATTGAAATCGGATGATTGTGTAAAAAGAAAAAACTTTGATCGGCTTTATCTCGAAACAACCTATTTTCACTTCAGTAATTTTGCCTTTCCAGTGACGATATGTATATAATGGTTTTCTTAAAAAACTAATCTTCATATAGCGGCCCTGAACAGCTAGCGCTGTTGCTGTGTGTACCATTACGAACACAGTCTAGTTCCATTCTAACCTACCCTATTTGAATTAAGGCCACCACAGTCTTCAAATTAGTTCGTAAATACACACGACTGTAGCCTAATAAGTCGTATTGTTCGATGTCATGCTAGGCATTTTAGTCGTAAACTAATCTAGGTCATAATGTCTTAGTGGAGTTATTAGTATTTATTGAATTAGGCGCTAAGCACTCAGTAGGGGTCCTATAAGTGCCTACAGTTCATTCATAGACTATACCTAAATATTATATTCTATGCATTGTTCAAGGTATTTTCTAGAAAAATATTCTACAAAGAATATTCTAGATGCCTTCATTGCCTCGGGTACGTATTAGAATGTCAAAAATAAAAATATGTTATGATGTATAAGTTCAAAATGACTCAAATCTAAATGTCTTATGTTCCCAAATATCAAAATTATTAACTACCTATTATTTTTTTTAATATTTTTACTTTTTACTTTTAAAGAACTTTGTTATGGAACATTTTTATTTTCAAAATTCTTTTTGCTCATTCAGGTACTTAAAAATGTTGTAACATCTCGCTACGACTTTCTCTTATCAATATAAAAAAGCAAAATAAAATATTGGCTGCTGCAGCGCCGTCTGATGGTTTATCGTTAAAATGCAAACAATCATGGATCAGAAGTTATACAGGACAATGATAATAGACATACCTACATAAACAAACACACAATCTCTGACTCCACACGCATATACCGCCTCCGTTCCGTTCAACGCAAAAATAACTAACATCATTATATTTTTACGAACTGTATTCAACGAGACTCATTTACACTGAACACAGAAAACACAATTTCCATTTTATGAATGTGGTATGAGGAGATTTGTAGCGTTAGCATAAAAATCCTGAATTCTCAACAATGCCTAAATAATAAATGAAACAATGTAAAGCCTGGCGGGATGTACCTTTCAGATTAAGCTTAGGAAATTGTTTAAATTTAACTTTATTTTGCGCATAAATTACTTTTATTCAAGTAAGAGTTATGGTTGCTCTAGAGACTCCAGTTTTTATATTGCTTCTATAATAATAGTAATAATGAATACCTACTGCTCCCAAACGTGCAATATAAAAAATACTTAATCTCTAGATATATTTAATTTATTTTATACTAGCTTCTGCCCGCGGCTTTGCCCGCGCGTACATCCCCTCGGGAACAGAGTTTTTTTTTCGGGATAAAAAGTTACCTATGTGTTATTCCAGACTATAACCTATATGTATATATTTAGTAGTTTTTGCGTGAAAGAGTAACAAACATCCATACATTTTTACAAACTTTCGCGTTTATAATATTAAGTACTAGTTGTTGCCCGCGGCTCCGCCCGCGTAGATGTCGGTCATCGCTGTAAAAAGTAGCCTACCTATGTGTTATTCCAGACCATAATCTATCTCTGTGCCAAATTTTATCCAGATCCGTTTAGTAGTTTTAACGTGAAAGAGTAACAAACACCCATCCATCCATACTTACAAACTTTCGCGTTCATAATATTGGTAGGATACACTTAAACACATATATATTCTAACAAGAGACACATACAATCTTCCATCTGTGCGGGAGATATTATAGTGCACAAGTGTGTGCGCATAGTCCGATGGGACGGCAATCCGACACGACCGGAGAGAGATCAGGCGTAGGACCAACGGCTTTAAGTCCTTTCCGAGGCACGGGGGTGTAAACACCGCCATTATAGCTTCGGGCTATTGTGAATTTCTTGACAGAAAAACCCAATATAATTTTTTGGCCCGAACCGGGAATAGAACCCGGGACCTCGCGTTCAGCAGTCACATACATCAACCACTTAGCCACCGAGAAAGTTGGTTGGTTCTATGTATAAACATTGTGGTACGCAATAAAGAATTGAGTATTGGGTGGCAAACAAGCATGCAACCTGCCTGATGTTAAGCAGTTACCGTAGCCTATGGACGCTTGCAATACCAGAGGTATCACTTGCGTGTTGCCAACCCATTTTATACACCAGGGCTTTTAGATAGAAGTATCCTTGGGATATAAACACGTTTCTTTTAAAACGAATCCCTTAATGAGCGCTGGAGACCAGTGTTCATCTATAGATGATGAGATGATAAGATATATCTTAACTAATATTATAAAGACAAAAGATTTGTAATGAATAAACTGAAAAACTACGGGACCGATTTTAAAAATTCTTTTAACAACAGTAAGCAACATTATCAACGAGGAACATAGGGTATATTTTTTTTTTAAAACTTCATTAAGTAATTTATAATACCCATAACTTATAAGTGTAGTGTAACAAGATAAAGTGTCGGCAACGCGTGAGTAATGCCTCTAGTATTTTATGCGTCCGTAGCCTACTTTACTAATTAGAGATCCGCGCAAAATATTAAAAACCTACAAGTTTTCACTAAATGAGTTCTAAAAAACAATGAGCCTATATTACGCCTCGTAAAATAACTTGTCTGCCAGTAAATGTCCCGTTAAAATCCGCCCGGCCGTTGCGGAGATTAGCGGAAACAAACAGATAAACAGACACTGTAAAAAGTCGTATGCATTTAGTAAAATGGTGTTATTTCGATATCGTCGTAACTCTGTATGTTTGTTTGCATGTACACGACAAAACGGCTGAACGGATCTGAATGAAATTTGGCAAAGAGAGAGATGGTATCCCGGAGAAGGACATAATATACTATTTATCGTGACAGCCGGCAACAGCCAGTTTTATATAGTTATCTATTACTGTCACAGAAACATCTGGGTAGCCCAGGTTCGGTACGGGAAGCGGTCATCAACGTCAGGCGGCTGTTAGACTTCTTCGACGAGCTGGGGTCGATAGAGTGACGACCCTGCCACGCTGATGCACGCAAAATACGCGCATCAGCGTGGAATTGTCTGATACTGTCATCATATCAGTTAAGTATTAACATGGTATGCGGACGTTTTAAACTGGATCATCTGCTGTTAATTACAAATTAATTAATTACCAGACATTAAATATCCGTTATGCTATTATCTATATTTTATGTAAGTATATCTATATATCTTTCTCTACATCATAAATATTTTATATCCTTGTTAATGGGACTTTGATAATTGTCATGGTACTTATTTCCTGAAAGGGATAGGGGCAGGTGTCTGTTATGACACATTCCGTCACTCTGTAGTATTATTTTTCGGTATTAAATGACTTATATTCAACAAAATTGATAATAGCCAACGTCAACTGATGGCAAATCATTATCGTTTAATAACTGCTTACAAATATACGGCCCGTGTTATATTAAGCAGTTGCCGTAGCCTATGCAACACGAGGGGTATAACTAGCGAGTTGCCGACCCTGTAAAAACGTTATAATTCCTTTCTGGAAGAACCCCATACTATAGAATCTAAAGAAAACCTCGGCAGGAAACTCTCTGACGGTAGCGAGAGGTGCGTTGATAAATATGTGGTATCAGATCGAATTCTAAACTCCGGGCTAATGCAAGCAACAAGCAACGTGACCTTTTAATAGCCTCTGCTGACATTTTATTTTATGATAAGACCTTGTTTGTATTACTGATATCGAGATTATGCGCATTTCCTATCTCAAACACGACTATGTTTGCGCATTGTGTGGGAAGTACTAGGCTTTTTATATGGATGGATACAGGTTAGGTGAAGGATTGGTGCTTATTTAATAGTGACGCTTATTATAACAATCAAACGTAGCCGCGTGTATTCTAGTATATTCTTACGAACTAGTTTAGGCTTAAGTGGTTCGTTAGTTGATTGGTCGTCGAGTTCTACTGATCACGAGGTCACTGGTTCAATTCCGTGGCCGCTTCAAAAATAGATATTGAATTTTTCTGTTCAGAAATCCAAAATAGATGAGCGAAGTTTGGAAATTGGTGGTGTTTATACTCCCGTGTGTCGGAAAGCACGTAAAAGAAAGAAAGAAAGAATATTTTATTTGACAATAATTAAGAAACACACAACAAAAATTGACAAAAAGAAGAAAAAAAAAATAACAATATTGTGTCTCGAAATAAAACGTTGGTCCTACGCTGATATCTCTCGGATCGTGTTGGATTACCATTCGACATGATCGGAGAGGGATCAGCGTTTAAAATTCGGACTATAAAATAGTCTCCGTCAAAATTAGCCGCCAGCGTCGTGACCGAAATTTAGTTAAGGAGATTTTATATAGTGTCATTGATAAGCAAGTGTGTGTGTAAGTGTGTAATTGGCAAACAAGCATACGGTCCGTCTGATGTTAAGCAGTTAGTCTATAAACGCTTGCAATACCAGAGGTATCACTTGCGTGTTTTTTACACCAGGGCTTTAAGATGGGAGTATCCCTGAACACGTTTCTTTAAAAACGCATCCCTGAGTGAACGCTGGAGACTTGTACTCACACACAAGAACACAACTACATTTTTTTTCTAAAAATAAAAACTTTGATCGGCTTTATCTCGAAACAACCTATTTTCACTTCAGTAATTTTGCCTTTCCAGTGACGATATGTATATAATGGTTTTCTTAAAAAACTAATCTTCATATAGCGGCCCTGAACAGCTAGCGCTGTTGCTGTGTGTACCATTACGAACACAGTCTAGTTCCATTCTAACCTACCCTATTTGAATTAAGGCCACCACAGTCTTCAAATTAGTTCGTAAATACACACGACTGTAGCCTAATAAGTCGTATTGTTCGATGTCATGCTAGGCATTTTAGTCGTAAACTAATCTAGGTCATAATGTCTTAGTGGAGTTATTAGTATTTATTGAATTAGGCGCTAAGCACTCAGTAGGGGTCCTATAAGTGCCTACAGTTCATTCATAGACTATACCTAAATATTATATTCTATGCATTGTTCAAGGTATTTTCTAGAAAAATATTCTACAAAGAATATTCTAGATGCCTTCATTGCCTCGGGTACGTATTAGAATGTCAAAAATAAAAATATGTTATGATGTATAAGTTCAAAATGACTCAAATCTAAATGTCTTATGTTCCCAAATATCAAAATTATTAACTACCTATTATTTTTTTTAATATTTTTACTTTTTACTTTTAAAGAACTTTGTTATGGAACATTTTTATTTTCAAAATTCTTTTTGCTCATTCAGGTACTTAAAAATGTTGTAACATCTCGCTACGACTTTCTCTTATCAATATAAAAAAACAAAATAAAATATTGGCTGCTGCAGCGCCGTCTGATGGTTTATCGTTAAAATGCAAACAATCATGGATCAGAAGTTATACAGGACAATGATAATAGACATACCTACATAAACAAACACACAATCTCTGACTCCACACGCTTATACCGCCTCCGTTCCGTTTGACGCAAAAGTAACCAACATCATTATATTTTTACGAACTGTATTCAACGAGACTCATTTACACTGAACACAGAAAACACAATTTCCATTTTATGAATGTGGTATGAGGAGATTCGGAGCGTTAACATAAAAATCCTGAATTCTCAACAGTGCCTAAATAATAAATGAAACAATGTAAAGCCTGGCGGGATGTACCTTTCAGATTAAGCTTAGGAAATTGTTTAAATTTAACTTTATTTTGCGCATAAATTACTTTTATTGAAGTAAGAGTTATGGTCGCTCTTGAGACTCCTGTGTTTTTTTTTAATACTACTTGGGTGACAAACAAGTCTAGCCCGCCTGATTTTAAGCAGCTACTGTAACCTTTGGACGCTTGCAATACCAGAAGTATCACATGCGTGTTGCCAACCCATTTTATTACACCAGGGCTTTTAGATAGGAGTATCCCTGGGATATAAATACGTTTCTTTTAAAACAAATCCCTTAATGAGCGCTGGAGACCAGTGTTCATCTATATCTTTAACAATATTATAAAGACAAAAGATTCGTATTATTATTTGTAATGAAAAAACTGAAAAACTACTGGAACGATTTTAAAAATTCTTTTAACAACAGTAAGCAACATTATCAACGAGTAACATAGGGTATATTTTATTTTAAAACTAAATAAAGTAGTTTTTTATAATGCCCATAACTTATAAGTGTAGTGTAACAAGATAAAGTGTCGGCAACGCGTGAGTAATGCCTGTAGTATTTTATGCGTCCGTAGCCTACTTTACTAATTAGAGATCCGCGCAAAATATTGAAAACCTACAAGTTTTCACTAAATGAGTTCCAAAAAAAAAAAGCCTATATTACGCCTCGTAAAATAACTTGTGTGCCAGTAAAGTCCCGTTATAATCCGCCCGGCCGTTGCGGAGATTAGCGGAAACAAACAGATAAACAGACACTGTAAAAAGTCGTATGCATTTAGTAAAATGGTGTTATTTCGATATCGTCGTAACTCTGTATGTTTGTTTGCATGTACACGACAAAACGGCTGAATCGATCTGAATGAAATTTGGCAAAGAGGGAGATGGTATCCCGGAGAAGGACATAATATACTTTTTATCGTGACAGCCGGCAACAGCCAGTTTTATATAGTTATCTATTACTGTCACAGAAACACCTGGGTAGCCCAGGTTCGGTACAAGAAGCGGTCGTCAACGTCAGGCGGCTGTTAGACTTCTTCGACGAGCTGGGGTCGATAGAGTGACGACCCTGCCAACCACCCGCACGCAAAATACGCGCATCAGCGTGGAATTGTCTGATACTGTCATCATATCAGTTAAGTATTAACATGGTATGCGGACGTTTTAAACTGGATAATCTGCTGTTAATTACAAATTAATTAATTACCAGACATTAAATATCCGTTATCCTATTATCTATATATTATTATTATGTAAGTATATCTATATATCTTTCTCTACATCATAAATATTTTATATCCTTGTTAATGGGACTTTGATAATTGTCATGGTACTTATTTCCTGAAAGGGATAGGGGCAGGTGTCTGTTATGACACATTCCGTCACTCTGTAGTATTATTTTTCGGTATTAAATGACTTATATTCAACAAAATTGATAATAGCCAACGTCAACTGATGGCAGATCATTATCATTGATCATAACTGCTTACAAATATACGGCCCATGTTATATTAAGCAGTTGCCGTAGCCTATGGACGCTTGCAACACCAGGGGTATAACTCGCGAGTTGCCGACCCTGTACAAATCTTATAATTCCTTTCTTGAAGAACCCCATGCTATAGTATCTAAAGAAAACCTCGGCAGGAAACTCTCTGACGGTAGCGAGAGGTGCGTTGATAAATATGTGGTATCAGATCGAATTTTAAACTCCGGGCTAATGCAAGCAACAAGCAACGTGACCTTTTAATAGCCTCTGCTGACATTTTATTTTATGATAAGACTTCGTTTGTATTACTGATATCGAGATTATGCGCATTTCCTATCTCAAACACGACTATGTTTGCGCATTGTGTGGGAAGTACTAGGCTTTTTATATGGATGGATACAGATTAGGTGAAGGATTGGTGCTTAGTGCTTAGTGACGCTTATAATATGAGCTTATTATGACAATCAAACGTAGCCGCGTATTCTAGGATGTTCTTACGAACTTGGAGCGCACTGGCCAGGTGACATTAAACTAACTTACAAAAAAGTATTTATTAAAAATACTCTCAAATTAGTGTGGAATGGAGGGCGATACTAGTTTCGTTAGTTGATTGGTCGTCGAGTTCTACTGATCACGAGGTCACCGGTTCAAAAAAAAATGGCTTCATAACTAAATATTGGATTTTTCTTCTCAGAAATCCAAAATAGATGAGCGAAGTTTGGAAATTGGTGGTGTTAATACTCTCGTGTGTCGGAAAGCACGTAAAACTTTGGTCCTACGCTGATATCTCTCGGATCGTGTTGGATTACCATTCGACATGATCGGAGAGAGATCAGCGTATAAAATTATCTATCGGACTATAAAATATGGCTAGTGTCCGTCGAAATTAGCCGCCAGCGTCGTGACCGAAATTTAGTTAGGGAGATTTTATATAGTGTAATTTATAAGCAAGTAAAATAGAGTTTGTAGAGGAGGCGAAGGAAGTATGTTTAGATCGAAGCAAGTAGCGTACCACAGTCTCTGCCTACCCCACTGGGACACAGGCGTGATGATATATATGTATGTATGTAAAATAGAGTTTATTCGAGCTGCCCACTTAGTACCTATATATGTACAAAAAGCGTGCGAAACCGGTTTTATTCGAACTGTCCTCCTAGATAGTGCCTATACAAAAAAAGCGTACAAAACCGAGCTTCTTCGGGCTGTCCACCTAGACAGTACCTATATATAAAAAGAGTGCAAAATCAAACTCATTCGAGCTCTCTATTCACTTAGTCTATAAACGCCCTTATATTCATGAATACTTTACCATATAAAATGAGGACCGCATTTATTTTCAGCTACACTCACAAATTTAGTATGGACGCTAATGTTAACTGACAATGTGTGGATTTAATTTGGTTAAATCCATACCATTTTAAAACATTTGCGGACGAACGATATGGCTATGGCAAATAGTTTTATTCTAGTAAAATTTTAAGTGAAATTGGATATTTAAAATGGTGTAAATAATGTGTGTGTGTGTGTGTGTGCATGAACGTGTGCGTGTGTGAGTGCGTATGCGTGAGCTTAGGTATAGATAGATAGCGTCATAATTTTGTACTTGTAATTTTTTCTAACTCTTAAAAAAATGCCGCTTGCTACTTTTCTTTCGTTCTTTCAATTACGTGTAACTTTTAAGTTGTATTTATATTTTTGTGTTTTTATTATTTTATTCTTAAATAAACATAGCTATATAAACAATATATCATATACCTAATATATTTACACTTATTAAAAAAGGAAAAACAAAATATATACAGAAAATAAACGAAAAAAGGGGGATCGACTGCTTAAAAGACGTCATAAAATTTATTTTACTTTTAAGTTACATTTAAAAAACCTCGTTTACTTTTTTATACTTGGATGGAAACAATGCGGCCCGGGACGCTTGCAATAGCAGATGTATCATTTGCTTGTTACCTACTGACAAATCTTTTTGCAAGGATGGAGTATCCCTGGGATAGGAAAAACAACCTAAATGCTTATTTAGGATTCCTAAATGCTTTTTTAGGATTCTATTCCTATCCCAGGACTCCATCTTAAAGCCCTGGTGTAAAAATCTGGAAACCGGAATAGGAACACAACTACATCGCTGTGTGTAGTTATATGGCTGTGGTCTTGCGTAAGGTGGAGGTCCTCCCCCAGATATCCTACGGTGCACTACCTCTCTTATTGATATTGGATTGGATTATTTTTCAGGCACATTTTATGCAGCGTTTCCCATACTGTATACTTACGAAAAATGTTTTAAATTTAGCTTTAGATGCAAGTGCAGCTATGTTTTTTCTTCATCTACACTAATATTATAAAGAGAAATGATTTGTATTTTTGTATATAACGAATAAACTCAAAAACTACTCGACCGATTTTAAAAATTCTTTCACCATTAGAAAGCTACATTATCAGCGGGTAACATAGGCTATATTTTATTGAAAAATATTTACGGGATAAATGTCCACCTGTGGGAAACTGGGACGAGCCGCTAGTTAAATATAAAACAGAACAATATTTATTTATTTAAAGCCTTGGTGGTCCAGTGGGTGCAGTATGCGCCTGCTGTGCACGAGGTTGTGGGTTCGATTCCCACACAGGGACAAAACTTTGTGTTACCCACAAAGAGTTGTTCTGAGTCTGGGTGTAATTTGTGTCCGTTAATTGTATGTTTGTAAAGTCCCCCGCGACACAGAGCTTGTTCTCTAGTGCAGGAGATGTCTTTTAAAAAAACAAAACAATTATAAAAACATAGTGACAATAAAAATAATGCACTGTTTTCATTGAGTTACCAAGAACTTGAAATGATAACAACGGAAAATAATGAAGCTAGAGCTGTTATATAGAATTTTATTTACAATTTCTCTGTTTTAATAGAAAAGGACTTAAAATTCTTATTTTATTATTCCCAGTGCGCCTTGAGTCGGCAAAGAAATGCCACATTATTAGAAAATGTAGTACTAAAGAAAATGTCTCTACTTACGTAGATCTTTCTATTTAAAGCTAAAGCCTGAGGCTACTAAGTAGCTTGAAATAGAATAGTAATCCGACGCTTTTTATATATTACTTAGGTGGCAAACAAGCATACAGCCCATCTGATGGTAAGAAGTTACTGTAGCTTATGGACGTTTGAAATACCAGGGGTATCACTTGCGTGTTGCCAAACTAAAATACGAGTATAAACACCAGGGTATTAAGATGGAGCTTGGGGAAAAGTTGCTAATTGATTGTAGGATTAATATTGTAATTATCAAATTTAAGTGATCATTGTCAATAGAGGTGTTTCGTGATTATAGTTGACTTACTATTTTGTTTCTTTTGTTGATTTCATGTCAACCTTGGCATGATTCTCTTTCAAATTTAAAATATAGTTTATGTAATTTCACTTAGTGTACATACAATGTGATCACCTTATGCTTTTATATGTAAAAAAGAGAGACAATGCCTCATTACCATACTAACAGATACTAAATTGTGATTGTGTAATTGATACGTTGTTTATTTTAATTTCTTTTTTTGGTGTTGTGTGGTTGTTGTGTAGTTTCGTACCTTTTTGTTACCTTCTTCAAATTGTAACTCATACGAAATTGTAAATATTATACCTTGGCGATTAAAAAGAGTAGCCAGAGTTTCTTGCCAATTCTTCTCTAGGCCCTACCCATGTCAGCGTATTGGCCGTAGGAAAAAATATGCTGACTTTTGTTTATTTTGACGTTTATAAGTATCATGTATTTGATCTAAATGACTTTGAGTTTGAGTATCCCTGGGATAAGATAACGCTCCGTTAAAAAGACATCCCTGTCCTTACACACATAATTACACCGCTGTAATTGGAGGTGAGGTCCTTACCCAGACGGGATTGCTCAATTGTATGGTGCCCTACCTCGTAATAAGTGGTATCCTCGTTCACGCGAATACGACGTGCGTTTATTAATGTATTAAACAAAAGGTATTTCTATATCAATATTGTTTTCTTTCTTTCACTTCCCTTGAGATCTCCAGAGGACTAGAAAGCTGCTAAAAAATCCTTTGAACAGCTGGGATAGCTAGAGTAAAGGAAATTGCTACACACGAAAAAAGGTCTATAGCCGTCGAGAAGCCTGATTTATCATTATTATATACATATATCACCTGTTAACCAATACATTAAGTATACTTGAAGAGGCCTGTTATGTCCAGCAGTGAACAGCAATATGCTGATGATGATGATAATTACTAAACTCTCCTGTGAAGGCATCAAAAGCTCTGCAAATAAAACACTAACCTCGTTAACTCCCCTGACGATGGCTCTCATAGTAGCGTTTCTTGGTCCGTCCACCGTCTTGCCATCGTCCGTGGGTCCCCAGGAAGCGCTATATATGTGTATCTTATGAGGCTCGTGACCCATGGAGTTGGCCTCGATCAGATCCGTCATGTAGGGCTGGTCCAGCATTCTAATGCCTAAGGAAAAAAGGAAAACGTTTAGTTGGGAAAATTTAATTTTTGATTATTTAATTTTATTGAGTTTATAATTTAATAAGATATTTTACAATTCAAGCTTTTATCATTTAATTTCGTAGTTTATGAATTAGTTGTTTCGCATCCTGAGAGATGGGCTCGTGTCGTCACACAGTGGATGCCTGAAGATCGGCATCGCCGCCGAGGCCGACCTAGAAAACGCTGGCGTGACGACCTGTCCCTCTAGACAAGTGGCATAAGCGATAGTCGAATCGGAAAGTCAAAAAATAAAGTGTATGGGATTTGACGTAACTTAACGACTTTATATCGTAGACGTACGTCAAATTCCATACATTTGTTTTTTTGACTTATCGATTCGACTATCGCTTATGCCACTTTTCTAGAGGCTCGAATGCATATGAGAAGGATTGGTGGAATATGGCAATGGACAGACGGGAATGGAAGTCATTGAGGGAGGCCTTTGCTCAGTAGTGGGACAATACAGGCTAGTAAAAAATGGGTGTTTACGTAAATTTAGGAAGAGCTAACGAGCCCAAATACGAGTACAACGCAGTTATCTTGTTTCGTTGTGAAGTTTTATAGCCGAGTTCGGATTGCATCATCAGACCAGCTCTATGGTGGTAATTATTACTTAGGTTACGTAGTTATACTAAATTTCAGCTGAATCAAATTTCCCCGAAACAAACATACTACATTGCAAGTTAAATTGAAGCTTGTAATAAGGGAACATGGTTGAGAGTTGATTTAAAACTTTCAATTTATCCTTTACATACCAAAAACGTCTCGTTTGGATCCTACTCCGTATCAAATCTAATAATCTAAATATAACATTGATTACCCTCCAAAAAACCGCTGTTAAGCTTATAAATAAGTTATCAGGTACATTATTAGTGTTATCAGACCAACTTCCTCAATATGTCGTATTATTAGATGTATAAAGGCTTTGCGGCTTACACGCTTGTCAGCAGTTCTGCCCTTCGTCAACTAAATTGCAGATTGTAATATGTTTTGTTTTTTTTTGCCTGTGACTCATTTCGCATTGAATATCCTACTAATATTATAAACGCGAAAGTGTGTAAGTATGGATGTATGTTTGTTACTCTTTCACGCAAAAACTACTGAACGAATCTGGGTGAAATTTGGCACAGAGATAGATTATAGTCTGTAATAACATATAGGCTATTTATCGCTTTTTGTCGCGATAACCGACATCCACGCGGGCGGAGCCGCGGGCAACAGCTAGTGTATAATAAAGAGAGGTAGGGCAACTAGAGCTCTATACAAGTGAAGAACTTGCATGGGAAAATCCCGTACCTCAACCACGTAACCCTAGGAAACTACAGCTAAATAACTTCAACAGAATATGAGAGGGACCATATAAGGGAACAAGCCCGAATTAGGAACAACCATCACCTTACAGAAGACCACACCTAACTAACTATTTTTTAATTTGTTTTAAAAAGACAACTCTCGCACTAGAGAACATGCTCTGTGTCGCGGGGGACTTTACAAACATACAAATTAACGGACACAAATTACACCCAGACTCAGAACAATTCTTTGTGGGTCACACAAAGTTTTGTCCTGTGTGGGAATCGAACCCACAACCTCGTGCACAGCAGGCGCATACCGCGGCCACTGGACCACCAAGGCAGTCACAGTAATCACACTCACAGTAATGTAGTTGTAAAGCGTTTCTTTTAAAACGCATCCCTAAATGAGCACTGGATACCTCAAGCTCTCCAGTGCTTTTTTAGGGATGCGTTTTTTTTTTTTATACTACTTGGGTGGCAAACAAGCATACGGCCCGCCTGATGTTAAGCAGTATACGTAGCCTATGGACGCTTTCATTACCAGAGGTATCACTTGCGTGTTGCCAACCCATTTTTTGACACCAGGGCTTTAAGATGGAAGTAACCCTGGGATAGGAATACGTTTCTTTCAAAATGCATTCCTAAATGAGCGCTGGAGACCTGTACTCACACACAGGAACACAACTACACCGCTGTGTGTAGTCATTTGGCTGTGGTCTTCTGTAAGGTGGAGGTGCTTCCCCAGTCGGGCTTGCTCGCTAGTATGGTGCCCTACCTCTCTTAAGCGCTTAAAAAGAAAGTGTTATCCTATACTAAGTATACTATGCAATCAAAATAGTACAAAAAAGTTCATTTCCTCGTCTATAAACTTTTATATTTTGAGTACTTGTATCTATACTATTATTATAAAGCTGAAGAATTTGTTTGTTTGTTTAGTTGAACGCGGTAATCTCAGAAAGTATTGGTTCGATTAGAAAAAATCTTTTTTGTTGAATAGTGCATTTATTAAGAAAGGCTATAGGCTATATAACATCACGCTATGATTGAACGGAGCGGAGCAGTAGTGAGATATGTTGCAAAATCGGGGAAAATATTCCAAATTACCACGCGGACGAAGTCGCGGGCGACCCCTAGTATTTTAATATTTTCAGTAAAATAATCATTAACTTTAGCTGTACCACAGATTATATTATCTGTAACCAAGCAAACAGACTCTTCAGCTTTATAATATTAACTAGGGGTCGCCCGCAACTTCGTCCGCGTGGTAATTTGGAACGTATATTTCTCCGATTTTGCAACATATCTCACTAATGCTCCGCTCCTATTAATCATAGCGCAATATTATATAGCCTATAGCCTTCCTGGATAAATGCACTATTCAACAAAAAAAATCTAATCGAACCAGTACTTTCTGAGATTAGCGCGTTCAACCAAACAAACAAACAAACTCTTCAGCTTTATAATATTACTATAGATATTATAAAGCTGAAGCTGAATAGCTGTACTAATATATTTTTTTTATAGGCAACACCAGGAAAATACTTTGTTATTTTAGTAAGAGGTCACGTCTACAATAGGGCTGTAACACAAACATAATAAGACCGTGTTGTAATCTCGGGAAGGGCCTTCATACCGTCATAGAGGGAATAAGACCCGGCCCCTAGGGCTGCCCTGTCTTATCTTTGGGTAAATTATCATGGATAATAGTATTTGGGAGTTATAATTTTAATTCACAGTGTTATAATGATTATATTCCAACGTACAATATATTTATTTTAAGATAGGTAGGGCACCATACTAGCGAGTAAGTCCGACTGGGGAACGACCTTACAGAAGACTACTGCCAAATAAATATAAACAGCGGTGTAGTTGTGTTCCTTTGTGTGAGTACAAGCCTTCACCGCTCATTAGAGATGCATTTTAAAAGAAACGTTTTCCTATTCCAGGGATACTCCATCACGCAAGTAATACTTCTGGTATTGCATGTGTACTTAACATCAGGAGGATCGAATGCTTGTTTGCCACCCAGATAGTATACAAAAAGACTGACCTTTCACTGAGGCCTGATCTGAAAATCAGCGCTGCAGCGAAATGAAACGTCGCAGCACATAACTGACATTAGGACCCATTCTGCGATCGCACAGGATAAATTTTAGTGTTTGATTATTGTGTGGTGATGTATGTGTATGTATGTGTGTGTAAGTGTAGTACGTCTATAAGAATCCTATGTAATTAAGATAGTTAATAAACAGTACTCTCGTATGACGGACGTATCATTTCTTCGTCCCCTAACACACAACCTGACAGTTGTTTTTCTCTGTTTTCCTGTATACGTTTGATTTTCATTTCTTTCTTTTTTAAAATTAAAATAGGCCACGGAAACTACTCAACATCTGGCAGGCCGTATGCTTGTTTGCCACCCAAGTAGTATTTAAAAAAAAACGGCTTTACGATTTTCAGTTGTTTTGGTTAAATCAATTATAATTATGGTCCTGGTATAACAAGAGTTCATAGGTTACGGTAACTGCTAGTCGTCAGGTATATTATGTTTGTTTTTCACTAAGAAGTATAAAAAAAACGTCTCTCCTACCCTAAAAGGTTTATATTTTATTTTATATATACTATTACAAAATAAACAAAAAAATCCAGAGCTATCAAGTGATATAGAGGTCCGTTTTCCGCTCCGTCGATTCTCCGTCAGTCTATCTGTAACGCGAGATGTTTGTAAATATTTTCTTTACCCCTAAAGGTCAGCTTCGGACAGGGGAAAATTCCACTGATAAAGAATTTTATATGCTTTGTGAGAGATGTTTTACTTTTTTTAGGTTATTTATTAAGTATTTAGATGGCAAAAAACTATAGGGCCAGCCTGATAGTGACCTTAGCTTATAGATGCTTCCAATACCAGGGTATCATTTGCGTGTTGCTATCCTAATTTTTTTAAGGATATTAAAAATAAGTTTTTATACTACCATCAGGCCTCCGTCACTCCATGTACTTGCGCGCTATAATTACCTACGGCTCGTCGTACCGCCGGCGGACCAAATTCAATGCGGTTTTCGCAAGCGAAGCGCACGCACGTTGTTTAATTTTAATTGTTCTATTAGTTTTTTCTACACTAAAATTTAATAACCGAGAATTTAGAAAGGGTAAGAAATTTATATAAAAATGAAACACGTACCCTATAAAGATTTTGTTTATTTTACCTATATACTGACCTTTATAATTATGTTTTAGATGTATTGCACAGTCAACAATTTTAAACTACCATCTATAGTCAGAACATATTCACAGTTCTCAATAAAATAGGCACAAATAGTTATTTATGTTAATTTAATTTTATCAAAGAGGCAGCCCCGCGATTGCTGTGGGATCGCGTAGTGCGAAGCAATCACAACTGTACGCTTGAGCATTTTGGCACATTTTAGCATGCAGCGGTTGCTGACGCGACAGAGTAGGCTATTATAGCAGTAGGTATTGGTAATTTTCTTCTGAGTGAAGTATCTGTTACGTAGTAACTCTTTAGTAATCTGTGCTACCATGAACCATAAGTCGCATGGACTAGTATTCATGTGGCAAAATAATCTATGAATGCCTAAAATAAAATGTATGGATTTAAATGTGGTCTGAAATAAACTTTATAAAAAAAAATAATAAGCATAAAGCCTGTCTGATGTTCAGCAGACTGAAAAGGCGTGATGCAGAGAAGTTGTGTGCTACGTTCTTCGTATAAATTTTTGTATACTTTTGCTAATCGATCGTACGGAATCGGGTTCTATTTTAGTTTAGTGAAAGTTTAAAAATACCACTACGCGGTCACCCATCTATTTGGGTTACCGCGCCCTTGATAGCTTAACTCGCTGATCGGTTACCGAACGACCTTGCCTATAGGTTGCCCGCAACTTTTAGATACTAAGTCGTCCGTCCACCTTGTTGGAGGTCTGCCTATTTATTCATTACTGTTAGAAAATTACCCGTCTATTTATAACTTGGTCGAAGCTTTACGGTTAAAATTCATAAAAAAGCGCCTCATATTTCAAACATTAGTTAACCTTTAAAGAAATACCTTCGCATTTTAAATTTAAATTTCGTGTAATAACGGTCAGGGCGCCGTGTTAGATGTGGAGGGTTGGGGTACAAAAATTTGGTAATCATACGGTCCGACGGACCGCGAGTAATGTGGACTTTCACGGGGAGTTCAAATATTTGCGCAAACCAAATAACTAGCTACTGAAGTTATTTAGGACTTTAAATATAAAGTTTTTTCTACCTAGGTGGTAAGCGAGTATACGGATCGCCTGACGGTAAGGAATCAGCCTTATCGTATGGACGGTTGTAATACTTGGGCCATTGCCTGTGTATTGCCGACCCAAAGGGGTAACCCTGGGATAGGAAAACGTTTCTTTAATAATAATGCATCTCTAAAGGAGCACTGGAGATCTATTCTGATTACTTTTTTTGTTAGTTACGATGCACGATTTATAATAGACTCGGATATATTTTAATATTATTTGTGTGATGCCGATCCATTTTTTTACTTTAAGATGGAGTAATCCTGGGATAAAATAACATTTATTTCATATATAATTTGAGGAACACAACTACACCGCTGTGTGTAGTTATTTTGACTGCGATCTTCTGTAAGGTGGAGGTTCTTCCACAGACAAGCTTGCTCGCTAGTATAGTGCCGTACCTCTCTCAAAACTACTAGTTATAACTTTGTAAAAATCTTTTCTAAAGAAAACAGTGAAGCTAATTAACCATTTTCCTCATAAATATTCCATGTTTACGTGACCATATGGTCTCGTAAATATGAAAACTTTCCATCCGAATTACCGCCAAAAATGTAATTGACTGCACGGTTGGTTCAGTGGCTAAAGTTTTACCTTGCCATATACCATTGCGCGACGTGTTGTGGGTTCAATCCCCACACGGCACAAAACATTGTGTGACCCATAAATGGCTGTCCCGAGTCTGAATGTATTTTGCGTCCGTTAATTGTAAAATGGTTGGCCCGAGTCAGAATGTATTTTGAGTCTGTTAATTGTAAAATGGTTGTCCCGAGTCAGAATGTATTTTGCGTCCGTTAATTGTAAAATGGTTGTCCCGAGTCAGAATGTATTTTGCGTCCGTTAATTGTAAAATAGTGGTCCCGAGTCTAAATGTATTTTGCGTCCGTTAATTGTAAAATTTCTTACCACGTACGATAAGGCTGTGGAAGGAGCTCCCTGCCGAGGTTTTTCCAAAAGACTATAGCATGGGGTTCTTCAAGAAAGGAGTTATAAGGTTTTTAAAGGGTCGGCAACGGTTTTTAAAGGGTCGGCAAAGGGTGAGTGACACCCCTGGTGTTGCAAACGTCCATAGGCTACGGTAACTGCTTACCATCAGGCGGGCCGTATGCTTGTTTGTCACCTTGGTAGTATAAAAAAAAAAAAAAAAAAAAAAAATGGTGGTCCCGTGTCTGAATGTATTTTGCGTCCGTTAATTGTAAAATGGTTGTCCCGAGTCGAAGTATTTTGCGTCCGTTAATTGTAAAATGGTTGTCCCAAGTCTGAATGTATTTTGCGTCCGTTGATTGTAAAATGGTTGTCCCGCGACACAGGGCTTGTTCCCTAGTGCGGGAATTGTCTTTAAAAAAACCATTAATCTGATTACCTCTAACAATATTACGAAGAACCACTAGCGAATCGTAGATCACAATTCCAATCTAGAGTTATAACTGAATTTTCTAAACTCAATTACAGTTTTCCGAAGGCAAATTCTTAGGAGTTTGTCTGATCTGTTAGTATTGATCGTGAAGTCGTATAAGTTGAGAATACTTGAAAATTCGTTAAATTATAAGAACAAGAATGTTCTCGCTATATAACTAGGCATATAAGGATAGGGATGCCCGGCCTTTCAAATAAAATAATTTTTCATATCTTTATGTATCGTAAATCGTAACCCACTAGAATCGAATTTCATGTAAATCGGACTTTCAAAGGACTTATTCGTCAACTCGTCCGCGAAAATCTCGTCCACGTGGTCTAGTTGGGAAGTTTTAATTCTACTTATTATTTTATTATGCATCTGTAATTAAAAGAACGAGCGGAGTTCTCCGGGTCTATTATAACAATCGGGTATTTATACATGTCATACATACATGTTTCGATGATTACTCGAGTATTGTTGATCGAAACATCGAGAAATTTGATAGGCAAATTAATGTAACAAAAGCTTTTTTGTAGGCAAAACAAATTCGTTGACGGTTTGCCGAGATATAGGTAGTAGTAAAAGTCACGTAAGTAGGTCATGAGTTCACAACTCGAAGCAAAATACTAAAAATAGAAAACTATATTATACAACACTGGAGAAGGAGATTCTCGCAAAGTAAACAAAAATAACTTTATAAAACAACAATGCTTGCAAACTAAGAGTAAAATAAAAGTGCAATGAAAACAAAAGAAAGAGACAATATTACAAAGTTTTCAATTATCTTTATTGCAATTTTATAACACTGTTTGCAAGAAAATACCTAGAAGAGGATCCGTTCTGCAGTGTTTGCATAAGAAAATAAAAATAATTTAAGTTGCTAGCAAACTTGATCATTACTTCATCAGAGCAACATTTTTAATTCATTCATTTAGTTATACTACTACTTAATGTCATCCTTTTTTTAAAGTCGAATTCCACAGTAGGCCGGATCAAGCTCTGTGTCGTAAGGGAACACAAACACAAAGTATATCTACACTCAGAACAAACATTTATAGACAACACTCACACGCAGTATTGGTGATGAACACGTTTACCACTAGACCACATTTGGACTGCCTTGGTGGTCCAGTCGTTGTAGTATGCGCCTGCTGTGCACGAGCTTGGGTTCGATTCCCACACAGGACAAAACTTTGTGTGAACAAAGAGTTGTTCTGAGTCTGGTTGTAATTTGTGTCCGTTAATTGTATGTTTGTTAAAGTCCCCCGCGACACAGAGCTTATTCTCTAGTGCGGTAGTTGTCTTTAAAAAAAAAACACATGTGCAGTATACTAGATCACTTACCGGCAACTTTAGAGTGGTAGGCCACTCCAACGCCACATACGCCGTTGTCCCGCGCAGCTGCCACCTCCCCCGCACATCGAGTACCGTGGCTGTACAGAAATAATACATTTATACAAGCAATTCATCGTCGTCACGTCGAGGTAGAAGCCCTACCCTACGAATGCGGTTGAAAGTACCAAAAATCTGTTGGCCTTCTTGGACGAGCACGCAAATTACGCACTTTGACGTGGAGTATTTTTTTGTTATCCTACAAAGGTGGCAAACAAGCTTACGGCCCGCCTGATGTTAAGCAGTTAAAGTAGCCTATGAACGCTTGCAATATAGCTACCATACCATGGGCTTTTTTTTGTAGAGGGGAAATGCTTTACGCATACCCCCTCGCCTGGGGAAGCGAGGCGGTTATGTCGGATTCTCCGGCCTTAAGATGGTAGGCGGCCGGCATACCGACTAAAACCCCCCCTGTGCACCAACACTCGCTTTCACGGGTGGAACACCGGAACCTGATATGACGTCAATGGTACCATATCATAGGCTACGGTAACTGCTGTAACCATCAGGAGGGCCATACGTTCATTTGTTAGCTATGTATATTCAATCGTGATTTCCTTCTGTACATTTCTTAAGTTTTCATAGCCTTCGTTTAAGTCTACGAACACTTGCTAAAGCTCTTCTATTTGAGAGTCTTCCTACTTAAATTTGTTAAGTTGGAGAGAAGCCGCGAAGCACCACGAGTCCAAGACAGTGACATAAAATGTATTACAATAGTAACTTATTAACTTGAATACTTAATCCTTTAGTTAATTTACAAATGTTATAATCACTGAATTAATATCAGCTACAAACTAACAAAGTGTCAAGAACTTGAGAACGCGAAACAAGTTTAATCAAGACTAAGACACGAAACTTGTATAAGTGGAAAAGTCTTACAAATAGAAATTTAAGTTATTTACTTGACGAAATTCATTTGCAGATATTTCAACTATCTCAAAGTGCCTCGAGATAAAGTTTGGAGTGACAGATGTGATATTAAAAGGATAGGCATTTCAGTTTGCTGGTGCGTAAAATAATGACCTAACAGAAGTTCGGGTATTCTGGCCGGAGCCTAGCAATATGCGCGGGAGATATTGTAGTGCACAAGTGTGTACGCAAACACAGAAGGTGTACTTCTAATTGAAGACACAGCCGTGTATCTTATTCCTGTAAGTGGGTAAAGCTCTCCAGTGCTTAATTATTATTATTTTATTATAAGCCTGTATTATCCCACTGTAGGACGAAGGCCTCCCCACTCTCCTTCCACTTCTCTCGATCTAAAGCAAGCTGAGGATCAGTCTTCGTTAAATGAATCCAACTCAACCCGCCATCTCCGTCTAGGTCTACCGCGATGTCGCTTGCCGTTTAGAGGCACCCACTGGGTAGTGAGTTTTGGCCATTAATCATCTAGTGCTCATTTAGGAATGTGTTTTTCAAAAAACATTTATCTATCTCATCACAAATTTCTGGTGTCACATTATTTTGGGTCAGTAACTGCTTGTTTTCCACCTAAGTATTATAAAAAAGTGAATAGGATTGTTCTTTATATGGAACATCTACAAAAATGTTGTTACAATAACATTTTTCTTACGTGATGTATCTCTATACTCTTGTCCTTTTTTCGCTTAGAAATCTATGTAGGCATTTATCTTCATGTTAATATATATATAAGTATACATGGACATGGTAGAACGATGACTTTAAAAACGTTGCTGCGGTAGACTGGATGCGGAAGGCGGAGGACCGGGTGTTGTGGCGTAAATTAAGGCTTGTGATATCGCCAACGACCTTGAGCATTCGGGCGAAGCAAACACGACTCTATTCTCTAGGCGAGCCCGGGTATACAAACAGATGTACACTTTGAATGGATGTCTTATTAATTTTTAATAAATTAAAATTCAAACTTTTTTTAAATATAACATTACCAAATTATAGGTGTATGTTTTCTTCAAATATTGGTATTTTTTTCGTATTATTTGATAAAAATTGAAGTCATAAAGTGGTTACATCTCAATAATTTGGTGCTGATTCAATGTTTATTTACAAACTATTTAGAATTAATATATAATGTATTACAAGACCATATTATGAAACTCATCTTGTAGATTAATACTGTATTTTTTGGCAGTCATTTGTCTACAAATTCCAACAAAAAATGGTTTCATTTACACCTCTTTTTCATCATTTTTTGAGAGAGGGGCTTTAAGAGAGGTTCATACGCCTCTCAGCGCATCAATCAATTAGCACGCAAACAGGCTGATTGATTGATTGATTGATCAAAGTACATACCTGTTAAACCAGTCGTCTGTATATCTCGGATATGGGAACGGATCATTGCTGCTGAAGTCGTACGAAGCCTCCGCGTTCTAAAACAAAAGTGTTCACATAAAAAATCTGCCGTGTATCATAACATAAGATAGCAACACATATATGTCCCACTGCTGGGCATGAGTCTCAATTACTCTATAACGAGAGCTGAGAGTGCTTAAGCCTTAATCTAATCGCTGGCCCAATGTAGATTGGTGCATCAGCGCCCCTTTAGGATTTCTTCACGATGTTTCCTTAACCACATCATTTGATTAGTACGTATACGTATACATTCCACAAAGTAAAATTCACATTGAAGCTTGTAGATCCCGATCGGTAGGAAGTAGGATCGAACTCGCACCTATGTGAGGTCTTTTATATTGAGCTATCACTAGTTTTCATCCCAAAATATAATATTACTAGCTGTTGCCTGCGGCTCCGCCTGCGTGGATGTCGGTTATCGCTGTAAAAAGTAGCCTATGTATTATTCCAGACCATAATTTATCTCTGTGCCAAATTGCAACAAGATCCATTTAGTAGTTTCTACGTGAAAGAGTAACAAACATCCTTCCACCCCTCCATTCATCCATCCAACCATACTCACAAACTTCCACATTTATAATATTAGTAAGGATTATTATCGTTTTATAAAGTATAATATTTGATTTGTTTTTATTAAGTACTTGTTTATAAAGTCCGTTATCCATTTCGCCGAAAACGGCCAATCAATATGACCCTTAAAAATTTATAATAACTATGAAAGTTTGCTTAGTTTAATTGAATTTATTATTTAAAATCTTTTTTGCTTATCTTGTATAATAAAAAGATAATATTTAACAAAGGTTAAGGTCAGTTCATTAGAGCAGATATTTCTTTATAATAATACTAGCTGTTGCCAGCGGCTCCGCCCGCGTGCATGTTGGTTATCGCTGCAAAAAGTAACCTATGTGTTATTCTAGACCATAATCTATATGTGTGCCAAATTTCATCCAGATCCGTTCAGCAGTTTTTACGTGAAAGAGTAACATACATCCATCCATCCATCCATCCATCCATCTATCCATCCATCCATCCATCCATCCATTCTTACAAACTTTTACATTTACAATATTAGTAAGGATTAGGTACGGTGGGCAACGGAGTTAGCTATAGTTTTTTTAGGAAAACCAATGTATGAAGTTGTGTGTAATATATTTTTGTATGTAGGTTTTATTATTTTTTTATACTACCAAGGTAGCAAACAAGCATACGGCCCGCCTGATGGTAAGCAGTCACCGTTGCCTATGGACGTTTGCAACACCAGGGGTGTCACTCACGCGTTGCCGACCCCTTAAAAACCTTATAATTCCTTTCTTGAAGATGCTATAGTCTCTTGGAAAAACCTCGAAAGGGAGCTCATTCCACAGCCTAATCGTACGTGGTAAGAAATTCCTCTGGAATCTTAAGGTACGGCATGTTTGAGGTGCAAGGCTGTGAAGATGAACTCCCTGTCGGTGGCGAGAGGTGCGTTGATAAAATGTGGCCTTGGGCATCATCTCAAACAATTCCTTAGAACACAGCCCATTGTACAGGCGGTAGAACACACACAAGGAGGCGAAGTCTCTCCTTTGACTTAGTGGATCAATACCGCCTGTGAGCTTGGGATCGTCAACAATCCTCACAGCGCGTCTTTGAATTAAATCAAAGGGTCCAAGCTGGTATCCAGGTGCTCCCGGACTTGCGCTTTGTAGAGCAGCAGTCTGTGGCCCGCGGTGAAGTCCATAGGCTACGGTAACCACTAAACACCAGGCAGGTTTGCCACCTAAGTAGTATAAAAATATATAGTATTTTATTTCAAATCTCACCGATTTCTTTAGTTAAAATGAACCTGAGACTGAACAAATTGTGCTGCTAACGGTAATTATACCTAATCCACGTTTACTCCAAATTAATTTGTACGAACAATTAAGCTTTGTTTAAAACCAGAATTAAGATTAATTAACCGAGTAATGACCAAAAACAGATCCCAATTGAATTAAAACGCACAATAGACAATTGTTTCTTGTCGAACTGTCAGATAACATACAATTGTTTTCTATTCTATTCTATTCGAATACCGTTTATGCCACTTGTCTAGAAGGGAAGAGGATCCTCCTTTTTTGTTATAGATGTGTGGTTACCCCCACAAACATAATAGGAAGTATATTATATTTCACGACGTAAAATTTCGCACAAAGACATTTATATTTCAACAAAGGATCAGATTCGGGTCCCTATCTTTTTCATTGTTGACAGGACAAAAGATTCAAAGGGTCCATCAAGTCAAAATGATTGTTTAATCCGTTGAGGAAAATCGGAATATAATTTGAAATATGCGTAGGTATAAAAGATTCTTTTATTCCAAACTAAATTTGGAAAGCGGTGGCAGCTGAGTGGGAAATTAACTGACTTGTGATGCATTAGTGTGGGTTCGATCCGCGAAATTAATATATACTTATTAATTGTTATAGTAATTTACAGTTTTCGTGAGGAGACCACATGTCTAAGAAGCGAGTGTGGATCAAGCCCTTAACATTTTCTGGTCTCTTGAGAAGGGGAGACCCGTGTCCAGCAGTAGGACATAAATACATATGTGTTGCTAACACAACTTAATTTAAGTTGCAATTAATCAGTGTTCGATTACTGTAATCTATGAACGCCTGTAATACTCAAGGGATTGCTGACACGTTGGCGACCCTAGCACTTCAAGCATGACATTCTTCAAATCGAAATATAACAAAAAATTGTGAGACCCATAAATAACTGTCCCTAGTTTGGGTGTACTTTGTGTCCGTTAATTGTATGTCGACCGCGACACAGTTAGTGCAGGAGCTGTTACATTTGCTAAACAGTGAATTCTAGATTAAATTAACTAAGTATATGGAAGTGTTTGAATTGAACTTGTGTGGGTACAGGTCTACAGCGCTCATTTACAGATGCATTTTGAAAGAAAGATTTTTCTATCCCAGGGATAATCCATCTTAAAGCCCTGTTGTAAAAAATGGGTCGGCAACACGCAAGTGATACCTCTAGCATTAAAAGCGCCTATAGGCTACAGATAGCTACTTAACATCAGGCGGGCCGTAAGAATGTTTGCCACTCAAGTAGTATAAAAAAAACGAAATTGCAATTCACTAAAAGCCTGTAAAAACCTAAGCTACGGCATTATTCATGCACAGCAATAAACTGGCTATAACACTGACCCGTCATAAACGTAAAATGTACAGTAACACAACAAAAATTCAACCACCCAGTAATAATTCAAATACCCAGCAATAATTCAACCTCCCAGTAGAATTAAACCGGTCGTTTGGTGAACCGTACTAAACACCATAGTAATGTTTTATCACCTCAAGTGTTCAAATGATCAGTGAAATTTGTTTTATAATAAGACTAGCTTCGCCCGCACGTATAATCCCTCAAAAACAGAGATTTTATTCTGGATTAAAAGTAACCTACGTGTTATTCCAGACTGTAATCTATCCCTATGCCAAATTTAATCAAGATACATTCAGTATTTTTAAAGAGTAACAAACATACATTTATACATTCTTACAATTTACGTCCTCCTTTTGCAAATCTGTTACAAAAAATAAAGTGAATTCGTATTGATATCGAAAATATCGAAACCTCACGCAAGTATTTGATATTTGAAACTAATTGGATATCAATTCCCTATTATAGTTTCTGTGGGTTGTTACGAGTGGTTGGTAGTATTATGAGCTGGTATAATTACATCTTATGAAACATGATCATCCCTAATCCACCCTAGGGGCTCCTTCGATATAATAAGCAGAGGCGGATTATTTTCTTGTAAAGATAAGCTGGCCATTTTGATAAAAGAAATTGCTTTTTAAGAATATCTATTTTTGGTATTTTCAATAAGGAAGTATTGTATAAATTGAGTGATCAATGTCTAGACTTACTTTTTATTCGATTTAAAGTTCTATTTTTTATAAAATAGGTACTATATTTACATAATCAATCTTAAAATGAGTTAGTTTGAATTTATTTGTTTGTTTGTGAAGGTTGTGGGCAACCGATGGACAAAGCCAGCTCGGAGCTTGAGCTGGCTTTGTCTTGCTGACTTTCGTTGCTGAGGAAATGCTTGATGCTGTAGAAGGCCTATGTCCAGCAGTGGACGTAGTCAGGTTATATAATTTAGGTTAATTAAAAAATATATCAAAGTTTTACCAGCTGATGCCCGCGTCTCCGCCCGCGTGGATGTCAGTTATCGCGGTAAAGAGTACCTTATGTTCTTGCTAAGGATACCATCTATCTCCTAGCCAAATTTCATTAAGATCCGTTCAGCTGATTAGCCGTAAAAGCGTAACAAACTCACTTTCGCATTTATAGTATAAAATATAGTATAGAAACTCGGATCGTATATTATGTTTACACTTTTTACCATGGAAAGTACCCATACATTATTATAAGCATATTCACACTATTTCTTTATAATATTAGCTTCCGCCCGCGGCTTCGCCCGCGCGTACAATCCCTCGTCAAAGGAGATTTTTCCGGCATAAGAAGTAGCCTATGTGTTATTCCAGACTATGTCTCTATCTAATCTACCTCTATGTCAAATTTCATCCAGATCCGATCAGTAGTTTTTGCGGGAAAGAGTAACAACCATACATCCATACATTCTTACAAACTATCGCGTTTATAATATTAGTAGGATAGATAACAGAATGTTACTCACATAGTTATACTTCAGATCCGGATGCATGTAGTCGACACCTGAAACAAAAACGCTCAATAAAAGTCCGTTTTATATTATAAGTGGGGCACTAAACACTTAAAATTAAATATTTTCTACCTGACCTGCCCCTCTAGACAAGTGGCATAAGCGATAGTCGAATCGAAAAGTCAAGAAAGCAAATGTATGGGATTTGATCATTTGACATTATATCGCAGACATACGTCAAATCTCAAACATTTCTTTTTTTGACTTTTCGATTCGACTACTGTTTATGCCACTTGTCTAGAGGGTCTGTAAGGAAATTCGACATGAAATGGCACCTTACAAGCGAGCAAGGCCGATTGGGGAAGGACCTCAACCTTACCAAAAACTTAGTCTTTAGTAAGGTTTAGGTCCTTCCCTTTAACAATACAAACAGGGGTGTAATAGTTACGTTCCTCTGCGTGTGTATAGATATCCAATGCACATTAAGGAAAGCGTTTTAAAAACAGCGTTATTTCAGTATTAGGTAGGTACCCATTATAGTATAAATTTATTGCGTGATTTGATTTGACTGCACGATTGGTTCAGTGGCTTAAGTGGTTCCCTCGCCATTTACTACTGCGTAGCGTGTTGTGGGTTCGATCCCCACACGCGACAAAAAAAAAGTGAGATCCATGAATGGTTGTCTCGATTCTGCGTGTACTTTTTGTCCGTTCATTGTATGTTTTTAAAGTCCCCCGGCCGGCTGATTCTCTAAGAAACAGCGATGGCAAACTGACAGTTGTGATCGCAAACTGACAGTTGTGATCGCAAACTGACAGTTGTGATTTCTCGGTGATGGCACAATCTATTGACTAAAGTCAAACAGGGCTCTTACGGAATACCGATTTTCAATCTGACAGCCAGATTTTGCTCGGTTTTTGCGGTGGCTCAGTTTTCGCTCTTACGGAATACCCCTGCGGGACACAGAGCTTCTATAGTGGGGAGTTGAAAAAAAAACACGGTAAACATTTGCCTATGGACGCTTGCAATACCAGGACTAGTGTAAAGCTGTGTTGTGTAACTATGGTTACGAAAGTAGTTCATAATAATTTTAACACAACAAAACTGACTTCAATACGGCAAGTTATAGAACTTTCAGGAACCCTATAATCCTAAGCTTAAAGTATTTAAACAGGATGAACTTACATAAAAAATTCTATTCCCACTTTTCCGCCCATAAAGACGGTTTTTTTTAAATCTGACTAATTTGAATCATTTACAATTAAAGTGCCCATGGCTTCTTCATGGATCCCATCACCAGAACTTTGTTTTTATAAAAATGGGACCAAACTGGAAATGACATACTTCCAGTTTATTGATTGGAGGTTATCAATTTGTGTGTATTTTTTATATAAGAAGGACCAAACTGGAAGTATGTCATTTCCAGTTTGGTCCCTCTTATACAAAAAAAATAGACACAAATTGATAACCTTCTCGTTTTTGAAGTTGGTTAAAAACAAATTAAATAGCACCTCTAATTTTACATTGATATTCATTAACCTTTCCCTATATAAGCCGTGATTATATTTGAGTAATTAATATTCGTCACAGCGATGGTAAGATTTTATGATAACATTATTTTATACCTACAAAGAATATGGAAGTTTTTTTTATATTAGAAGCTTTATTTAAGTGGAATATTAATTCAATAAAAATATTAATAAAATATTAGTAATAAAATAATCCCACATACTCTTAACAGATACCAATGTGAATTTCATTGAATGAAATTCTTCTTATCGTTTAGTGGCCAACCTGGTCATAGAATTATTTAGATCGCCCATATTTAGGCCTTTGTTGTGATCTAACGACCCTTAACTCGGAACTGACTTTTAACATGCCCTACGAAGCACTGAGATGACATACCATGCGGTCACCCATCTATAACTTTGCTTAACTCGCTGATCGTTTACCGAACAGTGAGTGTACCTGGCTCTTACAGGCTGTCAAGCGAAAAATATAAAAACAAAGATATATTATAATGCTCAAATAACAATTGAAAGCGTCGGCAAATAAAAATCGTACCCTAATATTTCGACTGATCGAATATAAGAACAAAGGATATAAATTGAGGTCTACAAAGAGGAAAGTAATGTATTGAGTTGTAGGTAAGTAGGTCGCAGAATAAATGGATAAAACGGTTTTTCGCGAATAACCTAGAAAGAAAGAAACGAATTCCTATCCCAGGGATACTCCATCATAAAGCCCTGGTGTAAAATCAACAATAACAAATTGCTCAAATTAAAATAAAATTAAAATTGTATGTCATTAATCTGATTAAAAAAAATTAAAAAAAATGAATTGAAATATTATGTAGCTGTTAGCCAAAGTGCATACGTCATTAAATTAATTAATTTAAAGTTCATTCGTCCAATAAGCAACTAATGAATAGTTATGAAATGGAGAATAGGTCAGATTTTTGCAAAGATCGTATTGTTAGGTGTTTTTAAACTATTGCATAGCTTCTATCGCGGGCCTTGGGCGTGGAGACCGAATCCAGAAATTCCGTAACGAAAATAATAAACCTAACACCCCCACCCCGAACGGCACAACGGTGATACTTTTTTTAATGACGAATTCTCTAAACGGCCAATAATAATATGTCAAATTAGTGTAAGGAGGTTTTGATCTAAGAGAATATTAGTGAAAAAGATTATAGTGTAAGGAGTCTTAAGAAATTATTACAGGTATTCATTTTTATTATTATATATTTTTATGAATCATTGAGAATAAAATGAAATGATGTAGATAATTCTGTAAAGCATTTTTTTATTTGTTTCGATAAAAAAATCATACCTACTAAAAATATGCAATAGCTTTACCGCGGCAGTCCCCGAGTGCCACATGTCTTTTTTTTAAAATTTTATTCGACGTAAAACTGAATACAATCTATTCACACTATACTTATTCTAATGAAACAGTTATATCTAGCACTAAGAAAGTATTCTACTAGATGTGTTTCGCGACCTTCCTAGGGTTTTGGCAAAATACCGTTCTATCTACTTTATCTTGTAATCAATATCGGGCAGAGGGATAAACGTCTAACAAATCTTCTAAGTAAAAAGAAATGTGGGCTAGACCGTAGTAGGTCTAGCCTACATTTCGTTTTGCTTTTTGAAGACTAAACATAACTTTATACATTGGGACAACTGACATCCAGCTGATCCCAAACTACGAATAGCAGAGCCAGTACTATGGCAACCATCTCTATGCCAAATTTCATTCCGAATCGTTTAGTAGTTTTGGCGTGAAATAGTAACAAACATCTATTTTCACAAACTTTAACATTATTTAGGGTTTAGTAGTCAACATAGAAACCTTATAGTCTCACCATGTCGCCTGACGCTCACACTATGGTTTTTTTGCGTTCGAGATCATAATTCAAACCATAACGCGCTTTTCATATTCCTAAAAACAGACCGCGTTTGGTTCAAGTATTTTAAATGATGAAAGCCTACGCAGGCTTGCGTGTACAAAAAGTTTATCATATAAAAATGTCGCTATCCATCATCGGCGTTTTCTCGCAAAATTAAAGTAAATTTTTATTTTTTATTTGGATATAATTAAGTACACCCGCGACTTAAGAAAAACGTAGGTAATTTTTACAATTATGTACATACCTACTTACTTAGTAAAGTTGTTAGTAGTAACAACTTTACACAATTCTGATGAAATACGTATATTAAGGTGACCGGCATAAAATTAGATTTCCTAAATATTTATGGCTATGCAGTAAGTAATAAAAGTTTGTACCGAAATACATCCTCGTCCTATCTATAACATTATTCTATCTCAGCTGAAAGACGTCCACTGATAGACACAGCCCCTCTAGACAAGTGGCATAAATGGTAGTCGAATAGAATAGAAAGCAAATATTTGGAATTTGACCTAAGTTTCATTCTATTCAATTCGACTATTGTTTATGCCACTTGTCAGGCAACCCCTCTAGACAAATGGCATAAACAATAGTCTCTTTTAGTTATTTTCACAGCACTAGGACTAAATACCGTTACTAACTGTTGAAATCTCTAGTAAACGAGTTTTGTACTAATTGTAGTTTCAAGGCAATACAGGGCTTGATCATTCCCTGTGTTGTGTAAAACTTTACAAACATAAATATAATAGTTCACGGACAAAAACCCTGACTCGGAACAACTAAGTATCTGTGAGCCACACCAATACATTCACTGTGTGAAAATTATACTTTACCTACGACACCACCAGGTGTCGAGTCCAGACCGACTGGAGTATTCTATTAGAGCGAAAACCGAGCGACCGCGATAACGGAGCAAAATCTGGCTGTCAGATTGAAAATCGGTATTCCGTAAGACCGAAAACCGAGCCTTTTTAACGTTTAGCAATCGTGTGTGCCAATCACAACTGTCAGTTTGCGATCGCTGTTTCTTAGAGAATCAGCCGGCGAGTCTGGGTGTACTTTTTATTAAAAACTTGTATGTTTGTAAAATGTCCCGCGACACGGGGTTAAATGGCGAAAGTAACCTTAACATGCATATTTTTAAGTTTAACAAAAAAGTTTCCTCACCATCATCCATAATCGCGGTGGTAACATTAACTCCTGTATACCCCTGGGCCCAGGCAGCCTCCACGTTCAAATCTAGCTTGGGTTTGCCCCCATTCTGGCCTGTGTTCTTCAGGTACCATTGTAGGGGAAAATAGGGATCGCGAGGTTCCGCTGCTGGTGCGGGCACGAGCTCCGGCAGTCGGAGGGAGCGGAAACCCCGCTTCACTCTTTTAAAGCCGGGTTGTTGGATTGCTGTGTGTACCTGATGACAATAGAAAAATTGGTTAATGGTAACTTAGTAGTTAGAATACGAGATTATAATTAAGCGATACACAAAAAAATAAGTTTGGAGACTGGGAATTTAAAAATAATATTATAATAACCGAATTTCGGTCACGGCGGCTAATCTTCATAGAAATTAGCTATCTGCGTGGGAGATATTATAGTGCACTGGTGTGTGCACAAACACAACTACACTTTTTATTCGTAACGTATTTGTAACCTTACACTTATCTCTGGAATATGAAGTAATCCCTCAATGAGCGCTGGAATCCCATACAGGCACACAACTACACCGCTGTGTGTGGTTATGTGGTTATGATATTTTGTAAGGTCCTTTCCCAGTCGGCTTGAGCGTTTGTATGTTTTATTAAATTACCAAGGAGGTAAACAACATTACGGCTCATTTGATGGTAAGCAGTTACCGTAGCCTATGGACGCTATGATGCCCTACCTCTCATAAAGTTTCCGTTTTGTGATAAAGAACTGTAGGGCTATAGTGTTTCGTTATAGATTTACAACAACATTTTTCCAACTATACAGGTTACGTAATCCAGATGAGTTGGACTGCAAACGACATGGCGACATACACATTTCAAGTTCACATTTTCACTAAATAAAAACGATGCTGTAAGCCGCTGCAACAGTATACAAAAAACAAAAGCGCTTTTCCTGTTAATTGGAGCACGTACTCCAATAGGTACTGGTAGGTTTTGAACGGGCGATATATTCTATTGTTCTTGATGACATACGTCATTCATCGAGCTTTTCCGTCTGTCTGTCAACAGCTTGTATCTCATGAATCGTGTTAGTTAGACAGTTGGAATTTTCTTTATGTATAGTTTTATTACTGTTATAACAATACCACTAATATTGTAACTCATACCAAATTGTAAATGTTGTACTCTGCGATTAAAAAGAATGGCCAATTCTTCTTGAGGCCTTAAACTAGTCAGGGAATTGGTCGTAGGAAAAATGTATGCTGGCATTTGTTTTTATGACGTTCATAATTATCATGTATTTGATCTAAATTTATAATAAAAATGCTTTTAATGGAGGCCTCAAAGAAGAATTGAAACATGTATATACGTGAAGAAAAATCTTTGGCGCGCACGGTCGAGTGTAACATTTGGCACAGTTAAAGTTTATAAGGAGAAGAACTGCAAAAAGCAATAACGGTCGAACTGCGACCACTGGGCGACCTCTAGTATTAAAAAAGTGAAACTCCGTTAAGTTTGTGGAGTTTGGCAGAAGAGCATGCCAACAGCTCGGCCATCTGACTTGCCATAATTTTTACTTTAGAAATTTTATTAATTTTTATTAATTCACGACATCCACGCGGGCGGAGCCGCGGGCTACAGCCAGTTACAAATATTTTTGCGTCATAGTAGGTAGCTATTCAAACAGGCTTTAATCATGATAATTAACGTATAAAAAAGATTGTATTACTTATAATTAAAGCCTTTCAATGTTCTGATGGTAATTATCTTCTTATTAAGGTTGAATACGGATCCGCAAGGCCATTTCATTATTATTAACAAATTTTCTTTTACAAATTACGGCATAAAAGATATAGAAAATTGTTTCGAAAAATCTATATGAAATCAAAAGATATATTATAAGGATTAATTACATGGACTTGTTCTCGCAGCAATTTGCTGTTCATTATGTAGCCGAGGGAAGGACTTCTACCTCAGATAGATAGAGAACTCTTTATTGTACACCAATTTATTATTAATTACATTTACAATCTGACTGCCTTGGTGGTCCAGTGGCCGCAGTATGTGCCTGCTGTGCACGAGGTTGTGGGTTCGATTCCCACACAGGACAAAACTTTGTGTGACCCGCAAAGAGTTGTTCTGAGTCTGGGTGTAATTTGTGGCCGTTAATTGTATGTTTGTAAAGTCCCCCGCGACACAGAGCTTGTTCTCTAGTGCGGGCGTTGTTAAAAAAACAAAAATAAAATCATATAACAATTTTAAGAGAGGTAGGGTACAATTCTAGTGAGCAAGCACGTTTGGGAAAGGACCTCCACCCTACAGAAGACCACAGCCAAATAAACACAGCGGTATAATTGTGTCCCTGTGGGCGAGTACAGGTCTCCAGTGCTTTTTAAGAGATGCGTTTTGAAAGAAACGTTTGCCTATTCCAAGGATACTCCATCTTGAAGCCCTGGTGTTAAAAAATGGATCGGCAACACGCAAGTGATACCTGTGGCATTGCAAGCGTCCATAGACTACGGTAACTGCTTATTGTTTTATTTGTTTGCCATCCAAGTAGTATAAAAAAAATGCAGTGGTGTATTTATTTTTGACCTACTACTACATGAAGCAAAGATCGAACCCAGAACCTCGACACTGCGACAGTCGTACACACCATTTCCACTGAGTAATAATAAAATAAACATTATGTTAAAAAGCTACTTTATGTATACAAAGAGCATCAGTTTTCTGCTATTTTATACAGTTTTGCCTCCGTGCCTTGTGTACGTAATCCAGACGGCCACGGTCTGCCAAAAGGTCCAGTGATATTAGTATTCTGTAGGAACCTGCCACCGGATAAATGGGTTTCCGAAAAACTGATTAATGTGACCCTTCTCTTGGGCGGAATAATAAATTATACTACAGAAAATATATTAATTTATTTATTTCTTTATCTTCTTCTTATCGTTTGGTTAGTGGCTAACCTGGTGACAGAGTTATTTAGATCGCCCATATTTAGGCCTCTGTCGTGATCTAACGACTGATAACAGTCGGGACCGATTTTTAACGTGCCCTCCGAAGCACGGAGACGCTCATATGAAATACCACTCATCTATGGGGTTACCGCGCCCTTGGTAGCTTAACCCGCTGATCGTTTACCGAACACCGAATGCACCTAGTTATGAGCGCCTCAATTTCAAATTCTTTATTGTACACACAAAACAATCCTACTTAAAAATATAATGTACAAAGGCGGGTTTTCTACAAATAATCTTTAGAGTCGTATAGGAAAATACTTTGCCTGTTGAGCTAGTGGTGAGTGACTCTGTAAGCCAGTCAAGACATGTCGTGAGTTCTCACACAGAACAAAACTTTGTGTGGTTTATGTTTATTGCGAGTCTGTGTGTAAAATTTGTTCGTGAATTGTATGTTTGCAAAGTCCCCAGCGACACAAAGCTTGTTGTCTAGTGCGGGAGTTGTATTTTAAAATTAAAATAACGCAAGAGCGTAAATGAAGTGTACAGCATGCAATACAGATAAGGTATGTACCAGGGTCGCTCAAATGATCATGATGCCCACGGCCACATTTTATCAACGCACATCTCGCCACCGACAGGGAGTTCATCCTCACATCCTTGCACCTCAAACATGCCGTACCGTAAGATTCCAGAGGAATTTCTTACTACGTACAATTAGGCTGTGGAATGAGCGCCCTGCCGAGGTTTTCCCAACAGACTATATGCATGGGGTTCTTCAAGAAAGGAGTTATAAGGTTTTTAAAGGGCGCGTGAGTAACACCCCTGGTGTTGCAAACGTTCATAGGCTACGGTAACTGCTTACCATCAAGCGGGCCGTATGCTTGTTTGCCACCTTGGTAGTATACAAAAAAGGATTTTTTTTTTTTCAGAAAGTACTGAACATATTTTTATGAGTTTTGTCTTTGGCTTCTCAGATCCAGTATGTTTTAAATAAAAAATTGTTCCGTCTGGGTGTACTTTGTTCGCGTGAATCTTTCTCGGGGGATTAAACAAAACAAATATGTAACTCTTCTGATACATTTTTATGGCTCGCTTAATGTGTTTTATTTTTTTAGGTTGTTTTTAATAATTTATTTATTTATTTAGGACAACCAACAAGGTATACACCATACAGTTCCTTAGGACCAGTACTTATATCTAGTGTTTGGTGCTACTAAAGGTCGCCACGGCATGCACTTAGTTAGAAGCTATAAATTATAACACGGTAGGTCATACTATATAAATATTAAAGAAACATTTTATATATATATTATTATATAATTGAGTCTTGTTTTCTTTTAACAAGTTTAGGTAGCAAACAAGCATACGGTCATGATTGTAAGCAGTTATTTAGAGCAATACTTGTGTGATACTGACCTAAAATTTGCAACACCAGAGTTTATTGATAGGCTATGGCCAAGGCCAGAAACCGTATAATAAAAATTGCATCGAGACTTATTCTCCCGTTCGAGCGAGAAAGAGGTACGGAGCTATGTAGTGTGTATAGCTGAGTTATTCGTCATCTCACCCGACCAAATCTCGCCCGACCGGGGGAGATGGCACAAAATAATTTAATTTATATTTCTTGTCGTCAACTCGCACGGCACTTAAAATCATTGCTGATTTGGTACAGTCAACTATTCTGTGTGAAATGTATTTTTTATTTGACTGTACTTTACAACGGCGATTGACGAATATTAGAATAGGTAAATTCAAAAATGTGCTGTCTCCCCCACAGATATTATAGATATACAATCTGTGGTCTCCCCCAATCGGGCGAGTTTGTATAGTGGGTACAAAAAAGGAAAGAAAAATATATAAACTTTTTTTTTGTTTGTTTAGTTTTAAGTAAGTATTAAAAATCCATTTTTTTTGTGTTCCCCAGTGTATGTTTTTTTTTCCGGAATTAAATTTGGCATTTTCTTTCTTTCTTCTTTCTTTCTTTATTGAGGGGGAGTTGATGAATAACTCGTATAGCTCCATCTCTCTTTCTCGCTCGAACGCCCCCAGGAACACAACTACACCACTAAGCATGTGTAGTGATCTGCTGTAAGATGGAAATCCTTTTCTAGTCCGTGCACTTCCAGAATCTACATTAATATTACTTAAAAAGTAAATAACCTATATACACGGTTAACACATTTCCATGTAATTTTCCATATTACATTCCAATGAAAATTAAAGTTAATTCAATCGTACTTACTTATATGACGACATGTGAACGGTTTCACGAATACTCCAAATTGCTTTTACAAACTTCGATATAAGTTAATATCGTTTTCAATTAAATTTGAGTGTTTAAGTTGAAGCGATTAATGTGTAAAATAAATTATAATTATGGTTACTTACAAAACTTATATTTGGCCGGTTACATTGGATTGGTGGACATTTATTTAGTTTTTTTAGGGATGAAATGTTTTTTTTGTGTTTTTTTAGGGTTATGGAACTCTCTTCCTCACAGGGTACGTGACAGCTCTTCTTTGGGTGTCTTCAGGAGAAGAACAAGAGAACACTATCTCACTAAAGTATATTCGTAGTAGATGTATTGTATTGTATGTAGATAAGTATAAGTATTTAAAATTATACATATATTAAGTATATATGTAGTCATAGTATGTATGTTTATGAAAGTAGGTATACACGATGTATACAATATTATTAGTTAGTTCTGTGTTTTTCCTTTTTTTCTTATTTCTCCTTCTGTTGTACACTTTATAATTCTCTTATATTCTTATACATTTCCTCTATCACTGTTAGTTTGCTGTTAGAAAACTCAATATTGAGTTTAGCTCGCCTTTGTACATGTCTTTTATTAAGTATTTTGTATTGTTATTATAATTTGTGTGCAATAAAGAATTAAAATTAATGTTTTTTTTTTTATTAAATTATGGTCGCAGTGATAATATGACTGGCCTGTTGGTCTTGTGGTTAGTGACCCTGACTGCTAAGCCAGAGTTCGGGGGTTCAAATCCCACACGGGACGGAACTTTGTATGATTCATTAATGTTTGTTCCCAAGAAGTTAGTTCAGAAGCAGATATATTCTTAATTTGAAAATGACGGTCTTCCAAATAACCATTTATAATTAACTAGGGGTCGCCCGCGACTTCGTCCTTATTTGGAATATTTTTCCCGATTTTGCAACATATCTGTCTACTGCTCTGCTCCTATTGATCATAGCGTGATGTTAAATAGCCTTGCTGGATAAATGCACTATTCAACAAAAAAAGATTTTTTCTAATCAAACCAGTACTTTCTGCGATTAGCGCGTTCAACCAAACAAACAAACTCTTCAGCTTTATAATATTAGTATAGATTGTATCCCCTTGGGAGTGACATTTCCAAAGTGCTCACTTTGGTCATTTAAGAAATCTTAGAGCAATATTTTAAGTGTGTAGCCTAAAGACTATACAACCTTTTATTCTCTTTGGTATATCCCCAGCGGTTTAGGCTTTAAATTGATGAATCAGTCAATAGAAGTAATTATTTTTACCTATCGATATTTTTTTATTTTTGGTCATTAGAATATTTTGATGAAATTCTTTATTTCTCTTTCGATATTTATTTCGATATACCTATTTCTCTACTAATTACACACAAACTTTGGGTACTGTTACATTATGTTATTTTAAATAACATTTGACAGAACAACCATGTTCAATTCTTCATAATATCGAAGAAAAACTTTTAACATTATGTTCTACGTAACATTGGTTCATAAACCTGAATGTTTTTAATACATTTTTCAATATTTTTCATGAAATAACATTACATTTTCTATGGACAGCGCGTCCAGATTGCTTTTGCAACGTCTAGGTAGAAATATAGTGGGAAAATTGAGCATTCGATCGAGAATATAAACGATATTAGAAAAATATTGACGATATATTACCTTTTAAAATAAAATGGTTTTTATAGAGTGTTATATTTATAATTATGAGTTACTAGCTGTTGCCCGCGGCTCCGCCCGCGTGGATGTCGGTTATCGCTGCAAAATGTAGCCTATGTGTTATTCCAGGCCATAATCTATCTATGTGCCAAATTTCATCCAGATCCGTTCAGTAATTTTTACGTGAAAGAGTAACAAACATCCATCCATCCATACTCACAAACTTTCACATTTGTAATATTAGCAAGGACTAGTTTCCGCCTGCAGCTTCGCCTGCGCGTGCAATCAAAGCGTGCACGGGAACAGTGATTTTTCAGGATCGTAGCCTATGTGTTATTCCAAAATTCATTCAGGTCCGTTGAGCGGTTTTGGCGTTATTCATCCATCCATCCATACAAACTTATTTAAAATATTAGTATAGATTTAGAAATTGAAAGTGTTTCCTAGTTGTCTGGCTACAGGTACTGAGTCTGGGCTCTGTCTGTTTGCTTGTATACCTACAGCACACAGACAGACAAAACATATAAACACCTCGTTTGTCGACGTCGGCTAGTTATCTATCAATATATGTATAAATGAATCCATATTTCCCTTGGTCACGTCATTACTTAAGAACGCCTTTACCGATTACATTTATCTTTTTCTTTTAAAGTTCTCAAATACTTGCTAAAAGATTCTTACGGAAAAAAAATGAGAAAATTATGCAGAAGATAGTAAAACCCGAGCGAAGCCGGGGCGGGTAGCTTGTATAATAAAAAATACAAAACTAGACACCATTGTTAACCGTGACGGCAGATGTTTACTTTTACGAACCGTTTCAAAATTCAACCGAGCAATGGCAATGTATTATATATTTTGTGTTCATTCGTATTAAAACTCTCTCGAGTACTTAGTTTCTATTGTGTAAAATATGGTGAAAATATATTTCAGTTCAAGCTTTATTATAATAATAGCAACCTATATATGTCCCACTGCTGGGTACGAGCTCTCTCTCCTCTATTAAAAGACGAGAGGGTTTATACCCTGGGGTCGTACCATAAAATCCTTACAGCGATTTATAAGTCTTCTTTTCTATCGGTATCACTCTTGACAGAGTGGTCGTGGTCATCACTTCAGGTGTTAGTGGCAAGCTTAACAACACGCGCCGCCTCTCTTCTCTAATGGCCGCCTTCCGCGTACATTCATTCAGTGATGAAGAGCCATTTACCGCCGCTTTTATTTAGTCAGTCCACCTCATAGGCGACCTTCCACGTGGCCTGGTACTCTCAACCGATTTATAAGCACTCAGGATTTGAATAGCGATCAATGACAAAATTGAAATCTTATAATCTTCTAATTAAGTTCGAAAATAGCTAGCCGTAATCTAGTAGGCAAAGATATAATTTTATGGACATGTGGGTCTTCCCATTATTTACCTTCATTAATATGAAGGTAATAATGGGAAGTCCTTCCTTCTTATCAGTAAATCGTTTGATTAGCATTTAAATTTCACTATGTGTAAAATAATCACTTTCCAATAACACAATTTCCTAGTTCCCCTAAATGCTTGTAACTTTGTACTTTTGCAATTTAATTTTTGTTCTGTCATAATAATAAAAATATTAGTAAAATATTCTAAACAATAAAGTATGTAAATCGCCCTCGACACAGAGCTTATGCCTTAGGGAGGGAAAAAGTGACCTTTTAAAAAAAGAAACAAAAGAAATAATGATACTTCACTCTGATATGCAAAGTTAAAATTTAAGTAGCCTTTTGAAATTCTGTCCTAATTAAAGTGAAAGTCGAAACTCCTTTAATGATACATTAAGAACCTTGTGCCCAAGAGTTGTACTCCGAGTCTTGTTACAGCTAAAAAAGTTGTACGACTTAAACCTCTTACATCACCGTCGTGATTTTGAACTTTATTACCTTGACTTAGAGCCTAAAACAATTAAAGGTGTGACCGGTGCGTATGCCATTCAAAAAGGAAAGATACTATTTTTGACTAGTCGGTTGGTCTAGTGATTAGTAAATGATTGTTGAGCCCGAAAGTCGTGAGTTCACTTCCCATCCAAGACATTTTTTTGCGTGATGAGAACGATATTTTTTTCTATGACTATATGTGTAATATATAAAAATATATAATTCGTAGTATGTTTACCAGTTGTCTAGTTTATATAATTCAGGATCTGCCTAGTTTTGGATCAGATAGATATTATTGTTAATAATGGGTGACCGCAGAGTAGCAATATTTCATCTGAGCGTCTCCGTCCTTCAAAAGCACGTTAAAAATCGGTACGGAGTGAAAACAGTTGTTAGATCACGACAGAGGACTAAATATGGGCGATCTAAATAACTCTGTCACCAGGTTGGCCACTAACCATAAGAAGAAAAGTATAGGACGAAAGTAACTAATAATAATGTTCTGTTCATGACCAAGAGGCTGAACGGATCTTAGAAGAAGAAGAGATAGATTCTGTCTTGGAGACAATGAATATTTTTTATCGTGATAACCAACATCCACGCGGGCAGAGACGTGGACAAAACCTAGTAGGTACTGAATATTCGATACCCTTCTGACGCATCACAACCTTTATCATCAAAACATGTCAAAATAACAAAATAAGGGTGACGTTCACCCACTGGCTAACCCACGAGTGGGTGCAATATTCGACAGTAAAGTACCTAAAATAATAAGAAGAAACGCCCACTTAATACAATGTTGACGAAATTGTTCAGAAGGAAAGAAATTACCATAAAGAAAACAACATTTATATAAAACCCTCAAAATAAATGTCATGCCAGACATTTTTATATAGTCACCTGTAACATAATATATAGTCGTCAGAAAATAAGAAGCCAGTTTTGACATTGACTTGAATGAACGTATTCATAGGCGTAAATAGGGGGGGGGCCGGGTGGGCCGTGCCCACCCCAGAATGGTCTGGTGCCCACCCCAGAATATTGGGTGAACTCTAGGCTGCGCAGATGGTGGACTGACGGACTGACCGTTTTTTTTACATAATCGTAGAATATATTTTTACGCGTGAACTCAGGTGGCGGCTTATGTTAGCGCGTACAAAATCACGGACAAATTGCCCGCTCCAGCAGTAGCCCGGCGGGCCTGCCATGCCACGCCGTTTGCGCAGTGCTAACGTCTGCTTGAAACGAGAATCTTGACAGTTACCTAGGGTGGATATGGGTAATGTCGGCCTGCTACACATTTATGCTTTGCATTTATGAATTTATCAGCTTTATTTTAAAATAAAAAGTAACCCTCTACCTCGCTTACACATTGTGTTACGAAGTACGAAAGAAGGTAGATATAAAAAAAAATTGCAAAGAAACGTAAATTGAAATTGGTTTTATTTTCTTCTATTAGATACATAATATATATAATTGCTTGTTCCTACTGACTGTCTGATTTATTAACGCAGAGCCTAAACCGCTGGGGCTACAAACTTAAAATGTAGCAGAAAGCTTCCTTAAATGACCTAAGTGAGCACTAAGAAGGGATTTATGGAAAATTTAACCCTGAGGGGTTAACATGAGGATGAACGTGTGTGTGGAGGTCCGTCATTTTCAAAGATAGGCATGCAATTTCACAAACTTGCTTCTAGGTAAAAATAAATGTATAGGGTTTTTCGTAATTTAAGCCCTAACACGGTTGAAATAAGGGATGAACGGTTTGTATGGCACAACCGTCATTTTTAAAGTAAGATGCACAAAACTTCATATGCTGCTATGCCTGCTAAAGGTTAAAAATAAAACCTGTATCGGGAATTTTCGAAATTTCTCCCTTAGAGAATACAATAAGCGACGAGCAATTGTCATTTTAAAACTGTAAATAAATTTAAAAAAAATGTTTACCTAGATAATTAAAAACGACTACCTACTTACAATAAAATTAGCACGATTTACAAAACTATAATAATAATTTAAGTAGCTAACTTGGAATTACTTTTAGTGCATACGTCGGGTGCCAACGTCGGCTTCCCGTATTTATATATTTATTAAACCTCATGATTGTGATGATGATTGGCATTCATTTGGAAGTTCATTATTAATATATTTAAGTAAAAATAAATTAAAAGACCTCCAACACAAAAATCATTTTATAATAAATTAAATAGTAGCAACGAGATGTCACATAGCTGGCTTTATTTTAGTTGGATCCCAGTTTTAGATCCCATTTTTTAGATATTAACGATGAATTCCATTTGCTATTTCAATTGAATCCCATGTTAAAAAGCCATGTGTACTGATCAGAAGAAAAGTGTTTTAACTTAATCAAACATTAAAAAAACAGCTTGTGTTCGGCCCACCGACTATTAAATGATTATTAATTATATATATTAATAATACATAGGAAACATAAATTTTCCTATGTATTATAAATATATATATAAATTTTCCTATGTATAAAGGGTTGAGGTTACTTTGGTTCTCCTACGGATCTCCTCATTTCTGATTCGATCTCGCAGGGAAACTCCAAGCATAGCTCTCTCCATTGCGCGTTGGGTGACTTTGAGCCTTCGTACGAGGCCCATAGTGAACGACCACGTCTCAGATCCGGCTCTCGGCGATCTCGGCGATCACTGGCAACACACACTGGTCAAAGACTTTCGTCTTGAGACACTGCGGTATTTGGGACATAGCTCGAAGAATTGCCTCCATTAAGTGGCAATGGGCCGAGCACATAGCTCGCAGAACTGATGGCCGTTGGGGCAGAAAGGTTCTAGAGTGGCGACCACGAACTGGAAGACGAAGCGTGGGCAGGCCTCCAACAAGGTGGACCAACGACCTGGTAAAGGTTGCGGGCAACCGATGGACTAGGCCGGCTCAGGATCGAGAGCTGTGGAAAACCTTGGGGGACGCCTATGTCCAGCAGTGGACGTCTTTTGGCCGAGATAAAAGGGTTGAGGATAATACATCGACTTGGCACAACCTAGACTCTAATGTTCCTCAAGGCGGTATACTTTCTCCTCTTCTTTTCTCACTGTTCATCAATCTTCTTAGTCACGAACTTTACAATGCGTATCACATATACGCCGATGACTTGCAGCTTTATTATATTGATTTCTTGCCTGAGCAAGAATCGATGATCTGAGTACGGCCATTGATAGCGTGAACTAAGACCTAGACATATTACAGAAATGGCCTGAACGGTTCGGTTTGGCTGTCAATCCGTCCAAATACCTCTACTGAACTCCCCTAATGCTCCTACTTACTTGACTCCCCATTTCCAATATATTTGTAGTACTCATAACAAAAACTTGCGTTCGTCTAACAATCTCCTTCTTTGTCCTGCTCATAACTCAAGTCTTGTTAATTCTTCTTTCTATATTCAAGCTATTCTTCTTTGGAATGCACTCCCTCTCGAATACAGGATGTCCACCAATCGTGAAATCTTCAAGGCTAGAGTACGTCAACTTTACATCAAATATTATGCAGAATCATCAAAACATTTATAGTATATTAACTATGTATGTTATTTATTTATGTATTGTATCGTGTTATATTATTATATATCATGTATATGTTACGGTAAATCTGATTAATTGAAAATTATTAATATTTTTACAAAATTATTAATAATAACCACATGTTTTGGTAAATGTGAATAATCGATCGAAATTTATTACTTTTAGTAGTAATTATTAATAATTCACGACACATATTGGTAAAAGTTATAAAAAAAAAAACCTAACCTAACCTAGGTTAGGTTAGGTTTTTTTTATTTTTTAAAGCATTTCCCCTCTACAAAAAAAAAAAGGTTTTTATTTATTTAATCTAACCTAACCTAACCTACTTCCCCGCGCCTCGCACGTCGCACACACCGCCCCGCCCCGCAATCCTTGGCCACTTATTACATTTATCACTACTGGGGTTAAATTATTAATAATAACCGACAAATGTGATTAATTTATCAGTTTAACCTCGACTTTCGGTAATTATTAATAATAATAGATAATTATTAATAATCTTCAATTATTCACTCTTACCGTAACATATATATGATTTTTATTTTATGTAGGTATATCTATTTAGTATCACAATTATTAAGTAATGTTATTGTTTTAGTTTACTTTCTACGTTTCTTTGAAATGCAACTACTAAGTTTTCTCTCTGCATCACCCAAAGGTTGACTGGTACAGAATGCCTTTGGCATTAAGTCCGCCTTGTACACATTATTTTGTGCAATGGATTTTTAAGTAAAATAAAAATAAATAAATAAATGAATTCATACTTTCCTTGCACAAAACCATACTGATATATGATAGGTCAGGTCAACTTTTTACACTAAATTCGAAACAGTCTTACAGAGATTTCTTATTCTTATTTTTATTTTGTTGCATGACATATTTTATCCATTCCGTTTTTTTTCTTGACTCTCAACATTTTGATTACTTGTTGCATGTAAAAGAACTGTACCACTGTAATTTCTTCACAATATAACTCCAGTCACTGTTAACTCTATATTTTATGCGATGATTATTCAAACCGTCTATAAGAGCGTTCATCCGTTAGAATCACGAAAAAGCTCAAAATTGATGATGGGAAAAAAAATGGGTGTAGAGTTTGTATGAAAGTTCTTACTGTTTAAATACATTGGATGGATTTTAGGGTTTTTTGAAAATTCTACAAATTATGTGATTCAAGCTTCATCGGCGTTTTTCGTATTCAAATTATATTTTTATTTTCTAGCGGTCCGTTGACACGCGATTTTATATGCTTTTTCTATCAGGGGTGTTGAAATTTTTTTTTCATACTGTTAAACTATCCGATCATTACCTGTCTAGCGCATACGTATTGAGACCATTCTTAACCTAAACACTTTATATCTGCTGTTAATTGTCGAGGAGTTGAGTATCACGCAAACAACTTGATTTTGTAGCATCAGCTCAAGGTTATCATGTCATGGAAATATTATCGAAATAACAGTAAACCAAAATTAAAATTAATTGGATTGGGTAAAAGTTAGTAAAATCCCTTCATAAATAGTCCTTAAACTCCAGAACACATATTCAAAAATTATAGCTAGGAATCAACTCCATCATGTCAGCTTTTAAACAAAAAACCACATCAAAGTCTGACAGACCCAGATCCTTCTTTTTGGGTCGGGGGTTAAAAACGTAACATTACGTTACAGTGACAAGGTACATATATTATAGCATTATCGACCTTCGAATTCGATCTCAGGGGCCGGGCCCCCCCTGGAAAATTTGTCTAGTTACGCCAATGAACGTATTACCATGTAATCGAAACCTCGAATACTTTTAAACACTTAAAAAACTTCGTTATTTATAAACCAAGGCAATGCGTGTAATTAGTAAATCGTAACAAACATTAAATTTTAGTTTAATAATATTTCTAGTGATATCGCAATGGCAAATGTCAAAATTGGCTTCCTATTTTTTGATGACTGGACCAACGGTTTTACGAGATTTCCAATGTACTACGGATTGTAGTACACTGGAAATCTCGTAAAACCGTACCGTCAACTTTTATTTACATTTATTCTAAAATAACATACACTCCAACTACTTACACTTTTGTTCACCGTCATGTTTACAGCTTGATCTCCGTTTTAGTGAAGATATTTTTTTGGTTTACTAAACCCACGGGAACTAATACAATCTACACACCTCACTCACCTACCAATCAACAATATCGAACTCCTTGTAAAATCATAATAAGTCTTTTTGTTTACTTATATAAAACTAGGAATTATACAAACTCGTACAAAGAGATAAATGTAAACACCTATCACGTAAACACATATACACTTATCCAATTGAATCACAACCACGTACAATATAAAAATAATTTAAACCAAACTTTAAATAAAATATACTCCATTACTTCTATTCATTCGACTCGACACAGATGCATTAAATACCTTTATAACATAATTAGTGAATCATATTATGCCTACCCCCGAACGAAATTATATAATCATCGTACCGTATTAATATTGTTATTTATCACAACTCTGGTCATGCCCATCTATACTACTATGTTTTTATTACCAATGTTGTTTGATAAGCGTCTATCGCGGTGTAATAGTAACACGCTACTTACTTTGACATCCTACAGATTGTACCCACCCTACTTTAGTATATTATTACGGGTTGAATGTTATATCTCATATCGTATTCATTAATGGATAATGTAATTAAAAACATAACAGAAATCGATAGCTTGGAATTGGCTAGTTCTATTGAATGTGATCCCTCTCAGCTTATTCAGCATTACAAACATAATAAAACTGATTTTACAATAATATCACAAAATATAAGGAGTCTAAACTGTAATTTTGATGATTTCATAGTAAATTTATCTACTCTTTCATTCGAGGTCGATGTTATTGTTCTAACCGAATGCTGGTTAACTCAGTATAAACCCATACCCACACTTAATAATTACTAAGTACTCGTTTGCCACCACTAGTTATAAAAACCAGAACGACGGGGTGGTAGTCTATATAAAAAATAATCTAAAATCATCTGTTACTGAAATAAAACTGGACCAGGCATCCTGTCTACAACTTAGCATTCTGAATAATATAATTTTGTGCATTTACCGATCTCCATCTCATAGATGTGCAGAAAATTTTTGTAACTCATTATGCAACCACCTAGATACAATAAAATCACAAAATAATAATATCATTATCACTGGAGACATTAATATCAACATTATACCTAAACCTTCTGAACAGCCTCACGAATGTAATAACAGGTCATATTATCTTAATATGTTGGCTACACACGGCATCTTACCGGGGCATACGCTTCCTACAAGGGAGGCCGGATGCCTAGACCATATTATGTTGAAAATTAGAAAATCCAAAATATCAGCCTTTATTGCTATCTTACAGACTACTATTACAGATCATTTTACAACATTTTTATCATTAGCAAAAATAAATCACCAACAACCTATACGGAAAACTTTCACTACCTTAGATTTTGAAAATGCCTACCGACACTTACTGGATAAAAATTTATCTGAACTACTTTTTTGTGACAACCCTACTTTAGTAAGTAACCAACTCATTAATAAAATTTCAGAATCAATAAAAGAAAACACACACACATTTGACATCCCTAAAAGTAAACGTATCATAAAGCCGTGGATAACCACCGGCATACTGAGATGCATCAAAAACCGAAATAAACTCCAAAAACAGTACAAACTCGAACTATACGATGTTATAAAAAAGATCACATATACACGCTACAGAAATTACTGCAACAATCTTATTAAAAAACTAAAACGACAATATGAACAAAAACTACTAGCTAACTCATTAAATAACAATAAACTACTCTGGAAAAACATAAAAAACATAACTTACTCTAACAAATTCAAAAACCTCAATACAGAATTGCTCAAACTCGGTAAAACTCCAACTGATTCTGCTAATTATATCAACAATTATTTTGCAAATATTGGCACTCAGCTAGCTGATAATATAAAGTTTAAAATTAACTCTTATGACCAAAAAACTTACATTGAGAATTTGCCTACAGAACTACAATCTTTTGCCTTATTGGAAACGGACTACAATGAAGTTAACAATATTTTAATGAACCTTAAAGCAAGTAGTGCATCCGGATGCGATAATATACCAACTCGATTTTTACAGTATATAAGACCCCTAATTGTGCCTATTATTGCGCACTTGGCTAATCTTTGCTTTAAGACCGGGACTTTCCCAGCCCCACTGAAACAATCTATTATTACCCCGGTGTACAAGGGTGTGACAGAGAGGACATCAATAATTACAGACCGATCTCAATTCTACCGGTTCTAGCTAAAATTATAGAAAAACTACTAAACTCTAGATTAATAAATTATTTATCAACATTTAATATATTATATCCATGCCAATTTGGATTTAGGCAAAAAAATTCTACAGAAGATGCGGTATCATCATTGACGTCTCATTTAACAGAACATCTAGATAAAGGAGACAAGAGTTTGACTGTATTTATTGACTTAAAAAAAGCGTTTGATACCGTCTCTCTGCCCATTCTTATACAAAAATTGGAAAAGATTGGAATTAGGGGTGGGGAACTGTCTTTATTCAAGGATTACCTAACAAACAGATATCAAAGAGTTAAACTCGATCAATATCGCAGTGAAGATGTTGGTGTATCATGCGGCGTGCCACAAGGTAGTGTGCTTGGTCCTACCCTATTCTTAGTATACATTAATGACCTCTGCAATTTGAACATACATAATGCAAAAATATTTTCATACGCTGATGATACTGCCATTGTTTTCACTGGAAAAAACTGGGATCTTACCAAACTGGCTACAGAAATTGGCATGGCACAAGTAGCCAAGTGGCTAAGCTATAACTTGCTTACTTTAAACACTAAAAAAACAAACTATGTCTGCTTTGCTATTAAAAATAATTTTCAAACACAACCAGAATATAATATAAAAATTCATTACTGTAACTTCGCAGCAAACACTACATGCAGCTGTCCTACTATAAACAAAGTAAGCAATACCAAATATCTTGGCGTTCAAATAGACCAAAGACTGTCATGGTACCCCCAAATAGATATAATTAGCTCGAGAATGCGAAAATTTATCTGGATGTTCAAAAACCTAAGACATATAACACAACACAAAACATCAGGTTATTCCCCTAACATACTTCTCAATAAAATCTATACCACCCTAGTTCAATCAATTATTACATACTGTCTGCCAATCTGGGGTGGTTCATCTAAAACACGATTTATAGGACTAGAACGATCTCAAAGAGCATTGATCAAGGTCATGTACTTCAAAAAGCACCGCTTCTCCACAGAAAACCTATATAAAGTCAGTAAATTGCTTTCATTTCGTAAATTATATATTCTAAATATAACTTTAAAATTGCATAAAACTTTACCACGACATAAAATAGACTTAAAAACAAAAAGAAGAAAAGACATAGTTGCTATTGTACCAAAAGTAAGAACCACATTTGCTAGCTCGCAGTATGAAAAACGTTCGGCACTTCTTTATAGAATTTTGTTAAGTTTATTAACTTAACAAAATTCTTGAAATATATCCAAAAACATACAGAAACTGCAAAACTACAGTAACAGAATGGCTTGATAAATTATCATATGATGACACGGAGAACCTGCTAAAACCGTACAATAAAAATAAAAACACAATATAATAACAATACAATACAATATAATAATTAAATATAATACACACACACACTCACTAAACTTTCACACACACACACACACACACACACGCGCACACACATACACCGATACCACACCGATACTAACTTAACTATCTATTTTTAATATGTACCTACTTATAATAAATGTTCACTTAACATAAACATGTTCCAATGTTATGAAAGAGTGGGGTCTCCTAGTACAGGTATTATTTTATGCTTAAAAGGAGACCTCAACCACTAGATTAAGAACCATACATTGTTTATGCAAATAAAGTTATTATTATTATTATTATTGTATACATGTTTGCTACCTAAACAGTAGAAAACCATCCGTAATTACTACGCCAGGTGCAGTCTACATAATTGATTAGGTTCCGACAAAATAATTCAATATTATCGCTAGAACTCGTTCTAAAGAAAACCAATGAATAATGACGAGAAACTTCACTATTCTCATGAATCTAATGAATACTTACACCAACGCTATAACTTGTTAAATCATTGTTTTTCTATGCATAAAAACTCTTTTATTCAAACCTCATAACAATCGTTGCAGTATTGGACATCCTCTTTGTTTTTATCTAGCCTTTTTGTCAGACTATTCTAATTTCTTTGTTTAGTATTTAATAGGGTAATTAACAATATTATTACGCACGTTATTACTAAATAGGAGATAAAATAGCAAAAGAACATAAGTTTTAAAAAAAGTTAGCAGCGACAGCGACAGCCATTGTCGACAGAGACAGGTGACGAAAACAAGGCTACTACCCGTTTATTTTCTCGCACGCAAAATACGCACTTAGACGATGAATTGCCGAAAACAGTCCACTATTCCATACCAAGCTCAGACGCTGAGATGTACTTTTCACAAGATGGTAATAATAATTGTTGCGACCTGTGAACAAAACACTATAAACAATGTTGCTATTGCTGGGTGACACCTATCTATATCGCTTGCTCTATCGACTGAAGCTGTTTGTAGAGTGATTGCTGGTAAATTTTGACCACATCTAGTCAATATATTCATAGATGAAAACAAACTTTGTACCCGCACGCACGGAGGATTGTAAGATTTGGCTAAGTCAAAGTTTATTCAGGAGACGACTGCAGCGTACGATTAGGTTGTCGAATGAGCTCCCTGCCTAGGTTTTTCCGAGAAACTATAGCATGGGGTTCTTCAAGAAAGAAGTTATAAGTTTTTTAAAGGGTCGGCAACTTTAAAGAGTGTTGCAAGCGTCCAAAGGCTATCCATCTCGCGGGCCGTAGGCTTGTTTGCCACCTTGGTAGTATAAAGAAAACTGGCGACCTATAATAAAAATAAAACTACTAACTTACTTAAGTAAATATTAAAGCAATGTGGAAGAAGACGAGCCATAAGTATTTTCACGTGTGTGTAAAAACAGTTTAACGCACACAGTGATTTACAAAGAGAAAGAAATAAAGAAAAAAATGTTTTGCTCGTACATTAAATAAAACTTATAATTACTACATTTAATAGAAAGAAAGAAAGAAAGAAAAACATTTATTTATGGACTGCAATGACAGGACATTTACATAGGTACATACATTACAATTTTATTTCGTTGGTCTGCAGGCCAAAAAAGTGGTGCCTACCTCAGCATAATTCTACGACTAATTATAAAAGCCGCAGCGCTGGTTTTCAGGTAGGCCCAGGGACAACATAAACAAAAATAAATAAATAAAATTAGATAAAATTATACAAACTCACGTAAATTATACAGAAAATAAAAATAAATAAAATAGAATAAATAAATACATAATTACATTTTTTTTTTCTTTACTTGAGTAGGGCTTTATAACAATAAACTAGCAGAGTCAAGTAGTAATAAAACTTAATACACGAAACCGTGTATTCTATTAAGTTACTAACCGTGTGCAGAGGCCTATGTCCAGCAGTGGACTGCGATAGGCTGATTGATTGAAAACATGAAAGAAAATAAGGTCCCTGCGTCAGCTCTACTGTTGTGGTCTAGACCACAACGCTGGTATTCTCGCAGGATCTTTATAACTACAATAAGTGACGACGGAATTCCTAATTCTTGTAACTGTAATTTGCTATTTTATAAACGTATTAAATAGTAAGTGTAATTATATATTATAGTAAGATAACTGTAAAAAATAATAGACATTTAAATCTATAATATAAAAAAGAAACGCTGAATGTAATTCTTTTTTTGCTATGTTCGTTATTGTCAGGAGAAGGTTCTTATGTAAAAAAAAATAGGTTAACCCGGGCGAAGTCGGGAGCCACTAGTAAACATATAAAGGTGAAAGTAATATACCTAATTATTTAGTAAAGCCGAGCTTCACGCACACAGCGAAACCGCGGCGGGGCCGCGTAAACCATGCTTGTCAGTACGGGGCACTCAATGTAAAATGTACTCGTATATAATCTAACGTTCATTTGTATTCCACTCTTGGAAGGGAATAAAATTATTTTCTTTACAATTTTAATGGGAACCAACTTTTTGAGTTTGAAAAGTTTGGAAAATTTGCCGATCCCTAACTTATTAATGTTCAAATTTTTGCTACCGCTGTAATTTAAGATTAGGGTACCGTTCTACAATAAAACTTTTATGTAAATCCGTTATTGAGACCGTCTGCGTGTTACCGATCCAAAAATTTGTAACACCAAGGCTTTTTTGATTGGGTATTCCTCTCTAACGGCGAAGGAAAACATTGTGAGAAAACTTACATGTCTTAGAAAAATTCTAAAGACATGTCTGATTCACCAACCCATTCAGCCCGAGTGTGTGTGAATTAATTAGAGAGGGTTTAGGCCTTAATTCACACATCCTCTCTCTTTCTCTGGATATAGGAGAGGAGACCCGTGACCAGACACCATATATAGGTTGCTGATATATTAATTGTAATATGTATATACATATATATATATATATATATATACAGGGTGTTTGGCGCATGGACCGACACAATTTTTTCCTGGATTTGGGGGGTTACCAGCTAGGTTCTACGCATACACCCTATGCCCTAAGTGATGCGGTTGAATAAATATGTTTTTTTTTACGTTTTTAAAAATAGTACCCAAATTCTTACCTTTAATACGAAATAACTTTTTTTTAAGTGGGCGTAATGGTACAAAATAAATTTTGTTGTATTTGCCAATGTCTTCCTAATCTAAATAACTCATTATTTTATACAACTGTTTTCAAAAAGAAATGTTACGTGCTTCCAAAGTTTAAAAAAATGTTTAAATGTATGAAACATTGCAACTTTTAAATTCATTTAAAAAAAAACTAATATCCATTTGGAACTTAGTTTTATTTTAAGAAGTTCTTTAGTTTATACCCTTTCGAACGGTATGCTACATGTCATAGAATACAATTCATTATGCAGTCAAAATACTAGTTAAAAGAGTCAGGGTTTAAAAAAGTCTTATAATGTTATTGTGTTTTATTAAACTACAGTTACAAATCTTGTTCAAATAGACCTTCATTTCGTATACAAGCATGACACCTGTTTCTTATTACAACAATCGTCGTATGTAGTCGCATTTCTGCCTTCATTACGTTAAACGCGCCGGTTATTCTTTCAATCAGAATCTTCCTAGTGGGCACCTCTGTCTGGTAAACTAATTCCTTTTCACGACCCCAGACGTAAATATCCAAAGGTCCGGTGATCGTGCCGGCCAAGGTATAGGGCCACCCCTACCAATCCATGAGTTTGGAAACTACGGCAACGTCACCGTGGTACGGCGCGTGGCGTCGTTGGCCGACGTCGCTCGATCCGGTGCGCTTGCTCAGTTAATGCTTTATTGTCTTAGCGATTAGTTGTGATCTGTGATTAAAAAAAAATACAAGGCACGGCGACGTGCAACGTTGCTATGTCGTGCATTTTTACATTACGTTTACGTAAATTTGCACGTCAACGTACAGTGCCACGTTAGCGCACCGTTTCACGTTGACGATGTCGTGACGTGGAGATGTGGACAGGCCCAACCGGCGCGTTTAACGAAATTAAGGAAGAAATGCGACTACATACGACGACTGTTGAAATAAGAAACAGGTGTCATGCTTGTATACGAAATGAAGGAGGTCTATTTGAACAAGATTTGTAACTGTAGTTTAATAAAACACAATGACTGAGCAAGCGCACCGGATCGAGCGACGTCGGCCGACGACGCCACGCGCCGTACCACGGCGACGTTGCCGTAGTTTCCAAACTCATGGATTGGTAGGGGTGGCCCTATACCTTGGCCGGCACGATCACCGGACCTGACACCTTTGGATTTTTACGTCTAGGGTCGTGTAAAGGAATTAGTTTACCAGACAGAGGTGCCCACTAGGAAGATTCTGATTGAAAGAATAACCGGCGCGTTTAACGTAATGAAGGCCGAAATGTGACTACATACGACGATTGTTGTAATAAGAAACAGGTGTCATGCTTGTATACGAAATGAAGGTCTATTTGAACAAGATTTGTAACTGTAGTTTAATAAAACACAATAACATTATAAGACTTTTTTAAACCCTGACTCTTTTAACTAGTATTTTAACTGCATAATGAATTGTATTCTATGACATGTAGCATACCGTTCGAAAGGGTATAAACTAAAGAACTTCTTAAAATAAAACTAAGTTCCAAATGGATATTAGTTTTTTTTTAAATGAATTTAAAAGTTGCAATGTTTCATACATTTAAACATTTTTTTAAACTTTGGAAGCACGTAACATTTCTTTTTGAAAGCAGTTGTATAAAATAATGAGTTATTTAGATTAGGAAGACATTGGCAAATACAACAAAATTTATTTTGTACCATTACGCCCACTTGAAAAAAAGTTATTTCGTATTAAAGGTAAGAATTTGGGTATTATTTTTAAAAACGTAAAAAAAAACATATTTATCCAACCGCATCACTTAGGGCATAGGGTGTATGCGTAGAACCTAGCTGGTAACCACCCAAATCCAGGAAAAAATTGTGTCGGTCCATGCGCCAAACACCCTGTATATACATCTCAATCGGGACAGGAAAATTTTCTTTAGAATACATCCCTAAATGAGCACTACACTCTAGATACCTCTACTCACGTAAAGCCTTCTGTAAGGTGGAGGTACTTTTCCCATGTGACTTACCCGCTAGTGTAGTACCTCGATAAAATATTACATAATACTTTGTTTTTATTATAGATATATAATAAAAACAAAGTATTATGTAATATTTTCCAATATTAAACGAAGTTTCCACCATTTTATTGCCTTTCATTGTAATTTGAAAATTGTGAATTTGATTATCATCTTTATGGCCCAGATTTATTTAATTACTATTCCCTTTTCCAGTAGCAACGATTTTAATCAAATAATAAGAAAGGTTCGTCCATTAATTTCTCAGCTAAAAGTCCGATGATTGAAATAATATATACATTTATATCTATAAACGTCGTCGTATATAAAATAACAGTTAAATCAGGTTACTAATTACAAAACCTAAAGGATTATGTAGTGGCTCTAGCAAGGTTGTAATCAGGCCTAGTGATAGGTTTCGGACGTAAATCCGTATTTGCCCGATAAATGTCCAAAATCGCGGACAGAAACCCATCACTAGGCGGGCCGTATCTTACTATATTTTTGCTGACATTGAAAATCTTGTTTTTGAAACAAGATTTAGATTTAGACTAGGGGTCGCCCGCGACTTCCTTCGCGTGGTAATTTCGAATATTTCCCCCGATTTCGCAACATATCTCACTACTGTTCCGTACCTATTGATCATAGCGCGATTTTATATAGCCTACCTGGATAAATGCACTATTCAACAAAAAAAAATTCTAATCGAACCAGTACTTTCTGAGATTAGCGCGTTCAACCAAACAAACAAACTCTTCAGCTTTATAATATTAGTATAGAAACAAGAGGAGAGTAAAAAAGCAGAAGGGTGAAGGGTGCATAGCATGTCGATTCAGCTGTGTACTACGAGTAGCAGATGCTACGGGCTTTGCGCGTTGAAGTGCCTCTCACATTGGATGGGCAAACAAGCTTTTTATACTACTTGAGTGACAAACAAGCATAGCGTACAATTACCGTAGCCTATAGACGCTTTTTTTTTACACCAAGGCTTTAAGATGGAGTATCCCTGGGATAGTTAAACATTTCTTTCGAAACGCATCCCTAAATGAGCGCTGGAGACCTGTACTCGCACACAAGAACACAACTACATCGCTGTCTGTAGTTATTTGGCTCTGGTCTTCTGTAAGGCGGCGTCCGTTTCCTAGTCGGGCTTGCTCGCTACTATGTTGCTTGCAATTTTTTTATCTATAACTATAAGTTATCATAAACGTTTTTACAAGCTTTTATTTAGCTTGCAATGTATGTTAGTTAGTTTGTATGTTAGCAAATCTTGTGAGCTAGATTTGAAGTACTTCCCGGTGTTTGATGGAGCTGAAATTTGATATACCTACGTAACTTCGGTGACAATGCAATAATATGGTACCATGGAGCTGGTCTGATGATGCAGTCGGAGGATGGCCATAGGAACTCTTTAACGAAACAAGATAGCCGCGTCGGGTTTTAGTGTTTTGGATTTTTCTTGACGAGAACTATATTATTAGATGGGTATTCAGAACGTGATGATGAAGCCGGAAGGTGGCCATGGCAACTCTTCAAGGAAACAAGATAGCCATGTCGTGTTTGGGTGTTTTGGATTAATCCTGACGAGAACTTTATTCTAAGATGGGTGTTCAGGACAAGATGGTAAAGCCGGAAGGTGGCCATGGCAACTCTTGAACGAAATAAGATAGCCGTGTCGTGTTTGGGTGTTTTGAATTTATATTGACGAGTACTATTTCCTTAGATGGGTGTTTAGGACGTGATGACGTAATGATGAAGTCGAAAGGTGGTCATGGCAACTCTTTAACGAAACAAGATATCCGTGTCGAGTTTGGGTATTTTGAATGTATCTTGACGAGAACTATATTCCTAGGTGAGTGTTGAGGACGTGATGATGAAGTCGAAAGGTGGTCATGGCAACTCTTTAACGAAACAAGATATCCGTGTCGAGTTTGGGTATTTTGAATGTATCTTGACGAGAACTATATTCCTAGGTGAGTGTTGATGACGTAATGATGAAGTCGAAAGGTGGTCATGGCAACTCTTTAACGAAACAAGATATCCGTGTCGAGTTTGGGTATTTTGAATGTATCTTGACGAGAACTATATTCCTAGGTGAGTGTTGAGGACGTGATGATGAAGTCGGATGGTGGCCATGGCAAATCTTTAATGAAACAAGATAGCCGTATCGTGTTTGAGTTTATTTTTTATTTATCTTGACAAGTACTATTTTCTTAGATGGGTGTTCAAGAAGTGACGATGAAGTCGAAAGGTGGTCATGGTAACTCTTCAACGAAACAAGATAGCCGTGTCGTGTTTGGGTCTTTTGGATTTATCTTGACGAGTACTATATTCGTAGGTGGGTGTTCAGAATGTGATGATGAAGTCGAAAGGTGGTCATGGTAACTCTTCAACGAATCAAGATAGCCGTGTCGTGTTTGGGTCTTTTGGATTTATCTTGTCGAGTACTATATTCGTAGGTGGGTGTTCAGAACGTAATGATGAAGTCGCAAGGTGGCTACGGCAGCTCTTCAACAAAACAAGATAGCGGTGTCGTGTTTGGGTGTTTTGGATTTATCTTGATGAGTATTATACCTAGATGTATGTTTAGGACGTGATGATGAAGTCGGGCGATGGCTCTGATGAACTCTTTAATGAAACCTCGTCGTTTTTGGATTTGATGATATAGCTTCATGGCTAATATATTTTTAGGTGGAGTTCAGTGTGTGATGATGATGTTCAAAGGTACATAGAAACTTTTCAACAAAACAATACAGCCGTGTCGTGTTTGGGCTCTTTTAAGAAAATTTAATGCATAAACACCCATATATTACATAAATACACTATAAAAGCTTGTATTTAAAAATATTATTTTAAATATAATTCATATGTAGGTATGTTATGTCACCTAACAGACGTGCGCTAACCGCACGACAGCAAGGGCTTCTTGTACGTTTTTTTTTTGCTACCAAAGAGGCAAACACACGGCCCGCCTGATGGTAATCACTTACCGTAGCCTATGCAACATCAGTAGGGTATCACTCGCGCGTAGCTGACCCTTTAAAAACCTTATAACTGTTTTCTTGAAGAACCCCATTCTATAGTCTCTCGAGAAAACCTCGGCTGGTAGCTCATTGTACTTATTAGCTGCTAGCCTCGCGCTGGCTTCATCCTCCACCTTAATGAGCTGAATCAGAACCCCACAGGAATAAATTATTCCTTACATAACAAACAGTTTAATAGGTACTTATATCCGAAATAACTTTTCAGCGTGGGTGTTTAAGAGCCTTGCAAAAATCTTACTCCTTACGATATATATTCTAAGCCCCAAAGGAATTGTGGCGTACATTTTTATCGAAAAAATAAAATATATTGAGAACGTGGAAATGCTGTAAGGCTGACAGTTGTTAAGATAATCTAAGGGATCGAAACATCTAACGTTTTTATTAAATTTAAAAGTATTTTTAACTTGTAAAGAGTTTGCTTATGTTTGAAGACGATCGTAAGGTTTCATTCTGTGGTCAGACAAAGAGTTAGGTACAGCCTTGCCCTTCCATTGTCTCATCTTGGCGAGGGCATTCCTGTACTCCAAGATTGCATTTATGGTTTTTAAAATTCTCATTAGGAGTCTAAAATTGTGCCTAGTACATGGCAATAGGGTTTTTCCCTATTATATAGGCTCTAATATATCTGGTGACACTTCTGCTTATCATTCCGGGAATATGGTTACTGTAAGTAGCTAACCGTCGTAAGCAGTGACAGTAGCTTATGGACGCTTGTAATACCTAAGGCATGCTGTGATGTCGACCCAAAAAATTGTACTCCAGGGTTTGGAGTATCCCTAGGATATTCGATTTTTTTATCGCCAACTATGACATCGACACAGATGTTTTGCTTACGCATCGTTATCTAGATTGTTAATATGCAATTATTATGAATATGTAAGCACTAGAGTCCCTTAAGATCGTATCATTCTTAAAAATAGTAGAAAATAATTCAATTAAATATAAAAGTGCCAACCCTAGTATAAACAAGTACCTACATTCATGATCCACGTCTTAGCATCGTAAGCACTCTTTCTCCGTCAGCTCAAAAGGCTTTAGACTCAATTGAGCTAGCCACATGTTTCCTCACTAAAAATACAACATTACCGCGCGACTCAAAAGGGAAAACATTCATTCCTTTGGCAGTGAAATACCTACACAATATATAACAGGATAAAAATGTAGCAATCGTTTGAAAAATGTTGCGGTACATAAACTTTATTCTTATTTTTTTATCGCCTGGTTAGTGGTCAACCTGGTGACAGAATTATTTAGATCGTAGACCCATCATATGCTTGCTTACCTCCTAAGTAGAATAAGTTAAAAAAAAAGTAAGATAAGAGAGGTAGGGTACCACACAAATAAGCACGCCTTACTAGGGAAAGGACCTCCACCTTTCAGAAGATCATAGCCAAATAACTACATACAGCGGTGTAGTTGAATTCCTGTGTAAGTATGTACAGGTCTTCAGCTTACATTTAGAGAAGCGTTTGAAAGAAACGTTTTCCTATACCGTTTTCATATATAACGTTTTCATATATAGGACATTTTATCTTAAACAATAAGCAAGTGATACCTCTGCTATTGCAGGCGTCCATACTGTCCATAGGCTTACCATCCGGCGGGCCGTACGCTTGTTTACCTCCTAAGTATCATCATCATCATCTCAGCCTGATAACGTCCACTGCTGAACGTAGACCTCCCTTATTATGTCTCCACAATGGGCGATCCTGAGCTGTCTGCATCCAGTGCTTTCCTGCAGCTCTAATGATATAATTTGTCCACCTAGTGGGAGGCCTTAACTAGTATAAACAAAAATAACGAAAGCATCCGCATATCTCGACGTGAGCGTAAGGGTTTGTTCACAACAACACGTCACGATGTCATCAACGTGGAACGCTGCGGTGTCACGACGCGGCACGTTGTCATGATGTGCTAATGCACGGTAAGGCAACGTCGTATTTTCTGTTAAAATTGCCTCCATTACTATTCATAATTGAAAGATTGTTGCGTCATTGTGACGTGTATTCTTACGACACAGTAACGTTAATTTGCACGTCACGTCAACGGACCGCGCCGCGACACCGTAACGTTCCACGTTGACGACATCGCGACGTGGTGTTGTGGACAAGCCTTAAGGGCTCCCACACATAAACACGATACGACGTCGCGTCGCACAACGATACGACGTCGTGGAAATCTACGATGAGGATCGTAAAAAAACACGACATCGTAACGTAATGTGCTACGCACGATACACGGCACGATGCCGTCGATACAGTGGGGAGGTGTTTTAGTTAATTCCCAAAAATTTACCGCTCTAGACGCATTCTGCTTCAGCTGTTAATAAGAAGACGAAGAAAGAAAAGACAGATACTCAGGAGATATTGGATCCACCCATTTCTTTCAAACATGAATAACGGAAGTCACTTTATCTTTATAAAGTGACTCCCGTTATTCATGTCGTATCGTGAAACGACGCCGCATTGTTGTACGACGCGACGTCGTATCGTGGTACGACGCGACGTCGTATCGTGTTTATGTGTGGGAGCCCTAACACATAATTTGGACGCAGAGGAACGGTGTTTTACTACGAAGCAAAACGCCGTTTCGCTGCTCTTCAATAGAACAGCAGCCATAACCTTTCATGTTCACAATGATAGTTAACCTACTGCGACTTGTATGTAGTACCAACATGGATTGTCTAATCATGCATGCAGCGACCCAGCCGGCCGTTACGGTGCAAATTCTTGTGGTACACGAGGACAAATTGAGTGTAAATATTTACTATCTGGTTTTTTATAAGGTAATAGTTACATTGATGGTTGTTAGTGGCTTTTGCTCTTTACAAGCTATTAGTTAACTTGCGCTGTTCTTAAGTATGTAGGTAAGTTATTCGCGTATTTTGTATAAAGATGTAATTAATTAATACACTCGTGTAAGAATATGACAAACAAGTTTATTTGTTTCATAAATCAAATGATTTAAATTCTCTAAGGGTCTCTGCGTATTGGACCTATGTCCCCGCGTAAGCCTTCCAAAGGGTATTTTTTAATAAAAAATACCCGTGACAAGGAGAGACATAATAATACCTAACTTTGTGACTTTGTTCCCGATACCGGTGTGGAACTGATTTTTATATTTTTAAATATAAAAAACTGTTTTTTTATTTTTATATATTACAAAAATATATATTTATAAAGTTTAGTTATTTGTGCTTATAATCTATATTAGTATTAAATTACTAGTAATTAAAATCTTTTTACCTAATCTACATATACTATAATATTATATCTAATATATAAAATTCTCGTGTCACAGTTTTCGTTGCCATACTTCTCCGAAACGGCTCGACCGATTCTCATGAAATTTTGTGAGCATATTGAGTAGGTCTGAGAATCGGACAACATCTATTTTTCATCCCCCTAAATGTTGGGTCGGGTGGTCCACCCCTAATTTTTTTATTTAATTTTTTAGACATTTTTTTTTTATGATTCAGCATTAAAAAATACATACAACCCTTAATTTTCACCCCCTACAATCAACCCCTATACTTTAGTAGCAAAACAACATTTGCTGGGTCAGCTAGTTACCTATAGATTCGGTAAAAGGATTTTTAGTGGATATCCAACATATCACGATCTATCGAAAAGCGACTCGATCGCCAATCGGCGATGGTAAATATATATTTATTTTTTATGTATATTTATTTATTTATTTAAAACTTTATGCACATCATGTACAATGGAGGGCTTAATGCCAAAGGCATTCTCTACCAGCCAACCTTAGGGTGATGCAGAGATAAATGAAGTAGGTGCAAGATTTCAAAAGGGAAAATAAAATTGAACCAAAACACAATGTAATAAAATGTATGGTTATATAAATACTCAAGATACTATTCCATAAACTACATGTAAAATTAAATACTTATATTAAATAAATATATATTTATACATACATATTATATATATATACTAAAATACTGATGTGTTGATTCTGCCAGTTTGTTGAAGAGGAGGACACGAACTTTCATTTTGAATGTATATTTGCTAGTTGCCATCCTGACTTCAAGAGGGAGCGCATTCCAGAGCAAAACAGACTGTATGAAGAAGGAAGAGTGGACAAAATCAGATGTGTGAGAGGGACATGCGAGAAGTAGATTATTAGATGATCGTAATTTTCGATCATGCACAGAGCATCGGTATTGGAAATAAGAGAGTAAGTAACTAGGAGGTGAAGGCAAGTGTAGAAAGGAAAATAGCGTAGTCAGAGCACGCAAGTTTCGTCGCTGCCTAATGGGTAACCATTTTAGCTTAGTGCGATAGGACGAAACATGATCGTACTTTCGAAGATTAAAAATGAATCGAATGCAGTTATTGAGAAGACGGTCGTATTTATTGAGCAGATCTGCATTCAGGTCAAAATAACATACATCGCCATAATCAATGATAGGGAAGATTAAAGACTGCACAATCATCGTTTTGGTCATAGATGGTAAAAAGTTCTTTAGGCGATATAAGGCACGAAGGGTACCAGTAACTCTTCTGCTAACACTGGTGACTTGGGCCTGCCAGTTAAGGTTAGAGTCAATAAGTAGCCCGAGGTCTTTAACGGTTTGACTAAGAGGTATGGGCGAACCATCAAAGACAATAGATGGCAGTTTTTTTAAGTCTAATCTACTTATTAACCTATTACTACCAATGATAATGGCCTGGCATTTGGTAGGGTTGACCGATAAGCCAAATCTGCTAGACCAGCACTTAATGGTTTCTAGGTCAGCATTTATTTCTGCTATCGCAACTGACACGCTGTCAGTGCCAGCTTTAGAGTAGAGTTGCAAATCATCGGCATAAAGATGATACGTGCATTGAAGATTGGGTGTCAGGAAATAATAAATATAGAAAACAATAGAGGAGAAAGAATGCCACCTTGAGGGACACCAGAGTTGAGGTCACACCAGTCAGATGAAGAATCATCGGAACGGACCAACTGCCGACGTCCCTGAAGATAAGTTGAGAACCATTTCGGTGCCTCTGGGGAAACCATAAGATAGGACAGGATAGAGAGTAGGATATTGTGACTGACGGTATTAAAGGCATTTGAGAAATCAACCAAAGCCACAACAGTGACTTTGGTTTCCTCCATACCCGTCCTAATATCGCCAGTCACTTTAAGGAGGGCGGAGGTCGTACTGTGACCGGGCCTGAATCCAGACTGCAATGGGCTCAACAAGTTGTTTTTGAACACGAAATGCGATAACTGCTTCTGAACACAGGCCTCGGTCACTTTCGAAAGGAACGGGAGAATCGAGATGGGTCTAAAATGATTAGGAGCGGATGGGTTGGAAACCTTAGGAAGAGGAATAATAAAGGCACTACGCCACGATGACGGAAACTGCCCAGATTCCAGAGAAAAATTCACAATATGTGAAATTGCAGGGAGGAGATAATCAAGAATCTGGGCAATCATGCGCCGGCTAATGCCGTCACATCCTGTAGCGTTGGACTTAATGGAGAGGATAATCTTTTTGATTTCACCCGGAGACACTGGAGAAAAATTAAAAGGATCGACAATGTTAGGACTAGGTAAGGCGGCCACATAATCCAAAGTACGACACTCGGTTTGATGATCCAGCAAAATAGACGAGGTGAAGTGTTGGTTAATCTCATCTAAACCAACTGTCAACTGAGGATCAGTGCGTCTCTGTTTGCCGATACCCAGGGTTCAGAGAAACCTCCAGATATCAGCAGAGGATGAGGAATTGATGTTACTGATTATATGGCGGCGTTTGGCATTACGTATTATCTGGTTACACCGATTCCTTGCAACTTTAAAAAGACTCCAGTTAACGTCTGAGCGGTCCCTTTTGTACCTGCGAAAAGCCTTATTCCGGACCCGCATCGCCATACGAACACCGTTGGACATCCAAGGGGCTGGTGGTCGTTTGACCTTCACTTTCCTGACTGGGGCATGCACATTGTAAATATTAATAACAGCGTCATTAAATATCTGCACCTTCTCATCCGCAGTATTTGCTGCTAACAGGGGTGCCCAGTCAATTTCAGAAGCATCCTTGCATAAACTGTCCATGTTCATACGACCAAAACAACGAGTGTACAGAACTTTTGGGCGCGGTTTAGGAGGTTTGAGATTATAAGAAAGAAAAAGGAGGTCATGGCGGGAAAAACCGGGAGCGGGAGTTTGACCATAAGAACGAACTAAGGATGGAGCAGAAGTAAGTATAAGGTCTAACAATGTATCAGTCCCTTCAGCGTTCAGGTGAGTCGCTTGAAGGGGCATAACATGTAGGGAAGCGGAATCAATAATTTGGAGGAGTTTACGGGATCGAAAGGAATGCTGGACAAGGAGATCGGTGTTAAAGTCACCCATGATTATGTGATGTAAATATTCCGACCCTATAGATTCCAGAATCGATTCGAGACTGGAGAAGTAATCAACAGTGGGAGGACAATAGACAACCCCAAGAATGGTTTTGGCTCCATTGACACAAACCTCGAGAAAAAGAAATTCCGCAGTAGACGAAGAGTTGAAAGGAGAAGAGGCAAGAATTTTATATGAAAAGTGACTACGGAGATAAATAGCCACTCCACCACCTCGCCGACCAACCCGATCATTCCTGATCAGAATGAATCCAGGCAAGGGGTAAGTGGTAGAGGGAAGGTGAGGTTTGAGCCAACTCTCTGAAATCAGGATGGCATGGACGTTAGTGTCAGAAAAGGCCTCATAGCAATCGCTATAGTGACTAGGAATACTTTGAGCGTTGATGTGGCAGACATTAAAGAGATAACCGGGTAGTTGATTGAATGTCCGTCGCACAAAGTCACCCAACGTCTCAGTCACAGAACAAAAACTGTCTTCATTCGACAACGTAAAGGATTCATTGGCAGAGTGATAAGAATCATCATCAGAATATAACATACTAATAATATAATATAACTAATACAAAAAAAATATATATATATATAAATGGTTGATATAAATAAATGTTAAAGAAAGAAAAAAAAGAGGCAATGCTACTGTCTCTGCACCACCCGCCAGCTTACTGTAACACACAATAAATTATACAAAAATAACTCAGATTATTAAAAAAAAACAAATACAAAACGGTCCCACAAATAATAGTTCTAGACACGCCTAAACAAATAATAACAACAACAAAAAAAAATAAAAGGCTTAAAAATTGACCTCTAAATAATTACAATAATTGGTAACCTAACAACATAAAGGCACAGAAAATCGGAACGTAAGTTTCGAACGGCATGTCGTGATGTGTGACGTTTGACATTTGACAATTGACACTAACACAATATGGAAAAGTGATGAATGTGAATGAACTTAGATTTTATAAAATTATTTGTGGGTATAGGATTAGAACATACTAAGAAAATAGAAATACGTAATTTTATAAATATTTGTAGAGATTACACATAGTAAAAAAATGAAAATGTTAGAAATGACGGCTCCACGAATATACAATAAAAACAAAACTCAAACTAGAAAAAGGAGAATTAAAATAAGCTATAGAAAGATGCAAATGATACATTAGTTAAGACGGGCCGCGGGTTTGTAAGCACCTGAAGACGAACCTGCAACTCCGGCGCCACTTTTGGTTGCTACAGTACCGAGGTTACTGGAGGCCTTTGGATATTTTTCCAATAATGAGTTGAGCTCTTCCATGGATGTTATTTTGTGACGGGTCCCCTCAGGTACTCTCACCATTATGCTGCCGTCCTGCGTCCATACTGCTCTCATGCCAAAGTGAAGGCGAGCTCTGCTGAAGATGACTTGTCGGGTTTTAGTCAGAAATTCTCTAACTGAGATAGCGGAACCCTTCAACTTAGATCTAGCACGCCAGATGTCCGATCTAAGCTTAAAATCCGTAAATCGCACTAGTATGGGACGAGAGTGCTCCTTCCTCTGGACTCCGATCCGGTGACACTGCAAGATGTTAGCAGCAGAGATGTCACTTAGACCCAGCTTCTTTTGAGCTATGTCGAGTACTAAATTGGGACAGTCTTCCTTGTCAGCTTCGGTGACTCCCAAGAAGATAATAGCTTTACGCCTGTGTCTCGTCTCAATATTGTCGATTGCTTTATGACACTCACTGATTTGGTTGCGTAGCAGGCTGAGCATTGTAAACATGAGCTCTCTGAATGTCCGGAATTCCTCTGCAACGCGAGCAACAGTATCCTTGGCAGATCCTCCAGTGTTCAGCTGTGCTTCCAGCTCTGCCATCCTTTTATTGAAGCAATCCTCCAGACTCTTTTGCGCAGATTCAATTTCACTAAGTTGTGACATTTTTAGGTTATGTGTTATAAGAGATGCTGGCAGGTGGTGATGTAAAGACTTTTATGTCACATAAAAAGTGATGCAAATGTTAGTGCTTAGTTGTTGGACTGTAATGTGCACTATTTAAACACTTTTATCTATAAAAACTGGTAAGTTTTAATTTAATTATACTTTCAAAAAATTTTATGTGTCAACTTATTTACTACCTACCACCAAAAAAATATATTATATTATGCCACGATTTAATTAATTTATACTATACTTAGTTAAAATACTTACAAGTGGGTTTTGTTTGAGTACACGCATGTGCGCGATGGAGCGGCGCGGGCGCGCGTGAGGCAGCCCACGGTGGGCGAAGTGCCACTCTGTGTCAGAGCCCAACACCTGCAAACAAACATACACGTTACAATAACATAATTGGCAAGCAAAAAGACAAAATGCCTTGTCTTTATTAAAATAAAAATATATTTATAAAAATCTCATGTTGTTCTTGCGCTTGCGCATTGCACACTTGCGCGTTGCCGGCCCTGTAAAAACTCTATAAACTTTCTGTTCATTTTACCACCTAATTGCAGGGAGGAAGTTTAAGGGCAGCAACAATCCTAGCGAGGGCGTTAAGATCCTAACGTGTCAAAGAAAACCGCGAAGTTTGGTAACCCTATCTCTATAATATCAAATGAAATTATTTTCCGTTTATATAAAATATTGAAGATTCTCCGAAAACGCCATCTTGGATTTCAGCGATGTTGCCAAGTGCAAAATTCTCCTTTTAAACAAACGTTCATTTTATTACATTTGTATTGCGAATCGTTTCACAATATTTACATTAGCACCCAGTCTCGTAAGTGTAAACAAATTGAGATGTGAGCAGTAAAGATGAAATCCCTAGCTTTATAGATGTCGCAATAAAAGCAAAATGGCGGGTACAAATACCGGCTTTGGAGGGAACACGACCCGACCTTTAGATCAGCGAGTTTAGTGCTGTGTTTACATGTGGATTTCGATTTTGATAATATAATTGGTACCTACGTAGGTACTATCTATACAGGCTGAAATTGAAATCATTATCTATATTTTAAATTCTATATTTAAAATAAAGCAGTAGTAACCGACTAGCGAGTTTAATTGACGCGTCCCGCTCTCGACTAATTTTCCCGCGGTTTTTTTATCCCGGGGTTACAAATGCTCAATGAAAAAAAAGAGTCCGTAATTCGCTATGTCTCTAGTACTAATGCACAATATTATTTGCCACTATCATTATATTTATTTATTATTAAGTCCGTGGGAAAACGTTTAAAAATTACTAAGTAGATTATAAAATTAAGCTCTGTTTTTATAAGAAAACGTTTATTAAACCTTGTTACTTCAATAACATGTACTCGAGTTAAAATAATGATCCAGTTTATTAATTTAACCTTTTAAAGTACGATCACAGGCGTCAGTCACGTAACCGTTCAGTCACCGATCAGTCACGTCAACGTCGTCGGTAACGTGATTTAGTGTAAACAGCTACTGGAGCCGTACCTTGACGTCGTTATATTGATTCATTTTCTATCTTAATTTGAATTTCGACCCTTTAAATTAGGTAATAAAGTTGACATTTTGAATTTTAAAGTAAGGTCGAAAAAAAATCGCTATGAGTACCTACGTCATGGTGCTTTCATTAAGGAACTAGATACGACGGACTGAACTACTATAGCGAATAGAACATTGTGATTTCTATCACCAATTCTACCATTATTATAAACTGAATATGTTATTTTCTGCACAAACATTTATGTTTCAAGACTTAATTAAAGTTGAACTAACTCCGCATTGCAAACAAAGATACTTATCTACTGTTAGTAAGTACGGACAGTTTACGTAGAAAGTTCTGGATAGAACTTCGTACATTTTACAAGTTTAGAGTAAAAACTATGAGACAACGCCATCGCTTTCTCATGTTTTCCTGTTAGTGTGAATGTGGAATAAAATTCAAAATGGAAAATGATAAAACCAGATAAAACATTTATTTTATTTTGTGCCTTTATTGTTGAAAGGCAAGCAAGGATTATTGGAAATAACGATTATAATTATCGTACGAACAAAGGTAATACCTATATTTTTTATAGATAGTAGATACAATAAATGTATTAAAAGAGATTATTACCAATACTTAATTATGAATTATATATTTTTAAAACTTGACAGATAATTTAATGAACCAAACGCAATTCTAAGTTTAAAGTACAGGGGCCCAATTCTGCTAATTTACGGATCGCTCAATTGAATATGAATTGATTCTCAATTGAATCTTGGTAGCATTTTTGGTATTCTGCTAATAAATTTAAGACCAAAATTTGGAAAACCATTGGTCTTAAACTATTAGCATTTTTGGTATTACATTATTGGTATTCTGCTAAATAATTCAAGACCAATGGTTTTCCAATTATTGGTCTTAAATTAATTAGCAGAATACCGAAAATGCTACTGAGATTCAATAGAGGATCAATTCAGATTCAATTGAGCCATCTGTTAATTAGCAGAATTGGAGCCCAGAATATGTGAATAAGTTTTTGCTCATCATCTATACTTGAAATGCCATTGACAGAGAGATTGAATCAAAAAAATATTCGAAATAAAATCTAGTAATTACCAATGTAAAAAAACAATTCCTATTAACGCGTAACGAAATTTATTATTGCGCGTTCTTATATAATATAATGTTTGTAGACGTAATTTGCCGGATTTACTAGCGGCGCGCGGCGCACAATGCTTTAATGTCCAACCTTTAATACCAAAGACTGGGCTGCAAATGAAAACAGGCTTTATTACTTCGAGGGTAAAGTCCAAGAGGCTATAACATTTTACAGCCAATATGCCGCCAATATAATTGTTCGTTGTTTTCACATGTAAGCGAAATAATATGAGGGTTGAAAGGTTAATTGGCATAACGATATTATCGGGAGTAAAGCTCTTAACAATTACTAACACGTTTCATGTGGATGTAATGTTGTTTGAGTATTTCAAATATTATGTCTGGTGCAGAGATAACTCAAATGGTTTACGAGATCCCAAGAGACTATAGCATGAAATAAGAAAGAAGTTCAAAGATTCTTACATGGTCGGCAACGCGCGCGTTACACATATGCCCCGCTAGACAAGTGACATATTACGACATTATATCGTAGACTTACGTCAAATCCCATACATTTGTTTTTTTGACTTTTCGATTCTACTACCGTTTTTGCCATTTGTCTAGAGGTTCTGGTGTTACAAACGTCCATAAGCTACGGTAACGGCTTTACAATAGGCGAGCTGTATGTTTGATTTGTCCTTAGTAGCAAATTACGAAGGCTGTAGCCGGAGGATGCAAAGAAACTCAATTTGAATTTAAATTAAATTTAATTAATTAAAAATTATTACAATTATTACTTATTAATTAAGAAGATGATAATTGATCGATGTTGTATCAAGAATGATCTTAATATTTAAATTTATTAATTATTACAACTAAGCTAATCGATTGCGAAATCCGTAAGGCGCGATGAGTATTTTGGCTATTCGCTGAATCGGCGCCTCGTGTCGGACTTCGATCTCTATGCGCTTAACGGTGTCACAGTGTCCGTCTATTACACCGTTAGGCCGCTTGCTACACCATTGCGTAACATCTCCCCCCGAAGATCAGCAATTATTTCGAAATCTGAGTTTGATGAGATGATGAAATATTGTTGAGGTCAACCTTTACATCTTGTGGGTGTGTTGATTCGATCTTTGGGACTTCCTTGTGGATACCAGTGGGTTTAAATTCTTTTATCTCAATTGGTTGATCATGTCGATGTCGTAGAGGTTGTGCTCGTCGGCTACGGTACATTAGTATAATTGCAAGTACACATGCACCGGATAATATAATATAAATTTGAATTGTGGTTTGTGGCTTCATTTAATTTCACCGGTGTTTATAAGTTTACTTCTGTGTTAATTTCATGTAGATTCTTCAAATTAAGTGAATTCAATATAATAGGTGTTGAACTTGTGGATTCCAATTCTTTTATGGGAGGTAAAGCTTCTATTTCTATGGCATACCCCTTGATGTGGTCATCTGAATTTGCTATGGTGAAGTTTGGCGTTCTAATGTAACAGTTATATGGAATGACGGCGAGAAAACTTCCTTTCAATATTCTATAATTTTCTTGTCCACACGATATCTTCACCTTGGTCGCCTTAGGGAAACTAATAGCATAGTGCTTTTCGTCGAGTTGCTCTACGGCCGCTGTGGTTAGAATGACGGATGTTGTCTTACAAGATGGCTGAATCTCTTGTTCAGTGATCAGGTGTCGAATGCAGTCCGAATCATTGGATATTATGTGGTACTTGAATTTTGCCTCACAAAGATACAGAGAGTCTGCCTTCGGACATTCTGCCTCTATGTACATAGAATCTGTTTTCGGTATCGCAAGAAAAGGTAAGGATGGTATAAGGATTTTATTGAATTTATTAGGGATAATGGACAATTTATAAAGATTATAAACTTGGAGAAAGACGAGGGGCATCTTAAACACTATAACTATTTGATTTCCTATGTAAAAGTATCCTAACTTCAATATACTTAATCATAATAATCTTCTAATTGTACAGAGACTTTATTTAACTTTAGAGTAAGATAATCCATGTGTGGTTCAAATAACGAAGAAGTACTATCTTTTAATTTAGATCTTATTTCAGATAATTTTAGTTTAGCTGTATTAATGTAAGATTGTATGTTATTTAAGTCTACGTAATTAAGAAAAGAGTGATAATGAGAAATAATACGGGTCGTTCCTAAATTGGAAGGGAGCAAGCCAGGACCATTTTCTAAGGAATCAATCATTACTTCTTGTCCTCGAATCATCTGGAGTAGTAGCAATGATATTATCCTGTAACAACAGTGCCGGATTAAGCCAGCGCGGGGCCTGTAGCAAATTCTATCAAGGGGCCCTTGGCTTGCTTTAGGTTCTCAAGGTTAGGGTATTAAATACAACAAAACAGTTAGAAATAAACTTTTCTGGATTTAATATGGGCAAATTTAGAGACGTTATCTCTAAATTTGCCCATATTAAATCCAGAAAAGTTTAGTTCTAACTTTCAATATCGACTTCTTTAAGCAAATTATGCTGTATATTCATCAAAGTGAGATGATAAAGACGTTCTTGGCCCATCGTGTTCCTTAACTAATTTTTTACCGACTCCAAAAACGTTAAGTTATCAATTTGTGTTTTGAAAAAAGTGGACATACTTTCAATTTAGTCTCGTTTTTTTCAAAAAAAAGTTATGATGATGGGATTTTTGAGGAATTGAGGACACTCTTCAAAAATTATAGGCGTAGGACATACAGAAATTTCTTTTTTTTTACAACAAATCAAACATTTGCATTCAGAAAGTGTAATTCAGTGAAGTGAAACTGATTAGAAAGACCACAGAAAGCCACCTAAACATATTTCACGGATGGTGATTAGATAAGTCACGATCAAGGTTGTTAAGCAAATAAATATTACTAAGCAAAAGTAATGCAAATAAAAATGGTACAATTGAACTAAACTGGTGATGAAGCTGGAAGGCAACAGAACTCCATAATTAAACAAAGTAATCTAGCCGTGTGTGGGCTTATTTGAATGGTCACGAGATGCACTTTAGCTGTAAATGATCATATTTACAAAAAAGGAAAAGTGAAATTAGAGTATGTATGAAAATTCATCCCGATTTTTTCTATAACTTTTGAAATTGATATAACTTGCCGCATTGATATCGTTTTTTTTTGTTAAAATTATTAATACCTTTTTATGTTGATAAAGAACGTTCGCCACTGCGGTTAGTAATCCTGAGATAAAAGTAAATGCGCAAGGCAATTTCTACGTTTGGGAAACACGATTCTAAATAATTGTTAATTTAATAAAAGTTTATAAAAAAGTTATACTATCGTCACTAGCTTACAATAATCTCGAAACATGATCGATATATGATAATCGATTTAAAATAGGGTCAGCTGTATTCACTCGTAAAATTAATCTATATTTTATAATAAATCAGCCACAGTAGATTGGATCGTGACTGAGTTAATACAATTTAAATTCTTTTTTTTTAAAGACAACTCCCGCACTAGAGAACAAGCTCTGTGTCGCAGGGGACTTTTCAAACATACAATTAACGGACACAAATTACACCCAGACTCAGAACAACACTTTGTGGGTCACACAAAGTTTCGTCCTGTGTGGGAATCGACCCCACAACCACGTGCACAGTAGGCGCATACTGCGGCCACTGGACCACCAAGGCAGTAATAATTCCTTTTACTCGAAATATAATCGATATTATATAATAATGGATTAAAAAAGTATAATCTCGGATATGTAAAATCGCAAAACAAATGTATACCTATATAAAAAAAAATTAAAAATACAAGCTTTTATAGTAATATATATTTATGTAATTTATGGGTGTATATGTATTCAATCGTGAAAGAATTTATATTTATTCTAAAAAAGCCCAAACACGACACGGCTATCTTAATTCGTTGAAGAGATGGCATAGCCACTTTACGACTCCATCATCAGACCAGCTCCATGGTACCATATTATTGCATTGTCACCGAAGTTACGTCGGTATACTAAATTTCAGCTCCATCAAACACTGGGAAGTGCTAGCTAGCTTACAAGATTTGACCCGAACAGGCTAACATACAAAATAACTACTTCAAGAAAGGAGTTATGAGGTTTCTAAAGGGTCGGCAACGCGCGAGTGATACCCCTGGTGTTGCAAGCGTCCATAGGCTACGGTAACTGCTTACCATCAGGCGGGCCGTATGCTTGTTTGCCTCCTTGGTAGTATAAAAAAAAACTAACTAACTAACAAACAAACTAACTAACATACGAGTACATTGCAAACTTGTACAAATAAGGTAAAATGATTAATCGGGAATTGTAGTGTTTCCAACAGCATAAACATTAAGAAATTAACGTAAAAAAGTTAGTAAATTACTTTTTTTTACTATTTAACGCGACGAAATCGAGTTTTACAAGAGTTGAGTTATCGAGTTGTTCAGGTGGGAGTAAAGCATAAGCCTTAGCGCTTCACGTTTAAGGCATGCAAGATATTTTACGGTCCTATCTAAATTGTTTTTTTCACGGTCAGACAGGCGTTGGACGCGGGGCCCCCCAGTGCGCGGGGCCCGTAGCATTTGCTACTCTTGCTACGTGGCTAATCCGGCACTGTGTAACAATACGGTATTCTTAGGGCTACGTTTTAAGCGAGATTTAGCAACAGGGCCACGTTTTTTCTTGGTGTAGATATGTATGGGGAGATCGGCAAGTACAGTATCCTGAGTGTAACGAGGAGCAAGTTTTTGTCTATTAGCAAGAGGATTACGAATAAAGACTTGCTGATTTGAGGAATATTCTTTTTCAGGTTCACGGTTTTTATTTCTATTTTCAGTTAATTCAGTCCGATTGTGCAACGAGGTTTCATTAATTAGTTCGTAAACTTGAGTGAGCCTTTTTTTATGATCTATTAAATATTGCTGCAATAAATAAACTAATGTCTAAAGAATCACGAGGATCGAAGTGACCAGTAATTAAATCTATGGGCCTGCATTTGGTGAAACTATGAATAGAATTATTATAACCTAATACTGCATAAGGCATAAGATTTATAACCGGTTCGTTACGGTTTTGGAGTTTCAAAATTCTTAAATGTTCTAAAATAGTACTATGAAAACGTTCTACTATGCCATTATCATTAGGTGAATGGGCAAGTATTTTATGATGCTGAATTTTATGAAGTTTTATGAACTCTAAAAATAATGAATTGGTGAATTCAGGACCTTGGTCAGTGATTATAGTAAAAGGAACGCCATGATGGGTGCAAAACGTTAAAAGAGCTTGAATGACACTTATGGCTGTACCATCTCGGAGATGATATGCTTGCGCATATTTAGAGAAAGCATCAACTAAGGTAAGAAATTTTTCGTTCTGGGCTGTAAAGAGATCGAGATGTACAATTTCAAAAGGTTTAGTAGAGGGTGGAACTATTGCAAATCTTTGTTTAATAGGATTTCGATCATATTTTGCTTGGCCACAGATATCGCATTCATTTATATATTTGGTTATGTCGTCTCTCATTCGAGGCCAATAATATCTGTGAGATAAAGAAAGGAAACATTCACTGATACCACGATGGTTGGTTTTACCCTCGTGATAGTTTTTTACAATCTCTTGTTGTCTTAAATAATCTTTTACGTTCTCTACTTCTTTTTTCGTTAAGACCATATTCAAGGCAGAACTTTTAAATTTATTTTGAACAATAGGAATTATTTTATACATAGCTAAAGGAGGGTGGATAATTAAACCGGTTTTTACTTTAGGATGTACATACTCCTTGATAGCATTTATAACATCTTCTTCGAGATTAGATTCTGATAGTTGTATAACTGTTCTAGTATGGGTCTCAAAAGGTTTAGATACGGATGGGCGTTTTTTTATATCTCCTCCAACAACGAAACATATTTGTCGATGAAACTTGTTGAGAGGTTCATCTGATATTGGTACTTCCAGTATAGGGTTTTCGGCATCTGTATGAATTGTTGCAGTAGACGAACCGACAACAGAAGGAGGGTTTTCAGAGGTATTGATAAAAACAGAACTACTACTTTCATGATTGATTTCTATCCGAGATAAAGCATCTGCGTTTGAGTTCAACTTACCCGGCTTATAGACAGTAGTGAAATCATATTCGCTTAACTTTAATCGCCAACGTGTTAAACGGGAATTTGGTTCTTTTAAATTCATAACCCACTGGAGTGGCTTATGATCCGTTACAATTTTAAATTTTCTGCCAAATAAGTAGGGGCGAAAGTATTTCGTTGCCCAAACAATTGCCAAAAGCTCTTTTTCAATCGTGCTATAATTGATTTCACTAGTGTTTAATGTTCGGGAAGCATATGATATGGGTCTATCACTTCCTATCGGTCCTTGTGAAAGAACGGCACCAATGGCAAGGTTGGAGGCATCAGTTGTGAGAATGAATTCTTTACTAAAATCAGGGTATAACAATATGGGGTCATTTATTAAAAGGGTCTTGCATTTCTCAAAACAATTTATATAATTTGGATCGTTAATATTAATCTTAGAACCATTTTTCAGGCATTGAGTCATTGGTTTCGTTATGCGAGCAAAGTCTGGAATGAATTTCCTATAATAACCTAACAGACCTAAGAAACGCTTAATTTCTGTGGAATTTGCGGGCATAGGGAATTTCTGAATGGCGTTAATTTTGTCAGGATTGGGTTTAACACCTTCCTTACTTATTACATGACCAAGATATGCTGTCTCTAACTTAAGGAACTCGGACTTATCCATTTGGATTTTAAAGTTCGATTCCCTAAGTCTCTGGAACACCTTTTCCAGGTTAACTAAATGTTCCTGGAGCGAGGTAGAGAACACTATGACGTCATCAAGGTAAACTAGACACGTGGTATTCAGCAGGCCTCTGAGGACATTATCCATTACTCGTTGAAAAGTAGATGGCGAATTTTTAAGTCCCATTGGCATACGTAAAAATTCAAAGTGTCCGTGCTCTACTGTGAACGCGGTCTTCGAAATATCGTCAGGATTTAATTGTACCTGATAGAAGCCACTCGCCAGGTCTAATGTGGTGAAGTACTGGCAGTTGCCCAGTTTGTCAAGAACATCTGATATATTTGGTATGGGATACCGGTCATCTAAAGTTTTTTCATTAAGTTTTCTGAAGTCTATTACTAAACGCCATTTAGCCTTTCCACTAGCATCAGCCTTGTTGGGAACAACCCAGATAGGAGAGTTCCAAGCTGACTGTGAAGGACGAATAATATTCTGTTCTAACATTTTACTAATTTGTTCCTGAATTTCCTGTTTATGTATAAAAGGATATCTATAACTTTTTGTATAAACGGGCACCTCATTGGACGTACGGATTGAATGTTTAACCTTACTAGTGAAAGAGAATGGTTCGCCATCAATGTAAAAGACATCGGCGTACCGGGCACAAAGTAATTCCAAATTAGATTTTTCCTCGGCATTTAAATGTTGTGTACGTAATTGCGACAAAACTTGCTTCACGCGTTCAGGTGGTTGCTTAGTGCGCGTGCACTGAATATTACACAATTCTGCTTTAACGGGTTGATCCATTGAAAAAACTATATCATGACAGCTCGGGTTTGTCACTTCTAATATACCACGGTTATTTTTGACGGTAGTGACACAGTTGTCTATAATACAGTTCGATATACATTGCTTAAGAATTAGTGCGACTCCATCACGAGTATTAATAGGAACTCTAATTAATTTTGACGAATTTGCTGGTATTATTTCTTCGTATAAATTGCAGTTACGTGAGTCATACATGTAAAGTGGGTTAACAGAATTACGCGTATTTAACAATCTATTCTTTAAATCAAGGTTTGACTCTAATTTTTCTAATAAGTCATAACCAATTATACCATCAAAATAATCGTGAAATTTTAGGATACAAAGGGTTATATTTTCGTTTTCATTAAATTCCTGAAAACACGGTAAAGTAATTGTATAGTCATTGCGAGTAGTGGCATGGATATTAGTCACTTCAAATGGATCGTAATTACATGGTATGTGCGATAAATACTGTTCTACAATTTGTGGGCTTATAAAAGACGAATTAGAACCTGTATCTACCAATAATTTCATAGGAGGATTTGCTATTTTAATATAAGGCAACTGTCTCTGAGTCTGAAAGTTTATTTCTATCTTAACTTGTCTGAATTTGAAGTTTCGTGAAAATCCTCACTTTCAGTGGGCACATTGTCCCCGACCTCCTCCACAGAGTAACCTTCTGTACATTGAGGCGGTTCGTATGACTCATTATTGTACTCACTTGGGTACGAATAATCAGGATATTCTGAATAATCATAGGGCCAGTAGTTATTGTATTCGTAATCCTCGTATTGATTATAATTATAGTAAGATTGATCGCCACAATTATTAAAATTAATATCTCTAGATTTAAAATAATTTGAAGATGGTGGGTTGCCAGATTTTGACCAATCATGATATGTACGTTGTGGGAATGGCTTGCTTACATAGTGGCTGACACCACTCATAGGTTGCGGTGCATTACTAGTACTTGGTTTGGGTCCAGGCATTCTAAATACTTGGCTTTGGGGTCTATAATTAGGTGACGGTGAACTAAACATTTGTTGCGTACGAGAAGGTCCTCGATACTGAACGTTTTGCGGTCTCCACTGCTGTACGGGTTGCTGCACTGGAGGCGTAAACGCGCGCGACGGTCCAGACATATTAAAAGGCTTAGAAGGGTTATTAAATGGTCTCTGTGGTAACATAGCGTTAGGGGGCAGCAGAAGGCCATAAGAAAATTTGGGACTAACCTGATGCTGAGGCTGTAACTTACTGTCGGGTACATGTTCGTTCCTCTGTTGCAAATACAATGTATTCATTTCCTCATGCACGAACTCTAAAGCTTTCTCAATCGAATCAGGCCGCATGCACCGAATGCGAGAACCTAACGGGTCGCGTAAACCCCGCAAGTAGGATTGAAGTGTTAATTTTTTATATAAAGTGCGTTTAGATTCAATGGTACTCGCTATCGTTTCATGTAGGCTGATAAAGGTCATAATTGTACTAAAAATATTCTGACATTTTTCATAATATTCCTGGGGGGTTAATGAACCCTGTTTTAAAAGCGCTAAATCGTTGTATAAGGACGTCTCATCCCGCTGGTCTGCGAAATTATTAATTAATGTGCTTCGAATAGCACCCCAAGTCTCCGGGATACCGTTAGTATTTATAATACGTGCCGCCGGCCCGACACATTTGTTCAGAATTCCATTTAATAATGCTAAATTAGTCAACTGATATTCGGGTCCATCCCTTATATATTGTTCTACCAACTGATCGCATAATTTTATAAATCGAGTTAATACGTTCGAGTTACCGTCGAATTCGGGAACCAGTCGTAGGGCCTTGTAAATCTGATCTATTGAATTGCCAGTCGTCATATTCGCGACGGGTTCTTCTCTATCACTTAATTCTAAATTTCTATTAACGTCTAACAAATTATATCTATTTTCACTATCCCTAAGTGACCGAGATTGCCTTGGATGGAAAATCTTGGAGTTTTTATAGGAACAGTTAAAGGAAAAGGAAAGCGAACCTTAGAACGATTCTAAAGTACTTACATATATCTGACGATTTTGTATTTCTCTGCTGTATCGATGGCTAGATACTCCTCTAGGCTGCAGCACGTGTAGGTTCTAGATAGCCGAAGAACGTCTTGATTCACTGATTCTACTGTGACTTTACTCGACTATCCTACCGACTGCGCCAATTACGAAGGCTGTAGCCGGAGGATGCAAAGAAACTCAATTTGAATTTAAATTAAATTTAATTAATTAAAAATTATTACAATTATTACTTATTAATTAAGAAGATGATAATTGATCGATGTTGTATCAAGAATGATCTTAATATTTAAATTTATTAATTATTACAACTAAGCTAATCGATTGCGAAATCCGTAAGGCGCGATGAGTATTTTGGCTATTCGCTGAATCGGCGCCTCGTGTCGGACTTCGATCTCTATGCGCTTAACGGTGTCACAGTGTCCGTCTATTACACCGTTAGGCCGCTTGCTACACCATTGCGTAACAAGCATAAAACATGAAAGTATTTATTTATTCCTAACCATACGGCTACGGCCACGAGTCAAAGGATACGTCATAGTCATAGTCACGAAGCAAACAAAGGTACCTAATGATATTATAAAGAATGATTAGCTACCTTCATACCGGCATTCAGTTTTGTTACCATGTTTTAGTGCGCACTTGCTTCTAGATTTCAAATATAAATGTGATACATAATACGGAACGTAATGATACAGAAAGAGATAGAGATAAATAAAATTAAGCTACGAGGCAACAGACGCCAGCAACAGTTTCCGCGGGTTGGTGCTACATCTAAGTTTTTCTTACTATAATATTATTGCCTAAGCCTGAATAAAAAACCTTTAATAAATGCCAGTAAGTATTTTTCTGCCGGTGAAGGAAAACATCTTGAGGAAACGCACATGTCTTAGAAGAAATTCGAAAGACATGTCTGATTCACCAACCCGCATTAGGCCAGTGTGTGTGGATTAAGGCCTAAATCTCTCTTGATAGAGGAGAGGAGACCCGTGCCCAGCAGTGGGACATAATAGGTTGCTATTATTTAAGTACTTCTCATGACTCTATCCTTACCTGTAAATTATCTGACATCGTCTTCTGGATTTCCTATTACCTATATACATACAACCATAGCTTACGACCTTCATATGTATTACGTATAAATATTACGAAAGAGCTCCTACATAAGTACTTCTGTAATTTAATAAGGCTGGCTCAATTTCTGTATGATTACAATGTGTAAGATGAAATAAAAACATTTTTAGTACCTAGCAAAATATTAATATATTACGTTTGTATCTTCATCGCATAAGTAGTTAAAATATATTGGACTAGCTGTTTCCCACATCCTTACTAATATTATAAATGTGAAAATTTGTAAGAATGGATGGATGGATGTAAGGATGGTTGGATGGATGTTTGTTACTCTTTCACGTAAAAACTACTGAACGGATCTGGATGAAATTTGGCACAGAGATAGATTATGGTCTGGAATAACACATAGGCTTTTTGCAGCGATAACCGACATCCACGCGGGCGGAGCAGCGGGAAACAGCTAGTTTATAATATTAGTAAGGATGATACGTCTTAAATTCATTATTGCTTTTTTAGATATTTTATTTTTAATTATAATATTATATACATATGTAGTTATACTCGTATTTGATTGAGAATTTGAGATAGGTATTATTATGATGAGATAAGAAAGAGCTAGACATTGCAATAGTATTAATTTTATTGGCTTCACTAGCGGTATATCCCGGCTTCGCAATTCTTAAGGATATTTTTTTTTAAAATAAAATATAGTCTATGATACTCCCTAATAATGTAGCTTTCTATAAATGAAAGAATTATTAAAATCAGTTTTAGGAGTTATGAGTTTTTTTGTTACAATCTAAAATACAATGTATTCTCTTATATCTATTCTCTTTATAATATTAGTAATTTCAAGCGCAAAACAAATAGACAGATAGCTTTTTCTGTATCATACGTTACATGTATTAGGTATCTTCCGTATAAAATGTATTAATGTACGTGATAAAATAACGCAACAAAAATTGACCACAGTGTGAACGTACCTTATCCTTTAAATATCATTGTCATCAACTATCATCTAATATTTACCTTAAACAAACCTTCCTTCGGATATAATAGCTATAGATAAGTTATTCAACATAAAGTTTTGATACAAAGTTACTTTGAGACAAATATCGGAAACGTTTTCCGAACGGAAGATAAGGTTCGATATAACCTCTTTACAAGCTCTTATGTCTCTTGTGGGCAACCTTGCCAATGAAGTAGGGACTTTAGTTCTACATAAGTCGGATTGCAAAACCCACAAGATAGGCTCTTGAATTAATTTTGCTACGCATAATATAATTTAAAATTATTATGAATCAGTTTAAAGTATTTTTACACGTCAAGTGTTTAATAGTTTCGTTTTGACGCATGGTAAAGGACGTTTTGAGTTCCTTCATAACACACATTTGAAATTCTTGCGGTCATCAGAAAATTTAAAGTTGAAAATGCCATTACATTCCACAATCTTCTATGACAAGTCATTTACAGTCCTGGCTACACGACTGTGGAATGCATTACCATTAAATATTCGACGCGCCCAATCCTTGGCTACCTTCAAACTGATGGTTAAAGGTCACTACCTATCTTTATAATTTATTTTTATTTTATCCTCATTATCTATCACAATAACTTGCTTGTAAATATATATTTAGCGATAATATGTATGTCTGTGTATATATGTATGTATGTGTATATATGTATGTATGTTTATGTATGCTCATCTATATTATTTGAAGTACCCCAGATCACTTACTCTACCAGTACCAATAAGTCCATCCAAAGGTTGTCTGGAAGAGATCGCTTTTAGCGATAAGACCGCCCATTGTACGTCATTTTATATTTTAAGGTTTTTTTTTATTGTCATTTGTTCGTATATTATTTGGTGTACAATAAAGAATATTCTATTCTATTCTATTCTATGGATGACAAAGTTGCGACATGAATAAAAGCTTTAAGTATTTCTTTTTTTTAAGTGAGAACTTTCTTTAGGCGCGTTGAGCACTTTATGGATGAACAAAAATCATGGAACTCGTGTCATCGTCACCGAACGCTTTCCATGTTCAAACTTTTTGGGTAAACAAATATCATGAAACTCGCATTATCGTCACCGAACGCTTTGCATATTCAAACATGATAATCTTATAGCTCGACGATACAATTCACATGTTATTTAGTTTTCACTTCTATCGGCAATCCCCAAAGACTGCTCCGCAATTTTTGTATTGGATGATTTGTGCGTAGCTCACGTTGCTGCCTCATTATAGCATTTTTGCTACTTTATGGGCCCGCACATTACTTTAGTAAGTTAGAAACATTTGCATGTTCGCTACATATACAAGCATAATTTTATCCACGCAAGAATTTATAATTATACTGCTGGCTATGAAACACAAAGTTCTAGTCTTTAAACATATTGTAAAATATTCCCTTCAGTTGTAAAGCATTTTTGCTTTTTCTTAACGAAGTTAGAAGTTTTATTTTAATGCAGGGCAACAACCCGCTTAAAAATAATAGTTTATTATTTATGTTCTCTTATTTTTTATATTAAAAAGAGAAAATATTTTTGATTTGTTCGTAATGAATTAAAATCTACTGGACCGATTTTAAAATGCTTTTATTTATTTTTATACTACTACGGTGGCAAACAAACATACGGCCCGCTTATGTTATATAGTTACCGTAGCCTATGGACGCTTGCAATACCAGAGGTATCACTTACGTGTTGCCAACCCAATATCTTTTACATCAAAACTTTAAGATGGCGTATCCCTGGAATAGTAAAATACTCGGTATTATGGTGTCCTACTTCTCTTTGTGTTATATCTAATATTAACAATATTTTCGAAACAACTCACACATCACTATCTGATCCCAAAATAGGCAGAGCCTGTACAATAGCAACGAGACAACTTATAAACATACTTTTACATTTGTAAATACATACATATTATAGATAAATTACACCCAGACACAGAACAAACATTCGTGCTCATCACACAAATATTAGTCCTGGGTGGTAATCGAACCCACGACCACCTGTGTAGCAGTCAGAGTCACCAATCACTAGAACAACAGGCCTGCCCCTCTAGACAAGTGGCATAAACGGTAGTAGAAACGAAAAGTCAAAAAAGCAAATGTATGGGATTTGACGTTGATTTACGATATAATGTCGTGAACTTACGTCAAATCCCATACATTTCCTTTTTTGACTTTTCGATTCGACTACCGTTTATATGACACTTGTCTAGAGGGGATGTTATCCTGCTTTCTTTCCCTTGTTATCTTCTTTCTTTATGTTATCGTTATGTAACTACGAGTAGTTATTTCTATATCGGAACAAATTCAACATAGGCGCGTTCGTGTCATTGTCCAAAACGTTGCCGCTGTATTAGCTTGCGTAATATACAAATCCCTAAACATCTGTTGGTAAAAGTTTGTCGCCGAAGCTCTGAGTATTTGATTATGTAAATGCCCCTCTTCAGTTACAGAATACAAATATGAAATGTGACCTTTACCCTCTAGCTGAATGCCAGCCTGTTATACAAGTCTCTCGTGTGGTGTACGTATGTAGAGGCATATTATCTATGGTAGGTATAGGGCCTTTTTTATTTTAAACTTCATGCACTTACCTACGCGCATGAAGTTTAAAAAATAAAAAGTTGAAAGTTAAAAAAATAAAAAAGAGTTCATAATTATGCCTTATAGTTTTTTGAAAAAAGAATTATGCAAAATTATAATTGTTTAATATATTTTGATATATTACAGGCATATTATCTATGGTAGGTATAGGGCTTTTTTTTATTTTAAACTTCATGCACATGTACCAACGTGCATGAAGTTTAAAGAATAAAAAGTTGAAAGTTGAAAAAAAAAAAAAAAGAGTTCATCATTATGCCTTATAGCTTTTTTGAAAAAAGAATTATGCAAAATTATAATTGTATAATATATGTTTTGATATTTTTATATCAGTTTCTGTACTGCTATGCATGTTTATTTTATTCAGCTATTTTTAAGCTTATTGTATTATTGTCCGCCGTACCACATAGTACCATATATCATATGATATATATAGTACTATGTGTTACGGCGGACTTAATACTATAAACATTGCATGTCCGTGTTTTGAATTTCCTCAAATCGTGTGCATCACACAAAGATTGGTCCTGAGCAGAATACCGACGACCTCCAGCTTAGCTGTCAAGTCACTGACCATTAGATGAATAGCCCCTCTAGACAAGTGTCTAACAAATGGCAGGCCAGCCAGTCAAATAAAGATATTTAATTTATTATTCTAAGCATATTCATCCACAGCAGCAACACCACCCTGGATTGTGATAGTACTTTTTCTCAAAAATGGTGACAAAACCCTTCTTAAGAATTACAGACCCATCTCACTCCTGCCTGAGTCAGATCTACAAGCTTTTTCTTTCTTTTTCTGCACCTACTTCAATTATCTCTGCACCACTCAATGTTGACTGGTAGATAATGCTTATAGCATTAAAGCCGCATGTACCTATGGGCATGAAGTTTAATAAATCTATAAGAGCGCCTTAAATTTGTCGTTTCCCGGCAGTGTCGCGTCGCTGCCTCTGCGCGACACTTTGCAGCCATTTTGAAGGCGCCCTAAACGTGATACGTTCAGCTCAAGTTTTTTTAATAAAAGCGGTCATAAATCTTTTGTTTCACAACTACAATATTACGTAACTCCAAATTAGTTTCAAGTGTTCGTAAACAAAAAGATCTATCGCTTAAAACTTTGAACAAAACCGTTAAACAAGAAGAAAATTAGAAATGTTACCAAGAATTGCAAGTATATGTATATAATTTATTCTGAAAACGTACTTCTGTATAACGTTAGCACGAACTTTACACCAGTGGCGAAAAGTTTTTACGTCATTGTGCTACATAATATTGTTATTGATGTGTTTGGCTATGTTTCGACTAAAAGAGTGAAGCACTCGCGTTAAAAATAGGCAAAACACTAATAAGCCAGAAAAACCGGCCAAGTGCGTGTCGAGTCACGCACAATGTAGGGTTCCGAAATTGCCAGTCACACGGCAAAGCACTAATAAGCAAAATAAAAAGCACTATAAGTTTGTTATTATTTTTAAGTCTATTTAATTTCGTAACTACCTACCGCTAGCTCTATTTCACTGTTAAATTAAAATTTACTATATCAAATGATTCATGGAACCAAAAACCTCTGATTTTATAATCGAACGGTCTGAGTAAACTTTTGTTATTTTCATCAACATTGACCCCACCGGTCGTGAGAAAACGACCTTATGTTTCCAACTCCAATAAAATGCGTGGGACGCCTTGCGGTTGGTTAACGGTGTTTACTTACATTATATTTACAATTAATAACATCGGGCGTGTGGCCTCGTTTCCGTAGTACACATGTAGACTACAGTCGCAGTGTAGCCAGCTAAGATACTCCGTAAAAACATAGTGGAATCGTCTGAAACTTTCGATAATGAGTATTTCACGGATGGTAAATAAGTTTCGATTAAGGTTGTTAAGCAAATATTACTAAGCAAATGTAATGTAGCAAATTAAAATGGTACAATTGAACTGAACTGATGAAGCCAGGCCAGCCAGGAAGACAACAGAACTCCATAATTGAACAATGCAATCTAGCCGTGTTTGGGCTCATTTGAATGGTCATGAGATGCACTTAAGCTGTATTTATTTATTTAAGGACAACCAACAAAGCATACACTTATAAACATTAAAACCATTCAAACAAAGGAGATTCGTGATAAAGTGTTGTCCTAATTAAAGGTTGCCACGGCATGCGTTATAAAATAATATTGGAAAAATATAGCTGGAAATATACAGATTGAAAAAAACTCATCTCTAAGGCAGGAAAGTGAGATTAGAGTTTCTATGAAAGATCATCCATACTTTTTTTTAAATTCTACAACTTGCCCTATTGAAGTCGGTTTATTTTTTGTTAAAATTATTTCAAGAGACAAGTCTTGCTCTAGGAAACAAGCCCTGTGTCGCAGGGACATTACACAAATTTTATTTATTTTTATTTTATTACAATAAGACATTACACAAATTACACCAAAATTCGGAACAAATATTTATGAATAACACAAAGTTTTGTTTTCGCATAATTTTAATTCACATAATGTTACTAGGGATTTACCAATAATATTTGTATAATATAGCGTATCAGTAGGTTAAGGTAATGTTTTACATACATAATAAATTTATGCTTCAGAATGCTATGCTTATAGTCTACTAGCTGTTGCCCGCGGCTCCGCTCGCGTGGATGTTGGTTCCAGACCATCATCTATCTCTGTGCCAAATTTCATCCAGATCCGTTCAGTAGTTTTTACGTGAAAGAGTAACAAACATCCATCCATCCATCCATTCTTACAAACTTTCACATTTATAATATTAGTAAGGATTTTACATCGCATGGGTACTAAGACGTTTAACATTTTACGATGAAGATGAAAGAAAATGATTGAATCAATCTCTAACCAATGGGCTTATTGAATGATCAAGAGCTTAGAGTATTCAATCGATATGTTTTATTTGATCGTCTTTCATTATCATTGATATTTATCTTCAAATTCCAAATGTCACAGTACCCATGATAGGTAAAATAGATTATAAAAATTTATGCTGTTATGCGTAAATATCATTAGGATAAACAAAAGTATGCCATGTTGTATTTTGTCTTATAATGTTATGCAAATTGATAGGGAATCATAATAATAGTATAGATAGTATTGAGCTTGATTAAAGTAGAGAAGGCGGAGAAAGTATGTTTGGATCAAAGCAATTGGTGCACCATAGTCTCTGCCTACCCCAGTGAGAAACAGGCGTGATGATAAGTTTGTAAGTATGTATAGTAAAAAAGCGGTGGTGGCTGAGTGGGAAATTAACCAACTTGCACGCAAGAGGTGCGAGTGGCAGTACCAATGTGAATTTCACTTTGTGGAGTTTATTTGCACTAATCAAATGATTCACCATCTGCTAACGCTGAAGGAAAACATCGTGAGAAAACCCACATGACATAGAAGTAATTCTAAAGACGCGCATTAGGCCAGCATGTGTGTGAATTAAGGCCTAAGCCCTCTCTCTCTTGATAGAGGAGAGGAGACCCGTGCCCAGCAGTGGGACATATATAGGTTGCTTTTATTATTATGTATAGTATAGATACTTAGCGTCACATCATTATACCTTTACAATGCTGATTACCTATTGTTTACCTGTACCATGGGTCAATGATTAATTAACTACCACAAATCAATTAATTCGACAATTAACACACGCTGTACCGCAAGTATAAATTAATTATATCGGTTAATGAATGCTCAATCAGGTAGCAAATTTCTGTTTTAACCATTTGTTAATAAATGTGTTGGCATTTAAGTCCTATTTTTACACATTATTTAAAATCTATTGAACCTATTTGTAGAGATAGAGCACCATAAAAGTAAGCAATTCCGAATGGGAGAGGACCTCCACCTTATAGAAAATGATAGCCAAATGACTACACACAGCGGTACCGTTTTGTTCCTGTGTGTGAGTATAGATTTCCAGCGCTTATTTAGGAATGCGTTTTTAATGAAACATTTGGCTATCGCAGGGATAAATAATTCGGAGGGTGCGGGGAGAGTGGGGCAGCAGAGTCTCAACCGCACCCTTCCGCGGAGGGACAGTGTTCCCGGTGCGCCCGGACGCTGTCACTGGGGATGGAGCCCGCGTGAAGCGGGCAGCCGCTGGGTGAACCACTGAAGTCATATCAGGTTCCAGTAGTCCACCCGTGAAGGCGGGTGTTAGTGCACAGGGGGGTTTTAGTCGATATGCCGTCTACCATCTTTGAGCCGGAGAGTCCGACATAACCGCCTCGCTACCCCAGGCAAGGCGGGATGCGTAAAGAATTTCCCATCTACAAAAAAAAAAAAGGATTAATAATTCGTGATAAAACCTGGTTGGGTCGGCAACACGCAAGTGATACCGTATTTCAAACGTCCATAGGCTATGGTAACTACGGTTTACTTCGATACGGTAACACATAGGTTCCGTAGTTTAAGGTCCTCCGTGGTGCTCCTTTTCATAGGTTATAAACCTATATAGATTTATTTTGTCTCCCGCTTTGCTATGGAAGGAAGTGGAAACTTTTCTTTCTAACTCTTCCTATTTACCTCTGATTAAATTCGTAGCGGGTTCCAAGACAGTAGGTTTAGTTGTCCACGGGACGCACGAGTGTCAAAGCTCAGTGTCTCAGCTGGTTACTCCTTTGTTAATCCTGGCTCACAGAAGTCACAGCGGTGAGCATACGGTAACTGCTTACCATCAGGCAGGCCGTTTGCTTGTTTACCACCTAAATAGTATAAATAAAACACAAGAGATGTGAGTTCATTCCCAGCTCCTCACGATGTTTTCCTTTACCGTCAGCAGATAGTACCTTGCTTAAACGTTTGTTAAAACCTTATATCCTATCTATACAGTTAATTTACTTTTCACTTTTTATATATTCTGGCGATTAAAAAGAGTGACCCGAGTTTCTTGCCAATTCTTCTCGAGGCCCTACCATAGTCAGCGAATTGGCCGTAGGAAAAAATATGCTGGCATTAGTTTTTATGACGTTCCTAAGTATCGGTCCGTGTGGTGACGGATTAAGAATACTAATGTCACCACCCCATTCCATCCAGTTGGTGTCGTAAGAGTCGACTAAGGGAGTAAGTCAGGCAGATAAACTGCGAGAGAGGAAAAACTCGAAAAAAAAAACCCTATACCAACCCGTTTGGCCAGCGTGGTATAGTAGGCTAATATCCCTCCTTTATGGAGGACACCCGTGCCCAGCAGTGGGACGTTTATAGATTGACATTATGATGATGATCATAAGTATCATGTATTTGATCTAAATTAATAAATGAGTTTGACTTTGACACACAGCAACTCGCAAACCAACTACTAAAACACAACACAATATAATAATTATACTACTACCATAGATTGAACGACCGTTTTAACTCACTCGTGTTATATAAGCAATTAGTATATTCAGAAGTGCTATTAGGTAATACGTGGTGACCTGACCTGTTTTCACCACACGTCACTGTGACCTGACCTCAATCACGAACGAGTTAAACTATCTGAATCAGTATGGGTTCTATATATATGCCTGAAATTAGGTTGTAGAATGACCGAAGTTTTCCCGAGAGACATATAGCATGGGGTTCTTCAAGAAAGGAGTTTTAAGGTTTTTAAAGTGAGATGTATGCTTGTTTGCCACCTTGGTAGTATAAATAGTTAAAGAGTCGCCTAGTGGTCGAAATTAGACTTTTAAAAATACGATAGATAGACGACGTCTTTCGAGAGACGATTCCTCATTGCCATACCTAGGGAGCTAAACAAATTAATTCTCATTCAGTATTTTTGATACACTATTTTTCGAATTAACGGTCTTATCTCTATTTGCAATAAAAGTTATGTCTCTTATATTATTACCTTTGCCTTTGCCCACTAAGTATCCTGTGCCTATACTTAATTGTTGCATGCTGTGTAACGGCCAAATATGTGAAACAATATTTACTATGATCACCTCTGTACTACCATGTTTGATGCAATAAATGATTATGATTATGATTATCTCACTGTGTTAAATTAATTTTTGTATAATGTGGTGGTTCCGTCTCTTTCTATTACCACAAAATGTAAGTTATACCAAATTGTAGATCTGGCAATAAAAAAGAGTAGTCACTAAATTGACTTTAGGAAAGTTTTGTGACATCTTTACCTAGGTTTTTATGACGCTGCTTCGATTATACTCTCGGGCGGGTGCATGAGATAATCGTCGCATCGTAGTTCATATCGTAGCATCGTAGAACTTATCGTAGCATCGTAGGACAAATTGTAGCATCGTAGCACGACAGTAGCACTACTACGAGATTTAAATAAAACTCTTTTGTTCAAGATTGGCATTTGAGCGAGTAATGCTATTACTAGTGTCAAAGAGTTACGGAAACTGCTTACCACCAGGCGCGTCGTATGCTTGTTAGCGACCTTAGCAGTATATAAAAAATATAACGGTTCTTAAATTTAGAAAAGTTTTAAATAAGTTAGAAAATGGAGATACCTAGCCTTTTTTGCCTTATTACGGAAAAGACGATAAATAATTTTGACTGCACGTGTGACTTAGTGGTTAGTGTTCACCTTGCCTCTTACACAGAGCTGAGTGTTGTGGGTTTGATTTCCAAAAACACAAAATATTGTGTGATCTATTAATTTTTTTTTCGAGTCTCGGTTTACTGAGTCCGTGAGTTGTATGTTTGTAAAGTCTGCATTATCAAAACGGCGCAAGAGAGGTATGGCACCATACAAGTGAGCAAGCTCAACTAGATAAGGACCTACAGATCTCAAACCACAGCCAAATAACTACACACAGCGGTGTAGTAGGGTTCCTGTGCGTATAGGTCTTCAGTGCTCATTTATGGATGCGTTTAAAAAAAACTATCTCAGAATAAACCTTTTATTTTGAAAGTTGGCATCACTTGAATGATGTAACAGGCGTTCATAGGCTTCTGTACATGCTTTCCATCAGGCGAATGATTGCTTGCCAGATAAACAGTAAGTAACAAAATTAACGATTATTTTCAAGCTCATGTACACACGGCAACGAAAATAGCTGTACAGGGCCGCTATATAAAGATCAGTTTTTTTAAGCAAATCATCCTACTAATATTTTAAATGTGAATGTTTGTGAGGATGGATGTTATACCTAAAAATTACTGAATGGATCTGGATGAAATTTGGCATTGAGACAGAATATAATCTGAAAAGCAAAAAGGCTACTTTTGTCGCGATAACCAACGTCCACGCGGGCGGGGCCGCGGGCAACAGCTAATTGTATAGATTTCTGTTGAATTTGGTAACAGAGTACAATTTTTTTTCTTCTTTTAAAAAAGACAACTCCCGCACTAGAGAACAAGCTCTGTGTCACGGGGGACTTTACAAACATACAATTAACGGACACAAGTAGGTACAACCCAGACTCAGAACAATTCTTTGTGGGTCACACAAAGTTTTGTCCTGTGAATCGAACCCACAAACTCGTGCACAGCAGGCGCATACTGCGGCCACTGGACCATCGAGGCAGTATTTATTAGACTAAACCTACAGATAAAAATATCATCATCATCTCATCCCAAAGACGTATACTGCTGGACATAGGCCTCACCCATGGATTTCCACAACTCTCGATCCTGAGCCGACCTTGTCCATCGGTTATCAGCTTACAAAATATTGAAAATATATTTCACGCAAATTCATACATTAGCTTTCCTAAAAAGCGAATCTTCATATAGCGGCCCTGTACAGCTCTCTCCTTTGCCCACTGTATTTAACCTTTCATTCATTACGAGTATTACGACACACAGAAAGACCGACCTAACACTTGAAACCTTGAGTACGAATTACAGTCATCTGAAACGGTTAATTTGTTTGAGCCTTTTACGTCTGTAATTTACGAGCGCTAAGGGTAAGAAATAAGATTTTATTCTCACGTATTTCTTGGAAACATGAAATCTATTTAATTCTGGTTTAATTAAAGTTTGTTAATCGTTACTTGAGAAACGTGCCTATTGTATCATTGATACTACACAAATTAGAGTTTTATTTTATGAATATATTAAAACGTGGTTTTTAGTTACAAATAACCAATCAATTAATAAAGGAATAGTAAAATGATAATATTTTAGAATAGAATAAGCGTTTATTAGCACAAACAAAACAAGTTAACAGTTAGGATAGACTAGAAAATAATATAGGTACATAGGTACAAAAGTATATGGAGCATAAAAAAAGAACAAAACAAGAAACTAAAATTAACAGTAAGAACACAACATAGCAAATAAAACAAAAAATAAATATAAAATACCTTTAGGTATATGTATATATAAATCTTTATTTTAATCGAGTTAGACATGGCGCAGTTTTGTGTGACTAACAGGCTACAGCTCAGCATATGCTGCAATAATTATGTATATTGCAGCGCTGATTTTCAGCTGTACCGTTGACGGCTAGTAATATAATATCATTAATAACATAGTTATGCAGTAACAGGTAAGTTAAAATAAATAAAATAGAAGTAGGACCAGTCAAATAAAATTAAAAGTCAAATAAACAACTTAGAATGCCCCTCTCTCCGCTTTACTCCGCTATTTTTAACTTATAACCATACTAGCGTCTACCCGCGGACTGGTCGGTGGAACATTCTATAGCTGATCATAAAATAAAATATAATATAATAAATAATAACATAAAAGAACGGTTGCGGAATCAGGTAAAACTGCCAGTAACAATAAGCGTGACACATAAAATCTTAGGGAAAACAGCGTATTTTTTTAGTTCAAATAAAAAAAGGCTAATTTAAATGAAACCGAGGGGAACTGCTAAGTAGTGAGAAATATAACCTAAATATTATATTCAATTCGCAACATGTCCAATCAAATATTCAAATGACTTGTTAAACGACGTGAAAATCATTCTCGTATTTTCATCACGTATTAAAATGGCCTCCCTCTCGGTGTCAAGTTCAAAGTGAAATGTCACATTATGGCGACATGCGAGATCCGCCATTTTGTTAATCATACAGCCGCTTTAGACAATCTACGAATATTAGTCAAATCTTTAATTAATCATCGCACTAAATAATACATATTCTCGATTATTCGATTTCCACACGAAACGAGACTATGTGATATCTTCATAAATGTTTATTCCAAATTGTAGGGCGTACTTTTGTCTGTGAATTGTATGATTTTAAAGTCCTCCGTTTCGTTTGTGAAAGAGAACAAGAATGTTTAAGTATTTGCTCAAAATAATGTAGCGACTAGCGACCCGCCACGACTTTTCAAAAATAATTTCGATATGTTCAAAAATCTTTTCTTATCGAATAAAACAAAATCGCTCCCGCTGCTTGTACGCTCTGGTATTTTAAACTACGCAACGGATTTTAATGTAAATTTTCAGCAATAGACAGAGTACTTCAAGAAGGAAGGTTAATATGTATAATAGGTGAAGGAAAAACTTTGTACCACTTTTGGACCTAACTTCGATAGGTGTGAGAGATTTGGCATACATTATAGTTAAAGTTTATACGTGGAGGACTGTAGAAAAAAATACGGTTGAATTTCTACGGCGACCTCTAATAATAATATAGCAAGGTTAGTATCATTTTCTTCCCAATTATTCGTAGAAAATGCGCCTTCGCGTCAGCCATTCATTTCGCGGTTATTTTAATAACTTAAGTCAGATCATTATGCCGAGATAATAAATAGGCGTTGGAAAATAAAGCCATTATACTTAATTACTGCTTTCGATGTACCTAATTATTTATAGAATATTTGACTAATGATCCTATTGAAATTTTAATTGAACCTTCTCCACTCATAAATATATTTGTTACTAGCTTTAGTCCGCAACTTTACTTGCGAGGTATATGAATAATATGAACACACGTTTTTAGAATTTCTTCTAAATGTCTTAGAAAAATATTTTAAAACATAATATATTTATTTATTTTATATTTATGTATTTTTTCTGTTTTTTTTTATTTTCATGTCCGTTTCTAAATTGGGCCCTGATGAGGCCAGCAAATATATGTATGGTGTATGAGCCTGGCCACGAACTCGTCGCTGCAGCGGTAGCGGCGAGCGCTAAGAAATAACTTACTAAAATAGCATTATAAATATATTAGAGGCGATAGAGAATGCGCATCGCCGCTTGGTGGCACCGTGTGCGATTTTTGCCGAGCGGCCGGCTGATTCTCTAAGAAATAGCGATGGCAAACTGACAGTTGTGATTGCTCGGTGACGGCACAATCTATTGACTAAACGTCAAAAAGGGCTCTTACGGAATACCGATTTTCAATCTGACAGCCAGATTTTGCTCGGTTTTCGCGGTGGCTCGGTTTTTGCTCTTACGGAATACCCCTGCCGATCGTAGCAGCAGCGTGGCGCGCAGCGGAAACAAACGTACGCGTGACCCCGTGCCACGAAACAAAGCGGTGCGAGCAGCGGTAGCGCGGTGACGAACTCGAAACGCTGTCTAGGTGTTCGTGGAATGGCCGCCACTCCGATCGCAGATGCCGCCGCCACTTGCCGCTACCGCCAAAAGTCGTGGCCAAAAACCTTCATCTTTCTTTATAGAAGAGAGAAGACTCGTGCCCAGCAGTGGGACGTAATATAGATTTTTGTTGATATCATTATATAGGGTTTGTTACTCTTTCTGCTGTATGCATAGCTGTACTAAAAATCCTCTTAGCAACTGTTGTACAAAAAAATGGCCGACTACAGATAATGAATATAATAAATCTGCAGTACACCGCACAAGGTCACAGATAATAAAAAAATCTCGAGTAATCCCGTATCGGGCGCGATGGATATTGTATTATTATATTCACTCAATCTTCCTGACACAAACCTATAATAGATAGTCGTGACAATCTATCTTGTTGCTTCACAACATTATATTTTATTTTTACGAGCTGTTTCCCGCGATTTCACTTGCATTAAATTTGGATTTCGAACCGTGTCACATTTACTTCTTAACTCCCGTGGGGTCCCGTGATCGTGAAGGATTAAGCTATCGAATGCAATAAGAATATTTCATATCCATCTGGTATTTCCAGAATTAGCGCAATTTATATAAGTACTGTACAGAAATGTGAAATAATTTCTGTATCATAAATGTGATTGGTGTACAATAAAGAGTTTTCTATCTATCTATCTATATAGACCTCTATATATGTACATAACGCTACCGCACGGCATGGCACCATATTAGCGAGCAAGCCCGACTAGGAAAGGAACTCCAACTTATTATCTTTCGAGTGTTGCTTACTCAATGTACCATTGACAGAAAAACGTTTTACATAAACTCATGTCTAATAATTGACCACTGTAGGAACACAGCTATTATACACCATAGTGTACTTAATTATATGGCTGTGGTCTTTTGTAAAGTGAAGGTCCTTTCCTAGATGAACTTGCTCGCTTATATGGTGACCCCTCAAAGCCTACTCCCAGACCTCCACTGCTGGACATAGGCCTCAGTAATATATATATATATCTATTATATACTAAATATTATAAAGCTGAGCTTGTATGTTTTTTGTTTGGTTGAACGCGCTAATCTCTGAAAGTACTGGTTCGATTTGAAATAATCTTTTTTTGTTGAATAGTGCATTTATCCAGGAAGGCTATAAGCTATATAACATCACGCTTTGATCAATAGGAGCGGAGCAGTAGTGAGATATGTTGCAAAATCGGGCCAAATATTCCAAATTACCACGCGGACGAAGTCGCGGGCGACCCCTAGTAAAAGAATAAACCATCTTTCTTTTTCACGAATGTTAATCGAATATCATATATCTTTCAACATTATATAAATATAATAATAGACCGGTTCATACCGCCATTTTCAATAAAGTAATTTACTTTTTCATTCGTTTATAAAGGGTTTCATTCGTTCACAAATTGAATGAAACTGCTCGTGTGTGAGCTGTTGGCCTTGTTTGCTAAATAGTGTAGTTGAAAAAATCTAATTTGAGTCTCGTTGTGTTCACATCGGAATTGTATTAATATTGAACAATAGTATTGGTGTAGACAAAAGATTTTCAAAGTGGTATAGGAATATCGAGTATTGACCCCTAGGGGTATGATTAAAACTGCAAGGCATAAGGCCCGCCTGATATTAGCCGAGTGATGCCGACCCAATTTTTTTTATACCAAGATTTTGTGATATTATCTACGTTTTTTGACGTGACAACGTCTTATAATTCGATGGAGCCGGCTGCACGGCAAAAAAGATGACGTATGCGGCGTTACCTCGCTCTGAGGCGTTCCATTGTGCAAGCGAGAGCGCGGAACGAGCGACAGAGAGGCACAATCGGCCATTCTTATGACTTTCAACTATCGTCAGTAAACCGACTTTACAGATAACCGATTTTTTTTTTACACTACTTGGGTGATAAACAAGCATACGGCCCGCCTGCTATTAAGCAGTTACCGTAGACGAAGGACGCTTGCAATATCAGTGGTATCTAGACCGCATTTGTTTTTTTAACCGTAATTCGTAATTTTATAGTTCTAACTGTCATTAATATGACAAGTGGTCTACAAGACAAAAAGTTTGAGAACCATTGTTAGAGAATAAAAGGAGCACAATAGCTAGCTCGATATTGATTCAACTGTTCAGTTTGAGTTGAATATCTGTAATATCTTTGTCATTCAATATCTCTATATCTTTGACGTTAACGACTATTGTGTTGAGTGTTTCTAAGCAAATGTATATCTACTGTGATGTATACTATACATATACATTGAAATAGAAGGGTTGTATGCTTGTAAAGTCCCCCGCGACACAGGGCCTTGTACCTAAGTTCGGGAGCTGTCTTTAAAAATGCAGTACGTTATCATACACAAAAAGATAGTGATATATGAAATGAAGCTATTTATTTACGTGTTTCTTACTACTTCTTTAACTCTCTACTTGTATAATTAGTTGAAAGTAACAAAAGTTTGTTGTTACTCTGAAATTAAGTCATAACTGTGACTTGTCGATGTACGAACAAGTTTATAACTGACTGTTTTTGACAGCGTGAACTTCATATCGAGCTGCTTGTGTAAAATAAGTTTAAGTTCACATGAAAAGTTTTACAGGGCTCCAACGTTCATTTGGGAATAAGTTTTGAATGAAACCTTTTCCTATCGTAAGGATACATCCATCTTACAGCCCTGGTGTAAAAACGGTCTGCAACACGCAAGTAATATAGTTTGGTATTGATAGATAACCTATCCTTGTTCCAAATTTGAACAGAGGCCTGAGGCCGCACCGTGACTTGTCAAAACGTGAGTCTTTCGAACGAGAAAGAGGGATGGACCTATACACGCTATATAGCTCCGTCCCTTTTTCTAGCTCGAAATACCCTCATTAAACCCCTATAATAAGTGTGTTGTACGTCTGTGTGTCAGTTTGACTGCACGGTTTGTTCAGTGGCTTAAGTGGTTACCTCGCCATTTACTACTGCGCGGCGTGTTGTGGGTTCGATTGATGTGATCCAAAAATGGTTGTCCCGAGTCTGGGTGTACTTTGTGACCGTAAATTGTATATTTGTAAAGTCCCCCGCGACACAGGGCCTGTTCCCTAGTGCGGGAGTTGCATTTTAAAAAGAAAAACAAAAAATATATATTTATTAACGTAGTCAATAAAATAATAAACACCACGTTTCCCTTATTCATGGCAAATAAATAATCTTACAATCCAATACCTATGCGAAATAAATGGGCGAAATAAAGGCATAAATGTGGAGTCCATTGTGCAAAAACTCGTCAGAAATTAACAATAAATTGTCAGAGACTGGGTAATTGAACCGATCCATTGTCCGTTATACCCTTATTTGACATTCGAATACTCTAGGTTATTAAAATTGAACGTTTCCAATGTCAAGAGGATACGTAGATTGTTGCCGAGTCTATTTACTCTTTCGCTCTCTTTCATACATACAATTTATATTGTATGTATGAAAGAAAGAGACATGTATATTCTGTGTGATGATTCACACAGAATATACATGTCTCCTTCAGTGCTTTTTAGAACTGCGTTTCTAAGGATTACTAACTTGGGCTTAAAAATACCTATAAATAAATGTGATTTAAGAGAAGGCATCATACAAGCAAGCCCAACTAGGGAAGGAACTCCACACAGCAGTGTAGTTGTGTTCCTATATGTGAGTACAGGTCTGCAGCCTCATTGAGGAATGCGTTTTGAAAGAAGTTTTTCTATCCCAGGGATAAAAATCTCGAAAAAGGGTCGGCAACATCAAAGTAATACCTCTGGTATTGCAAGCGTCTACAGGCTACGGTAACTGCTTAACATCAAGCGGGCCGTATGCTTATTTGCCAACAAGCTAGTATAAAAAAATCTTCAGACCGATATAATCTTTTTCCCTCACAGTATTACTCAAATATTAACTTTTACTTCATTTAAAAACTCGTTCAATCATTCATTCGTTCATGTCAACATAAACTCATTCACTTATTCAAATAGCTAAGACCACAGATATAGATACACATCTATATCTGTGGCTAAGACCAATGTACACAATACCACCGTACACACTTCTGATTAATTGAAATTGCCTCCCAAACCTTTTCGATCCCCCAGTTTTATTCTAAACAGTTTTTTACAATATATAGAACCTTAGCTAACAGAATTCCAATTTATTTTGAACAACGGACGGGAAACTACAAAAAGTAATTATTTTATCGATTTCGGGTTGAAAAGTGTAAAATGGGTTAAGAAAATAAATATGAGCAGTTTGGTCTAATGATTAACAACCTTGCCTGCTAAGCCAGATATCGTATAATAATAATAGTAATACAAAATGGCCAGAAAAAAGGATGAGATGAGATGGGATGAGCTTGATTCCTACCGTGCTGGCAAGTGAGAGGTCTCGACCGTGACCAATGGAAGAAGGAAAGGGAAGCCTTTGCCCTGCAGTGGGACAGTAATGGCTAATAATAATTCTATAGATTTTTAAAACCAGTTCATGAAATACTTAACCCCATAGCCCAGCAATGGTAAATACCAAAATAGTGTTACAATAGCTCTACACCTACTCTAGTCGTATCATGGTTGTACTGTTACAGTGCAGCTATGGTATGGCTGCAGTAAGTGTCTCATGCCATTTTAGATTTAAATTCTCTAAGGGCCTCTGCGCGTTGGACCTATGTCCCCGCGTAAGCCTTCCAAAGGCCCAGATATTCTTCTTGATAATGGAAAAATATCCGTGACAAAGAGAGACATAACAATACAAAAAAGTGTTACAATACCTCTACATAGTACAGATATGGTGCGGCTACGGCGTCTCATCCCATTTTAGATTAAAATTCTCCAAGGGCCTCTGGTTATTGGAAATGAAATTGTGTAACCATCCTATCGGAAAGGAAAATGCCAAATGCGAATAACATGTCAACGAAATTACTTTCTCAAAGGTGATTATTTAAATCAGATAAATCGGGTAGCTATTGGGAGATGATAAAATTGCCTCGGTTCTTGGAAATTAGGTTGTTAGAGAAATATCGATAGGTGGGTGGTATAATTATGTTGTTTCTGGGTATAATCGTCCTCGCGAACCAATGGTATTTGCTTGTTATTTTGTTTATACTACTTGGATGGCAAACAAGCATATTTCCTGCCGGATGTTAAGCAGTTGTGAACGCTTGTAAGACCAGAAGTGTTATTTGTCAGTAGTCTTCTGTAAGGTACGTCTTTAGTAAGGTACGTCTTTAGTAAGGTACGTCTTTAGTGGAGCTTGATCTTGACTGATCAAAAATTATAGTTCGAACTATTCATACTACCATACAAATATAAATGCGAAAGTTACTTGGTATGTTTTTTGTTAGTTTGTTTGTTAGTTTGTTTGTTAGTTTGTTTGTTAGTTTGTTTGTTAGTTTGTTAGTTTGTTTGTTAGTTTGTTTGTTAGTTTGTTTGTTAGCTTGTTTGTTAGCTTGTTTGTTAGTTTGTTTGTTAGTTTGTTTGTTAGTTTGTTTGTTAGTTTGTTTGTTAGTTTGTTTGTTAGTTTGTTTGTTAGTTTGTTTGTTAGTTTGTTTGTTAGTTTGTTTGTAAGTTTGTTTGTTAGTTTGTTTGTTAGTTTGTTTATTAGTTTGTTTGTTAGTTTGTTTGTTAGTTTGTTTGTTAGTTTGTTTGTTAGTTTGTTTGTTAGTTTGTTTGTTAGTTTGTTTGTTAGTTTGTTTGTTAGTTTGTTTGTTAGTTTGTTTGTTAGTTTGTTTGTTAGTTTGTTTGTTACTTTGTTTGTTAGTTTGTTTGTTAGTTTGTTTGTTAGTTTGTTTGTTAGTTTGTTTGTTAGTTTGTTTTTTGTTAGTTTGTTTGTTAGTTTGTTTGTTAGTTTGTTTGTTAGTTTGTTTGTTAGTTTGTTTGTTTGTTAGTTTGTTTGTTAATTTGTTTGTTAGTTTTTTTACTTGTTTGTTAGTGTATTTTTTAGTTTGTTTGTTATCTATTGTTGAATCTTAATAAAAATTGTCAAGGATATGGATGGCATCTTGGGGAAGGAAATTGGGTAGACTTTATGTGGGCGGAACCGTAGGCAACAGCTAGTTTTCTATATACAAGATTTATTCAAACATAAACGGTACTTTAATAAAAAGCATCTCCAATTCAGATAGCACAACAATACTTAGCACAACAATACTTTAGTGTAAATATTTTAAGTCGATTCTCTTGTTTCGCTGTGGGCGTAAATATATCGTATACCGATAAAATAACTTAATCTAATATTCAACATGTAAGCCTGAAAGTACTTTTTGTACAAAACAATGGGAGCTCGAAGTCCTCTTGAATAATTTACTCCATCGGGTAACTTGGGCCATCTGTTATACCCCTCTTAATCCTGACTACATTTAACTTTGTTATTGTGGTGTACTTTTTATATTGTGCTGTTTTAAGATGTTGAAGTGGAAGGTATTTATTACGAGGCACTTTAAAATTTGAGATAAACTCAATGATATTATAGTAAAAAAGACGTAGTTCACGCTAGAAAACTATCTTCCAAAATAATTACATCTATTCTATTCCACGTTTATTAATAAAAGTGTATAATGTTAGTGTGTATCTGATGCCTCGTCATCAGTAATTTGACATTCAAAAAAGAAGACAAAGCATGGTGTAACTATTCACTCGCTACAGAACATTTATTAATAAAGCAGTAATAGTATAGTATTTAGGGTATATTTGCCCTATGTAATTCAGCTCTCACAAAAATCACAACATTTATTTTGCAAAATATGATTACATCATTACATGAACGTGACATTCGGTATCACTATACAAGTCTTCCAGACTGTATTCGGTCACGGCGGCCAATCTCAACGAAGCCGAAGATTAGCCAACGCGTGTGCGTAAACACCGGTCACACATAAATTCTTCACTCTCATAGTCCGATGGGACGACAATCCGACACGACCAGAGAGATCAGGCACAGGACCAACGGCTTTACATGCTTTCTGAGGCACGGAAGGGTTATGCTGTGTTTTTATAAAATGGTCACCCATCTAAGGACTTAGCTACGGGCCTTTAATACGAGCCCTACGGCATCTTTAGAATCAAATGTAGGTATAGCATGGAAAAAAACATTCATTAATTCTACATCTTTGTTATTACGGTGTCTTTGACACAAACTTTATAATAATGTAAGAAATCTCAAAGCTCAAAATAAAGAATCCCTTTGCAGAGGCTGTGTTTTTGTCAAGTAACAAAGGGTTTGGTTGGGCTGTTTGGTTAGCAAGCCTTTGTCCAAAATGCCTGAAGGCTTATCGCTAAGCTTACAAAGTAAATAACTACACCTACATAAGTAAAATACTACAATGTTCATTTTACAAAGTACCTAACCTGAGATAGTATTAAAGTGAAATATGTACATATATTAGTATGTTTACGTTGTAAAGACTGCCTTTAGTATTATTTCAAATAGCATGGGTACTATGTTGTTTTTTTTTATACTACTTGGGTGGCAAACAAGCAAACTGACGTTAAGCAGTTACCGCAGCCTATGGACGCTTGCAATACTAGAGGTATCACTAGCGTGTTGCCGACCCATTTTTGAAGATAGAGATGAATGAAAATTATTGAATCAATCTCTAACCAACTAATTAAATAATAAAAATCGTAGTGTATTTAATTGATAGATTTTAATTTAATCTATCATTTTTTTTTATCTTTAGCTCCAACTTCAAACGTCACAGTACCTATGCCTTCAAATAAATACTAGATTGGGATCAGATGGCCGTGTGTGTGTGAGTTGGTTTCAAGATATATTTTTTAACACACTCCACAAACACGAAACGAAGGCTAGAAGCATTACTTCTAGCAGCATAGCTCCAAATTTCAAACGTCACAGTACCCATGCCTTCTAAAAAATACTAGATTGATATCAGATGGCCGTGTGAGTTGGTTTCAAGATATATTTTTTAACACACTCCACAAACACAAAACGAAGGCTAGATGTAATGTATCTCGAAATTTGATTCAAATCTACTTTATCATGTCTCAAACGAAAACATTATCATTTCATTTAAACTACCACTGCTTGCTGTAATCGAAAGAGAGAGAGAGAGAGAGAAATAATCACTGCTTTTGACAGAGACTGAATCTATAAATAAAATATCAAAGAACAATTTACGACTTCGCCAACATATGATAGATGATATTCATACCACAGATAACAAAGAGAGATATATGTCCATACAATCATATATAATAATAATATAAAATAAAATCATAACCCTTTTGAAGAACGAGAACAAAACGGTAATTGAAGATGGCTTGCCTTTCAACTTTTTTCTTTGTGTCATTTATTCTTCTTATTTCTGGAAGTTTTATAAGAAAGTTATTTTATCCTTACTAATATTATAAATGTGACTTTCTTTGTAAGAATGGATGGATGGATGGATGTTTGTTACTCTTTCACGTAAAAACTACTGAACGGATCTGGATGAAATTTGGCACACAGATAGATTATGGTCTGGAATAGCACATAGGCTACTTTTTGCAGCGATAACCGACATCCACGCGGGCGGACCCACGGGCAACAGCTAGTTATTATATATATTTACTTTACGAAGAATTAGGCGCTCATAGCCAGGTGCACTCACTGTTCGGTAAATGATAAGCATGTCAAGCTACCAAGCCGCGCCCTTGCTATTTTAGAGGTATTTAATTTGAGTGTCTCAGTGGTTCGGAGGGCACATTAACAGTATGTTCCGACTGTTAACAGTCGTTAGATCACGAGCGAGGCTTAAATGTGGGCGGACTATCTAAATAACTATGTCAACAGGTGGGCCGCTAACCAAACTAAGGAGAAGAAGAAGAATGATAAGTTGCGATCATTTTTTTATTGTAATAAATGATTGCAAGTGTATCTTACAGCTGCTTTGTGAAATTTTCTAAAGCGCGGAGTATTGGACGGCTGCGCATTGTGGATGGAAACCACTTATAATTTTTTTGAGTTTTATTTTTGTCGATTGTAATTCCAACACTTTGCACTCTCTGTCATGTTTTTAACCTGTGCTTGCGCACACAATTGTGCACGACTACACGATACAACTACTTCATCATCCATAGTCTACGGTAACTGCTTAACATCAGGCGGGCCGTAGGCTTGTTTGCCACCTAAGTATTATAAAAATAATAAGAATAACAGAATTGTATTAATCAAGAAATTCTTTTATCTTTTTTTTATTTCCATACGTGGGACTGATGACGCGTATGGTGACGCATCTAGTGATAATATAGTGACGCTATAGGTACGAATATCTATCTACTCAATGCAATAATAAAAACCTAAGTAATCAGATAGCTATCAATTGTATACGCCCACGTAGGTGACTATAGCCGGGTTTTGATATAAGGCTTAGCTATGTTTGCAAATGCAAGTGTATTTTAATGTCGATCAAAGTTTTTTTAAGCTATGTAGCGAGCTATGTTTTGGGTTTCCTTAAAGGATAAAATTAAATAAGGTTAACCGACATGACACGAACCATTCAACCAGGGAACCGAACCCACATCCTCGTGCACAGCAGTCGCATACTGCGGCCACAGGACCACCAAGACAGTCTGTCCTGTATGGGAATAGAACCCACATAGGACAGACTGCCTTGGTTCCATAGCTCGCAGGTGTAGCAAACTGAAGTAGCAATGGGCTGGCTATAGATAAAAAGCTCTTTATAGTACACCAATTACATTTGCCATATCTGCTGAAGGACTGATGGTCGCTGAAGCAAGAGAGTCCTCGAGTGGAGACTGTTACTTGGTAAACGTAAGGTTGGATGCCCCCCGGCCAGAAAGACCGATCACCTTAAAAAGGCTGGGGTAGACTGAATGCGAAAGGCGGAGGACCGGCCGGCTGATTCTCTAAGAAACAACGATGGCAAACTGACAGTTGTGATTGCTCGGTGACGGCACAATTTATTGACTAAACGTCAAAAAGGCTCGGTTTTTGCTCTTACGGAATACCCCTGCCGGTGTTGTGGCGTGAATTAGGAGAGGCCTATGTCCAGCAGTGGACTCAGGAAACAGGCTGATAAATAAAAGATTGCACTCTTGAACAAAAGGTATAAACTATATTTTTATTATTTGAAAGCAGTTTGCATACCATAGCACAGATTACTTAATGACCATAGTCTCTGTCTACCTCAATTAGAGACAAGCATGATTCAATTCTTACTAATATTAAAAATGTGAAAGTTTGTGAGTATGGGTGTTTGTTATTCTTTCACGCAATCATGCAATTTCAATCTGGCACAGAGATAAATTATTGTCTGGAATAGCATATAGACTACTTTTCATCGCGATAACCGACATCTACGCGGGCGGAGCCTCGGGCAACAACTAGTATATTATAAAAACATGATACAATAGTTCTATCATTCAAATCAAAACAACTGATAAAACAGAAAGCTGCCATTTAATCTCAAATGCAAATAAACAGATATATTATGTATGTGTTTGTAGATATGAACAAATAACGAAGTATTGGTACGCGGCACGTAAGCACGTTCGACTGCGGTTTTGTTCAATAGGCAATTGCACGTATTGTGAAATGATTTATCATTGTGGTGAACGGTGAATTAATTTTGTGGTTTAGTTTGGTATTTATCGGTTGCTTATTTTGGAGTTTGTGGCAATCTATTTAATTTTTGCATTTTATACTTCTTTTTTAAATGAATTATTATTTATCCTTTTTATATGTTATATACATATAAAAAGGATAAATTTCAAATAATAGCTGTTGCCCGCGGCTCCGCCCGCGTGGATCTGCAAAAAGTAGCCTATGTGTTATTCCAGACCATAATCTATCTCTGTGCCAAATTTCATCCAGATCCGTTCAGTAGTTTTTACGTGAAAGAGTAACAAACATCCATCCATCCATTCATCTATTCTCACAAACTTTCACATTTATAATAAGTACTATAGTAAGGATATGTTTATTTATTTTTATGTCAGTTTATATGTACGTTCGTTACGGCAGATGGCACTCAGTAGAACTGGCTATCGCTGAAAACCAGCGTTATTATGTTTTATGCATAATAACATTACGCTGAGCGGTGGCCATTTTTTGTATGCGTGTGACATACGCCACAAAAAATATTATTATTGTTTTGATGTCCTTTGTTTAAATGTGTGTTTTTGTGTGTTGTGCGTCATGACTGCCTCGGTGGTCCAGTGGCCGCAGTATGCGCCTGCTGTGCACGAGGATGTGAGTTCGATTTCCACACAGGACTAAACTTTGTGTGACCTACAAAGAATTGTTCTGAGTCTGGGTGTAATTTGTGTTCGTTAATTTTATGTTTGTAAAGTCCTCCGCAACACAGAGCTTGTTCACTAGTGCGGGAATTGTCTTTTAAAAACAAAAAAAAATCAAAACAAAAAAATTGTTTGGAAAAATAAATTGTTTTTCTTTCTTTCTTTCAATGGCCCAGTCCCATTGAGCTTGCAGCTCTGAGGAAAAGTGCCCAAAAGACTGGCCATTATAGTTTTATTAAAAAGAAACTTCTGGAACGCCTTTAATGACAGAAAAGAAGAAAGAGAGCTAGGGCATTATACAAGCAGCCCAGTCCCACTTCTCGGCTGTTGGACTCAATAAAAAGTCGGATGCTCACATTTATCCGATGACGGATTTTTTTGTCAGCTCTGACAGGAAATATCAGGTATTTTGTCAGCCGACACGTCCGTTAAAAAATCGAGTTCAGTTAACTCGATTTTTACTGTATGATGCATGATACAAACAGAAAACTCGCATTTCATCTAGATTTGTTAATTAACAGCTGTATTTGGATATGGAAATAACCGAGTACATACGAGTACGGCACGTTCAAAACGTATAAAAACATAATTAACTAGCTGTTTCCCGCGGCTCCGCCCGTGTAGATTTCGGTTAACGTGACAAAAATCTATCTCCTTGTTAAAGTGCTTGAGTCTCTTTTGCATTTTTTACAATCAGCTTTACACTGTGATATAAGTATGGATTTTACTAATATTAAAAACGCAAAAGTTTGTAAGAATGTGTAGATGTACGGATGCATGTTACTTTTTCACACAAAAACTACTGAACGGATCTGGATTAAATTTGGCACAGAGATAAATTATAGTCTGGAATAGCATATAGGCTACTGTTTGTCGCGATAACCGACATCCCGCTCCGCGGGCATCAGCTAGTAGTCCTATTAAACACTAAGAGCCTCGTCAAGCGATTTAATCTCAACTTCCTTATGTATAATCAAGGTTTGATAAAGTCAACAGTAGAATCAATCTGGTCACAAAGTGGTGACCACTTTATATGCGGATCTGGTCGCCGCGAAACTTTGTTAATTTCAAGTTGAAGGCGATAGTACGTAGCCAGCTGCTATAATGATAAACTGTGTCAGCTACTTGATAAACTAATCATATTTTTATTAAAAAACCAAGTTTATTTTATAAGACATTTACAAGAATAGTTATTAAAATAAAAGCAACTTTACCTTCTACATACAATCAATCAAATATTTAATATAATGGCAGTTATCTATTATAATATATATAAGAATAGATTAATAGTGCATTATTGTTAACTTACTATGGAAGAGCGGTTTCCTCTAACACAGGCATTGATTTACTTAAAGTAGGATCACTAGCAAATTGTACTTTTCTAAAGAACAATAAAGTATTATTATTATTTAAAAAAAACACTTCGATAATATTATGTCATTAGAAGAAATGTACTTACTATCGGTAAAATGCAATTTCGAACATTTGGTTTTTCGGTGAAATGACCCATCGGTGAAATAGCTTTTAGGTGATATGGCGTAGTAGAAATTGGCTCTATTAAAATGTCTTTCGATAATGTGTACGAATCCCACGTCGCTTATCGCTCAAGCAGTACACCGGGTTAGCAAGTATAGACAAGTGGCACAAGCGATAGGCGAATCAAAAAGTCAAAAAAGCAAATGTATGGGATTTGACGTAAGTTTACGACATGATATCGCAAACTTACGTTAAATGCGATACATTTGTTTTTTTGACTTTTCGATTCAACTACCGATTATGCCACTTGTCTAGAGGGTCTGGTCTCCATTGCTAATTTAGGAATCCGTGTTCTTTTTTCGATCTCTTTATTACAGGGTTACGCGAAAATACAAAACTCTGGTGTTACAATATGTAGGGTCGACAACACGCGAGTAATGCTCTTGGTATTGCAAGCGTCCATGGGTTACACTTAGAATAAAAATAATAAGAATATAATTTATTTCAGTACAGAGCACACAAGAACAACTTACAAAACAGCCAATTGATAGACAGTATATAGTAATTAAATAAATAAATAAAAAACAAATAAAGAGAGATAAAATTCAGAAAATGTGCTGTTCCGCAAGCCATACTGGAAAAGGTACCACCTAGCACTGGTTTTCAGTCCCACTCGCACTAGAGAACAAGCTCTGTGTCGCGGGGGACTTTACAAACATACAATTAACGGACACAAATTACACCCAGACTCAAAACAATTCTTTGTGGGTCACACAAAGTTTTGTCCTGTGTGGGAATCGAACCTACAACCTCGTGCACAGCAGGCGCATACTGCGGCCACTGGACCACCAAGGCAGTCATTTCACCTTCCATTTAAGTAAAAATTACGGCGACCGTAGCTAATCAAAAATTTGTCTATTATTTTTTGCATGAAAAAGAAACAAGAATCCGTACGGCCTTAAAAAATTACAAACAGCCTCATAATTATAATTTGATAAAGTACCAGTCACGCAGCCACGTAGCTTTACTTTAAATATCATCAGACAACCCGTCTCGTCAACATTATGAAACTTCATAAACATATCTAGGGTTACATCAACCAGGAAACTTGTCGTAAACTTATCTATAAACTTTATTAAACATGAAGCTACTAAGTAGTTACCGTTAGATTGTTATACTAACAATGTTAGAAGGTATTCCGCAGTGAGTTTAATTAATAACCTATGTTACATATTATCCATCTTGATATGCACCTACTTTGTTTATCTCTGCATCACCCTAAGGTTGACTGGTAGATAATGCCTCAGGCATTAAGTCCGCCTTCACGAAATTTGTGTATAAAGTTTTAAATAAATCTATAGGTACTAATATTATAAAGCTGAAGAGTTTGCTTGTTTGTTTGGTTGAACGCGCTAATCTCAGAAAGTACTGGTTCGATTAGAAAAAAACTTTTTTTGTTGAATAGTGCCAGGCTATAGGCTATGTAACATCACGCTAAGATCAATAGGAGCGCAGCAGTAGTGAGATATGTTGCAAAATCGGGGAAAATATTCCAAATTACCACGCGAACGAAGTCGCGGGCGACCCCTAGTTATTTATATTATGAGGCCTGTGACCTGAAATACAGGTTTGCGCCCCGTTAAGACATCAGTCTCCCACATATTTTCTTTTACTAACTAAGCCAAATACCCTGTAGAAGGAAATTTGTGAGAAAACCAATAAATATTATTATTATTAACACAAAAGTTTTCTATAACAGTTTATATTCAATATTAATATGTTATTATTTACGGAATATCATATTATTCGGCGCTGTACCAACCAGTGAGTAGGGTTGACACAAAAAACCTTCGAAATAAAATGTTACTAGCTTGAAATAATACATTTGGAATAAAAGTGACAGTTAACTGTTTCACTCGCATATTTTGTATCTGTCTCTCTATTACATAGGTATTTTTCTGTATTTGAAGAAGAATACCCGGGTCTTTAGAAGGCTTACGTGGAAACATCGGTCTAAGAGACACAACGGCTCTAAGAGATTTTTTATTTAAAAAGGGATGTAATTTTATCATAGTTATGCCACAGCTTGGTCTAGAGGTTAGACCCTGACTGCTAAGCCGGAGGCCAGGGGTTCGATTCCCACATGGGGCAAAACTTTGCGTAATTCATAAATCTTTGTTTCGAGTCTGGGTGTAATTTGTGTTCCACCGCGTCACAGGGCTTGTTCTCTAATGCAGGAGTTGTCTTTTTACAAGGAAATAAAAAGAAAAAATAACTTTATTTTTTTAAAGAATCTTATATTATCCCAGGGAAACACCATCACAAAACATGGTGTTATAATAGTCACTAATCACTAGACCAACAGGCCAGTCTTCCATTAGTCGGGCTTGCTTGCTGGTGCCCTATCTTTCTTTCTTTCTACAAACAACACATCGCAATACACAATGTTAATAAGACCCATCTGAACAAAATTAAAAATATAGTAATGTTACGTCTTTACCCAACCCTTTTGAAAATTAATCTTAATGTTACTCTAAATAATTCAGTACCATTAGCTCAATTAAATCCCTACCTGCTAAACTTTACCCTTTTACCCGTCGGTCGGTCACACCTTACTTTACTGAAAAACAACCCCAAACTTCTAATTGAACCACAAAATTCAGTAAAAGTCTTCTTCAAAGCGATTACTTTAAAGAAGGAAGAATTTTTCGACAAATACCACATTCTTAAATTTTAGGAATTGTACATTACGGGAATTGGACATTTCGGGAATTAGACATTTAGGGAATTAGACATTTAGGGAATTGGACATTTTAAAACCGTTTGATATTTTGAGAATTAGACATGCTGAACATAAGCGGTTTTTAAGAGAGGTAGGCCACCATACAAGCGGACAAGCCCGACTGGGAAAGGACCACAATACAGAAGACCACAGCCAAATATCTACACACACTGTTGTATGTTTTTTTTTGTGTGTGAAAGGACAGGTTTCAAATGTTTTCAGTACTCAAATGTTTTCCTATCCCAGAATACTCCATCAAACATTTTCCTATCCCAGAATACTTTCGGAGCAAGTTATACTCATTTAAGCTAGTTAATTCGCCGAACAATGCTCAACACCTGGCTCCGATCAGGAGCAGTCTGCTCATCACATACTCTAGGAGTGTAGTCTTTGGCATAATAATCGTACTATTATGTTGAACAGCTTACATGTATCATCTGGAGCGGTCTATTATGGGGATTTAGTCTCGTCTGGAGGGAATTTCAGTGCGTTTAAACGTTTCTGCCATACATATTATAATAATAATAATAATAAATTCTTTATTGACATGAGATAAATTACAAAACAGAATCATTTAGCCCCCGAACTAGTATAAACTGTATTTCAGGGGCCAAGAATAGGGACCAAGATTATAACAATCAAACTTAGCTCCCCTAGTTTTAAGGTTCTCCGTGGTGCTCCTTTTCATAAGTTACAAACCTATACAGATTTATTTTGTCTCCCGCTTTGCTATGGAGGGAAGTGGATACCTCTCTTTCTAACTCCTCCTATTTAGGTACTTCTGATTAAATTCGTTGCGGGGTCCAAGACAGTAGGTTTAGTTGTCCACGGGACGCACGAGTGTCAAAGCTCGGTGTATCAGTTGGTTACTCCGCTGTTAATCCTGGCTGCCTGTCACAGCGGTGGGCATGTGGGTGGGATTGTCCCGTATCCCAGAATACTCCATCATAAAATCATTAGGTCAGCAACATGCAAGTGACACCTCTGGTATTGCAAGCGTCCAGAGGTTACGGTGTTTGCTTAACATCAGCCCGTATGCTTGTTGAATAAAAGCAGACTAGACAGTAACTCGTAGGTGAATCAAATTAGAGAATAATAAGGTTTATTAGCTGCGATGCTATAAATACAAGTAGTAAGAAGTAAAATAACACTAAGAGTTTATTTAATGAACATAAAGGAAAGTAGAGCGCTAAGATTGCGAGACTGAGTTTGTACGAGGCGGTTAGCTTCATCATTTATAATGCATCTAACAAAGGAGTGACCCAACTAGCATTGGATGTTTCTTAACCTATACTATATAAGGGATGTGTAGCTAAGGAATAGTCACGTAGAACCATTTTATTTAGGTTACAATGTAACACTAATGAACGTCATTTTTGAAGTGAAAACTTCTTTACGCACGTTGAGAACTTTTTGAAAAATCATGGAACTCGCATTATCGTCACCGAACGCTTTCCATATTCCAACTTTTTGGGTGAACAAAAATCGTGGAACTGGCGTTATCGTCACCGAAAGCTTTCCATTTTCAAAAATTATAATCTAATTCACAACATGTCTACTTCTATGTCCAGTTACCAAAGACTGCCCCGCATATTTTTTTATTCATGTAGCTTGTAATCTATGAGGTAATGTAAGCCAATATCCTTTAGCTAACAAGCTAGCTAACAAGTGTTGAGCCATAAATGCAATTATGGTAGCACGTTAACTAATGCAGTTAAAAACTCCAACTAATTATTTATTAATAAAAAGCTAATGGTAAAAGTACAGGTCGTGCATAGCGAAAATATTTAATAAGAATATTGATAGATTTGCAAGGTTAAGCAAGTTTGCCGCGATCAGCCTGTTGATGGGTCAATATTTTCCAAAACTGCGAGACATGCCCGTTCCTCAAAAAGCATGAGTCGGTAGTGTCGAATTGCTATCCCATCGGGTTATGAGAGTACTGAAAGCACAGAGAATGCACCTGTGTTCATCTGTGTTCTGCGCAGATAGGTAATCTCCGTTGAGATTAGCTATACCCGGAGCATTACATTACGTTGCCAACTGTGTTGCCAACCCTACATTTTAACCCAACACCAATGGGTAACCCTAGGATAAGAAAAACTTTATTCAAAAATACGTTTGTTCTTAACTGAGCACTGAAGACCCTTTATTTTATTCTACGACCCTTATGCCTACGAGATAAAATTCTGGCACCCCTATATGTTATGATATATATATAATAATGTAATAAGGCAGATTGTTCTGTCGAAACTGCTGGCGCATGTAATATGTAAGTCTAAGTTCACATGTAAAGCGCGTTTACGCACGTCAACGCAGAATAAAATTTAAAGAGTGCTAACGCGCTATGTGCAAATACTTATTTGCACAAAGCGCGTTAGCTCTCTTTGCACACATGCAATCACCATGAAAGCACGTGTTCATCGGCTCCTCTAGACAAGTGGCATAAACGGTGTAGTCGAATTGAATAGAACAGAAAGAAAATGTATAGGATTTGACATAAATTTATGATATAATATCGAAATTGCAATCAAGTAAGTGAAATCGCGATAAAAGTGCGCGCTAATCTATACAGCAAACGAGACGTTATCCTTACTAATATTATAAATGTGAAAGTTTGTAAGAATGGATGGATGGATGGATGTTTGTTACTCTTTCACGTAAAAACTACCGAACGGATCTGGATGAAATTTGGCACAGAGATAGATTATGGTCTGGAATAACACATAGGCTTTTTACAGCGATATCCGTATCCACGCGGGCGGAGCCGCGGGCAACAGCTATATTAGTATAAAAGCGTGCGTCAACGCGCGATTGCCTGCGCCTATACAATTTTTCTCTGAGCGCCGCGTTAACGTTTGCTAAAGCGCGTCAACGCGCGCTCATGTGAACGATTGTTAGGTAAATACAGAGTCTTTAGACGCGCGATTTAAAAACGCGCGGCAAAATTTTGCCATCTGAACATAGCTTAATAGAAATAAGTTAATATTCACATATTGCGAAAGATCTCATCTCGGTTGTAATGATTGTTAGAGCGTATTTTATACGAATATATTATGAATATTATATTCCCTTTTTAAAAGTTTATTTGAGATGGTAATTTCTTGTTTATGAAAAGATGAAAATGGATTATAATAACGTCATAAGTACGGTATTGAAAGGAGGCAACGTACTTGACGATAAAGCCCGATTTGGGAAGGAACACTAGGCACCGATTGGCACCGATCTGAGCAGTTTATGTGGTGTAACTTAAACGATATTACATCACAAATTTAAAAAAATGCTATACCACCTGCAGGAGGACTTGATAGCTTGCTCCGACAATAATAATGTCCTTCTAGCCGAATTACGGTCATGGTGGCTAATCTCAACGAGATAAGCCATCTGCGCAAGAAATATTATAGTGCACAACTGTGTGCGCAAACGCAAGTGCGCTCTTTATTCACTTATTCTCAAGTCTTCTGTAAAGTGGAGGACCTTACCCAGTCGGGCTTGATCGCTTGTATGGTGTCCTACATTTCTTAAATTAGCAGATAGCTATTATAGACACGAAATTATCGAAAGATCCTTATATGTAATTTATCGCAGAGATAGATTATAGTCTGGAATGTGCTATTCCAGACTATAATCTATCTCTGCGATAAATTTCATATAAGGATCTCTCGATAATTTCGTGTCTATAATAGCTATCTAGCTAGACTACTTTTGATATCGGAAAATGCACAATTACCACGGGAAAATATTGTTTTCGCGGGCGGAGCCACGGGCAACAGCTAGTACAGCTATATATCATTATTAAGTAGTAGTAGAAAGGCTCTCAAGAAGTCCAATGAGATAAAACATTACTAAACAGTGCCTTCCAGTAGAATTAACTCCATTGTTTCACCTTGCCTTTGATCAGAACGACTAAATTAAATCATTCAGTCTGAGTTCACCAGAATTATTAACAAGCTTGATTAGTTTATAGCAGCTAAACCCACGCTTTTGATCTGTAGGTATTCGTTCATCATTCATTAGGTATAAATAGAAAGATTAAACTGTTTATCAGCCTGTTTCCTAGAGGGGTAGGCAGAGATGTGCCACGATCTTGATATGCATCTGTTGCTTTCTTTTTTTACTCGACTTCGACTACGGCAAAGCCAAAAGATAGGGTTGTTATAATGTGGAAGAAAGGGATTTTAGCAGTCTATGTATGTATGTATTACGTATATTTCTCTGTAGCATCTAAACTTTTCATGGGATATTGATTAATAAAGTCTCAATCGATTCGTTTTAAGGCCTGAGTGACATAGGCTACATTTTAACCGACTTCAATAATAGAGTCGATTATACCTTGTAAACCCCGACTTAATGCCTTTCTTTAATGCCATAAATGTATCAGTATCTATTTTTATTTGGTTTATCTCTCGAATATTATGTAAATGAAATAATTTGAAAAGCTACAATACTACTACTGTCTATTCTAAAAGATGGCGTCCATCGTTTTTCCATGTGTGGTTTCCGAGTGGCCGTTCTGACACTTCGCCTTCATGACAAGTGGTCTTTCTTACACTTTAACTTTATGGGCTCTTGGACATTTTTATACTTCGACGAACATACCCCGTAGTTGGAACTTCTGTAGATTGTATAAAACACTAGAAGTCGCCCGCGACTTCGTCCGCGTAGTAATTTGGAGATATGTTGCAAAATCCCCAATTTTGCAACATATCTCACTACTGCTCCGCTCCTATTGATCATAGCGTGATGTTATATAGCCTATAGCCTTCCTGGATAAATGCACCAATCGAACCAGTACTTTCTGAGATTAGCGCGTTCAACCAAACAAACAAACTCTTTAGCTTTATAATATTAGTATAGATAGTAATAGTCGCACCCGCTGTCTGTACGCTTAGACCTTATAAAATACGCGATAGATTTGAATGCAGTTTTTAGCAATAGATAGAGTGATTCAAGAGGAAAGTTTATATGTATAATACATGCCCATTATAATAGAGAAATCCACGAAAAACTGAAGCGAAGCAAGATCGGGTCGCTAATTCAATATAAATTAATGAAAAACAATTGCATTCATCTAATGAAGATCCAGCGACCTATATAAAAAGTAATTGATTGCATTTAAACTAGAAAGAACTAAACTCTTTGAAGCCAATTACTTGTTAGTTTCTTTATCTGTATAGTCGTTAACTGGTTGGTTACTAGACTTACTAATCACTAGGCCGTTTAGTAGTTTAGAAAAAAAGAAAGAATATGTTATTTGACAGTAACTTAAAACTTGACTTGATTGCTTTGGTGGTCCAGTGGCCGCAGTACACGCCTGCTGTGCACGAAGTTGTGGGTTCAATTTCCACACAGGACAAAACTTTGTGTGACCCACAAGGAGTTGTTCTGAGTCTGGGTGTAATTTGTGTCCGTTAATTGTATAATTGTAAAGTCCCCCGTGACACAGAGCTTGTTCTCTAGTGCGGGAGTTGTCTTTTTAACACAAATAAAAAAATAATTTTAAAAAACCTACAGTCAAAGTCAAATCTTTTATTTGTCTGAATATGGGTTACATATAAAAGATGATCATAGTTAACATTATTGCGTATATCCATTTGACCATATCTTACCCAAACAGGTGTGCAAATAAATATGTTGTGGTTTGTAAGTAACTGGCCTGTTGGTCTAGTGGTTAGTTACACTGACTGCTACGCCGAAGGACGTGGGTTCGATTCCCACCCTGGACAAATCTTTGTGTGATGAGCACGAATGTTTGTTCTGTGTCTGGGTGTAATTTATCTATAATATGTATGTATTTAGAAATATATAAGTATGTTTATCAGTTGTCTGGTTACCATAGTACAGGCTCTGCCTAGTTTGGGATCAGATAGCGATGTGTGAGTTGTCCCGAAAATATTAAATATATTATATTTATTAGTTTCAATCAATGTCGCAAATTAGAATACATTAAAGTATAAAAAACAAGACCTTATAACCATAATATTATATAGATTTAAATGTATATTTTTAGGGGAAAACATAGTATATTCAATAACTATGTTTTCCCTTTGTTTTATCCTTTTATGTTAACAATTTACCACCTAATCTATTAATAGCAGTCTATAGAAAATATTCACATATACGCGTCATGATATTATACTATGAGGTATATACACACAGTTGATGTCGACATCTCTGACCTTTACCGCCATTGTTTGTCGAGACTCGAGACAAATAACGTCAGATACTAATAAATATGTACATGAAGTAATCTTGAATTTGTTCTCAATTGAATAACGATGATGTGTTTAACATAATGTATTTTAATCGAGCTATTATTATCGTGTAAGGGAAGAGTTTAAAAGCAAAATTGTGACGCCATAATGTATTATTAGATAGGGTTTTTTTGAAGTGAAAATTTCTTTAGGCGCGTTGGGAACTTTTAGGTGAACAAAAATCATGAAACACGCGTCATATTCACCGAACGCTTTCCATACCCTTACTAATATTATAAATGTGAAAGTTTGTAAGTATGGATGGATGGATGGATGTTTGTTACTCTTTCACGTAAAAACTACTGAACGGATCTGGATGAAATTTGGCACAGAGATAGATTATGGTCTGGAATAACACATAGGCTACTTTTTACAGCGATAACCAACATTCACGCGGGCGGAGCCGTTGTAAACAGCTAGTTCAAAAATAATAATATAATAGCTCGACGATAGAATTCACAAGTTACTTAGTTTTCACTTCTATCGGCAGTCCCCAAAGACTGCCCCGCATGTTTTATTATACTACTTAGGTCGCAAACAAGCATACGGCTCGCCTGATGTTAAGCTGTTACAGGCTACGCCTTTGGACGCTTGCAACACCGGAGGTATCACCCTAAACTTATTAAATCCGTATTATTAGTATAAAAATACTGTACGTATATAAATATTATACTTAAATAGGAAAACAGTAAAAAATAAAATGAAAACGAAGATTTATGGCTATCGGCGTAAACTAAAATTGAATTAGTTAAATGCCCCATAAATTCTCGTTGACCGGAATCCTTCATCGTTTATTTTACGAGGCAATGGCGTCATATAAAGTTCACAAGGATAAATTATATAAGCTGTGAAGGAAAGAAAGGTCTAAACGTATACTCAAAGCATTTTTTAAAGTGAACGAGTTGAGCACTTTTTGTGAACAAAAATCAAGGAATTCGCGTCATTGTCACCGAACGCGTTCCATATTCAAAAATAATAATCGAATAGCTCGATACAAGTTATTTAGTTTTCACTTCTATCGGCAGTCCTCAAAGACTGCTCCGCATTTTTTTTAATACTTGATTGGTTAGTCTAACACACACAGATACACACACAGCACACCTTTTTATATCTCATTCTTACTGCAAACCGACTTATTTATATAGTACACGTACACGAAATTGGAATTATTCTAAAAGAATAAGGAGACCTGGTGTTCTGAAATAGTCTCCCACAATATAGAGAGTAGGGCACCATACTAGAGAGCAAGCCCGACTGGGAAAGGACCTCCACCTTACAGTAGACCACAGCCAAATAACTACATACAGCGGTGTAGTTGTGTTGGATGCGTTTTGAAAGAAACGTATTTCTATCCCAGGGATACTCCATCTTAAAGCCCTGGTGTAAAAAAAATGGGTCGGCAACACGCAAGTAATATCCTTTCTTACTAATATTATAAATGTGAAAGTTTTTGAGAATGGATGGATGGATAGATTGATGGATGGATGTTTGTTACTCTTTCATGTAAAAACTACTGAACGGAACTGGATGAAATTTGGCACAAAGATAGATTATGGTCTGCAATAACACATAGGCTTTTTGCAGCGATAACCGACATCCACGCGGGCGGAGCCGCGGGCAACAGCTAGTCTATTATACATATAATAGTGTAGTTATTATAAGCGTATGTTTGTTATTCTCAACAAAAAATAGTGAGATACGTTCGTGTTTAATTTAATTACATTTGTTGAGCAAGGAGATGATGGATGGCAGGCTCCGAACTTATACCACGCATCGTTGTATACTTTATTATTTTATTTAAGGCATAACCGTATATTAAAAGGTAAGGGAAAATGCAGCTTAGACATCAAACTTTAGAAGCATTTGTCCCTAAACTTTTGTCATGTACTTGTGTCATTCTTTGCTAGCAGTAATGACGCTTGCAATACAAGAGATTGATTGTTACCGACCCATTTTTACACTAGGACTTTAAGATAAAGTATCTCTGGAATAGGGAAACGTCGGCTGTGATCTTCTGTAAGGTAGAGGTCCTTTCCCAGTCCAGCTTGCTCGCTAGTATGGTGCCCTACTTCTCTTAAAACATACTGCGTGAGTTGTACTTTTAAAACAATAAAGAAAAATAATTAAACTCAAACTCTAAATTAATTTATTCATTTAGGTTACAAAATAACACTTATGAAGGTCATAAATTATGAATATGCCAGAAAGATGATGTCAGCAAAATTTTCCTACGGCTAGATCGCTGACGTGAAGCCTTGAGAAGATCTAGCAAGAAACTCAGGCCACTCTTTTTAATCGCCAGATAGATACAATCTTTTGTAAAATACAAGTATAATAGCATGCAAGCTGATGCAGTCAAAACACGATACTTACTTTATTGATAAAGAAGATAATGTCTCCTGTAGTATTAAACTACTGGCTCAGTGGGGCTACTCCAATTTCAATAAAGTTATGGTATCCTTTACTAATCAATTTAACGACCCCATCAATATCAGGCATCTTATCGATTAATAATTAATTAAGAAAACGTCCGCAAGATGGCGCGTTTGTCAAATTATCCTTGACAGAATTAACGTGATTGAATTTATTGGCCTCGTGGGCGGCTTAATGTTATTAAAATCAATCTTAATAATAAATTTTATGGTAAAAATGTTTACGGATAATCTGTGGAGGCTATTTCTTGAATAGCTGTGAGCTATTATGTGAATAGCTTAAGATCTATTACTCTATACGCGAAAGTCTGTCTGTTTGCCTGTCTGCTACCTTTTTACGAGTAAACTACTGCAATAAGTTTATTTAAAGTTTATACGAAGAAGGTTTGCAGAAAGCAATTACGGCCGAATTTCGACAAATGAGCAACATCTAGTACAAATAAATTTAATGAAGAATATCTAAATAAGCCCTAAAAGAATCATATTGTTTATTCATTCAATAATAAGCTCAGTCGTTACCACATTATAATAAGACCATTAACATCTACTACGGCGTAGCTCGTAGCCGTAGCAACTGTCTACGAGTAAAGTTCTGTAGCTATATTTCATGTAGAAAACTCTAATTTGTAAGAAAAACATTGCTACGTCACTTGATTTTCGGGGATGACTTATGACGTACATTACGAGCTGACAACGTCGCATTTTAAGAAACTTTTGGTATTTTATATTAAGATTATTTAGAGTTATTATGGTTCTTGTGTCTCCCACAAACACACAACTAAGGATGCTTTCAGACTAGGTGGAGCGACAATGTTCGTAGAGTGGCTGGAAGCTGCTGGATGCCAGAAGCCGAGGATCGTGCTAAGTGAAGTGCAGTTAGAGAAGCTTATGCCCAACAGTGGATTGTGATAGATTGATGATGATTATTATTATTTTGATTAGAGTATTCACTCGCTCGTGAACATTTAAATTCACATCCAAAAGACATAGATACCTTTTTCTTTAATTTAATTTATCTTCTTTCTTTCTTCTTTTTTAAAAGACAACTCCCGCACTAGAGAACAAGCTCTGTGTCGTGGGGGACTTTACAAACATACAATTCACGGACACAAATTACACCCAGACTCAGAACAATTCTTTGTGGATCACACAAAGTTTTGTCCTGTGTGGGAATCGAACCCACAACCTCGTGCACAGCAGGCGCATACTGCGGCCACTGGACCACTAAGGCAGTCAAAATTAACGTATTGTAATATAAATCTTTTATCTTTATGTAATGCTTCATTTGTATGTTAAAATAAATTGATTTTCTTTCTTTTTAATATAATACTTAGGTGGCAAACAAGCATACGACCCGCCTGATGTTAAGCGGTTACCGTAGCCTATGACGCTTGCAATACTAGATATTAGAGATATCACTTGCGTGTTGCCAACCCATTTTTTTACACCAGGGCTTTAAGATGGAGTATCCTTGGGATAGGAATAAGTTTCTTTCAAAACGCATCCCTAAATGAGCGCTATAGCTTTCTTCTTCTTTTTAATTTGTTACAGAAGAAGGTAAGAAGAAGATAGGTAGAAAGGTATTCAACCTATAAATAAAATATCTGATTGAGGTCGCAGTTCTGAGAATGAAAGAAAGCCCAAAAGACTGGCCACATTTAAACGCTGAATTGCAAGGCTAATACGTTGAACCAAGTAATGGCCTGCATTAGGATCGTAAGATGACTCGACTGAAAAAGAGAAAAAATAAAAAAGCTTGAAATTGTGTGATTAAGACCTTATTCGCATGAAAATACATTCCACGTGTTTCAATGTTCATGCTTGGCTGAAAATACTGAATAAATATTATACTTCCAAAACAAAATTTTATGAAACAAAATCTACACAAAGGCGACGTTGCCAGCTCGCTGTGTAATGAACTTCTTACGAGATACGTGTTTATAAAAGTTTCAATTGCGTTCACAAAGAAAATGTGTTTATAATTTCAAATGAGATTATTTTGAGAGTAAATTAGACAACTTAGTATGCATCCTTTTATATCTATCGACGAGTACAAGCCTCGGCAGCTCATTGCCGACGTGTGGGACTGCTGATCACTGTTTCGATACCCATGTTGGGCCGAAATTTTTATATTGGGAATTTCTGTCAAGAAATTCACAATAGATGCCCGGAGTTTGGAAATTGGCGGTGTTTACACCCCCGTCCCTCGGAAGGCACGTAAAGCCGTTGGTTCTACGCCTGATCTCTTTTCGGTTGTGTCGGATTGCCGTCCCATCGGACTATGTGTGTGAGTGAAAACAGTGCACTTGTGTTTGCGCACACACACATCTGCCACGCAGATGGCTATCTCTCTTTCATTAGCACGATAACATAAATACGTTGACAGAGACAGTGATACTATGTACTTGCATCGACAAGCTCGGTATTGCATTTCATTTAAAAAACAAAAGATGCTCGGGCCTATAAAATACCCTAAAAAAAAGTGCCACTACGAAGTTCGCTGAGTCGACTACTTTTTATTAATTTTCTTTTCATACTTCTTTTGTTATTTTAATTCTTATTTCATCGTAGAAACATGCATAATAAGTGAATATTTCCTTTGTTGTTGAAAACCCTATATTATTACAGTTCTGTAGCGCAGGTTGCCACGTTTAGCCACGGCTGGTTCACGTGGCCTTAACTCAATGACATGCCAAACAATAGAAAAAGCTTTTGTTTCATTTTCTATCTGTGGAAGGGTACGGCTTCATGTTTACTCACGGTTTTTGACGTGGAGGCCGTTCGTAGAGACCGTTATTGTCAAATTCATTTTTAATATTGATTTGAAACTAGCTGATCCGGCGAACCTTGTACTGCCATATAAAAAAAAACATCTTTTTTTCTTTTAATTTTCTTCTATACCTACAAACCTTGTCCTAACAATAACAAACACAAAAAAAAACTAATTTGGTGCAGTCGATCGGAAGTTATGCGTTCTTACATTTGGGGAGTTCCATTTTTATTTACATATAGATGTAGTGGGATATCTATTTTATTACCTAGTATATATAATAGGTTGTCATTGCTCTATATTTCAGCTAAAATCGCAAATAAATCGTTATAAGGAATAAGAAAGAAAAATAAATCATTATGGTATGGCTGCGGTGTTTATTTAAGTACGTGTTTTTAATTAAACGTTTTTTATACTACTAAAGTGGCAAACAAGCATACGGCCCGCATGATAGTAAGCAGTTACCGTAGCCTATGAACGCTTGCAACACCAGGGATATCACTCGCGCGTTGCCGACCATTAAAAACCTTATAACTCCTTTCTTGAAGAACCCCATGCTATAGTCTCCGAGAAAACTTCGGCGGGTAGTTCATTCCGCAATCTAATCGTACGTGGTAGGAAATGCCTCTGACACCGTACAGTACGGCATGTTTTTCCAATGATATACACATTTCAACCCATAAATGTCCCACTGCTGGGCACGGGTCTCCTCCAAACATTTAAAGGGATATTAGCCTACTATACCACGCTGGCCAGACGGGTTGGTATAGGGTTTTGTTTCGAGTTTTCCTCTCTTGTGATGGATAACACTTACTCCCTTAATCGACTCTTACGACATCCTCGGGATGAATGGGATGGTGACATTTGTATTCTTAATCCGTCACCACACGGAAAATATGATACCTCGTCACAAAACCCAGCTTGGACCGGTAACACTATTGTAACCAATTTTTCGTGCATTGAACTACCCGCATCGTAAGTATCGTACATCGCACCGATCACTGGCTGCCTACAAATATTGTTAAAACCTCGACATTGAAAAAAGTAATGGGAGATTATGTTAAGCTGATTTCAGATAGACATTTATCTTACAGAAGATCACAGCTAAATAACTACACAGTGGTGTATTTGTGTTTCTGTGCGTAAGTATATATATTACTAGCTGTTGCCCGCGGCTCCGCCTGCGTGGATGTCGGTAATCGCTGTAAAAAGTAGCCTATGTGTTATTCCAGACCATAATCTCATGTTTTTACGTGAAAGAGTAACAAACATCCATCCATCCATACTCACAAACATTCACATTTATAATATTAGTAAGGATTATTTTTTATACTACCAAGGTGGCAAACAAGCATACGGCCCACCTGATGGTAAGCAGTTACCGTAGCCTATGGACGTTTGCAACACCAGGGGTATCACTCACGCATTGCGGACCCTTAAAAAACCTTATAACTCCTTTCTTGAAGAACCCTATGCTATAGTCTCTTGGGAAAACCTCGGCAGCCTCTCATTCCATAGCCTAATCGTACGTGGTAAAAAAAATATAATAGGTATATGAGTCTCATGTACTCATGTAGTGGAAACTTTTTTTAAAATAACGTGTTTCTTATTTATCCAGGGTTACAAATACCACAAAACTCTGGCGATACAAGATGTACGCGAGTACCTTATCTACTAACTACTACCTTAACTGCTCACCATCAAGCAGGTCTTACGCTTGGTTGTCGCCGTGGTAGTATTACAAGAAACAAGTAATACCTTAATCGCGTGTAGCCTAAAAAATATGTTGGTACTTAAACTATTGCGTTATCCTTACAAAAAAAAACTTGTACCTTACCTACCGAAATACAACCACAGGGTCTCAATAATAAACCGCTTAGTAACTATAATAAGTATTATCAAGTCTATGGTAATATCTACCAAAAAGATCCATAACCTATCGACCTATTTTCACATAACTATTCGTGTCAAATAAGCAATTTAAACTGCATGCTTTATGAAAAGGTCAGTAGAAGAAATGTGACCTCATTTAAGTTGGGGTTGCCATAGCACGCTTGTATGATATATCATTTTGTCTGATTTTGGTAACCTAGTTACGGATATGGGCCAATGTTACACGATTTCTATAGTTCAGAAACCGTATTAATTAATCTTAATTAATGGAAGCGCTTCATAAACCGGTACTAAGTTTGTTTTAGTATATTCTTCGACACCTTACTGATTTATAGCCGGGTAATTTACTTTTTAATCTCAAAAAAAAAAGGTAGATAAGTAATGCATCAAATATTTATTGAAATACCGATGTAATATGTTTAAAAACTCAAAATAATATATCTATCCATATATTTATATATAATAATATATATTATGCAAATATTTTTAAATGTTGTTTATTGGTAAGTGCGTCGACTGGCTCTTTTAATAGTCCAGTTAAGGTTTTCAAGGAAGGATAAATTAAAAAAGTTTCCCGGTAACAAAAATAAATTGTAGGTAAACATTTACATTAAATTTGTACATAACAGAACAAAGTCAACTTGACCTATTTCATTATACCTTTAGTTTATTTTCAGGATTCCTAAAAATAAACGTATTTAGGCTCGTAGCTAGTCAACGTTAACTATTTCTTTAAAGTTGTGGATTGAGCGCCCTGTTGTAATTTTCCTAGAGACTATAGAATGGAAAGTAGAATATCCTCCGGAAAAAACTTATAAGGTTTTAAAAGGGTCGGCAATGCGCAAGTGATCCTCAAATCTAATTTTCTCATAGATGATCCCAATAAAAGCAACCTTTTACCACGAAACTAGACAATCAACATCAAAACAAATAAAATATACTAAACAATCAAACTTAACTATTTATTAGAAAACTAGTTTTCAATTCAGCGTGTAACTATGTATGTTTACTTTGACCGTACTCGTACCTACGCAGCGCGCGTTGCCGCCGGCAAACATTGAAGGTTACTGCAAGCCAGGCCGCTCTTTGCCATTGGTCACTTTAGGGAAGTGAGCTAGGTCCGAAATTTCCTGCCAGATTGAACAAATATAAAATTCATCGTATCTCATCTCATTTTGCTGATATTCGTAAAATAATCTTATTCCCCCATTTTTCTTAAATGTTCAGGGTGTCTAATAAGTAATGACGATCCTGAGTATAACAAGTTTTTATTCAAACTGAACTACTTTTAGTCACGTAGCAAGGACAAACACACTCATTACGGATTAAAACATTAAAAAACCGCTAAGTGAATCTTATAACAAAATTAGCAAAGTTAATAACGTATCAATAACTTCTTATTGCAAAATCTACATATCTAAAAGCACTTTCATTAAGTTAACAGGAGCCTCAAACTATCGTATGCTCCACACATATACATAAACAAAGTTTTCCACTTAAACTAAATTCTATTACAGATGCCGGAAGCCTTACTAATCAACTTAACATACTACGATAAGGGTTATTAGCTAGAGTATCAATTTCCGAAGAACCCACAATAAAATTCGGTCGATTTGGGAAATTCATCTGAACATAAATCAAGTTATACGATCTCAAATATGACGGGCCGCGTCTATGGGTATGTTTACGTATAATCACGTGGCTAAAACTTACCGGTCCTAGGCTGTCGAAGCCATGGCGCAGCGCCAGCTGGTGCGCCTCGTCGTGCGCTACGGACCGCTTGAAGCGTACCAGGAACGAATTGGTGAAGACATCGCGGGACGCGGCCGCGGCGATCAGCAACGTCGCTGCCAAGCATTGTAGCCACATGTTAACACGGTGGCCGACGGCGGCTGACTGAGGCCCTTCTACCGCTGACGTCACCATTTATCGACCGCCTCTTGGCGCATGCGCCAAGCTCGACCATTCAGCCACACGCTGCCTCCACTCTGCAACGTCCAGCCTTTTCACAGATTATGAAAAGACGCCGCCATCGCCATTGTTTTGGATTGAACAACCTAGATTCCTGCTGTTCTGTTTAGCGTGACCCCATCTTTGTGTCGACCTTATTTATGGTAATAAAGCTTCTATAACTTACATGTACCTCTAAAAGGCTTATCCGCAAAAAATATATTTTTATCAAATACCAACCTACTTGACATAATACATATTTCAAAGATACGGCAAATATTCCATCCAATATTTGCATAATTAGGGTCTAAACTAATCTTGCGTAGTGAAGATGAACTTTTCTAATCTCGGCTTGGGGTTGTCAGCTAATAAAGCTTGATGGACGCTTGTCATAAGATCTTGTCTCGTGAGGTTGTCTGGATTTAATGGTTTCTAAACTCAGCAACTTGAGAGACGTGCCAAAATATTAACTAGAAACAAAGTTTAACAATATCTCATCTTTCTTATAGGTACAAAGATCCCACAATCCCACGGGCATTGTTTTTTTTGAGATAATAAGCCTATGTGCTATTCAAGGCTATATTCTATCTCTGTGCCAAATTTTACCCAAATCCGTTTTGACTGCATTGAGTAACAAACATCCGTTCATCGATCCATTCATCTATTCAAACTTTCACATTTATATTATTAATTAGTATAAACTATATAAATATAATAACTTGACCTGACTGACTGATTCATCGACGCCAGCGGTTTAGGTTCACCTAGTTTGCACAAAGGTTTTTTTCTAATTAAGTAAGTTTAGTAGTAGTAGTTTAGTAAGGAATTCAATCTCTAAATAAGTTATTTTTTAAATTTCTACGCGAAACCAACTTAAAAAATTTAAAAGAAAACAATGTTTATTCTAATAAAAGACATGCTGATGTGGAGACGCGTTTGCCTCGCGATCCAATTTGAACATTACCTGACTGACTGACTGCGTGCTCAATGCACTTGGTGACTTGGCTCGCGAGCCAAACGCGTCTCCACATTACCAGCCTCGCGCGGCATTCCTCGCGAGCCAGCCTCATAATGTTCTGACTACACAAATAACAATTTAACCTTAAAATCAAAACTCTTACAAAAATAAGATATAGGTACTTAATATTACCGGCAGGGGTATTCCATAAGAGCAAAAACCTCGCCACCGCAAAAACCGAGCAAAATTTGGCTGTCAGATTGAAAATCGGTATTCCGTAAGAGCAAAAACCGAGCCTTTTTGACGTTTAGTCAATAGGTTGTGCCGTCACCGAGCAATCACAACTGTCAGTTTGCGATCACAACTGTCAGTTTGCCATCGCTGTTTCTTAGAGAATCAGCCGGCAGGTGTATGCACAGCATCCCTGCCGGAAAAGGTCACCATCTCAGCATAGGAAGAATCTCTCTCTATGGCATAGGCTAGACCGATAACGTCCAGCGCTGATTTTCAGTTGCTTGATTATTAGTAATTATAATTATACTAGCTGATGCCCGCGGCTCCGCCCGCGTGGATGTTATTTATCACGATAAAAAGTATTTTCCTCCCCAGAATACCATCTATCTCTCCTTGCTCAATTTCATTAAAATTCTTTGAAATAACTTTGAAAATCAGAGAACTTTCATACTAAGGGATGATTTCCGAAAAAATATTTTATACGTGTTTCATGACTTTCAATGAAAAACCTTCATGCTAAATTTCACTCGAATAACTTTAAAAACGGCAATGTTTCATACTAACTTTGCACCCCCGTTTTACGTTTAAAGGGGTGAATTTTCAAAAATCCTTTCTTAGTACTTCCCTGCGTTATCAAAGTACCCCTGTGTAAAATTTCAAGTTTGTAACATTTATAGTTTAGGCCCTGCATTATTATGTCAGTCACTCAGCTTCTCCTTTTATATATGTTACTGTAAAAGCTCGTTCTATGATCATATATTCAAAATTATAATGGTAAAAGCCCGATAAAGTCGTTTCTTTTTTACATATTCTTACATTTACCGACTCGTGTTAGTAAACCCTAAGATTTACTAGTAAAACCTAAGATTTACCGTAGTTCGGGCTTTTACAGTAACATAGGTATATGTATATAAAATAATACTTACATATATTACTAGTAATTTAAAAAAATATTGTTCATAATATTTTTTATGCAGATAATAAGGTATTTACAAATAATATAGATCTATATATAAACTAACTAAACCTAAATATGAAAAACTAATTAATTAAATAAAAGGCAATAGTTAGTAATTATACTTATAGTAGAACCAGTACGGTTCGATTAGAAAAAATATTTCTGAGATTAGCGCGTTCAACCAAACAAACTCTTCAGCTATATAATATTAGTATAGATAATGTCAGTACATAGGTACCTACTATAAGTATAATTACTAACTATTGCCTTTTATTTAATTAATTATTTTTTCATATTTAGGTTTAGTTAGTTTATACATAGATCTATATTGTTTGTAAATAGGGGCGACCCCTAGTCTAGTTATATTCTGACATCTTTATAACTTCTTGATACGTACAACGTACAGTAACGCGAGTAATTGCGCTTTTAGCTACGGCGTAGTGTATAAAAGAGACCGTAGTTTTGGTAATTGAACCGCTACAAAAGTGACATAGTCTACCACGGTCACCAGAGGGGCCAGATTTTTTTCAATTTTAAACAATAACATCTTTAATGCTAGGTAATAAAGTTGACATCTTGCGAATTTAAAATTTAGATCGATAAAAGAACGTCATGGTACAGCCCATACCAACATTTAAATATAATTAACAGACACAAACTACCCTCAGATACTTAAATTCTTAGAACCTGCATAAACAACTCCCATGCTGTAGGTAGGTACATTTTAGGCAATCTAGGACCCACGATGTCCTAATAATAATGTCCTGCCAACCTAATTTCCGTTAGGTACGGCGGTTCGGTTAAATCTCGACGGAGACTAGCCATCTGCGCGGAAAATATTATAGGTCACAAGAGTATGCGCAAACACAGGTGCACTCTATATTCCGTCAGTCTGATGGGTCGGTAATCTGACACGACTGAAGAGATATCAGGCGTAGGATTTTATCTACTTTCCGAGGCACGGGGGTGTATACACGGGCATCTATTGTGAATTGACATCATTTATGGATCACACAAAGTTTGCATTATATAATAATAGCAACCCATATAAGACCCACTGCTGGGCACGGGTCTTCTCCTCTATCAAGAAGAAAAGGGTTAAGGCCTTAATTCACACACGCTGGCCTAATGCGGGTTGGTGAATCAGACATGTGTTAAGATTTTTTTATAAGATACGTGGGTTTCCTCACGATGTTTTCCTTCACCGTTAGCAGATAGAGAATCATTTGATTAGTACATATAAACTCCACAAAGTGAAATTTACATTGGTACTGCCACCCGGGATCGAACTCGCATCTCTTGTATGCAAGTCGGTTACTTTCCCACTCGGCCACCACCGCTTTCAAAAGTTTGCAATACATGCAAGCAAAGGTCGTTGTTCGATTTTCAAATTGAGATCAATAACTGAAAGGCCTATTAGTCAATGAAAAATCTCATGAATATGCATGCATTATCCCTATCCTTACATACGGCATATTTGACAATTCAGCAGAGGTCCAAGCTCGAAGTTTGCCAGCGTGCTAAAGAGCGCAGCATCCTTGGAGTTCGATTAACAGTCCGGATATGGAACACGATACTGCGCTCTCGACTTTACCCAAAAAGTCAACCTCTAGTGGGACTGGGGCATGCTTACCGCATGCCAGACGGGTCGTGGGTTAAAATAACCACTATGTGGGTCCAAGAAAATGACCAACGGCGTAGTAGGCCCAGACTCAGATGGCGAGATGAGCTTGATACGTACAGAAAAGACTGGTCCATTTTAGCACAAAATCGGGTTGAGTGGTGAAAGAGGAAAGGGAGGCCTTTGCCCTGCAGTGGGACAATACAGACTGAAAATAAAATAAATAATGCTTTAGGGGTCTTTCGCACACGAGAAAAATAAATAGGTACTCTATTGACATCAATTCCTGAGAATTTGGACTTTCTGCAGTATCCAAACCGAATTAATAAAGGTACAAAAATACCACGCAACGCCTCTAGAAAAAGTAAGTAGTGCTCTGCGCTTCCGTTGTCTCGTCTTGGCGGAAGCACTGTAGTGCCCCCAGAAATCTTGAAATATTGGACAAAATTATATCTGTTTATGTAATTTCTAAACTGAGATTGAATTTGAACTGGCATTTTCCCCCAAGCCCAGACTAACATTAGTGTCGATTTGTACATTTTTTGATCTTTGGACACTTTCCATATGAAAGTTATTGCTACACGTGGGTACACTCCTGCCTAACCCTTCATAGAAAAGGCTTAATGCTATATTATGTATGAAACTATGTGTGTAATTATTATAATGAATTATAGCTTCAGTCCTGCTGGTCTTAGACCCACCCAGATTACTGAAATGTAAGCAAGTAGTCAAATATATAAACACAAATTGCATCAAAATACAAAAAGACTTTCAAATTAAAATATTTTGCTATAACCCACCCCTCTCAAAAACGAGAGGTAGGGCACCATACTAGCGAGCAAGCCCGACTGGGGAAGGACCTCCACTTTACAGAAGACCACAGCCAAATACCTACACAGTGTCACACAGTGATGTAATTGCGTTGCTGTGTTCGAGCGAGTACAGGTCTCCAGTGCTCCAGTTAGGTATGCATTTTGAAAGAAACATTTGTCTATCCCAGGGATACCCTCAGGGATATTAAAGCCATGGTGTAAATAAGCCATAGGCTTAACTGCTTCACATCAGGCAGGCCATATGTTAGTTTGTCAACAAAGTAGTATAAAAAAAGAGATTTGAGTATAGTCAGATAATTTACAGACTTAGTCAGATAGCTAATTAATTGATGCAAAAGCTGAAAGTCAAGATAAAATTATTTAAAAATAAAAGAAATATCTAATGAATATAGTTTAATTATTACAACAATGAGCAATTTATAAAAAATATCTAGTACATTAACAATATATCTGTAATACCATAATAAGTTAAGACATGGAGACTCATCTGACCAAATGTTTAGTGGGCAGGCTTAACCGGTGGTGTTGCAGCTGGTGTTCCGGCTACCTGCTGTTCCATAGCATGTGATGGAGGATGTTCTAGAACATTATCTATCAGTCCAAACTTCTTTGCTTCTACGGGTGACATAAAATGATCTCTCTCCATTGAATTTTGCACTTTTGTCACCTCCAAACCTGTATGTCTTGAAAATAAACCATTAATCTGTGATTTCAGCTTTAAAATTTCTTCAGCCTGTATTTGTATATCTGTAGCTTGACCTCTAACACCACCGGACGGCTGATGGATCATTATACGAGAGTTTGGAAGTGCATGGCGCATACCAGGAGCTCCAGCAGCCAGGAGTAAAGATGCCATACTGCAGGCTTGCCCAACACACCACGTAGCAACAGGTGGTGTTATATATTGCATTGTATCATATATACCAAGTCCGGCTGTGACATTACCACCGGGCGAATTGATATAAAGATGTACTGGCTTTTTACTAGATTCTGATTGCAAAAAGAGCAGCTGGGCCACAATTAGTGAGCTTATTTCATCGTTTATTGGGCCCATAAGACAAATTATTCTTTCTCGGAGGAGTCTGGAGTAGATATCGTAAGCCCGCTCACCTCTGCCTGTTTGTTCCACAACAATTGGTATCATACCAAGTTCCATAGGAAGAGTAGTACAAATCTGTCGCTGGAACTTGTTACTCATTATCACATTATATCTTAATAACCCCTGCGCAGCATTTCGTATTAATTTTAATGCCATTTTCAAATAATTTCAATTAGTAAACAATCCGATATCTAGTAAATTACACAACTGTTTCGTGAACTGCTCTAACAAAAATAATGCTGATTATTGATTTTTCTTATATTATCCTTCGCTTTCAAATTTAATCTTACATTACTTCTTATGGAAGGTTTTTTTTTGTTTTTTCGCAGTTCACGCAACCTAAAATTTTTTGGAAGATTTATCGAATGACAAATGACAAGACGCATTTTTTCTGACATTGACGGAAGAAAATGTCAATATTCTTGCCATTCTAAAAAAAATAGAATAGAACAGTTTTTATTTTACTTATAAAATAAATATAATATTTAACATGAAAATTAATATTTTTAAGCCTCGAAAATACTATACTATAAGAAAATATTCCGATAACCGCAAAATAGAGGTTACACGTGTAAACTATCACATAGAGCTCGACAAGGCGTCAGAGAAAGTAGTATGGTACCCTTGAGAGAGTAGGATGGGTACCAGTGCCGTAAATAGGGCGGTGCCACCGGTGCCCAGGCACAGGGCGTAGACTCTGCAGGGCGCAAGAATGGCCAGACCAGACAGGACTATTATTTTTTCGGTTAGCTCCTGATAAGTTCCCGCTGCGCCCCTAGTGCTCGATTCCAACACATACGTACCTACATCCCAGTATCATCAAAAAAGTCTATAAAATTAGACCAAACATCGCGCTCATTTTTTTTTGCAGCGCACGGGCGTATTTATCCATATTGCAGGTATGTCTACGGCATTAATTGCCTATTATGGTTACATAGAATCTGTTTTAAGGTATGGTATATTGCTATGGGGTAATTCGACAGACATAAACAAGGCTTTCATTTGTCAAAAAAAGTGTATACGAGCATTGTGTAATGTAGGCCCCTTAGATTCATGTAGACCCCTTTTTAAAAATAACAATATACTTACACTTGTGGGTCTATATATATTTGAAATCTGCGTACATGTAAAAAAGTTTACACACGAATTCATCAGTGCACGAGATAATTCAATCATAGGCAAAAGGGATCCTACTAGGTTATTGATGCCTAATTGCAAAACTACCCTATTCCATAAAAACTGTTATGTGATGTGCATCAAAGTTTTTAATAAAGTGCCCAGGTCTATTCGTGAATTACCACTTATAAAAATGAAAAAAGAGTTAAAAAAGTGGTTGATAATACACACATTTTATTCAATTAACGACTTCTTTGAGGTATGACCAAGTATATATGTGATAATTATTTATTTTTAGATATAAGAAGACATGTTATAATATGATAATTTTATTGCACTCAAATTATTTAAATATAACCATTCATTATTAATGTCTAGATAATATTATTATAATAAGATTTGCATGCCAAAGCAGGTGAATTGTGAGGACCTTGTTTTGTACCTAAAACCATATCTGTACCACTTTTCGTGCAAATAAAATGATTTGATTTGATTTGAATTTATGTACTAAAAAAACATGCCGCTATTGCTACTGAATTTTGGGCTGAATTAGACACTTTAAAGAGTCAAGGTGAAACGACTATAATATATTATTTGATAAATGTGACCATAATTCAAGCCTGGGTCTTCTTAAAGCTATAGTCGAACTAGATTTAAAAGAGATGTTTCCCAATTAGTCTAGTCAACAAGTGCCTTTTTGGTCAACTTTTTCCAGCAGTCTCCGAAAATTATGATTGAGGTGTCATTCGATTCGGAATGGCATCTAGATGTTTTTTGAAAAAAATGAAGTTCCGCTTGCAAAAATTGCAAAAGTTATTAACAACTAAAAAAAAGGGGGTTTAGTTTTTTGCAAATATCTCAAAAACTAATGAAGATTTTTCAAATTCGAAATTCAAAGATTCAAAAAGAGGAAGAAATTTCCTCAAAAAAGTCTTGACTCCCGGAATTGTAGGACCAATATTTCTAATTTTCCCAGAGGGTTGAAATACGCCCGAAAACGAGTACTCCGGCTTGCGCAAGCCACGCCCCCTTCGGACCTTTAATTAATAATTGATATTTAAACTTATTAAATATGAAAATAAAAAAATGAAAAAATTCAGGCGCCTACAATCACAGATATAGATATCTATATCTGTGCCTACAATACAGATCAATGAACAATAATCCGTGGTCAAAAAAAAAATATCGCAATTTTTCAATAAGTTATCCATTAATTAATTAACATTTTTTGTAGCATGAACATTGACATTGCAAGTGCGATAATTGTTAAACTATTAATCTGAGATTTTTTTCCTTTCGTGGAGCTATTTCTCAAAGGTCTTAAAATAAATTCAGGTTGGAAAAATTAATAAAATGATAATTTTCGTTTTTTTATTAACAATTTACTAAGATGAAAAATTGTAAAGCTTTATTAAACATTGAAAAGAAAATTTCAAATTATTTTATAAACAACGCATTTGTTTACCTATAACAATTATTTAAACACTTGGAGATAAAAATATTAAAAATCATTTTTAAGTAGCTTCTGATCATAAGAAAACGGATTAATACTAATATTATAAAAAGTAATATTATAAAGCTTTATAATTTTTCATCTTAGTAAATTGTTAATAAAATAACGAAAATTAACAATTGTCGTTATTTTATTAATCGCGATAAAAATTTTGAGACAACGGATTATTGTTCATTGATCTGTCCTGTAGAGCACTGTAGGCGTCTGAATTTTTTCAATTTTTTATTTTCATATTTAATAAGTTTAAATACTATTTTATTCATTAAAGGTCCGTATTTTCAACCCTCTGGGAAAATTAGAAATATTTGTCCTACAATTCCGGGAGTCAAAACTTTTTTTAGGAAATTTCTTCCTCTTTTTGAATCTTGTTTCAAATTTGAAAAATCTTTATTAGGTTTTGAGATATTTGCAAAAAACTAAACCCCCTTTTTTTAGTTAATTGTTAATAAGTTCTGAAATTTTTGCAAGCGGTACTTAATTTTTTTCAAAAATCATCTAGATGCCATTACGAGTCGAATGACACCTCAATCATAATTTTTGAAGACTGCTGAAAAAAGTTGACCAAAAAGGCACTTGTTGACTAGACTAAATGTAGTAGTCGCTCGTTGTGGTCTCATTCATTTGTGTATTGGTTAGTTGTGAATAATCTTGCAAATATTTTCGAATGAACGTTTTTTCACCAATTCATACTTAAACGCAATTTATAATATGCTACCTTCCTTATTCTAAACTCTACTATACCAAGTAGGTATTTAAAATTAAATTAATTTACAGTTTACTGAAACTTTGCAGGGTGTTTCAAAAATTAAATCTTAAACATCAGGGTGGGCAACGCATTTGCACTAGTGACCTTGCATTTGAGTTTTAGTGAGTGAGACACAGTGGGTGGTATAATAGGTGAAGGGTCCACTTAACATGAGATGGCTTGTCTGCTAGTTTGACCACATCAGTTCTTTAAAAAAAATGTTTCTTCCAAAATATTTGATAATTGGTTCACCATCACTAAGTTCCTTGTGCTTTATTTTATCACCATGAAAGAAATGGCCTATACATAGTATCGCTCTAGGGTACTTATAATATCGAGATGATGCCCACGGCCACATTTTATCAACGCACCTCTCGCCACCGACAGAGAGTTCATTCTCACATCCTAGCACCTCAAACATGCCGTAACGTAAGATTCCAGAGGAATTTCTTACCACGTACGATTACTGATTACGCTGTGAAATGAGCTCCCTGCCGAGGTTTTCTCAAGAGACTATAGCATGAGGTTCTTCAAGAAAGGAGTTATAAGGTTTTTAAAGGGTCGGCAACGCGTGAGTGACACCCCTGGTGTTGCAAACGTCCATAGGCTAAGGTAACTGCTTACCATCAGGCGGGCCGTATGCTTGTTTGCCACCTTGGTAGTATAAAAAAAACAAGGGCGCAGTTATAGAAGCTCGCACAGGGCGCAAAAAGGCCTATTTACGGCACTGATGGGTACATGCCTTGTCGAGTGTGAAAAAGCATGCATATCGCAATCTTTTTTAGCAATTTTAAAATTTAACAGTCGCACCACAGAGTAGGTAACTAATCACTTGAGTCGCACGGTACGCTACAATTTTTATCGTGTCGCGCTTTACTTGCCTTGTATTTACAGTGGGAAGAATCATTGAAGTTATCGTTACCGATGACCGAAAATATAAAAGCGCCTCATATATTTTTATGCATTTTGCATAATTTTCACGTTTTGCACAAACGTTATGATGCGGCCTGAATCACAGAGTAACTAATCTCTACGTTTTAATTAAAAATTCTCCTCTTAGCGTTACAAAGACAAATAAAGTTAGAATTTGTCTTTGTAACGCTATATTGTTGCAGCCTAAAACACTGGCACATTGACTGCATTGTCCGAGGCAACTATCAATTTCTCCCCCATGTACGCATTATAATAGGGCATACCGCGCACGAGGTTCATTGATCGATGAGTATCCTCAAAAGTCTAGGCTGTGGATCAATCAAATAAAAATAAAGAACATTATTTTTGATTGATAATCAACATCAGTTTAATAATCATTATTTTGATAGTTATCACATTGTAATATATAAAATTGAATAGACACATATTATTAGGAATTAATTTGAACATAATTTTAATTACACACATATAAATATAGCACTTAAATCATTTTGCTTTGAATTTGTCTACGCCTTAATTTCATCAATGCTTCTTGTCTTTTCTTTTCGATTATTAATTTTATATCTAAGGAGTTTCCATTAGATTTTTGTTGGAAGGTTTCGATGGGTTTACTTTGTATTGTGGTTGCAAACCTTGGCTGGAATTTTTTACCCCCACCAATCTCTAGTGTTTTAATTTCATTTGGTGCCTCAATACATTTTGATACAGTGGGTAGTTGAGATGCCTGAGTAGGATGTGTTTCCGAAATAGTTTTCTGTGTTGATGTAAATGGTAACAGTCTTTTGGCCATTAGTTTTTCCCTAGCAAGCTGGTGTTTCTTCTTTATTTCTTCTGGTGTGCATCTTATAGGTGAATCGCCAGGCCCTAAAATATAATATTTTGATTTTAGAATTTTAGATTGTACTTATATTAATAGTCTAGAAGAAAAAGTGTAAAAGGATAACAATGCTGGAAAAAAAACAAAGATATGGGAGTAAGATATCGATTTACGGAACCCATTAACAATCAATAGCAAGTAGTTCTTCAACAAATAAGTTAAGATTAAGATGTAATCTTTGGTGTTGCAACTGTCCATTCACTATGGTAACCACTTACAATCAATAACTTTTGTGATCATAATATGTGTAATGAAACGAAAATCACTAAAATATAAGGCTCGACCGAGAGCTCGGTCTCGGCATTCTCGGCTACAAATCCAACCGAGAAATTTGTCTCGGTTCTCGGCTAGTTATAGCCGAGACTCTCGGTCATGACCGAAATTGCAACTTTGGTTGGATCAGCATTAAAATTTTACTGCGCGTGGCCACGCACCGCAGGGCGAAGTCGATTGAAACATGGCTGCAACAAATCAATCCAACTTATGGGCAGCTCATGATTCGATAGAGTTGGAAGGCGAGCCAATGACCAATGACGAATACAGTTCAAGCTCTGTGATAGAATTAGCGCTAGAAAGCTTTCTTGGAGAGCCAAGACTGCAAATTAATAACATTTTTTTAATAATTGGTTTTCGTTACTTTATAAGGTGCTTAAGCCTGCAGCAAATAAGTTTATATCTGCGCCGCCTACTAGTGTAGCAAGTGAACAACTGTTTAGCATAGCTGGACAATTGTATGACAAGAGGCGACACTCTTTGGATGGCGAAAATGCCGAAAAATTGTTTTTTTTTTATGTTATAATATAATGTTATTTAACTTTGATTATTGAAACAGTTAATTTTGTTAAGCAATAGTAGTGTATTAAATAAAAGTATTAAAATAATTTTTGTCTGCTTTCTGCAATTTATACCATACCTGTTTCTGTTTCAGCATCCTTCCCAAATGGCATCGAACTGTATCTCCCAAAGACCATGCCACTAGTAGACGGTTTATTCACATTTATTACAGTTGGTGACTCTGGCATTGAGCTGTGGCGTCCAAAAATAGACTTAGAAGATGGACTACTGTCATGCACTACAAATTCTTTAATGGTCCAACTATCTTTACTCATGTTCATATTTTTTGGCTTTGATATATCCATTTTAACTGGCATTTGTGTTAGCCTGTCTAATGCACTATCATTTAAATTGCCAACTAAGTTATCAAATGAGTCATTGTTTAGCTTTGGGGAATCACATTTCTTAATATTATTCACAACTGGTGATTCTAATTTTATACTATTCAGTATAGCATCCATAGAGTCCTGGTCCATTTTGAAATTAAGGTCTGATCTTAACGTTCTATTGTTAAACTTTGATTCGTAGCATGGTCTTTTTGCAGTTGATTCATTTTTAAAATTTTCCTCTACAACTTGACTGGCCTTTATGAGACATTCATTCATAGAGTCATCTGATTCTAAAGCTGCATCTGGATCAGGTTTTACAAAATTTGAGCTGAGTACATTTCTTCTCAAACATCGAGAATTACTTCGTAATCTGCTTTTAGGAGAATACTCTGGAGACAAATTAAATATATCATCTTCACTCCCTGAGTTTACTTTTTCTGTACAAGTATTTTGGGGTCTTTTAGGTATTAACTCATGCAAATTTTGATTCAGTTCTATCAGTTCCTGGAATAATTGAGTCTTTTTCTGTGGAAGTTTTGTTGGTCTTCGTTTAGGCAACTGTCTTTCAATAACTTTAGGTCTTACTATTCTTTTTGAGCGCCGACTGACAGGGGTAGAATTTTTAAGACGTGATTTAGCTGCTTGTTCTGATTTTGGCGTATAAAAGTTCCATACAACATCTGTTTCTCCTTCTGCTCCATCTTGTGTACATAAGAAAGGCACAGGGCTTGCTGCATCTGAATCATACATAGAGTCACTATCCCTCGACGGAGACTCAGCCCGATGTTCTGGTGTGGAACATGACACTGGAAAGTGAATACACCGAAATTTAATTAGCTGTAATGATAGTATTTAGTATCTAAATACATACATACTTGTTTTCAGTTGAGATTATGTTTATCTATGTTTGATAACATTTTATTATACCTAATATGAATCAATAATTTTCTTACCTTTATTTTTATTCTTCGTCGACACCATTTCTTTTGTATTGTTATTACGTTTATTCATACGAATGACCAGCGATGCTTATTATTAATTGTTTTCATAGAGTTTCCTTATAACATATGATTAATATTGCTATTTATAGGCAATTTCTTGTACATGAATCAAGCAAAAGCAAAACATTCATTCGTGTATGTATACGTATTTATTATATTCTCAACTGTCATACATTGGCATTTGGCATTATAATCAACTGTGAACTGTCAAACATTGGGCATAGACCCATCAAAGTTTATCAGACTGACCAATATTTACACAGAATAAATAAAATACTTTTAGCTCGCGAACTCGGTATTACTTTGAGGGAATAAGTTTGTTCGTCACTGTTCGATTTAGTTGGCTGTAGGTTGAGAAAGGCGACGAACATGGAAAATTTCCTTAAACTACTGCGCGATAGCTGTGCCAAAACGCCCAACACTTAATATGAAAATATTTGTGTTAACATAATGCTGTGCACCAACAATTGTATTGTCATCGAATCTTATAATTATTATCGATCAATTTGTGCATGTTTTTATAGAAACAAATAAATAAATGATTAAATGATATATATTTTTTTACTATAGCAACATCTTTTACTATCATTCATATTATAATAAATTGGCGTGTAAAAAATTTACCCCCCAATATAGTATTTAACGATTTCAATTTTACAGTAAAATGATATTGCCATCCATCATACCAAAAGAAAAGAAACAATCATTTGGGCCATAGGGGCCATAGTCACATCTTTGACAAACTATATAAATAATCAGTATATATTTACAATGGCAGCTTCTATTTTACCGTCACAACGACGTTGACGGTAAAAGTAATGTTGCCATCATCATCAGAAATAAAAATGTCAAAGTCAAAACTCTGTCTCTCTCTGCTCTGACGAAATGTCAGTTGATTCAAGTCAGGCGCGTCTGTTGAACGTGTGACTGAAAAAAAAAATACTGTATCTTCGCGACTCGCGATGCTCATTCGGAAGTGACATTTACATAGTGAAGTGTTATAGAACTCGCAAAAATGTTGGCCGACGGCGAAGTGGTTGGTGATGGGTCATGGAACCTGACGATCTACGTAACGGACCTCAACGAGAAACGGACTATGGTCGTGAAAGGAGATATGCATATTGGAGGGGTAATGCTGAAATTGACAGAAAGCTTTGGTCAGTATTATTATGATTTAACTATTTCCTTGTAACCTTTTAACTTCGCTATAACTTTTAAAATTAGAATAATGAGAATAAAAAAAACGAATGCCAAGTTTTAAATACGACTTCTGACTCATACGCATTTTCATTCAGCCTTGAGTTTATTGTGATTTGTTTATCTGTAAAGTCAACACGGTTATTTACGTAATGTTTTGTTTTCTATCATTATTCGAAGCAAAAAAATAACAAAATTAAATGTTAATTCCTGGTGTCAAATTGTTTCGGAACTTTTGAACTTGACTGAACCTTATTTTGCCCTGCTAATGATAAATTGTCAATTGTAATTGGAATTGTTTAAGTATCTTTTTTTTTTTTATTTATTATATGGACTTTGTCGCTGAGCGATTACATCGTCCTATGTGGACAACAATTAAATAAAAACAATATGTACAAAAAAGAAATGAAATCTTAAACTAACTTAAACCTAGATCTACCAACTTTATAAGGATTTGTACATCCTGTATATTGATACTACCTTTGTATTTATTTGTTCTGGCCACATTGCTCCCTTTTTAGGTATTAGAAACTTATTTATTATTATATTTTGGTAAAGAGCAGTTATAAATAATATCTATATAACAGATACAATAGTATCTAAGCTACAAAAAAAACTTAAAATCATTTGAATATAATAGAGTAAAACTGTAATTATCTGGCTCTAGCTCTGTTGTCTGCTTAAAAAAAAACACAAAACCATCCTTATATATTGGCTCTGCCTACTCCTGTTATAATTCAAAAATAACATCATAGATAAATTATGAATTTTAGCATTAGAAAATATTTTTCTATTTTGTTATTCTAAAACATCAATTACAGTGATTTACTTTCATACTTAATCAAAATAATATACCTTTCACTCTGTCACAAAACCTAAAGCTTTCTGACAAAATCATCCTCTATTCAAACAAATCCAATCCAGGACTTGACTCTAGTAGCACATTGAGATATTAGAATAATGGCACTAATATAACATGTGTTGTGTTATAGAAATGAAATTTTATGAGGATGTATGAATGTGTTTTACGCCTTATGGAACGGATTTTAATGAAACTTTGCAAGACCATAACTTATATTTTTTAACACAATAGAATATAAAAATGTAATATGCGAAAAATAGGAGTATGTATAAATATTTCTATAATTTATTTTTAATTAATTAGTGTAAATATAGTTTTATTGCAGAAGTTGTTAGTCTATACTAATATTATAAAGCTGAAGAGTTTGTTTGTTTGTTTGGTTGAACGCACTAATCTCAGAAAGTACTGGTTCAATTAGAAAAAATCTTTTTTTGTTGAATAGTGCATTTATTATCAAGAAAGGCTATATAACATCACGCTATGATCAATAGGAGCAGAGCAGTAGTGAGATATGTTGCAAAATCAGGAAAAATATTCCAAATTACCACGCGGACGAAGTATCGAGCGCCTCCTAGTATAATATAAAAGTAAAATAACCAATTCGTTTAAATATTCAAAGTAATCACACTTAAAAATCCAGTTTGCTTTGCTGACTGGTCCAGATACCAATAAAAGCACTACCTGTCTGATTAAATAGCGGAGTGGGCAAGACGCAGTTATATGTTAGAGTGGGACAGCATATGCGCGTACGCAAGCACGCGTCCTTCGCGGCCGATTATGTCGTGCGGACCTCGCTTTTTGCCGACACTCGGGCAGGTGAACTACCGATCAGCTATGCGTTTAAACAGTATTTTTAAATGAAGATGTTTGGGACTAAGGGCTGGAGTAGGCAGACAAAGAGGCAGATGCCTTAAGTTCAAATACAAACTAGTTTTACTCGTAATGTACCTATCTAAAGTTTAGCAGTTTTAGAGGTAGGTATGTGTATTTTTTGTCGAACACGAATGTTTTTTCAAAGCTGCACATCTATTTCTGTGGCGTTCAAAGATGTTGAATGCCGGACATAGGCCTTTCCCAAGGGGTTGTCCATTGTCCATTGGCTGCCTGCAACCCTCACCAGGTCGTCGGTCCACCTTGTGGGAAGCCTGCTCACGCTGCGTCTTCCATTCATGTTCAATGTTCGTACAATGTTACATCGTCTATTTATTAGATATTTAAAAATCCTTTGACCTGACTGACGATTAACGCACAGCCTACACTACTTAGTCTAAAAAGCTGAGATTTTCAACATGGGCTCATTTAATAACGTAGATGAATGCTTAGAAAAGATTTTTGGAAATTCACTCCCTAAACGGGAAAAAAGAACGTCCATAATTATCTTACTAATATTAGAAATGTAAAAGTTTGTGCGTATAATTTTTACGTGAAAGAGTACCTAACAAATACCCATTTGTTACTCTTTCACGTAAAAATTATTGAACGGATCTGGATGAAATTTGGCGAGTTCGACCGTCACAGAGATTATAGTCTGGAATAGCATAATTATAGGCTCTGGAATAGCATACTTTTTATCGCGACAACTGACATCCACGATCCATCCATCCGCGGCAACAGCTAGTTCCGCCATACTTCTAAGACAAGATTTATTAATTCGCGTCATGTATCACTATGTACCTATTATGCATCTAGGTATAGCCGATAAATTCCAAAGACGCCTTCCAAACACGTATAATGTATTCCATAAATAGCTTTACCTATATTACCATAAAATACCTAGGTAGGTATATTGAAATAAGTTCAGTAGAGGAAAAATCTTGGCTTATGAATATGCAATTAATATCTTTCTGGATGTTTCTGACACTGCTCAACGGCGCGCAATGATTTTAAACGAAAACAAAATGAAAAATGCCAAATGAGAAGTCAGCTTATTTGCCTACTGCCGGGTTTCGCTGACTGAACTCGGAGAGGTATATAGAGCCGTAGGAAATAACCGGCAAATAACTCGGGCTACTCTTTTTAATCGCCAGATACCAATTTGATTTTGGTGGGCTCTAAAACTATCTTATAACGTGAAAACTAAAACTATTCTACCTACTATATACTACTAATTAGCTACTTGAAAAAGTACAAACTACAATTTTAATTGTGATAATTAGAGAAACCTCGTGCTGTTTTATGACGTCATATTCCCATGACGATTTAGTAGTTGGCATGTTTCTTTCGCGAAAATGGGACCGTAATAGATATTGAAAATATTCAAGATTCGCAAACTTTCAAAGCATATTAACCATTTTATTTACTTCTTTAACTATTTTAAATGGTCTTTGTTGTCAAACCATACCTATTAGCAAACATTGGGATCAAGTGCGTAAACAATTTAAATTTCTCACCTACGCCAAAATAGCTTTGATAAACTTTCAAAATGGCGGCCTTTCGCCCACTTAAGTCCAAAACTCGTATTACTTATGTATTATGCAAAGTCCAAAGCTCCCGTAACAACGATCAACTGCGTAGTTAGTAGTTGTAAACAAAATATACATTCTATTTATCATATTTTGATATGTTAGTGTATTAACAGCATTGAAATACAAAATTTATTTATCAATGATTCAGAGCTTCCTAATTCCTACTACAAAGAATTTGGGACATTATTGTGTCTAAATCAATATTATGATATCTGTGTATTCGTTATTGGTATAGTAGGCTTATATCCTCTTTGTATAGAGGAAACCCGTGCCTAGCAGTGAGGCGGTTATGGGTTAAGATAATGAAGAACAAGAAACTAAGCTATCCCACTAACAAATAATCCGACGTTACGGATATAAATAATCCTAAGCTTGCCGATTTCTTCTTACATTTTTGACTCATCAAAAAATATATATTTAGATTTGAGGGTTCTTTTTAGCGTTTCACGCTAAAAAGAAGAAGAGTAATTTATGAAGTCACTTAAGTTTGGCTTCGCTTGACTTAAGTCTCCTTGCTTGCAGCATCATGCGCAATTAATTCTAAACGTAATGCCTATATAACCTACGTTGAGAAATCTATTGAGTTCAAACCTATCCACCAAACTATAAAACAAAAAATACTAACCTTTTAGGCTTTGTTGAATTCGGTAACATTTTTTTGATATGAAAACTTTTTTAGACACGCTGAGCTCTTTTTGGGCGAACAATAATCATGGAGCTTGCGTCATCGACATCGAATGCTTTCCTTATTCAAACTTTTTGGGTGAATAAAAATCATGGAACTCGCGTCATCGTCACCGAACGCATTCCTTATTCAAAAATAATTACTAATAGCTCGACGATACAATTCACAAGTTACCTACTTAGTTTTCACTTCTATCGACAGTCCCCAAACACTGCCCCGCATGTTTTTTTTTGACCAGTGTTAGACTATGAACGTGATTGCTAGGCGCGGCGACTGCTATCAAAATGTACCTACAAATTCTTGGAGCAAAATTTGATAGCCGGATTCCGGCTCGAACAATGTTATTTATGCTATTGCATGTTTCTAGCTGTCTGCGCAGTATAGTATGGTCACACCATCGCTATTTAGGAGTGGCAATAACCGCTGTCATTTCTAAGAATTGCCACAACTTTAGTGAGGATTTACAGCTCAACACTGTATTGTAATATGCATAAAATCAATTTAACCATACATAAAGGTATAATATTAATGGCTGCCAAAGAAAACGGAGACGTTTTCTGGCATCAATAATAGACCTCATTAGTCAGTCGGTAACAGTGAATGGTAGACGGGATAATGATTCTCCTTTGTAAAGGAAGTTATCTTTCTAAAGATAGATAAAAGAAAGCAATATTTTAAAGATGTTGGCCGCGGCTCTGTCTGCATGGTTGTCAGTTAACGCGATAAATTTACGACCTATCAAAGAGATAATCCTTCTCAAAACTATAGTCCATAGGGTACGGTAACTGCTTACCATCAGGCGCGCCATATGCTTGTTGCCACTTAAAGAAAAAATGTCCTTCTCAATTCTAAAAAAAACTTGTAGTAAGTGAGTATGAAACAAAACCCTATACCAACCCGTCTGGCCAGCGTGGTATATTAAGCTAATCAAATCAAATCATTATATACCTCCAAATGTTTGGAGGAGACCCAGTGGGACGTTTATGGGTTGAGATGATGAAGTGAGTAGGAAACTTATTATCTACTGGGTAAAGAAGCTCAGAGATCGCTGCAGAATAACAACTTTCGACTTACTGTTTGGTGTAAAAACCAGCCAAATGCGAAGCTTACTAGAAGCAATTACTAAGGTCGAGCAAATCACACCTAAAAAAATCTTATTCGAAAGTTCCTTGTATGGGTAATATCTATAATATGAAAAACTCAACTGTAAATAGATTGTAACATGAGTTTATAAGGCACACAGACGGACGGACAGACAGACAGCAGAGAACTACTATTATTAATAATAGAGTCCCGTTGGTAGACTTTAAGTCTGAAGCTCTACATACGGCCTATGAGTTTTTTTAACCGACTTCCAAATAGGAGGAGGTTCTATGTTCGTCTCTGTGTATGTTTTTTTTTCTTTTTTGTATGTATACCAATATCTCGGTCAGTTGTGAGCCAATTTTTTAAATTTTTATTTTGTTTAAGAGGGTACACTTTTCGAGGTGGTCCTTTGGATCCCCGAGATACACCAAGTTAGTCAACTATTTTTGGTATTAAAATTAATAATTTTTTAAGAAAAAAATTAAACCGACATCAAAAAACGAGAAATAACTGAATACAGATTAAAGTCTGTCGTTGCTAGGTTCATCCTGTTCACCTAATATTCAGCTTGGCACCGACTTAATTTTTTCGCTTTTTGAAGCCGGTTTTTTTTTTTTTTAAATCGTATTCTACAATTTCTTCGGCGCTTTACTTTTGAAAAAAAGTATAATGAATTTCACCTTTATCGTAGGGCACCGTGGTACGCGTAAACAGATAAAATGGAAAAAACAAGCTACACAAATTATTTCATTATCGCACACATTATCGCATTTAGTATAATAATATGTAAGTAATCTAGTTTGTCTGTATCGTACACTGATAAGATTGTATTTATTTATATAGATTGAACAATTACAAATTCTCCAATCAGTGGCCGCAGTACGTATATAGTCTTATTTTCAATATAGAACAATAACAACTTCAAAGCTAGGTAATAAAATTGGGCTATCAATGATGCATTCAGCTGATTAAAGACGTTTTGGTCAGCTACTACATATATGTGTTTTGTCAGCATACAATTTACTGATAAATCATTGATTTTATTGCTGACCTGATGCTGCCGACGGTTTATTTTGACGGCTGCCAAAAACATATTATGCTGTCAAAATATTTTTTTTCCTGTCAACTTTATGACAAGTAAGCCATAAAGTTGACATCTTACGGCCCAATATGACGTCAAAATATTTTCAAATCGCAAAATATTATTAGTTCATTGGTCTAAGTTTTCTTCACTTTCGAGACGGATGCGTGTACGCACACGTTCCGAGAAGCCGCCATGTTGAGTTGTTGTATTTCCGGCGACCCCCCCGTCCTCCTCCGGCTGGTGTAGATAACGCGTTATCATCCGCTCATTGTTCCTCCATGCTGATGAGTTGCTTGACCAACCACACAGTAGCGAAGGGCGTTGACTTGCTAGATATTTTTAGCGTGCCAAGCCAATATTTTGAAGGGCTACACGATGTATGGTTTGGTTTGAGACGAAATTTAATACACTCTGACTTCTTAGCCAAGATTATGCTCGTAGATTTTTCTGCAAACAAACAAGTTTACGGCCCGCCTGATAGCCTATGGTTTCACTTGCGTGTTGCCAAGCTAAATATTAACACCAGTGTTTCGTGATGGAGCATCCCTAGAATAGGATTTAAAAAATAATAGGATAACTTTTTTCAAACGCCTCCCTAAATGGAGACCAGTATACAGGTCTTTCGTTTCTATGAGTATACTCACACTCGAAATACAGCTACGTGGCCACACCACTATGTGTAGAATTTAGCTGTCGTTTTCTGTAAAATGAAGCTGTATATTATATGCTGCTATACAAATAAATAATTAATTATATCCCGAAGGTAATCTTTTCCTCATTAAACAGGAAACGTGGCTTGATTCTATATTAGTCACTCGACTAATTTGTAAAAACTAGCTATTGTATGGCATATCAGGAAACTGACTGCATTATATTAATTTATCTATGCTTACTGGATGTACACATCCTGGATAAAGTCTGCGCAATTCAATATTATTACTGCATTTTTGTATAAAATACATTAATAGCTCGAGCTAAGTGGAGCTACGATCATCGAGAAATGCCTGAGGGCAGCGATATGGATGCGAGAAGCTGAGAATCGTACTAAGTGGCAAAAAATTCGCTTGCTAATAAAAGTTGTCAGTGTGGTGACGAATTAAAAATACAAATTATACTGCACGGTTAGTTTAGTAATTTTTCCTCTGCGCGGCGTATTGTAGGTACGTTCGATCCCCACGCGGGACACAGGATGTCGTAATAGTCGACGAAGAAAGTAAGTCAGGCAGACAATATCCACTGCCAGAGAACTCGAACCAAAACCCTGTGCCAACCCGCCTGGCCAGCATGGTATGGTGAGGAGACCAGAGAGCCCAGCAGTAGGACGTTTATGGAATGATATGATGATGAATAAAAGTCTATACACAAACTTGATATCAGACGACATTCACAAATCAGAGTTACAATCTGATCCTATCCCAGAATTTTACGCGGTCACAGATACCAGTGCTTCTACTTAAAAAGGTATATGATTAACGATAACCAGGTTCAAAAAGCCTGTATTCCTGGCATCGCCAAACTAAGTACCCATCATGATTTGGGTCACTGGCTCATCTGCCGCCACTGGCAATAAAATTACAGCGACATTTTACAAACATCATACAAATTTGTCACAATTGAACATAAGGCATAAATAAATTTGCATGCTGATGAGAATGACAGGGCAGCAGATATGAATCGTCGCTTAGAGGTCTCGTAACCTACATATTTTCAATAACTAATACATGAATCTAACTCAGACTATAGAATCGAACGCTCTGTTATCGGCGTGTGTTCGTAGAGGCGGGTGGCGCGTGAGCTATCTGCCATGGGTGAACTGATAAGTGACATCCTAGCTATTAACAATGAAGGCCTTGTGTCAATATGTCCTGATGTTGATAGGCAGGTCGTTTCGCTTGAAAGGAAGCCTTGTCGACGCTCTTAATGGTAGCTGTTGTGAGATAATCATTTGTATACGTAGGTGTTCTTTAAATGGAATTATTGTTGATGTGCCTTTGCATGTTGTCTGCACATTTGATGAAAAGAAAACGTTTTTATTTTATTGTTTAGTTTGTTATCAGAATGTCTCTTTTTCATCGTTATACGTTGAAGTCGAAGTTTTACAACTTGTTATAATTAACGTAACAAGTCTATTGATAAACATCATCAGATCATGGTCTAATTAATTTATTTTGTTTACTAATAACTGATTTACTTTATGCAATAAAATCTTGTTTTAGAAACATATACATTCTACATTATTATTTGAGTTTTGGATCCAGAATCATACCTTGAATGAAAAACACTTTACTTCTATTTGAAAAATCGAGATATGAACTTACAACAATAGCAACTAAGTTACAGAAACTGCTTACTATCAGGGAGGCCGTATGTTGGTTTGCCTCCTCAGTAGTATGAAAAAAGAGTGTAGATGTCCACATAGGTTTTTAAGAAGTTGAGATTTGGACCCAGAATTATACCTTGCGGTACGCCTTACCTAAATATCTTCTAACAAAATAACCGTGCACTACTACTTTACAAGGTGTGATTTACAGATAATAAAAGCAGCTACCACGGTGGTTACTTCCAAGTAGTGTCACCAACTATGGCACAGCCGGACGCTAACGGTTGCGCGCATTCCTGCTCTCTCACAGCCCGATGGCTAATTGCCGTGATCTTACTACTCAAAGCGTATTGTGTAATGGGAATCTGTCTTTGAATATTATGCCAAACCATCTTAGTGTTCTGTATAGATCATAGATCCCCAATCCGCCTCTTTTTGAAGTAATTTCATTTTAACAATTGACATACACGATGAATTTTTATTGCTGTCGGTTTTTTCCTACTAAAAAGGCAAACAAGCATACGGCCTGCCTAATGGTAGGCAGTTACCGTAACCTACCGTAAACACCTTCGCAGAATTCCATACAATACATAAAAGAAACCTCGACAAGGAGCTCAATCCACAACATAATAACAACAGTTAATTGGTAGAACAGTATTGTTTACATCTTATGACGGCTAAGATCATCCATAACTTATCATCTTTCTACTTATTGTGTAATAGAAATTGTTTTTTTTATCATGCAATACCTTTCACTTTCCACCTATAATTTAATACTATGTGTATAACTGCATCGCTTAATTGAATATTGCGCGATCAATCTTCTTCTTCTGCCTATCCTCTTACCATGTTATTTAAGGTTGGAGTCGGTGAAAATTTATTACTCTTTCATTTTCTATCATCCGTCATGTGAACATTCATACCTTTTCCATGCATTTTATTCATTAGTCTTTCTCTTACTACTTCCATCAACGCTCTCTTGGTTCCTTCTCGTCACATATCCACCAATCGATAAATATAAATTATTATCTGACCCATCTCGCATTATTACTGTCTGCTGCATGTTTTGCAAAAGACATCGGATGCTTAGTTACACGTAGTATTATCTTTTATTCCAGTCTTGTAGTCGTCTATCGTATTGTATAAATGTGTCTCGTCTTAAGATAATGAGACTACTTTATTTACACCATTTGTATAATATCTTCCTTTGTTTAATTATAGATGTTTATATAGAAATTTATCTTATAAGGTTAACAATAATATACTACCAACCTATCCCTGAGTCAAAGTTTAACTCTATGGTAATCAAGATCCTTATAAAGACCTGTGCTTAATAAAATTGCTTATTCGTAAGCTCATGTTATTGTCAAGAACGATTTACCAAGTATTGCTTCACACGGTCTATAGACTTATTTGCAATTAAAATTAAGTAGCATAAATTATATTCAATGAGCATAACTAAATAGGTATAATAAATTCATGCAAGGAACTCAATGCGGTTCTTGTATTTCGAATGATTATTTCTTAGGTACCTACATTCTGCTTCAGCGTGCCGTTAGACGATGACTATTTCGGACGTGCAATTCCCCACTTATTAATGATACGTAGAGATATCATCACGTAATGTGTGTCGCAACAGTCTGTTGGCTATAAACACCAGTGACTATGACTATTAAAGACAGCCATCCAATAGTATTAAACTCTTAACGAACATCGAAGGCGCTTCATTCTTGCACTGCTCGATTGCCATCAAGCGATCATGTAACTCTGATTGATGGCAATAAACATTATAAAAACCGGACTTAAGGCCACTTGCTTAAGATGCAGCGATTTGTTCTTTTCCATACATATTTTAAGTTGTTTTTGTGTCGTAGTACGTAAATGTTCTCCGTCATACGCATTCGCAAAACGGAACACGGGACGCATTGTTCTCGATTGTTATGCAAAACTGACACGCGCTCAGTAGTTTACTTGTCAATCATATGACACATAATATAAACCTCATATGCCTTCTGAATGATAATCGTGTTTCACAAAGAAATATTTTCTTAAACACACCACTTTCTGTTGGAATTTCTTTGTCATGTCATTTTTTTTAAACTCGTTATTACTGAAGTATTTCATGAAGCAAATTGTTTATGACGTTGAGCTCAAACCACAGTGTAGGTAACGTGATTCAAGATAGCAGATGACTCCGCAGCGGTCATGCATGATTCCGACCGGTTTTTCTGCAACATTGCCCCGTGACGTCATCGCGAGAAACTGAGAACAACTGATACTTATATGGTAAAAAGGAAAATAAAAAAGGTGCTTAATTTATTAATGTCTTCTTGGAAATTTAAATATCAGTTACAGAGGCCTCGTAAATAAACAGGCATGTAAATTTACACACTACAAAGTGATTAAAATATTTACTTTGACGCTTAGAAAGTTTGCTATGTAATAAATTCTTGTTAGTGTTTGATGAAATATGTTGCAACTTGCTTAGTTAGCTTCTTTAGGTCAGGTAGATTTTACTTGATCAACGTATATATTTGCATAGAGCAAACGATATAAATGAAACTCACCGAGCTTGTTTTATTCCCAACTTACAGTTTTGAAACTTTGTTTTATTTGGCATCGGTGAACACCATTCAATTTTGTTAACAGCATCCAATTTGTGGTAACCTTATTGTTTTCATTTCACAACCGGCTGGATTCTTTTCTCTTTTTTTTTATTGGAGGCCTGTATCGGCAATAAATCGTATGGTGTAAAAATTAAATTCCAATTCTCGATCCGATTCAATTTTCTATTTATAAACGTCTGAGTTCATTTCCAATGAGGTTCTTTAAGAAATATTACGCACTGTTTCTAGGAGCTATGCTATAGTATTGAGGTCTTGCCAACCGATCATACAGCATCACCGGTAATAAATTGGTTGCGTCATGTATCATTTGAACGCTTTGTTAATTTCATCATAAATTTGGACCAGTCATCGTAGTACACATTTCGGTATGAGATCATGAAATAGGTAAATTGTACAAAGTTTTTTCACGATGATGGATTTTAAGCTCTTATCCTCATGAAATAAGTAACATTATAGTTACATACATTACACATTATAAAGCCATTAGGGCTAATTGCTTCACCTCTTACGCTACAGTAGAAAACATAATTATTATCTCGCCATCCGTTTTTTTTATTCTAACAACCTTAACCTCTACATAGTCTTTATTCAATAAGAGTCACCAGATGTTTATATCATATTGTAATCCTTTATGTCGTGATCTAGTTGTTTTCTCTTTGGGCCAAGGTCTCGGGTGTGACACCGCGCCTTTATTTACACATCCATTAAACACTAATGTTGGTTTCCAGCTCTTTGTTCTGAGTTTATATTCTCTTTATATTTACTAACAGGTTTTTTATGGACGGCCTTTGAATTATCTGCTCTTTAAAACACAGGAATATATGGTTTACTAACAAAGTTGTGTCGAGTAGACTTGCCTTCGTTCATGTCTGTTTACCAATCGTTACTAGCAACATCCGAACACTCATTGACACCTACTTGTAATATCTTATCTTTTAATAATTTACTTCTCGTCATCATCATCATCATCATCATGATTTTGATTTTTTAACTATACATCTCTGTACTTTCTTATGTAGTTAATAAACCGGTGTATTTACGTAGATGACTCTATTATTTTAATGTCGTGTTATGAAGGTTAAATATATTTATAAGTTTGTCGTGTGTTAAACGTGTTAATATAAAATGTTGTGTCCCAAGGTTAATAATAATTACAATAATACGACGGTATGTGTGTCACGCGATGTGGTCATATTTTAGGTGTTGTAGGGACAACAATTTGAGGAAAACATTGCTGAAATTATGTACCATTTTGTGAAATACGCCTAATTTAAAGAAATCGACACACTATCTTATTTAGTCATAATCTTATTTAAAAACAGTTATTTTAGTAAAGTGGTTAAAATGAGCTCCATCATTTTTTATGTTTAAAAAGACAAACTACTCTCGAACCGAACTCGGAACAACAACACAATTTTTTGTCCCGTGTAGAGATCGATCCCACAATACGCCGCGTGGTAAATGGCAAAATAACCACTAACCGACTATATTAACATTCTAATGACAGTCGATCTTTTTTATCCACTTACATTATATATATTTTTAAATATGAAAAACATTCCTACCCAGCTCGCCTGCTTACCCTTTAACAAGTTGTGTGTTAAGCTGACATTTCCGTCAAAAGAAAAAAGAGACTATTCATTTGCAGAAATGACTGATGGACTCTTTGTCTGGGTTTTATTTCCTTTGCTTGCTTTACTCAAATGGTAATGCAAAGTTTGTTTTATTATTTTAGTACCTTTTCTGTATCTTTTTATGTTTACAGATATTTTGCCATTTGCTTTTTAGTTTTAGGCATCTTGATTCTAAGCGTATTTTGATTGTTCTTGCTGAAGCTTTATTTGTTCCTTGACTATCGCTTATAGTTTGTTTTTCATACTGCCTAGGTGCGTGTTGGCAACCCAAACATGTAACATTAGGATTTTGTGTTATGGCGTAGGAAAATATTTGGCTGTGGTTGTCTGTAGGGTGGCGGTCCGTACTTAGTCAAGTTTGCTTGCTTGTATAGCGTCCTACTTATTCAGGACGGTAAAGAGGACCTCCCGTCCTCTTGAATTGTTTTGTTGAATTGTTGATTGGTCTTCAAAATACAATAATAATTTCATAGAAATACTTGTGCAATTGCCTCGATAGTTTTGACGTAATGAAATACACTATTAACGTAGACAAATTACGTGCACGTGTCTGTTTCAATGTCTCATATTATCCTGTTGTTCTGTCTTGATTTGAAATTAAGTGGTTTTCCTTATTAAAATGTAAACGAAAAACAACTCCATTAGTATAGGTAGGTAATATGTTATATTTGATGGATATTTGTAACTGAAATAATTATAATATTACATTGCCGAGACGTAGACAATTTCGGTAGGCTAGTCCACAAATTGTAATTTGCGCAGTGAATTACAGAGCTAGTTATGGTTCATATCATCCAAAAAATCCGAGTTCCGATTCTTTGCGGCCACTTTTGCAAACGCATCTTTGCTGTACAGCGTCAGCCATGTTTCATATTATTGATTTTATAGCTGCTCATGCTGTTTAAACTAGAATGTCTTATCCAAAAAAGCAAATTGCGTAGGATTTACATAATGATCATTGAAAAAACCTTATATAGGCAATATAAAGGTCATACAGTAAAAATACAATTGAAATTGCAAAATGTGTCCATATTAAACTACCATAATGAAGAGAAGGCTATCAAGACATGAAATTTGCGGGACCAAACGTCATAAATGAACATTTAGTGTTGCCGGCATCGTAGAAACAGAAAAGTTTGTAAGAATGGGTGGATCTTTGGTACTCCTTCTCGCAAAAACTACTTAATAGATTTTGATGATAATGTTGCAGCTTTTTATATCAAAATAGCACAAAGGCTATAATTAAGAAATGAAGAAGTAGTAAAACTTAATCTTCTAAGAGAAGAATTGCCGCAAAAATATTTAACACGAAATCTTTTTATTATAGAAGACGTATTTCGACGTCAGACGTTAGACGTCGACTTCAGCTGAATGAATCCCAGCCTTAAAATGTAACTAGCACATTGTGCAACCACTGTACAGTTCCAGATGTTACGCATTCGGGTTTAGTCGACATAAACGACGAATATTTACGGATGCTAATGGCTTGCCAACGATCGGGTTACGGGAACGTAAAATGTCAACAACTACTGCCAAAAGTCACACTGTTTTAGATGAAAATTGATTAACAAAATTAGGTACTGAGTATTTAAGAGAATGCACCATACAAGCGAGCAAGTCCGACTAGGGAAGGGCTAAAGAACCACCAAGACCACAACCAGATAACATACAGTTGTTTGTTGTGCTCCTGTGCGTGCCCATTTTAGAATGCGTTTTTAAATAAACTTTACAAACATATAATTCTCGAACAACTCAGTCTCAGAGAAAACGTTTATGGATCACTCAAAGTTAAGTCCTGTGTGGAAATAGAATCCATAACTTAGCGCAGTGTCGGGAGCCAGATGACCACAACTACTCATTGAAGTCTGTTGCCACCCAAATATAAAAACCTTTTTGGTTAGTATATTAACAGTTTCTATAACTTCTAGTTTAATTTTAGTCGAATAAATGTTTTCTGTTAACATCCTGGATAATGTTTACTCCACCGATCGTGGTTTAGGCACACACTTTATGCAAACATTCATATTTGCTTATTATGTTTGCTATAATTATTAAAACAGGGGCCAAGTCGGTTTATGTTATTGTAAAGCTATTTTAGACGTCGTTACTCTGGATTCACAGCCCTCTTTATCCCGATTTATTATTATGAGTTACGTAGGCACATTTCAAATGTATAATTATACATAGAGATGAATAGTTTATTTAGTTTGGACGCGCTAATCTCTGAAACTACTAGTCCGATTTAGAAAATTCTTTTTATATTTGATAGTGTAATTCTTGAGGAACGTTTAACATCACGCTTTGACCCAAGAGGGGCATGGCATTAACAATAAACGTGGCATTCTGAAGGGAACAGCTAGTATTTTCTATTGGAACAAGAAGTTAGCGTGTTTCAATTTGTTTTTCATTAGTCAGTCGTGAGATTTTTTCGTTTCCATGTTGTAGCTGTAGGCTAATGATATATCATTGGATGAAAAATATGTACAAACATTTTAAATAACAGATTTCATATATTATTATTAAATTAGTTATTTGCTATTCAACTCTATTGAATATTTATATAATAATTCTTTAAGTTTCGATATTTAAATTAATTTAAAAGAGCCACCGTTCGAAGAGACGTCATAATACATATAAAGTGCGCGTGCGACGCAGTAAATTGTATTTTTTTTTACAAATGGTGGATCAACATCGCTATAATTAGTCCATCGGTGAAATAAATTTATATTCAATTATTCAATCAATCAATCAGCCTATCTCAATCCACTGCTAGATATAGGCCTCTCCTAAATTTATATTACTTACGTCTAAAATAGAATAATAAAATAGATAGATACTAATTTCAATCTCGTTCGCTGCTGTAAACGTAAACTTAACTAGTAAATTCAGCATTCTGGACATTAAGAACTGTATTGGCACGCAAAGTACCCTTTATTGCAAACAATTTTAAAAGGGCATTGGCATTCCAAAGGGCATCTTCAAAGACGCCGCCCGCCCTGGCCAGACACCATATTTTACGTCCATAATGAACGGAGCAGTAAATTGATTGCGTTGTTTTTTTTATACTACTAAGGAGGCAAATAAGCTATCGTCGAATATGGATGCTTGCAACACCAGGCATGCATATTCTAAATTCAAATTCAAAATTCTTTATTCTATCAAACTGTATAAACAATAAGAAGTTAGTAGTTGGAACCTTTCGTTACGCAAAACAATGCCAGTTTTGGAAGGCTTGTTGTAGGTACCCAAGTCCCTACAACAATTTTAGAATACACGTGTGACCTAGTGGTTAAAGTGGTCACCTAGCCACGTGAGTGAGGTTAGATTCCCATATGGTGCAAAACTCTGTATCCATTTCAGCCATAAGACGTCCACTGCAGGCCTCCCCCAAGGTTTTCCACATCGTTTGGTCCTGAGCTGACCTTGTCCATCAGTTGCCCGCGACCTTTACCATATGATCCATAAATATTTGTCTAAGTCTTGGTGTACGTAGTGCTCGTGAATTATTTGTTTGTATAATCCCTTGCTACATCATAGCAACCCATAAATGTCCCAATACTAGGCAAGGGTATCTTCTCTATAAGAAAGCTGAGACAGGTAAGATAATCCACACTCGTTTACCTAATGCGTGTCAGTTGATCAGATGCCTTTAGAACTTCTTCAAAGACAAGTGGGTCAATTATTATATATACTAAATATTATATACTCCTACAAAGGCACTAGTCAATTTATTAAATAGTAACTATTTAATAAATTGTTACAATAAGCTGATTATAATAAGTTAAACACATGATATATTGTATTGTACTGGGTTTCTTAGAAAACTCAGTTGAATGTTCTCTTGTTCTTTTAATCCACAATGATGGCCTCTGGTCCTCGGTAAAGGTCGTTGGCTGTCAGATCGGCATATCATTAAGATGGACGCATCGACGCATCGTTAAGCCGATTTTGAACATGTATTTTAACTTTTGAAGAAGCCGATATCTTAGAGTTTTGGCATTTGAAACTGTCTATCTTTGCCTTTACTGAGAAGTAATGGTTCATGGCCCGCCTGATGGTAAACACTTACCGTAACCTATAAAGGGATTTAACGCGCGCGTTGCCAACCATGTAAAAATATTTCAACTTCTTTCTTGAAAAATCATGTGCTATAGGAATCTTATCTTTCGAAAAGGCCTCGACAGGGTTTTGAGAGAAACATTTTCCTATCCCAAACATACCACAAAACCCTGGAGTAACAAATTTCATGGTCGGCACACGAGTCATATTATGCCCCTGGTATTATAAGTGCTCATAAGCTACAGTAACTTATTGCCATAAAGCCATGAATAAACATTTCTTCTGTTTCTAAGAATATTGCACGCTAAAATTAAACTGCCACCATTTATTTTGCTGGGACTTACAGTAAATATTACTATCATGTTCAGCTATATTAAATAGCGAATATTATCTAGTAAACCCCATCATTTCGTCGCGTATTGTCGTCGCCTTGACAGATAATCTAACACCTACGAGTGCCTGCGACAGCCGTAATATCCTGTTTCGTTTTGTTTATTGCAAGATAGAAATGATTTTATTATTTTGTTTGCAGATTGTAGAATGAATGTTAGTTTTATAAAGCACTAGCCGTTGCCCGCGACTCCGCCCGCTTAGATGTCGATTATCGCGATATAAAGTAGCCTACTCGCTGTGTCAGACTATAATCTATCTTTATGCCAAATTTCATCCAGATCCGTTCAGTAGTTTTTACGTGAAAGAGTAACAGACGTCCATACGTCCTCACAAGCTCACATTTATAATATTAGTAGGAAGACTAGTTGTTGCTCGCGGCTCTGAATATGTAGATATCGGTTGTCGCGATAAAAAGTACCCTATTTCCTTCTCCAAAATACCATCTATTCCCTTGCCAAATGTTTTAACATCCGTCCACGTTTTGGCCGTGAAAAGGCAACAGAATACATGATATGATATGATATTTTCGGGACAACTCACACATCGCTATCTGATCCCAAACTAGGCAGAGCCTGTACTATGGTAACCAGACAACTGATAAACATACATATATATTTCTAAATACATACATAATTATAGATAAATTACACCCAACACAGAACAAACATTCGTACTCTTCACACAAAGATTTGTCCTGAGTGGGAATCGAACCCATGACCTCCGGCGTAGCAGTCAGAGTCACTAACCACTAGACCAACAGGCCAGTCAATACATACAGGTAATCTAGAAAAATTACGTCCGAATCGTGCTCTATTTACCTTAGACGAGTTTCGAAATGAATTGGATTTCAAAACAAATCATAACGTGGTTTTTTATTCGTTGTATTCATATAAATTAGCAAACACATAGTCTGTTACTAGTAAATGATGACGACATCGATATAGGCGGGCGGGTGGATCCGCGGGCAACAGCTAGTATTTTCTAAATCGAATGGAATCGACAACCATATCATGTGTGTCCGGTGCTTTTAAATATTGTACGGTACATAATTGATTTGGCTTTTAAAAGTCAATAAAATGTTAAATATATTGTATGACGAAGCGTGCCGTTATGAAACTTAGTGATTGGCTGACTGGACACAACTTATTTTTTAATAAAAGCAAAAACCTCGTGTCATGCCGTGACTTAGGGCCTTTAGGGCTTCGTTGTCGAAATTGAATTAAGATTAACCCTATTATAAGACCACCCGCATACGATGCATCGATTGTTACAATGAGTACATGCATTATTAAAATTGACTTTAGAATTCTCCGACGTACACAATTGAAACTCATCAAATAATTACCTTGGAGAATTAAGGCTGTGCCTGTCCCAGGCAATAGTTTACTGGCTTTGAAGTGAATTGAGGCGATGTACTATTGACTGGCCTGTTGGTCTAATAGTAAGTAAGTCTAACTGCTAAGCTGGAGGTCGTGGGTTCGATTCCCATAAATAATCTTTGTATGATGAGCATTATTTGTCCTGTGTGGATGTAAATTATGTTTTTTTTTATTTATTCTCTTTTTTAATATTTTTATAAATGTATTTAGAATTATATAAGTACGTTTACTACTACCACTACTAGCGAAAAATTTACTTTATTTTTGTCTGCAAGTAAAAACCATCCGAATGATAGTAAAATGGCATAAAAATCCATTAAGTAGTTTAGAAGACCTAAACGAACATAGGGACAAAAAACGTGAAGTGACAGAGCGTCAACTTTGTCGATAGTACCTTTATGGGTGGTCGTATATTTACTATTCATATTCTAAAACAAAGATAGTTTATATTTACTTAAATTACCTTTTTTTTTCTAGGGAGGTAGGTACCTACCTCGAAAAGGAAAGTTTTGAGGCCAGTCGTGTCAGACGCGCTAAAATTTGTCTCTGAAAATAATAACATTTTGGGACTATTCAGACACAGCCAAATCCTAAATTAAACAGAGCTGTACTATGGCAACCAGACAACTGGTAAACATACTTATATATTTCTATAGCACCCAGATACAAAAGAAACAATCGTGCTCATCACACTAAGATTTGTTTTGGGTAGAAATCGAACCTACAACCTCCGACTTAGCAGTCAGAGTCACTAACCAACCAACACGCCAGTCACCAAACTTAACATCATCATCCCGCTAAAATTCTTGTTCAACAAGAAGACAAAGGATTTTATATCATACAATTTTGAACTTTAATTCTATTAAGTAAAGTAGGTATTTCTTGTGAAGTATTTATTTGTTGAGAAGTGGTTCCCACGCGAAAAGTGTACATTGGTGGCAAGTGTGGAGATAAATATTTGTTTCTTCATTTAACACTTAGTCCCTGACCTTGCTGAAGATCACAAACGCAATGTAATTTAAAATGTTTATACACATAAATTAACAAAAAAATAACAATGATTTCAACATAATAAAATTTGATTCGACATTGTGACATCATTGATAAGTCATCTTTTTTTGGCAACTCCCGCACATAGAGCCCTGTCGCGGACATTCGCGAAGCACTTTCATGATCACCATTTCAACCAAAAGCTGTCCATCGCTGGACATAGGCGCATCACAAACATACAATTTACAGGCACTAAGTACACCAGTCCCTCTAGACAAGTGGCACAAACGGTAGTCGAATCGAATAGTAAAGTACATAGGTGTACGACATTATGTCGTAAAGTTACGTCAAATCCTATGTATTTGCTTTCTATTCTATTCGATTCGCCTACCGTTTATGCCATTTGTCTAGAGGGGCAAGACTGGACACAAACATGGGAATAAAACTCCAACGCCACGCAGAGGTTAATGGTAAGGTAACCACTGAATCAACCATGCAGTCTACACACATTTAAACTATCGCGACATGTTTTATAAGCATTTTATTAATTATGTGTATTATAAAGAAAGATACGCTGCCTTCGTTTTTTACGTCTTGTTTTTATGTTTTAATGCTTATAGATTTCAAATATGAATGCGATGGCTAATACGGAACCTAATCCTTAACCTCCATCCATCCTAAGGTTGCCTGGAAGAAATCGCGCTTAGCGATGAGTCCACCCATTGTACTTGTCTATTTTCTGAATCCATCTAACATAAGTTTTGTTATCTTATGGTGTACAATAAAGAATCATCTATCTATCTATCTAATGATATGGAAAGATATTGTGATAGATGGAATGAAGCCACATAGCTTCTGTGGACGGCAACACTCAACAGTTTCCGCGCGCTAGTGCGATATCTACATCTTCTTACTATAATATATTTTCATTTCATTTTAAAGCTTGTCGTTGCACTATTTCAATTGACTCATTGCTATGCCAGCATGCTATGCCAGCATGTGTATGCACTAAGTCGTATTCGACTGTGATTCAATATGTTGGGAATTTAATTAATTTTAACGGCATTAGTGTGAGACGTCGGCGTCTGTGGCACATGGCGGGCGCCTGGGTGCTGTGTCCCTACCAAAATAGCCGACCAGCTATTTATATAGTGCGCGTATCCGTTCAGTGAGCACGCGCATACCCATCCCCGTATACACAGTGGTTCTACCATAGTATACATTAGTAAGTAGTAAAGAAACTAAGCCAAAATATTAAATTAAATACCTACCGCTGTTTTAATCGGCTTACAAATACGGCCTTGCGAACTTTCGGCATCGCAACTTATGTTGGACTAGATTCCGCCCGCGGTTCGCCCGCGCGTACATTCCCTCGGGAACAGAGTTTTTTTCCGGGATAAAATAGCCTATGTGTTATTCCAGACTATAATCTATCTCTGTGCCAAATTTCATCCAGATCCGTTTAGTAGTTATTACGTAAAAGAGTAACAAACATCCATCCATACTTACAAACTTTCGCGTTGATAAGATTGACAGGATATATATTTATATAATGACAATAATTATAGATTAGAACCCTTTATTACCAACAATTATATCATTGCGTTGTCACAATAATATATTAATCACCCTATGCGTTACGAGAGGGGGCTTGCGGGATAAGACGCGCTTTACGTATTTATAAATCAGCTTTTGCTCAACTCTAAAGGAGATTCCCTACTTCCTACTCTTTATACTATGGCTCAACCATCTATCATTAAAGTATTTTCGAAAATAGGTAAACGACGTGTATATATCATAGGTAGCTTTCAAACAAACCGGTAATGGTTCATCAATCAACCTACAGAACAGCGATAAAAAGGGTGCGTCAAATTGTGAAAGGATGTCGATTTACGATTAATGTATAAGTATTTTGCATGTAAACGTGTAGTTCTATGTAAATTACACTGTATATGGCCAGTTTTAACTGCAGTTTCGCTTGACTGGATATATTTAGATGCAATAGGATGCATCTATACGATAGACTGACTGAATCGTGCTTGAGTCAAACTTACCTAGATCGATGCCATCAGTCTCTGATCTCTGATCCTCATAACATAGGATCACGCCTTTTTTCCACGATGAGGTAGACAATGTATGAGCCTACCTTTCGAAAGGTGAAAGCATTTTTATATGTAGTTGCAGTAGTGTAGCTTGCCCTCCACATACGTACAAATTTACGAAAATCGCACTGTTTCTTTTTATAGTAAAAATAAATTACATAGTATAGACCAGCTTTTTGACAGCATTTTGTATACGTGGTATTATGTATGGAAGTCACACTCGCTGCCGGATATAATTATAGGTACCTAAATAATACATATATGTAGTACATACTATACATATAATACTATATTATACAAATTAGAGGTCTTTTTAAATTCGTCAACCGCTGAGCATACGTCTGCTCATCGCCATTTATTTTCTTTACGATCAGTTCAAGGAGATTAATACAAAATTTGTTATTATATATCAACAATTTTACATTAACCAGAATAACAAACCTTGAATTCGTCATTTTGTTATGATACGTAAGGAAAATGGAGACGTTAAGGTCAAATAATGATATAAGGAACTAAATCAAGCAAGGTTTGCGGGAATCCGTGACCTACTTCACGTTTTATTTGTAGAATTGTATCATGTAGACATGAATAAATGTTAGTAAGATAATCATTAGGATGCGTGTGTGTATGTGTGTGTGTGTGTGTGTGTCTGTACCGGTACAGCGGTGTTGGCAAACTTATGTATGAGGTAATTGGACAGTGTTGGCAGAGTTATGTCCATGATATGTTTGGATATGTTGTAATCAGTTTCAGCTATCCAATTCGGCTGGTAACATCATAGACTAAATCCTTACTAATATTATAAATGTGAAAGTTTGTAAATATGGCGTATGGATAGATGTATGTTTGTTACTCTTTCACGTAAAAACTACTAAACGGATCTAGATGAAATTTGGCACAGAGATAGATTCTGGTCTGGAATAACACATAGGCTACTTTTTACAGCGATAACCGACATCCACGCGGGCGGACCCGCGGGCTAGCTACTTTTTACAGCGATAACCGACATCCACGCGGGCGGACCCGCGGGCAACAGCTAGTATATAATAATTAGACGGAACAATTTCTTGAATACTTCAAAGTAAAAGTGGAATGTGTGTGTGTCTCTAACAAATTGGCAGATCTGGCAACGCTAACGTCCAAAACCACCACCCTAACTTCATTCGGGTTAAACATTTTTTTTACTTTTGGGATAGAATTTCCAAAACTGCCTTCTCGTCTACGCCATATAGAGACTTTCCTGAAAATACTACTTGAAAATGTATTAGCTTAATATAATTTTACGTTGGTCAGCTCAAATAACCAGTCTGTTTGCTAAACCAAATTTCGTCTACTTAATTTATATTGTTTGATTTATCAATATACGTTGGAATTTAAATAACTAATAGGTACTGTAGCGCCCTCGCCGTCGTCAGCAACTTCTCCTCCAAGCTGGCTTCTGGGACGTAGCCTCTCAATGGTCGAAGCTAGGATTTATTATACGGCGATTACCTATTTACTTTGAGTAAATGAATAACACTTTGTTAAGTAATAATAACTTATTTATTTCATTCTTCTATTTTCACTCCTAATACATGTCTTGGCTTCAACGAAGCCCGAACCTGTCTCCAATTGACAACCTTCATCTTATTTTATTCAAATCTTCTTATTTGCTTTTCTAAAACGTCAGAGGTTTCAACATTGGTATGCGGCCAGCTAGTGACCACCAATAAACCTCTACATCCCGGGGGCACCCTTTTGGAGAAAGGTTCGGTTACAATACCCCATTCCTATTCTAAGGCTAAAGTGTGGGGGCACGAACCGGTCTTCTAATAAAACTAATCCCGAATCGAGGTGTCTGATCTACCAGATCTTCAGGCTACTTTCAAATAAGGGATCTGTTATTACAAACTTCTCGACTCGGAATCCCCCCTCTTCAAAACCCCACTAAAACCCAAGGGGCGGTCCCATACATTACGTCCCTACTCGACATAAAAAACAGACAATAATAGAAAACTAAACGAATCCATTTCATTACATGTTTGATGCAATTCAGAAATAACGTGTCTAAACTTCAAAGAAAAGAGACTTTACGCCCACATTTCCTGGATTTTCATACACAACTTCCAACTTACAGTCAACCACATACCAAAATGTACTCTTTGAACATATGTTCAATACGTCTTCCACTTCACCCCCTCCCAACAAAAGAGAGACCCAATGTTTGAGAACATTGTAATGGATTTGATCCATGGTCGACGTAATTGAATCATAATTCAACCTTAATGAAGTTCAACATTTCAATAAAAACTTAACGAATGACATCTGGGCTTCTGAAGACCTCACCAGTCCTCAGTCTCATTTCTTTGGAGTTCGCCATTCATTACATGAAAACAAAAAAACAATTTTAGTTACCAATTAAGATAAAATGTATTGCATATTGCTATCTTCATATCACATTTACAACGACGTCCTATTAATTCCAACATCTTATAAATCTTTCTTTTTCCCTTTCTTTCCATTAAATTTAGGGTTTGAGAATCTTGAGTGGTAACCACACTCAAACTCATACCAAATCTACGTACTCCTTTCTTTCTTTCTTTCTTATTACAACGTGTGGCAGCCACAACACCCAGATTTCTTTTCTGGCATTTTGTATAACTATTTTCATACTTTTTAATTTTTTTATTCGCATTTTTTATTATATTTTGTATGCGCAATTTCCCCAATGTTTTCCTTAAACCAAAATGCCTCCCCATTACAATATCATCACGTATCACCCGCATGAATTCCGTATTTAATAATTTCGAAGAAAGTAATAGTTTTTTAATTACCCCATTTTTGTTTATTACCTTATAAAAAAAATCATTATACAAGAAATACCCCTTGTAACGGTTACGACCGCTATTAACTAATCGCTGATGCCAACGTAAAAGATTATCTCTCTGTTGCACTCTAGAAACTTCGACTGCTTTTGTTTCGTTCCCATTTAACCCATCATTAGTCAAATCCCCATTATTAATATTAAAAGATACTAAATTCGAACCAACATCATTACATACAACGCCATCACATGTGCATTCTGGTTCACATAATTCACCATTCATTCGTTCATCTACAATACCACATAAATGTATTTCATCATCATTACCCTTTAACTCGTCTGAGTTTATAAATGTTGATACTCCTCTAGGCATCACTAGAGTTTTATCTCTAAAATTCAAAATAGCGTCAAATTTAATTAAAAAATTTTGACCAATAATTACGTTTTGTTTAACATTACGTACTATATAACAGTTAATACTATATACAACATTCTCCAATACTATATTAATATTAGAGCGTCCTTCTACGTAGAGTTGTTCTCCATCCACAGAGCGGAGTGTGACGTCACCTGCTTCTTGTGCTATTAAATGACATTTCTTTGCAAAGACGTCGGAAACCACTGTCACCGATGCGCCGGAATCAAGAAGGGCAGGAGTACTAATACCTCTAATTTGGCATAAAATAAAAGGATTGAACCCACCGGTAGTCATGTCCGGCGATGTCATTGACATGACGTTTTTCGTAGGCGGCCACATTTGTTTCTGGTGCCGTCCTGCGTCTGGGTGCATCATTGCACCTCCAAATCGACCGTCATTCGGTCCCACATCATCATGTTGATTCGAGCGGCTTCTAAAATTATACTTGTGTACATTATTTTGTCGTGTTGGGATCGAAGGCGTATACCTTGGCATTCTCATGACTTCATCCGAAGGAGTATAAAAAACGGAATCGTTGTCTAATTTTATCGTTAAATTTAATGGTGCGTTGTCAACTTCATCTTGAAGTGATTTTATTTGGATAAGAGTGTTTTTTAAATTTTCTTTATCCGTGAACAAAGTCGCCATCAATTTTGACTTATAAAAAAAATTTGAACTTTTTATAAATTGTTTAATGAAGACGTCATCTCGTATATTCGCCTTAACGGCCAGAAGGTTTAAGGCATAAAAGAAACTCAATCCATCCTCCTTAGGCTTCTGCCGTCTCTCATAAAAGAGTGACACGTAATCCTGTGTCGATGTAAATTCTTTTGTTAGCTTCTCTACAATATCTTCGAAAGATGTAGTTTCTTCTACAACTGCTTTATAGAAGGATAACGCAGGCCCAGCCAAGTATGCCCCCAATACTATTTTTTTTACCCCATCATCATTATATTTATTCACCGCACATACGATGTTAAATTGGGTTAAAAAGTCTTTCACATCATGATGGACGCCATCAAACTTCGTTGTTTCCATTATAATTAATCAAATTATACGTATCTGTTTTGGAATCCTCTTCGCGCTCTCCACCATGTAGCGCCCTCGCCGTCGTCAGCAACTTCTCCTCCAAGCTGGCTTCTGGGACGTAGCCTCTCAATGGTCGAAGCTAGGATTTATTATACGGCGATTACCTATTTACTTTGAGTAAATGAATAACACTTTGTTAAGTAATAATAACTTATTTATTTCATTCTTCTATTTTCACTCCTAATACATGTCTTGGCTTCAACGAAGCCCGAACCTGTCTCCAATTGACAACCTTCATCTTATTTTATTCAAATCTTCTTATTTGCTTTTCTAAAACGTCAGAGGTTTCAACATTGGTATGCGGCCAGCTAGTGACCACCAATAAACCTCTACAGTACCTACCTAGAGAGTTTGTGTTCGAAACGGCTGAGTGACTCCAGGGACTTTCCCTATTTATTGTTTGATCTTACTTGAACAACATGGGTTAATCCCGAAAAAAAAAATGGTGAATCAGAAATTAATTATTTACTAGTACCATTCTAAACATCCTTAAGGAAATAAGTCAAAAAAATACCTTCACCTAGCTGTGGTTCAGGGTTTTTTATAATAATAATATTGCCTACAGCTCAAAGTAATAATAAGATTTATAAGACACTAAAGATCAAGACCATCAATCTGTGACGTATCTACATGGGTGGTCACTTCGCCACTAACACGCTAAGTGTGGGTTCGTTTCCCACGTGGGTCTAATATTTGTGTGATCCACAGATAGTTATTACGAGACTAAGTCTATTTTGTAAAATTTCTCGCGACAACATCTTGTTTCCTAGAAAAAAACAATTTTGTTATAAGCGATACCATACGATATTAATCTAAATGAAAAATGATCTGATGCTAACATCCGACAAAGCCTTCATTTTGGGGACTACTTGAACACTCGTCCGAAAAATGGGTTCTTAGCTTAGGGTAACTAAGTTTTTTTTTTTTTTTTTTTTTATACTACCAAGGTGACAAACAAGCATACGGCCCGCCTGATGGTAAGCAGTTACCGTAGCCTATGGACGTTTGCAACACCAGGGGTGTCACTCACGCGTTGCCGACCCTTTAAAAACCTTATAACTCCTTTCACGACGTTTTCCTCGGAGAAGTAGGCAGCGGTGTTATGTTAGGTCTCATGACATAAAAAGCGAGCTTATTGCGAATTTGTCATCATTATATCTATCAAACACATTTTTAAATATAACCTATCAAGAAACCGATCGCAGCAGTGCACAATCCGCCGCAACATAATCGCAAACTTATTATATTCAAACAAAAACACGTTAAATACTCTCAATGTCATATTCCATTACGTAACCAATCAGCACAGTTGAATTTTGAACTTTATAAATAGTAGCAATGTATACCGTCACTATGTTACATCACTGGGCGCGACCAGTTCTTTATACTTTGCCATAACTGTTGGTAACATAAACATGTAGTCACCTTGAGGTACAAGGTATAGCTGCGGAACTTCGCCCTTAAATGGCTTCTGCGGCCTATGATGTTATCAACCTTTACTCAGAATTCATACGAGCCTTTAATACATTAAAAAAACATACAGACGAATATAGAACCTAATCCTTTTTGGAAGTCGGTTTGAAGAATACATGACGTCGATTAAGTGTGTGGATTAAGGCATAAAACCCTCTTAGAAAGAAAGTAAAGCATTTATTCGAACACTAGCTGTTGCCCGCGGCTCCGCCTGCGTAGATGTAGAGATCGGTTATCGCTGTAAAATGTATGTTTTATTCCAGACCATAATCTATCCCTGTGCTAAATTTCATCCAGATCCGTTCAGTAGTTTTTACGTGAAAGAATAACAAACATCCATCCATCCATACTTACAAAACTTTCACATTTATATTATTAGTAAGGATACACAGGATAACAAATGATAAAGAAAAAATAGACATAATAACAACACGAAAAAATATCCTGTGTGATGTCAGAAAGGGTCCTAATCTCTGTGCTGCGGCATTTTAAACTGCAGCGCTGATTTTCTGATCAGCCTTATCTCTCATGATAAAGGAAACGAGAGTGGTCTTGGCCAGCAGTGGGATATATTATAGGGGCTAACAACACACAATACGCTGCACAGTGGTAAGGTAAACTAACCGTGCAGTAGAAACTTTAACAAATATTTAGTACATATAGTAATTGTTTACAGAGTTAACAATGTAGAAGACCATTCCTCTTCGCGATAAGGTTAAGTGGTGCAATAGCTATAAATTAGTAGCCGACATAATGAATAGCGATTTTTGTCTTACTCACACTAGTCACATTCGTTTTAAAAATAATACACTTACTCTTTCTTCCGTAGCTATCTTGTTTTATTTTATATTTATAAAACCAATCGATTTATTATACTAGCTTTTGCTCTCGACGTCGTCTGCGTAGTTGTTTTAAATATTTTTGATTTAAAATATATAACATTAATTCGCCTATTTGTTTGTACAAACTATTTTGTTTAAATATTCGGAATTCATCTACAGCTATTATTATTTTATGAGTAAAGAGTTTTTTTTTTCTTTGTAATTAATAAATTAAAGAACTTATCGACTGATTTTACAAAATCTTTTACCTTTAGGGTGCTACATTATCCGCACCTAGTAACGTAACCTAAGCTTTACTTATTATATTTAAAAAAAAAGAGAATACGTGATTCCTGTCCACCCGTGCGAAACCGGGACGCGCCGCTAGTTGTCTTATAACTCTGAAAGGTAATGTGTTCGTCATGATTGAATTGTTTCTTTGAATGAAATTGTTTAAGTATGATTACTGGCATGTACTCGTACTACCATGTGGGGTGTAACTCTAACAATGTTCGTGACTGAAGCTCATAAACATCTTATGGTAAATGGACAATTACTATGTTGTTGCATACCACAACAGTTTTCTCATAAGACGGAGTGATTGAGACCCTCCACTCCGTGGGTTCATGTGAGCACTATAAAATTGAAGTATGTTCTTAAACATGTCACGCAAGCACCAGATGAGCTCCCTCGAGAGGCAGCCTTCGCAATGGCGATACCTAGCTTTAATGTGACCACTTGCCGCCACCCGCTTAAATAGACATTGACTAAATTAACTATCATTTAATTTTATTTATACAAATATATATTATAATAATAGCAACCCATATATGTCACACTGATGGGCACGGTTCTCCTCTTCTCTATCAAGAGAGAGAGGGTTTAGGCCTTAATTCACACACGCTGGCCTAATGCGGGTTGGTGAATCAGACATATCTTTAGAATGTCTTTTACGACATGTGGGTTTCCTCACGATGTTTTCCTTTACCGTAAGCAGATGACGAATAATTTGATTAGTGCTTGCCACCCGGGATCGAACTCGCACCTGTTGCGTGCAAGTCGGTTACTTTCCCACTTAGCCACCACCTATTTTTGCGCTTTGATTTATATAAATATTGCTATGTAAATCAATGCCATGAATAGCCAATCGTTATAGACCGAAACTGTAATTGACGAAGTCGTATGTAATTTGGTCGGCGCCTGCGTCGACATTGTATGCATAATTGATTTGCCCAAGCGCCGGAATCACAATAGCAGATGTCTGAACAGCTGGTAGCCATATTGAATTTTATATTCTGAACGTCAAAGTACTTCGAAAGTGCATGTTTATAATGCATGTGACGTGCTACATGCATGCTGCAGTTGCGTAGAAGTGAAATTGTGTACTTTTGGCGGCAGATAAGCGTGAGATAAGAATTTTAAATCTCTATTGATATTGTTGGAAATAAGTCATTGGGTTCTGCGAGCTTTATTATAATTGAGACAATACTTTCAGCTACGATGGTCACTTTAATTTTCCTACGCATTTCTCAGAATTAATCAATACATGGCTATTAGGGCAGAGGTTCTGCAATGGCGACAACGAACCGGAAAACCGACGACCAAGTAAAGGTTGCAGGCAACTGAATTCTGTCGAAATTCTAGGAAGAAAGGCTTCGTCCAGTAATGCACTTCTTTCGGCTTAATTGATGATGATGAAACCATTGTGTTACGTCAAAAAATCTCCTAATATTATAGACGCAAATGTTTGTGAGGATAGATAGACGATTCTTAAGAAATACCTATTTGGTGACTTAGGTATAACGTCACTGATGATACAATGGGTACCTTGTCCCGTGACACAGTCAACCACACTGTCACGTATTGGTCGACTCATCGACTAACGATTTAAAAGGATTTTTTCCTATTCGGTGACTATTACATATGTAAGGCGTGAGTCAACGGGAATTATCCTACGCAATAAACAAGAGCTGAAATCCAGTGTAAATGTAATGATTACTAAACATAAATTTAATGAATGAATAGATATTAAAAATATTCTTCATAAATACACGAAGCTTCGGCGTCGAGTCATATCAAAAGGTCAAAAAGAAGAAAGAAGACAGGGAACAGTAGCTATTACTTCACCGACAATAACTGAGTTCTTTAATTTTTTAAGTGCTTATTTAATTATTTTATAAGAAGTAAATAAACTTTGGTGATACCTTCTTGGTAAGGGTAAGGTAGGGCTGCCCCCAGCTAGGTGGACCGGCGACATAAAAAAGGTCGCTGGGTCCAACTGGATGCGGAAGGCGGCGGATCGTGTGTTATGTTGCGTGTTAGGAGAGACCTATGTCCAGCAGTGGAATGTGATAGGCTGATTGATACCTTTTCTGTGTTTATTTTGTCAGCAAAATCAATATAGTATGGAGAAAATAAAAAGAAGGAATTTTATTGCAACAGGGTTTGGTGACAAAATATCTCTGGGATTTCTTAAAAACACATCCCTAAATATGCACTGTATACCTGTACTCACGCACAGGAACCACTGTGTGTATAGAGTTATTTGGCTGTGGTGTTTTGTAAGGTGGAAGTCCTGGCCATATCTCTCTTAAAATTTAGTTAAATCTTGAATCATTTGTATTGGGCTTGCAAATTTTAATTCGGATTAGAATACTTTACATTGTGTTTAAAACAGTACCTTTCTAACACGTTGTGATGGCTCACAGTGTACAAGTGTCCAGTCAGGGGTTAACGACTTGATTGGCCAAGATGGCGATCGCGAACGTGCTTAGTGGATGATGACGGCTCGCTAAACCTATTTTAGGAACAGGTCCAATGAATTATTGGACGCAGCGCCAGTAAAATGTTCTTATTGAATGTTTATAAGCAATTGTGGTTCATTGACCGATCTGGCTAAAACAAAACGGTATTAAGTGAAAAGACTTATCTTATACAAAGATAAGATAGGTACTATCAGGACAAGTATGTTGTGCCATTTTCTTGTACTGTCTTAAGTGGTTTATCAGTTGTGGAATGTTTATCTAGCCGAGATTTTTCTTACATTACTTGAACGTAATATTGTTAGCTTGCTAAGTTACTGCTACTAGCGTAACTACTCATAGTGGCGTCGTAAAGTTAAATGGAGTAGGTACAAAAATCTCTTCATATGCATCTCGAAGATTGAATGGACGTGTCACATTACCATCGGCATCATAAAGCACGTAAATCAGTCGGTTACAAAGACTAGCGCCCCATATATGTCCCAGTGCTGGGTACGGGTCTCCTCTCCTTTACCTCTCTACCCTTCCAAGACTTGAACTACGTTGAATTTCTCATCCTCCTCACTCCGCGAATATTCGAGAAGTCTCATTTGTAAAACATCATAGATTTTAGGCTGTTAGAAGATCCTCAGGATATCCATAGGATCCTCTAACAGCCTAAAATCTTTGACAATAGACCAGCCTACACAGCCGTATTTATAAACATTACTATTCTTAGCTGAAACGCACAAAACCCTATTCATAATTCAAATCTTAAACAAGTACCATATTCAAATTTGCCGTTATTTTGGTAGAAAAATATTATTTGTGAAGACGACGGCAAGAATGCAAATCAATTGAAGTCTTAATCAAACAAGTTCATTCAACTTTTTAAAGAAACGTTATTTAGTGTTCCAAATCTAGAATGCTTTTAAACCAATTTAGTTGTTCGTTTGATCGGTACCTTAATAATTTAGCTAGAGTTTGCTAATGACAGAGGTAGAGTATGGCGCCTCAGTAATTGTTCCAGTAATGTTAATTGCTGTTCTCTTGGTATCTAATTCGTGCCAGGGCCTGAGGTGCCCAGACACGTTAATGGGGATATTCATTGGCTGGTAAACGGTTGTCGGTAGCCACATTATTGGCTACCGGCAGCTTTAATGATAGCGTATCGTACTGATACACAAATTGTTAGGAATGCTATCAATTTACTTAAAAAACGATGTACTTAATGAATTCAATAAAAATCTAATAAGCATGGGTTTGAAAAATTTTAAGTGATTAAACTGATTAATTATGTGAAGAGGTAATACTATTCTTGGAATTCAAATTTTATTAAAAGGGTAAAAAATTAAAACCGTCTTTTATTGTGAATTACTAAATAACTGATTTTCACAAAATTATTAAAATAAGAGTATGGTTTAATCAATCTTTGCCCTACTTATTTTCTGGTGATCATAAAATGAGATACCATTGACGTTTTTTTTATCATACCGAGTACGCAAGTATAAAAACAAAAGTTGGTTTTATTAGCTTTATATATCTTACCGAGATCACAAACCTTAATTGAGAATTCTGCTTCACAATTTAGTTATCTCCTTTGCACAAATTTATCTCAGATATTTGCAAGACTTGCCCAACTCGTTTAAGATATTACAGCGGCAAAGTGCTGCACTTAAACTATTAAAATTCATAGCATTACAATTTTATCGTCATATTTTGCATGTTGAGTAATTGTTCAACCATTTGTCTTAAGCGACAGCATAGTTATAAGCCATATTTTTAAAGCTCTGATCTTAAAACACGACGCCGGTTTGTCGAGTAAAAGTTTATCATGCAAGCCAACTTTCATTCTGTCTTTCTCTTATCAGCTAAGTATAACAGAGACGACATGAAAATTTTCATTGCGAAATTTACATCGTGACAATGATATTCAGAAACCTACATAATTCACTCCGACAAAAGTCGTACATAATTATTATGTTGGCGTCTGTTCAACTAATGAACGCTTGGCCAATAGTTAAGAAGTCATTATGCAACTGCATCACAATAGTTGTACCGTTAAACAAGTACCACATACTTAATGACAACCATTCATCCGTAGGGTCACTTTCACTGATACACCCACTTGGTTTTTCTGGAGTGGGTGACAGGGAAAGCGATATGCTAATCGTGATAATGATACTTGAATGAATAGATCTTTAATATTCCCAATAAACCGTTTCTATAACTCAGTTAACGTATATTTTTTATCTTGTTGCAGGTAAAGGTGAGCCATCGAACGAACCAGTTTTTTTTATCGTTATTCAAGTTCCAAGGTGAGCCCTGTATCGTTATTTTGTGAGGCATTACAGTCATTAGCGTGATAAGACGCTTGGTTGATTTCCATGCACTAATTGCCGTTGTAAACAATACCGAATTAATTTATGCCGCATATGATAACGATATAATAAAAGTACACATTGTATATTTAACAATTGGGATTTGGGAAAACTTCTTCCAAAAGAACTGTATTGTGATGTTATAAGAATGAAAATAGAATAGCAAGATGTTACGATAAGAAGACAGTTTTCTCACTTGATGCGTGAAATGTCTTCTGACAAGTTAAAACGAGCTGGCTAGTATAGCGTTTTCCTATCGCGTCAAGTGATGTTAATACCCTTCCAGCATTATTCCTGTACTACAGTAATAACTTATTGATATCAATTGCCCTCAGTGCTAAGTATTGCTTATTTGTTGTAACATATTATTTATTTTCCAACCAGTTGAAATTTATACTATACTGAATGCGTTTGTAGAGAATTAGATGAATAAAACCAATTTACAGCTACAATGACGAATACAATTTCATGATCAAAAGTTATTTCTAGATAGACATAAAGTTCAAACTATACCTTTGCATATCCACGTTATGTTTACTTAAAAGAATATCATATCATACTATAATAGTTTTTTCTCAGTATTTGCCGCTCCAGTTTCCAATATACTATGACTAACGGATACTACGAGCAGCTGTGATTTATGAATGAAAACAATTCTGTGAATGCCCACCGGCCCCTAAGCTTCGTGTCCATGTAGGCGTAATTCCGTATCTATTTTATTTTTAATAGAAAATCCCGAGTCGTTGCATCATCATTAATCACCTTGTACTCCTATTATTGTAATATTATTTTAAATGCCATGTTTGAACATGATTATATTTTGATGTTTACATATCATGTCATTCTTGCGTTATCTAAAATTAGGGTGGAACCATTTTCTTTAGACTACTTGTCGTCACGCAATACTTTGACAGTTGAGTTGTTATTTGAGTCTCACAGTCATCATGGTTTATCTATTGTTATCTTTATAATTAAAATTTTGACGGTCCCGTATAGTTTTAGACTTAAGGTAACCTTTAGACATCACTTACTGCGTGTCTTATGTATATTTTTCTGTTTAGTTTATCTGCATATCAGTATTATTATTATATATTAGCTTTTATAAAGATGGTATAATTCTTCCACTTGATCTTGTACAACCGAGACTATATTTATTATGCTGATGTCGTTTCTATAACTGTATACAGGCACGTGTACCATTGTTCAACATCTCTTGATTTAATTACTTATTTTGCATAGGCTACCTTTATTTTCCTGTTATTATGTTTGTTTGCCAACAACATGTATACCGTTAGCAATTGTAACGTTATTTATACGTAAGAATTAGTTTCTTCTGGCGGCACATTATCTTAAATTTTAACGTCTGCAACTAATTGAACGCCACGTGGGACGAAATCGTTCACGTACTTCGCATTGAAAACAGGTCAATTCAACTCAATAAACCGAATCGATTACGATCTGAGTGTACTGGAGTATACAATGCTGTAGCGGTTCTGCAAACCGGTAACTGTATAACTAGCAACCTTCATTGGAAACGCCGAAGCATAAGAGTACCGGACATTCAGACTTGAAGCTTCGACAATAAAAACCCTAATTTATTACCGCTGTTCCAAATAAGTAGTACAGTTGTGACTCGATATCAACAAATATGGATTCAACGACCTAGAGATAAGATCATTTCTCACATGGTTGAATGAGAGATATATTTATCGATAAATTAAATTTATTTGCGGTGTGATTACTGTTCCGATTGTATTGCGGTTTATCGATGTCAGTTACGATTTGTCATTTATTTCTTTTTCACAGGCCTGTTTAAATTTTTAACAAAGCATAACGTAGGCTCGCCTACTTCAGTTTTTGTAGTGGCATGTTGACATTGTTACGCAGTTTCGACATAGTGTCTAAAGAAAAGACAAGGCCTTTAAATATTATAATCGATTATATTCATAGTAATATCTTCATATTATACAGCTGCTACAAGTGTAATAGACTTATTTCTCTCAACTATATTGAATAATGACTCTCTTAACTACATCCAGGTACTATAAACTTCGCTCGGCCTTAATGATACGCCACATACAACTGCACGTTGCAAACCCGAGCAATGAGACCGCCATTGGAATTTAAATGGAATCGTCCATTAGATTGGCAAATTGGTCCTGGACAACCATTTCCTCATGTGTTTTACATAGATTAGAAAACGAGGTAATACTTTATAAGGCAAACGAGTTTATTTAAATATAATTGTAATTGCAATGCTAAGGTTAAACATAAATACAAATGGAAACAATGACTAATACGAATGATTATAATATATGAAAACATTTAAATGAAGCATACGTCGATTAACTATGGCGACGATAGACGCAAATATGGCTACTTTAAATTACGTCGTCGTCGATGTAATAACAACTCACGTCAATATAACACTTGAGGTTGTATTATTAGCTATCATTTGGTTCCTTACTGCTGTCATAATCACAGATATGAATCTACCTACCCACAGCCTTTCTCTTCGATAGGATGTTGTAACTCTCATTACAAAAGTGGAAATAGTATGCATCAGCGTTGTCTATGTCTTCGTAGACACCCACATGGGCGAATGTTTCATCAATCAATCACTAACTAGTCATCAATGTCCATACAATTGATAAAATTGTGTACAGTTTTATCTAATGTTCCCTTTTGCTTTTATTATCCTTGAGTTTTAATCGTAGAGTCGGTCTTGTCTGTCTTGATTAATTACTTTGTCCTCTTTTGGACGCTATTATAAGACTTCCTTGATTCAATATCTGTGAGATTTAAAGAGATTACAAGATACGTATTATAATATTGTATACTAGCTGTTGCTCGTGGGTCTGCCCGCCTGGATGACGGTTATCGCGCTAAAAAGTAGCCTTTTTGCTATCCAGACTATAATCTATCTCTATAGCGTGAAAGAGTAACAAACATCCATACATACACCCATCCATCTTCACAAACTTTAACGTACCTATATAATATTAGTAGGATTTAGGTTGTTATCAATCAGCAGTAATTATGATATGTATTCCATCATAGTTTAACAAGTATCTAAATAAGATTTACCCTATTATTGCTACATAACGATCAGGTGCTGTAAGACCACGCCGCCTCCGCGACGGAAGCTGTGGGCGGTGACCGGGGCGTGCGCCTACACCGCCGTACGACTCTGATTATGTCACCTAAACCTTCTTAGCTTATAAGGACTGATGCGGAATCCTACGACCACATAGTAACGCACCGTTGATCATCCATTCTATTTCCTAATACGACTTCCTCATACTTCAAATTCTTTCGTAAGACAGATATTCAGAATCGTTATGTCTTATTTATATTAGACGTTAGTTCACATTTAACGTTCCAAGAATAGATTAAAATAACTCTTACGATCGTTAATTAAACACCAGTTCCAGTTTTCGATGATTTACAGTGTAATAATTGTCAAAAGAAGTCGGGGAATTACCACACCTGCTGACTTTACTGGGCACGTGTTTACCATGGGGAATAATATGAAAGCTATTTATATTCATCAAGTAAATGTATATGCGCTTTATCCATTAAGCAACAGTAGCGGTGTAGGGTAAACAAACAACAAGAACATCTTCAGATCTGTAGAAAGCGTTTCACATTGACAATAAGACCTTTTCTGGTAACATAATATGGTTTAAAATCAAAATGCTGTTCCGGGACATAGGTCGTTTTGTTTGTACAACAAGCCGCTGCCGTAATCTCAAAGCGGATCTCTGCATGTCTTGTAGAAACCCGGGCTATAGATCATACCGTATACCGCAAGGAGCGCAGCTAGGACCTTTACTGATGAAATGGTTGAGTTGAATATATATTTTAGTGTCAGCTGATTTATGGCCATCTTGAAATCTATATTGCATTCCTTATTATAGAAATAATAAATTAAACAAAAGATATTCAGATTAGTGTTCAGAATAAATTTGCTGTTGTGGTTATATTTGTATAGGTATCACCGCAGTACAATATTATCCTGTACTGTGTTTTGGCTTGAAAGGTATGTAATTTATAACATTTCTATGCATAAGAGACTAAAGAAAAATGTCACTTGGCCTAATTTTTTTTTTTTTTAAGATGCCTACTTTATTACCTAGCGCTATAAATAACGGTAACCGCTTACCACCCAAGCCGTACTGGGGAGATATACTTTATTTCTTACGTTGGTGAAATAATGCAGTCTATGATTGATTGTGTAACCATAAATAATACGACGTTCACAAATTCCCAAATTGCTTAAATTACAGTTATCGTATTTCACAATTTTTAACTAAACATTGATTTAGCAAACACTGTTGCATGTCGCATAAGAAATTGGTATAGCCAAAGTAAATCTTTGTACATAAAACGTTCTTCGGACGCACGTTTGCGCGTGCGTCGATGTTTACTCCTTATTTGTTTTACGAGACTAAGATTTATTTACCATTGAAGATAACGGTTAGTTTAATTACTTTGCCTGTTTTCTGTTTAAGTTGAAACACTGTTTTGAGTAAACATTGGCTACTTGTTAAGTCGAAGATAAACTTCGTTCGTTTGCGATAATAGTAATATCCAGTCCTCCAGGCCGATTTCGGTCACTGACCAATTTTAATGTAGATAAGCTATCTGTGCAGCCCCTCTAGTCAAGTGGCATAAACGGTAGTCAAATCGAATATAATAGAAAACAAAATGTATGGGATTTGACATAAGTTGACGATGTAATGTACGATGTAAACTTACGTCAAATTCTGTACCTTAGCTTTAGAGGAGCTGGACATAATATAGTGGAACAAGTGTATGCGCAAAGAGGTAGGGAAGGCAAGGAGAGATCTAATTTTTTAAAATAATCTTCATCAACTGTCCTCAGTAAGGTTGGTTTATTCTGCAGATTATCGATCGGTGCAGGTTAGGTACTAAGCTATGACTCCCTCATTAGCGACATAACTTCCATGTACTTTATATCAATTGATGTTATGTATTCGCGTTTATACGCTATTAGTACGTCCAGTGGCCCAGTTTCATTGGATGCAAACTTCCTGTTAGCTTAGGTTTGGCTCAGCTCTAAATAGTTAACCTACTCGTATATTTGTTCATAGTTCGTTCTAATAGCAGTTTGCAAAACAGTAAACTTTGCTGATGGATTATCGTATAACACATCAAGCGTCCTAGTATAATGAAATGTATATTCGGAAATAGAAGTGGCTCTTCTAGTAGTAAGTGGCAATCGCCATTCATGATCTTCGGCAACGTCTGCTGAGGTTACCCCAAATGATATTCTCAGCATGAGATCCATTACAGTATAAGATTCTTCAAGGAAGGAGTTAAAAGGTTTTTACACAAGTCTGCAACGCGCGAGTGATACCCCAACCCTCAGATCAGGCGGGTTATATGCTTGTGCTTGTATTATTAAGATTAAACTGTGAATATTCCAGATACAATTCCTCACCTTTCAAATGCTGGAATTACTTGACGAACAGTTGGCTAACCGCTTTAGAGGTGTTATGCCGATTACAATTGATTTCAACCATTCCAGCACTTTAGGAGTTGCATAAGAAATGTGGAATCTAAACATATTACGATTTATAATGGTTCATAAAAGCAACAGTGGATCCATTAATATTGTTTAGTGCACACAAAGGCTTCAAAGAATTTCGAAATGCAGTCAACCGAAACATCGCAGCTATAAATTGGCGAGACGTCCTACATTCATATTAGTAATTTAGCTAAAGCGATTGTTCTAGATTCTGGAACGTATAAACTTATGTTAAATTTACATCGAATACAATGAACTGTTGTTGCGAATTTTAAATAGCTATAAATCATCTATTGCGAATTTAGAGCACATCTTCTCTTTATATGCAATCATTTAAGCTATTAACTAAGATCTATGTTTTTTTGTTTATACCATGGTATGTTATTTTTATCGATGCCGGAAAAATAGATACATGTTATAAGGTTTCTTTGTCCAGAAATTCAGAATATATACACCCTCGTGCATTGGAAAAAACTCGTGCTTTGGTCATCAGACTATGAATATGTTCCTATGTTTACGCACACACTTGAGCGCTGTAATATCTCCCGCACAGATCGCAAATGACCGTCAAGATTACTCCGTTACCAAAATTCGGTTAAGAGGACATTATTCTTAATACAATCCATATAATTATGTAGATGTATTAAGATATTTTAAACTACATAACTGTTCGTATTATCTTTAACTTTTATACCTCTTGTAATGTGTTTAACATCGGTTTAACCTCAACACCGGAATTATTACTTTTTATGTATGTCAGTAATAGTCCGTTACTAATTTGTTGTTTATGACAGCTAATCTAGCTGTAACCGCTTTGAACATTTGTGAGTTTTTAAACCACCATTTTATGTTGATACTTGATAATAACGGATTATTTTTGTAAGCTTATTTTTAAAGTTTATTGTAAGTCCGTTAGGTGTATTCTGTAAGTTTTATAGTTCTATGCATCTTCTCTAGCCCTAAATTCGTTCTTAATTCGGTAAAGTTACCTTCTTCCCGAATTTAGAGCTAAAAATTGGACAATAAAGTTTTGAATTTCTATTTATAATTGACAAAATCAATCTTATAGTCCCCTATTTCAGCTCTAACACAAGTAATAGAGCTGCAAGCCATTGTCACAGTGTAAAGTGTGTAGTTATATTGTGTGCCTTTAAGTGCTTCATTACTGTTTAATATATAATTGTATTTTTAATTAGTAAATAATGTGTTACTATATCTAAAATAATCGTACATTTCAAAAAGCCACGAGCATTTTAATAGTTTAGATATCAGACGCTTCAATCAATGCTATTACAATGTCGTAACACCTAACATACTCGGCGAATACTAGTATGTTAATATCAAAGTCTACGTATATAATTATACATACACGGTACTATTTATCATTAGTTTACTGAATCACTTTCGCTAGAATTATTTCTGCCATGTCTGCGTTATTCAATAGTTTGTTATCTCTTTCTTCGTGCGCGGTGCACCCATCAATATTTTGTTACGCTGAGCTGTCAACACATATCGTCGAGAGTCGAGACGGTGGCGCAGAAACTGTCTGGCCGCCAGAAATAAACTATCTTGTCCCACATAACTGTCGATAACGTCGAGAATAACTACCCAATTAGTAGGGGAAACTTACGAAACAACGTTGTCATAAAGAACTGCGTTAAATATTACAACACTTCATAGCCTTCATAGGTGTATAGCTATTGTTTACTCAGTTGTTTTTTCAGACAGACATTTGTTTTCCTAAGTGTTTGAGTTGACTGTCATGTAGAGGTCTCGGGTTTGGTTACCGAGGTGGGTCATCATCATCATTGTTTCCACATTGCTGAGAATCTGTACATGCTACTTCCGACCGTCTTCTTAATGACATCTGACCATTTTGCCGTTGATCTCGTCGAGCACGTTTACTTTACTATGCTACAATACGATACTAATATTAAAAAGGCTCGCCCCCTTTTACATGGGACCTAACATAGCTGGCGAAACGTGGGCGTCTTATGCCAAAGTTATGACAGCATTAGTTTTTTATATACTGACTGGCTGGTTGATTTAGTCAGTCTAGTGGTTAGTGACTCTGACTGCTAAGCCGGAGGTTGTTTCCTATCCAGGACAAATCTTTGTGTAAAATGTCTATTACAGGGGCCCGCCCTGATTTCGCCCGGGTTAAACTACTACGTTATTTTCTTTTTTTTTCCGCAAGAACCTTCTACAAAGTATTAGAAAACTTAAAAACAAAAGATATAAATCTATAAAGTCTTTCTCAAGTTATGGCGTGATCGAGGGACATATGGATTCATTTTTATATATAAGATATAAATAGATATGTATGTATATAAGTTTGTTTACCAGCTGTCTGGTTGCTATAGTACTGGCACTGCCTAGATTGAGACTAGTGGGCTGTGTGTAAATTGTGCCAATATTGTTCTTTATTATTTGTGTGTTTCGGAAAAAAAAGACGAGCATAAGTTTCATATCCTGTTACCCTGTTCTAAGAACGTATTTTCTTATCGATGCATAGTAAAAAAACGATTTACAGTCGTCCTACGACTTAAGATCTATATCAAGTAGTGTTTATACTATCAAGGTGGGGTATCGGCACTTGGACATTGCCTACAATCGTCCTTATATGGAGCAATGCGAGTAACAACAGGAATAATTAATAGAACTTAACATCCTTGAGCATGAATACGATTAAAATAAATGATCGTTAAAATATTTTGTGACGATTATAAGATAACTAGGTTCTGTCTGCAGCTTTGTCCGCGTTGATATCGTTTCGTAGCTAGTCTTTTTATTTGCGCAGGAACCAAGCAAGCCCAACTGGAAAGGATTTCTACCTTACAGAAGAACACAGCCAAATAACTATACACAGTGGTGTGGTCATGTTCCTGTGCATGACTACAGGTCTTCAGTGCTATGTGCACTTGAGACCTGTACTAATAAAGATATATTTTCCTTACCCCAGGGATACCTTGTTACAAATTTTATAACTTACTCACTTTCTTTTCTGTCCATCCAAAGGTTGCCTGTAAGAAATTGATTTTAGCGATAAGGCCGCCCATTGTACAAACTGAGTTAAAATAATGTTTGTATCAAAGTTTATTGGTGTATAATAATGCGTTTTCTATTTTTCTGCTAACAGGCGGGCAGTATGCTTGTTTGCCATCTAAGTAGTATAAAATAATCAGAGCATATTATTATATTGTTAACTGTCTCACATCACGGCAAAGGCCTTTTTGCCAATAGGCGTCAAGCTCGTCTCGCCATGTCATTTTGGGTCTACCACGAGGCCGCTGCCTGGTATTACCATATTAAAAAATAATTCATATACAGTTGCATTTAGTTGACAGCCTTGTACATAATTAGCTATCAGTTACCTTTATCTTTTCTTGTGTTATCTTATTTTATAAACACAACAATAAAGCTTACATTATCAGAATCTCATTGACATGTATGTCCTCACTTGACCTTTTTTTGCCTTCTATTGTGGGGCAGTACGACTAAAACGGCTGTCCCTGATCAAAACCCAGTAAGTGCTTTTTAACAAATTTTACAACTCCCGCACTAGGACACTGTTCCCGAGAACAAGCCCTGTGTCGCGGGAGACTTTACAAACATAATACAATTAACGGACACAAAGTACACTCGGGACAACCATTTATAATACAATATTTTGTTACGTGTTGGGATCGAACCCACAAAACGCGGGTGGAGCCGCGAACAACAGAAGGTATAATTTAAAACATCTCTCACTACCCATCTCTTGCAAAAGGTGTAAGACTACGTTTTATCTAAGTTTCATCACATTTAATATATTACCAACAAGAGAATTTTAGAATCCTAAAGTATTTCTTGAGCAAGAAATCTTACGACGTGACCACGGTGGCAAAATAGCAAAAGCGGTGAATACCAAACGCGTCTTTCCAAGTTACCTGATAACCAATATGGTCATAGACGCTGCAGGAGACGAACCGGCTATCTATGCGCATTGTTACCGGTAATGTGTTACCGGTACTGGTAATGTGTTTACACAGCGATAATGATGAAGGTTTGTGTGTGCATAGTATTGGTTATAGTTATTTATGCGTTATGTGCGTTGAATAAAACATACATAAAAATTGTAATTGGAAGGATTGTACGATCGAGATGCTAGAAGCTAGATACGGTAGATAATTATATTGATATAAAAGAAACTAAAATAAAACTTTTTAAAATTATAACTAGGATGCAAAGAAACATAGACTAGTAAGCAGTTTCCGTAACTTATAGACGCTTGCGACAACCAAAGGCACCCTTTGCTTATTGCCAATTAACCTGTCAATCAATATATCCTACTGCTGGGTACGGGACTGAAAGTGGTTTCGATTGCCTTTACCCTCTTAGCTCTCTGGAGGAGACAACCCGTGAAACCGTGTCCAAAAGTGGGATATGTATGGGTAGTATAGTACGTTCATTTTTAACTGACTTTCAAAAATAATTTTGTTTTTTTTGTCTGTATGTTTTTCTTTCCTTTTTTGTGTATCGGTCAATTGTGAACCGATATTTAAAATTTTGTTTAAGAGGGTATACTCTCAAGGTGGTCCTATATTCATTTCATTGGTAAGTATTGGACTTTGGATCCCGGAGATACACCAAGAAACTTCTCAGAATTAAATAACTATTGTTGCTATAAATCTTATAGGCGTTAATTTTTTTTTCTCATGCACTAGGTACTGTAATCAATTATTATTACAAAAAAATATAGTAAAATTTTAAGAAAAAAAAAAACAAACTGTCTTTAAAAAGTATAAAATATCTGAATACAGATCATCTGATAAAGTCGGTGATACGAGTAGGTTCATCCTGTCACCTAATTTCCCCACACGGGATAAAAATGTAGTATGATTCAAACGTTTATTGATGGTTTTGGCGTACTTTGTGTCCGTAAATTGTATGTCTGTACAGTTCCCCGTGACACAAGGCTCGCTTTCAAGTGCGGGAGTTATCTTAAAAACTAAAAATAATAAACAGCTGCGAATTTATATTGCATACACAATTTATTTTACACATTGCACACGTTTCCAATTTTGACAATATGACTCATACAAACAACGGGGTATGCGGGCTCCTATACCATACAATAAAATGATCGATTGAGTGACGTCATCGACATTGGCTCATTATAGAAAAACGTGATTCTGGTGTCACGTTATGCTTGGAAATAAAATATAACAGTGATTTTATGACTCAGCCGCTGTATCACAATTATTATGTACTTACTAGCTTATTTTTGCGGATTCGCACGCGTGTATTTAATTTATTTACATAAGATTTAGTCTATGTAATATTCTGATAAAGCTATAATATTGTAATTGCATAGGAGTAATAAACATTCATACATCTTTTTTTTTAATTTAGCCTAAACTTTCATCAAAATCCCTCCAGTAGTTTTAGCGTGACAGAGTAACAAACATCTGACCCTTTCTGACATCACACAGGATAATTTTATGTCGTGTTATTATGTGTCTATTTTTTGTTTGCCGTCTGTTATCCTGTGTATGTTCGAATAAATTCAATTTTTTTTTTCTTTCTTTCACATGCCATTGAAACTATTTCTGTGATACATCCTCACAAACCTTTGCGTTTATAATATCAGTAGTATTGTTATATTCCTTTTTTATTAAATCTGTGTGTAAAACCTTGGCCTCTGTTGTCGAGGATTTCATAATTGTCTGAGACTTTTGTTGTTTCTGTTATTTCTAAATTTGGTATTCGTTTACATTGAAGATGACGTCACGTCTGAGTTTAAGCCTTGACACAAACTGATCATTTCTCATGTCCTGAACACTAAGAAAATGATCAGTTTATGTCCAGCTTGGTATCAGATGGCCGTGTGTCTGTTGTCCCTTGATATTATTTAAAAGCAGTGGACATTTAATTAATTAATAAATATTATTTTAATGTAGTCAACTTTGAACGGTTTGATAGAAATTAAAGTTATTTATTTCTTAAGGTAACATGACACTACCGGTCGATGAAAAATTCCAAAAGTCAGCTAATTTGTCTACTGCTATATTTTTTGCGATAAAAAAAAAATTATTGCAATAAAAAAAACGATGAAAAACTGGTATAAGGCTTGACAAATACCACACCAACGTGTGCACTGAATTAGTTTCGTACGATTATTTTTCCATACATTCGTACCAAACAGATTCAGAAAACCGTGGGCGGATCTATAACAGAAAAAGTGAAAGACTTCAAAATGTTATGTAGGTAGTTTCACTATTCTTATTACAGTAGCAAAACTATAGTTAACCCTTTCGGAACCCTTGAATACAATTAGGCGCTCTTCAGTAGCGACGCCAAATGTTTTATATTTAACCTGTCTGCAACCTGTTCATTTAGTTTATTTATAACTAAAAATGTTTGTCACATTTATATATACATCACTCTACATTTTAAGAGAGGTAAGGCAACATACAAGCGAGCAAGACCGACTGGGTAAGGTCCCTTAGGAACTTAAGGACCTTACAGAAGACCACAGTCAAATAACATTGGGCATGTAATTAAGTTCCTGTGCGTGAGTATAAGTCTCCAATGCTCATTTAAGAATGTTTAAAAGTAACATATAACTCTGGTGATTAAAAAAAGTGGCCAGACTTTCTTGCCAATTATTCCCGTGGCCCTGCCCTAGTCATAAAATTGGCTGTAGGATAAAAACAATACTGACATTTGATTTTTAGTGACGTTCATATACATTTGATCTAAATTAAAGAATGAGTTTGACTATCTCAGGTGAAACACCTTCACTAAACCGTGGTGTTAAAAATAAGTGGATCAGCAACACGCTAGGTAGCTAGATAGACGCCCCTGATATTCCGATAACGACGTGGTATTCCGACGCTTCCGCGGACAAGTACCACCCGGACGCACAAAGACTTAAAGTGCAAGTGAAGCATTACTTATATATAGTTATTTAACTCTCATACTAAGGCAACTTGTATGTTTATATGTATGCTAGTCTATAAGGTATTTATCTCTGTGTTTATGCGACACGAAGTAAATAATTTATTATTATCACAAGCGCACAAAGGCTATGGTATCTGCTTACCTTCAGGCGGAAAGAATGCTTCTTTGCCACTTAAGTAGTACTAGAAGTTGCGAAGAATCGTCGAAATTCAATGCTTTAACTGTCGCCAAATTTCACACTCCTACCTACGTGCGCACAATGTGCTCGAAAGAGGTTATATGGTTTTTTCTTCACGAATTAGTATAGATATAGATTGAAAATATAAGTATAGATTTAAAAAAACAATTATTGACGTCACTTTTGAACAAGCACCGAACTACTAACTTGACAAAGATGTGGTCATCAGGCCTTTTAATTTTACGACTGACAATAAAAAAGGTCATTACAAAGCAATCAAAACATACTGATCAAAACTAAACGTGTTGAGATGAGTTTAAAGTTCGAGTTGCCTGAGGCAGCGCAGGCGCAGCGCCGTGGTGGTCGAAATTTTTTATAGAGATGGTAGCTTTTTTACGTGTTTTAGGCCCTTAGGCAGTATTATGATGTTCCTTTTAGCGATTTATTAAATTGAATTTCGATCATGGATGAATGATGATGAATGGATGGGAGTTGTCTTTTTAAAAGAAGAAAATATAACCTGTAAACTAGGTAATAAAGTTTAAATGTTACGAATTTCAAATTAATTAATCTTTTTTTTTACACTATAGGTGGCAAACAAGCATTCGGCCCGCCTGATGTTAAGCAGTTACCGTAGCCTATAGAATTAGTTTATATAGTCCCTCGCTAAGAAATGATTATTATGTTTGCCATAATGCAAGTTCTGCCTAGTTTGGATTCTGATAGCCATGTGTGAGTTGGTCAAAGATTAATTAATTTATATATACGACACACCTATCCCGCGACACTAAATAAAATGCTGGTCGGTGAAAAAAGCCAAATACGACGTCAGCAAATTTTCCTCTGTCGGATGCGGTGACAGAACAGACAGGGTTAGAGACTAAAAAAGGAAACAAAAAAACTCAGACCACTCTTTTCAATCACCAGATAGTTACAATTTGTTTTTGCGCAGAAAGTGGCGCAACTAAAAGTATGCAGCAAGCTTGCAAATCGTTTAAACATATAATATAGAACCTAATTATTATGTTGCTGCTGACAATTACGCAACAATGAATCGTCTACTCAACACATTCAACACAATACATTACAAAATTGATCGGTCCATTGAACTTCCAATCAGAGTACACTCCTTAAAATCATAATCTATGAGGTTTTTCTATGACTCATAAGCAATTAGATGCTATGGTTTGTTCTACCATTATCCCTGTAATCAGCGTCGCCGTGACTCACTGTTTAGTTGAAGCAAAACGAAATCCTCACGACTAGATGGCCAGTTTAACAAGACCCACCCTGCACTTTCTTTGACATAAATAAGTAGGTCTTTAAAGAAGCTCTACATGTTTTAAGTTCATCCTGCAGTAGTGACGTCAAGCTACCGATCGTGTACTTTTTTGTTCGATAACTTCGTTCGCCGGATGACGAGTATTTTTTATTTATTTCAGAGTGTAATGACAGCCATGTGTACTAGGGTGTAATGTTATATAAAGTATTTTAACTTCGAAATTGATAAAAGGAAGACTTTGTCCGTCTATCTGTCTGTTACTACTGTTTATTTCTAAAATTACTACTAAAGCTGATATAACGGCTCGAAACCTCTTTTGCCACCTTTAAGTGGGGTATCATAGAAATATCTTCTTCGTTTTGCAACTGTTTCTTCTCTTCTTACGACGATTAAATAAAATCATCCTTTTTGCATACATTTCTAATTAGATATGGCCAAAAATTAAAAAAAGAAAACCATTTATCAGAATCAATAAATTCAAAATTATATTTCTCTTTCAGAATTCAAAAAGGATTGGTCCGACCACGCATTATGGTGGCCCACCCGCAACAAATGGCTGTCCAGACCGAAGCATACCCTGGACCAGTACGGGGTCCACGCAGACGCGGCCCTGCACTTCACACCTATGCACAAACCCCTCAGGATCCAACTACCGGACTTAAGATATGTCGACTGCAAGATTGACTTCTCTATCGACACATTCAGCGCTGTTGTACAGCTTTGTAAAAGCCTTGGTAAGATAGTCTTTCATTATTTAATTTACTCAAAAGAAAACAGGATAGATATCAAACAATAATATCTGGCCTGTTGGTCTCGTGATTCTGACCGCTAAGCCGGAGGTCGTGGGTTTTATTCGCACATGGAGCACAACTTTGTGTGATTTAGAAATGTTTGTTCGCGGTCTCGGAATTATAATTATGTTTGTAAAGTACCCCGCGACACAGAGTTTTTCCATAGTGCGGGAGTTGACTATAAAAGAAATCTTATATATAAAATTCTCGTGTCGCGGTGTTTGTAGTTAAACTCCTCTGAAACGGCTCGACCGATTCTCATGAAATTTTGTGTGCATATTGGGTAGGTCTGAGAATTGAACAACATCTATTCATTTTATTTTTTTATTCATCCTCCTAAATGTTAAGGGTAGTCCACCCCTATTTTTTTTATTTTTAGTTAAATTCTATTTTTTTATGATTCAGCATTAAAAAATACATACAACCCTTAATTTTCGCCCCTCTACGATCAAACCTTATTATACCCTTTATATTTTTATTAGCAAAACAACGTTTGCTGGGTCAACTAGTAAAATATATAAACATTATAATGTACAAAGGCAAGCTGAGTTCTCTTACAGCAAACCTATAAGTGGTAGAAAACTTAGAGAAAAAGTAATCTTGTCAGATGAACGATGTCCACAGCTGGACATCCACCTCACCGGGCTAGACCTGTCTATTAGCTGTCCACAACCTTCACATGGTCGTCAGTATATCTTGTTGAAGGCCTACCCTAGCTAGAATAGTTATAAAGCTATAAACACCTTGATTATTAAAATCATGGTAAAATATTTGACTGGCCTGTTGGTCTAGGATTTTAGTGACCCTGACTACGAAGCTGGGAGTGGGTTCGATTCCCACCCAGGACAAAATTAAATATGTGCGGAGAGCTATCTGGTTTACCAATTAGCTCTACCTATATATGGAATCGGGGCGTGTGTGTGATTGGTCCCAAGATATTATTATTATACTAGCTGTTGCCCGCGGCTCCGCCCGCGTGGATGTCGGTTATCGCTGTAAAAAGCCTATGTGTTATTCCAGACCATAATCTATCTCTGTGCCAAATTTCATCCAGATCCGTTCAATAGTTTTTACGTAAAAGAGTAACAAACATCCATTCACCCATCCATTCTTACAAACTTTCACATTTATAATATTAGTCAGAATTATTCAAATACAATACAATACATTCAGGATAAATCAAATAAATTCATTAGAAGTCATTTATTTTGAATAGGTATTGGTAGCTGATCTGGTTTTACCCAAGATTCATATATAAACAGGTTATAGCGTCATTGTACATAATTGTATTGTGTTAACCGTTATACACCTTCTATAACTTCAAGCAAAAAGTATAACGGCAATCTAACAATTGGATATTATATCTTTCTGTTTTAAACTACTTCAAAAATAAGGTTTTATCAACAGAAACTAGTTTGACTTTGATATAATATATATTTCATATCAAAGTCAAATTAATTTATTTATTTACATCAAATACGTGACGTATGAACGTCATAAAAACAAATGCCATTTTTTTCCTACGGCCAATTCGCTGACTAGAGAAGAAATGGCAAGAAACTCGGGCCACTCTTTTCAGATGCATTGGTTCTTTAGTTTTTCACTAAAATGAGTTTATCTCCACTGAAAAGAGTGAAATAAACAATTTTAAGTCAGTACCAAGCCAGATAAGTCGTATAGTAGCTAGGTTGATAGGCTAGTTACACTGCCGCTCCCCGACAGATCCGCAAGGTGCAGCAAGCTTGCCGCTTTCGGTCCATAGATGGGTGACCATTTTTAAAAAAACAGCAAGACCCCGCCGCGCCGTGCCACGTATAGCCGTTGATCCTGCGCCTGATCTCTCATCGGTCGTGTCGGATTGCCGTCCCATTGGGCTATGAGAGTGAAGGAATAGTGAGTGCACCTGTGTTTACGCACACACTTGTGTTGTATATTATGTCCGGCGCAGTTGGCCAATCTTCGTTATGATTGGCCGCCTTGACCGAAATCGGTCTGGACGATTAATATTAAACTAGGGGTCGCCCGAGACTTCGTCCGCGTGGTAATTTGGAATATTTTTCCGATTTTGCAACATATCTCACTACTGCTCCGCTCTTATTGATCATAGCTTGATGTTATATAGCCTATAACCTTCCTGAAAAAATGCACTATTCAACAAATAAAGTTTTTTTCTAATCGAATCAGTACTTTCTGAGATTAGCGCGTGCAACCAAACAAACAAACTCTTCAGCTTTATAATATTAGTATAGATAAAGCCCGGTCTTCTTGGCACGGTCTTCGGCTTCTCACACCCAGCAACTAAGACAAAATCTATGTTAACGGTATCTTACACTTGGATATTAAATCTTTATGTTTTATAGGAAATCTTTTATGTTTTAACTATTTGTAGAGGTTTCATCTCGTTTACGATTGACTTTATGTCGTACACGGCCTACAAGTATCTTCCTACATCTATAAGGGTGTCGGTTAACTTAGCCGATACTTAGTCGAAATCTTGCGAAAAACGCAAAACTTATCATATCCCACGTAAAGATTTATCGCCAACGCTCAGGTGATCACTTCTTGTATACTGCAAGTTGTATGCTGTAACTCTGCAAGTAGGTAGACGTCATAAGCCTGATAGCTGACTTAATACAAAAAGTACCTAAAACCGACGCTCAAGCATGAAGAGGTTTATGAATGTAGAGGAAGCGAAAGAAGTATCTATGTAGTATAGGTAAGTCTGGATCGAAGCCATTTGCGTACCATAGTTGTCGCCTACCCCAATAGGAGATGAGCCTGATGAAATGTATGTATGTAATACAAAAAATGTGTCCCAAGTGCGAGAGTTGTTTTATAAAAAAAGAGAAAATAAACCTGTGATCAAAAAACGAAAGCAAATAGTTTGCCTCATACAATATGCTTTATCTACGCACAGACTTATCTCTTCATCTCATCCAAATGTTAAAGCTCGTAAAGTACACCAACCCGTAAATGTTGTATGTTTACTTTATACGAGCCATGTCGAAGCTTATACTATCAATAATATTGTTAGTTGTTAGTAATGTGTATCGAATGCCCCCTGCCGTTTTAATAGTGGTTACAAAAGCTTCTGAATTGCGACTATTATATGCATTCATTATGAGTAAATGCGGGCGGCAAAAATTTTAAAATAGTTGTATAACAGTTTTATTGCTGTCGCGGCTTCCTCAATGCTTCTCGAATTGAAAAAGAAAGAGACAACCAATTTTGCTCTACAATTTAATTGCTATGTAAATTGTATCTGTTTTTATCTTCGCAACTGGATCATCGCGACATCCTGATGATACATTTTTTTTTGGTCGGCAACATGTAGTTAATGCCCCAAATATTACATAAGCTACGGTAACTGCTTACGATTAAGCGAGCCGTATGATTGTTTGCCACCATCATAAAAACCACTAAAATATAAATGGAGAAATATACAATGATAATACTAACACGATATTGATAATTGCCAATTCGACAATAACTATTCGACTGTAATGAAAAGTCCTCAAGGTTGTCCTAAGTCTGTGAGTTCTTTTTAAAGTTCATACGATCCTCAGTGCGCAAGATTTTCTGTATAAATTGGCTTCGACCATATTGTGAACATGATACCTTATACAGTTGTAGAGTAGGAGTTGCCAAACTATCTGTGTGTGGGTCTAATATCATCGTCTACATTACAATCTACCATAAAAACAACATTAAAATCAGTTTATGGCTACAGGCGTAAAAATATACATTAGATTACACCTAATATTAAAATCATAATCATATGCCTTTATGATTATAATAATGTCTTGGGACAATTCACACGGCTATCTGAGCCCAAATTAAGCCTTTACTGTGCCAACCAGACAACTGGTAAACATACCATACTTATATATTACTAAAGAAATAAATACATATTATAAATACTTACATAAAGAATCTCTAAACTTTTCACTTCTCAGAGGTTTGCTATAAGAGAACTCAATTTTGAGTGAAGCTCGCTTTTGTACATAATTTTATTGAAACCTATGTAATTCTATCTGTATTTTTCGTGTGTACATTAAAGAATTAAAAAGTTGTGCTCATCACACAAAGATTTGTGTCCTAGGTGGAAATCAAACCTATGACCTTCCGCTTTAACAGTCAGGATCACTAACTATCATACCAACGGGCTGACCTGATATTTTGATTATAAACAATATATTATATTACTGCAATATTTTCAGGTATAAGACACCCAGAAGAACTCTCCCTCTGCTATCCACTAGAACCATCTCACTTAAAACAGAACTACCAGAACTTGAAAGAAGCAAAGAGGATAAAGTCTACACAGCCTCCAGATACAAACACGTTTATAGCGGCTACAAGAGGTTCATCAAACAGCTTGGACAGATCTAATGGAAATTGTCCTGCCACACCTCCACCACCAAGATCGCTTTCAGCCACGCCTGTGGCATCACAACAGGTGAGTGGATCTGTAGACCAAGTATAGTGCCTTGAGAAACACCCTAGTCACTAACTAAAATGTATCTGATGTATGTATCTACATTATATCTAATATTTATAATATTTCATTGAAGTTATTTTCGAAAAATATAACTAAGTTGTTCTTACATAGCACTGATAGAGCTTAAAACCTTGAACTTGAGTGTCTGACTCAAATGCTTATCTCATGTCCAAAAATCAAATCACTTACTACAAAAAATCATATATTCAGATAAAAGTATAATTTTCCTGCGCTTATACGTCTATTTACAATAAATAGTTGTTTGACCCATTTATATACATCACTTTTGATACCCGCGGTACTTCAAAAACGACCTGATCGTATAATAAATTATCACCTATCAATAAACTTACCGCGCCAGAGATTACTTAACCTATCTTTATTGAGTAGTTATGACCACATCAAAGAAGTTTGAAACAAACTTGTAATAATTTCATCTTTTTTTGTGCAAGTGAGCCATATGGTATGAGATCACTCAGTCCTGCAGTTATTTTTATCTGTTTTGTTTTGCAGTTTTTTGTAAACACAATGTTGTATGAAAACTGCATCTGTTCCATGTCTGCATATTTACATTACACGTGGAAATTATTTTTAACAATTAAGGTTTTGACAAGAAAGAAAATATTTATTTATGAATCATATTTTACGTTTAAAGAGAGAAGAATGACAATAAATACGCAAAATAATTTTTTTTTTTTGAGAAGGTTCCGCATAACAAATATCATTCGGATAGTTAAAACTGCTCGGCTGACGGTAAGCAGTTACCGTAAAACCTGGGAAATCACTTCGACTTCAATCGCTTGTAGAAAACGCATAAACTTTCAACACCAGGGCCGAATGTTTTTATGTTATGGGTAACCCTACATAGGAAAAGATTCGTTTGTTAAAAATATTCAGAATCTTAAGTAAGTCCTGCTCTTGAGCTGCCACTAATAACACCATAGAGGTGGCAAAATTCTAAGCTACAATTTAAGTATTTGGCGTACCATCGAAACGAAGAAGAAGAAAAATCTGAAGACCTTCCTGTGTGTTACAGAATGGTACCCTCCGTCGCTATGGTGGTGTCCCATACCACAGCACACAGAGCGACGGTTCCAGTGATGGTGGATACTGCGGCACTCCGCCCCGAGCTGCCTCTATGGATGCCTTGGATTCCCTCGCTGAGCTTTCACTGGCGGACTCACCTCTTGAACCAGACAGCCAATCCAGGGAAACGTTACTGACACCAAAGTCCCTAATGGAAAGGGCCAGAATGAATGTTGGGTAAGTGTTTTCCGATATATATTTATCTTGCTTTTATACTATTACAATGACAAACTAGCCTAGGATGCTTACAATATTAAGCGCATCACACGCGCGTTGTTAACGCTAGCTAAACACCGGATTTTTGTGTTATGTGTAACCCTGGTATAAAGAAACACACCTTAAAAACGCATATCTAAATGTGAAAAGATTACAGTAATAAACACCGATGGGTGTTATTACTTGACTGTAATCTTTTGTAAGGTGAAGGTCCTACCCCAGGCGAGCTTCCTTGTTCGGTGCTGCTCTACTTGCCTTTCTTAAAATCATGATATCATATCTACATCATTCTGTTCAATTCTGCAATAGCATCGACTTGTTCTAGATGCTTGCATGATGTGCGCGTAAATATCATAAGTTTTATTTCTTCTTCTTCCGAAGGTTTTATTTTGTTTCCTTTATCTGCAGGTGGCTGGACTCCTCGCTCTCAGTGATGGAGCAATACGTCCGTGAATGGGACACTCTTCAGCTCCGGTTCAAGTTCTATTCGTTCTTCGACCTGTGCCCTCGCGCACAGGATGCTCCTAGGCTCAATCAGCTATACCAACAGGCGCGCTGGCAGATCCTCAACCAGGAGGTCCAGTGTACGGAGGAGGAGATGCTTCTGTTTGCTGCTTTGCAGGTAGGTTTAACTTCACAAACAGACAAACTGTACCTCTTTATAATATTAGTATAGGTAGGAAGTTTCAGTCCAGTTTTTCCTTTTAAGGTTCCATTTTAATGAATGCTTGTTCACTTGCAGCTGCAAATCGAGCTGCAGACCCTGGCGGGCGGCAGCGCCGAGGCGGCGGACGGAGCGGGCGGCGGCGCGGGGGGAGGCGCGCGCGCCGCGCCTGAGGACGAGATCGACGCCGCGCTGTGCGAGCTGCAGGCGCAGCTGGAGGGCGGGCCCGCGCCGCGACACGACATCACGCACGTGCCCGAGCTTGCTGGCTACCTCAAGTATCTCAGGTAAGGTGAATGTAGCACTAGCGACTGGCCTGTTGCTCTTGTGGTTGTGACTCTGACTGCTAGGCCGGAGGTCGTGGGTTCGATTCCCACCTAGAACTCTTGAATCTTTGTGTGATGCCCACCATTATTTGTTCTGTATCTGGATGTAATTTATCTATAATATTTATGTATTTAGAAATATATAAATATGTTTATGAGAAATCACCATAGTACAGGCTCTGCCTAGTTTGAGATCAGATGGCGGTTTGTGTATATTAGGTACATCATCATCACAATAGACTTCTAAACGAAGCCCTCCCTGGACAATTTCGACAGCATTCGATCTTCAGCTAGACTTAACCATCGGCTGTCCGCAAACTTCACCTTGTTGAGTCAATAAGTTCAATCATTTCTTAATAATTAAAAAGTACCTTGAGACTTACTTTATCAAGGTATCCTATATTATATATTTTCATATACATTTTATAAGTATTTACATAATATTTTATTTCTTTCATCTTCATCTGCGGCCGACCAGCAAGTGTAACAACGATTACTGTACTGTCGCGTAAGATATTTGCAGTTGTACCCCGCCCCCGTACAAACTACTAAATTGAAATTTAGTCCAATCACATCCTAATCAATACGATAGCTAAACAAAGATACGAAGTTATATGCAAAGCAGAAATATTCCTATAATAAAAACTTTATATGGGCGGTTGTGTGAAACTGACATGCTATAATATTATATGCTGTAATATTATGTCTAAGAGTAAATAAATTTAAAAAAATGCACCCTCAGTATAAAAAAGAAAAGTCATTTAAGTCTGTTAATTAATTTAGATCTTATGATTATAGACATAAATAAAAATTGCCAAGGCAGCTAGTACGGCCTGTTGATCTGGTTAGTAGTAGTCGGTCTGGGTTCGATTTTCACACGGGACAAGACTTTGTGTGATCAAATGTTTGTTCCGAGTCTGTAATTTATGTCCGTGAATTCTATGTTTGTAAAGTCCGCCAAGACTCGGGGCTTGTTCCCTAATGCGGGAGTTGTCTTTTTAAACATAAAAAAACAGTAAACTGCGTCAGTAAGAATTTGCTCAGGGTCATCACAGTCGATAATTATATTTATTTATTTATTGGATCTCAAACAAAAAACAAATTACATGAAAAAAATACATGATTACAGCTCTGAACATAAGTTTTTTGACTGTAGAGACCACATCGTCCAAATTTTCTGTGGTTTGGCACCAATACATATAATAATAAATTAAATTCAATTAAATAATAAATTAAATCAACAATCTGCATGCAAAATAACAATTACAAACATAAAATTAATACACAAAAAACATATTACTTGAATTAAATTATTAAATTAAATTATATATATATATATATATATATATATTGACTGTTTTAGATCTTCGATTAAATATTTCTGCTCTGTGTAAAGTATCATTGTTTTAAATCACCTACACCTCTACTCCTACGTAAATATCGTACAATAATAATTGGTGTTTTAATATTTAATATATGTACCTTGTATTAAATTAACAATTTATTGTATAATTAATTCATCCAAAACGTAAATTTCAATTATACCTTAATTTTTACTCATACCCAATTATAATTTAATATTTTTTGTAAAGTACAATATTTATCAAGTATATTGTTTAAAAAGCGGTGATGGCCGAGTGGGATAGTAACAAACTAGCACGCAAGAGGTGCGAGTTCGATCCCAGGTACCAATGTAAATTTCACTCTGTGGAGTTTATAGGTACTATATAATCAAATGATTCGCCATCTACTAACGGTGAAGGAAAACATCGTAAGGAAACCACAAGTCTTAGAAGAAATTCTAAAGATGTCTGATTCACCAACCCGCATTAGGCCAGCGTGTGTCAATCAAGCGTAAACCCTATATCTCACTAAGGAGACCCGTGCCCAGCAGTGGGACACATACATATGTATATGGGTTGCTATTATAATATATTGTATTTTACCAAAATATTATGATGTATATATTTTCCCTTTACTTAGCAACACAAGGTTGTCCCTTGCACATTCCATCTCTCACAAAACTAAATAATTACGTACCAATAAAGCTATGTTAAATTATAATTAGCTGCCTAACAGGTCTAATAGTACCCTGACTGCTAAGCCGGAGGTCGCGGGTTCGATTCCCACACGGTACAATACTTTACGTGATTCATAAATGGTTTTTCAAAATCGGTGTGTAATTTGTGTCCGTGAATTGTATGTTTATAAAGTCCCCCGCGACACAGAGCTTGTTCCAAAAAAAGTTTCTCCCATGATTTATTACACCTGTGCCCTCATTCATTTAAATATTGAAATTACGTATATATTTATTGTTGCATGGCGAATTTGATGATGTATTTGTCCTCACTAGATGAACACCTTGAGAAAGTAATTGTAACAGTAGTCTCTTTCTATTTGTTTACACATTATAGTCTAGTGGATATTTTTTAAGGATCCATAAGTTCTTTTTCTAAGTAAACTTATGGCCATGAATTGTAGGTTTGTAAAGTCCCCCGCAAAATAGAGCTTGTTCCCTAGGAATCTTATTATAGACTTGAAGCTAAACAAAATATACTCTTCTTCAACTTGTCCAATATACGAACGTATAATAATAATAAGCCATTTTAAATTAAAATTCTCTAAGGGCCTCTGCGTGTTGGATCTATGTCCCCGCGTAAGCCTTCCAAAGGCCCGGGTATTCGCCTTGAATGATGAGAAAATACCCCAGATAAAGGGACACTATATAAATAATAATAATTTATAACTAAGGATCGCCCGCCACTTCGTCCGCGTGGTAATTTGGAATATTTCCCCCGATTTTGCAACATACCTCACTACTGCTCAGCTCCTATTGATCGTAGCGTGATGTTTTATAGCCTTCCTGGATAAATGCACTATTCAACAACAAAAAAATCTAATCGAACCATTACTTTCTGAGATTAGCGCGTTCAAACAAACTCTTCAGCTTTATAATATTGTATAGATAGCTGTAGTAGTGAAACACTGTGGCGTTGGCGCATTATAAATACAATACACATAATAAATACATTGTTAACTATATATGTATATTGCAGGCCGAAGCGCTTCACTCTGAAGGCGTACAAGCGCGGGTGGGTGTCTTGTCGTGACGGCGTACTACGTATACACTCTTCTGTGGAAGCTCACAATAAGGGAGAACAGCCTTCCTATGCAGTTGAACTGAGAGGTGCTGAGGTAAGTCCACCTACTTTTTTATATGGGTTCGTACCATGACGTCTTTATAGCGATGTGATCAGCCCTGGATTTACTATAGGGGCAACCGGGGCTACTGCCCAGGGCGGCAAATTATTTGGACCGTAAGAGAGAATGAAGTACACCTAAAATATTTTCCATAACGTGAATGTTTTTTTTTCTTACGCTCCAAATTTTGACGCTCCTGCCATCGTGCTGAAAGCCTCTTAAATTAGATAAAATAAATAGGTTGCGTATGCTTGTTTGCGATCTAAGTAGGTAATACGAAAAAAGAATTCAATCAGCCTATCGCAGTCCACTGCTGGACATAGGCCTCACCCAACACGCGCCATAGCACACGGTCCTCCGCCTTCCGCATCCAGTGCGTCCCAGCGACCTTTTTTAGGTCGTCGGTCCACCTAGTTGGAGGAAAAAAGGAAGGGAAAAAACATTTTTTTAAAGATACATTTTACTATCACAATTACATGGTTTTGGATCAGAAAAAGCGAGTGATTGCTTCTGGTATTTGACCTTTTTCTCGTTTATTGTCTAGGAAAAGCAATCAGGCTTTTCCTATTAGTCAAACCTCATTCTGAAGACATAATAATATAATATATGCATAGGTTTACTACTGATCAAAATATTTTAAGGTAATAAAAAACGTTCTAAATTTTAGGTGACTCCAGACGCGCACCCGGCGTCAGGTAGATACAGCATCAAGTTGGAGATCCCAGCTGAGGATGCGATGCATGAGATGTGGCTCAAATGTGAAAATGTAAGTGATTGATATATTACTAGTTGTTCCTTGCTGTTTTACTTACGTTAAAATTTAAATTGATAATGCTATGCTTCCTTTGCGTTGTAGCGTTATGTTACACAGCCTATAACCTTTTTTAATAATTAGATGATTTAATTATTATTTTAAATATTTCGTCTAATCCGACTAAAAGTGATCGAGACTTTTACATTCTTCAAAAATGTCTGGATTGGTGTGACGTGGACGGTCCGCCGCACACTGGTTCAGTTTTTGAAATTAGTGGACTTAGGGATAAAACTTGTCGTATCGCGCTGAATTTTTTTTATTTGCCTATATCGATGATCGAAAAAACTTTTGTTCCAGCGTTTTTGCTATAAAGTACTTTTTCATACAAAAAAAATAATGCCTTTTTTTTGTATGGAGAAAAAGTAATAAATGTGAATATCTCTAAAACGGTAATATGGTACACCGGGCGGTTAGTAGACGTTTTAGTAGGCACGACCCTTGACATTTTTGTATCAATACACTTTTAGACCATTTTATGTGTAAACTAGTAGGGCAATTCAAAAGTTATGTTCTCTTATCCGATATCACCGATCGTTATCCTCTCTTCCTTTCTATATCCACCTCTCTAGCACAACACTCGGCAGTTAACTATTCACTGACGAGACCGAAAATCAACTATGAATCTATTCAAAATGCAATCAAAACATATGATTAGAATCCATACTTAGCAACTGAAGATCCTGAACAAGCAGCGAAATTACTAATTGAAACACTCCAACATATAATAGCCATAAACACATCCACAGTCACATTTACTAAACGAAAAAGACCCATTAAACCATGGATTACAATAGGTATTGTAAAATGCTTCCAAAAGAGAAACCGTCTGAAACCGATTACACATTCTCGCGAAAAAAAACCCTAATGACCATAATATTAAAGAAACATATATTAAATATCGTAATATCTGTAATCAGACAGCCCAAAACCTGAAAACGAATTATCATAAAAATATTTTTTACCAGAATTATAAAAATAACAAAGGTACTTGGGATACAGTCAAGGAGTTATGCAATATGAAAAATAAAAATGCTCAATCAACTGCTTTACTAAGCCTTTTACCATCTCCAAACCAATCCCTCGACAAAGTAAACTCTTTTTTTACTTCAGTTGGTAAAAAACTCGCAACAGATATACTGAATAGACTAAACACGAATGAGGATCAGTTACTGGAAAACTTAACCTGTACCAAAAACGTTGATTCCATTTGCCTATACCCTACAGACTTCATAGAAATAGACAAAATTATCCGTAATCTCAGAATTCATAGCGCACCAGGAATAGACTGCATTACTTCTACTATCCTTAAACATTCCCACGCTATTTTATGTACCATGATAGCTCATCTTTGCAAGTATTTCCGCTGGCATTTTTCCTACTATTTTTAAAAAGGCACTGTTCCAATATATGAAGGTGGAGGTGAGGATGAAGTATTAAATTATCGGCCGATATCATTACTCAGCACAATTAGCAAGATTATTGAAAATTTATTGTTATTAACATCCGTCTAACTAGCTTTCTGGAAACTAAACATCTATTAGCCGATAACCAATATGGATTTCGCTCAGGTAAGAGTACAGAAGACGCTGTTGCCGATCTTTCCGAAAACAGTCACAAAAGCCCTAGACAGAGGAGACAAATGCATAGCTATCTTCATAGATCTCAAAAAGGCATTCGACACCGTGTCTATTCCAATACTTTTACTGAAGTTGGAGGATCTAGGGATACGTGGGAATGCATTTAACTGGTTTCGCGACTACCTGTCTAACAGAAGCCAAGTTGTGAAAGTAGGTGACGTACTCAGTTCTAGTCTCCCTGTCACTTATGGCATTCCGCAGGGAAGCACGCTAGGCCCTACCCTTTTTTTAGCCTACGTCAATAGCCTATGCAAGAACACTAGCCGAAGCAGAATAGATGACTGCAGAACACTAGCCTTCGCGGACGGCTCTTATTTTCTGGGGTGCATCGTTGTCACAAGTAAAAAAATCTGCGGGAACGGGTCTAAGAACAATAATGCATTTCATTATTGTTCTTAGACCCGTTTCCGCTGATTTTTTTCTCTCGATTGTAATCTCCTAACTATTAATGTTCCGAAAACAAAATATATATGTTTCTGAAACCAAACCCCCGTCCGACTTCAATATTAAGGCACACGACCATCATTGTCCCAGGGATGCCAATTCGGGTATTACATGCGATTGTCAAAATCTTATCCAAACAGAAACTCACAAATACCTAGGAAATACAATTGATAAAAACATGAATTGGAAACCGCACGTTGCTGCGCTTAGTAAACGGATTCGTAAACGCCTCCATGTTTTCAGAAACCTCAGAGAAGCTGCTGACGTCAAACTCATTACAAATATTTACCTTGCTCTTGGCCAATCACTCTTATCATACTGTATACCCGTGTGGGGTGGAGCCGCTACAACGCACCTCACAGAGCTAGAGAGAGCGCAAAGGGCTAGAAAAAAAAATTCAGCGCGATACGACAAGTTTGATCCCTAAGTCCACTATTTTCAAAAACTGAACGAGTGTGCGCCGTGTCCAACTCGACTTGCTCACTCGCTCGGGTCGTATATATGAACCAGACGGCGCGGAGCCCTGCCTCTTCCGACCTACGGAGTACTAAACACACAATAAAACAATTTTTACTTATACACAATTTCATGTTTTACGTATACACGTTTACACTGGATAATAATAGTAATTGGTATATAGGAGGATCAGTACGCGGAGTGGGTGGCGGCGTGCCGGCTGGGGTCGCGCGGGCGCTCGCTGGCGGACGCCATGTTCGCGACGGAGGCGGCCGCCGTGCGCACGCTGCTCGCGCTGCAGCGCCCGCAGCCCGCCGCCGCGCTGCACCAGCACAGCTTGCCGCACCTCGACCATCTGCACCCCGACAACTACCTCGCGCCGCGCTTCCTCAAGAAACTTAAGGGAAAGGTCAGTTACGAGACAGTATATAGGAGGATCAGTTCGCGACGGAGGCGGCCGCCGTGCGCACGCTGCTCGCGCTGCAGCGCCCGCAGCCCGCCGCCGCGCTGCACCAGCACAGCTTGCCGCACCTCGACCATCTGCACCCCGACAACTACCTCGCGCCGCGCTTCCTCAAGAAACTTAAGGGAAAGGTCAGTTACGAGACAGTATATAGGAGGATCAGTTCGCGACGGAGGCGGCCGCCGTGCGCACGCTGCTCGCGCTGCAGCGCCCGCAGCCCGCCGCCGCGCTGCACCAGCACAGCTTGCCGCACCTCGACCATCTGCACCCCGACAACTACCTCGCGCCGCGCTTCCTCAAGAAACTTAAGGGAAAGGTCAGTTACGAGACAGTATATAGGAGGATCAGTTCGCGACGGAGGCGGCCGCCGTGCGCACGCTGCTCGCGCTGCAGCGCCCGCAGCCCGCCGCCGCGCTGCACCAGCACAGCTTGCCGCACCTCGACCATCTGCACCCCGACAACTACCTCGCGCCGCGCTTCCTCAAGAAACTTAAGGGAAAGGTCAGTTACGAGACAGTATATAGGAGGATCAGTTCGCGACGGAGGCGGCCGCCGTGCGCACGCTGCTCGCGCTGCAGCGCCCGCAGCCCGCCGCCGCGCTGCACCAGCACAGCTTGCCGCACCTCGACCATCTGCACCCCGACAACTACCTCGCGCCGCGCTTCCTCAAGAAACTTAAGGGAAAGGTCAGTTACGAGACAGTATATAGGAGGATCAGTTCGCGACGGAGGCGGCCGCCGTGCGCACGCTGCTCGCGCTGCAGCGCCCGCAGCCCGCCGCCGCGCTGCACCAGCACAGCTTGCCGCACCTCGACCATCTGCACCCCGACAACTACCTCGCGCCGCGCTTCCTCAAGAAACTTAAGGGAAAGGTCAGTTACGAGACAGTATATAGGAGGATCAGTTCGCGACGGAGGCGGCCGCCGTGCGCACGCTGCTCGCGCTGCAGCGCCCGCAGCCCGCCGCCGCGCTGCACCAGCACAGCTTGCCGCACCTCGACCATCTGCACCCCGACAACTACCTCGCGCCGCGCTTCCTCAAGAAACTTAAGGGAAAGGTCAGTTACGAGACAGTATATAGGAGGATCAGTTCGCGACGGAGGCGGCCGCCGTGCGCACGCTGCTCGCGCTGCAGCGCCCGCAGCCCGCCGCCGCGCTGCACCAGCACAGCTTGCCGCACCTCGACCATCTGCACCCCGACAACTACCTCGCGCCGCGCTTCCTCAAGAAACTTAAGGGAAAGGTCAGTTACGAGACAGTATATAGGAGGATCAGTTCGCGACGGAGGCGGCCGCCGTGCGCACGCTGCTCGCGCTGCAGCGCCCGCAGCCCGCCGCCGCGCTGCACCAGCACAGCTTGCCGCACCTCGACCATCTGCACCCCGACAACTACCTCGCGCCGCGCTTCCTCAAGAAACTTAAGGGAAAGGTCAGTTACGAGACAGTATATAGGAGGATCAGTTCGCGACGGAGGCGGCCGCCGTGCGCACGCTGCTCGCGCTGCAGCGCCCGCAGCCCGCCGCCGCGCTGCACCAGCACAGCTTGCCGCACCTCGACCATCTGCACCCCGACAACTACCTCGCGCCGCGCTTCCTCAAGAAACTTAAGGGAAAGGTCAGTTACGAGACAGTATATAGGAGGATCAGTTCGCGACGGAGGCGGCCGCCGTGCGCACGCTGCTCGCGCTGCAGCGCCCGCAGCCCGCCGCCGCGCTGCACCAGCACAGCTTGCCGCACCTCGACCATCTGCACCCCGACAACTACCTCGCGCCGCGCTTCCTCAAGAAACTTAAGGGAAAGGTCAGTTACGAGACAGTATATAGGAGGATCAGTTCGCGACGGAGGCGGCCGCCGTGCGCACGCTGCTCGCGCTGCAGCGCCCGCAGCCCGCCGCCGCGCTGCACCAGCACAGCTTGCCGCACCTCGACCATCTGCACCCCGACAACTACCTCGCGCCGCGCTTCCTCAAGAAACTTAAGGGAAAGGTCAGTTACGAGACAGTATATAGGAGGATCAGTTCGCGACGGAGGCGGCCGCCGTGCGCACGCTGCTCGCGCTGCAGCGCCCGCAGCCCGCCGCCGCGCTGCACCAGCACAGCTTGCCGCACCTCGACCATCTGCACCCCGACAACTACCTCGCGCCGCGCTTCCTCAAGAAACTTAAGGGAAAGGTCAGTTACGAGACAGTATATAGGAGGATCAGTTCGCGACGGAGGCGGCCGCCGTGCGCACGCTGCTCGCGCTGCAGCGCCCGCAGCCCGCCGCCGCGCTGCACCAGCACAGCTTGCCGCACCTCGACCATCTGCACCCCGACAACTACCTCGCGCCGCGCTTCCTCAAGAAACTTAAGGGAAAGGTCAGTTACGAGACAGTATATAGGAGGATCAGTTCGCGACGGAGGCGGCCGCCGTGCGCACGCTGCTCGCGCTGCAGCGCCCGCAGCCCGCCGCCGCGCTGCACCAGCACAGCTTGCCGCACCTCGACCATCTGCACCCCGACAACTACCTCGCGCCGCGCTTCCTCAAGAAACTTAAGGGAAAGGTCAGTTACGAGACAGTATATAGGAGGATCAGTTCGCGACGGAGGCGGCCGCCGTGCGCACGCTGCTCGCGCTGCAGCGCCCGCAGCCCGCCGCCGCGCTGCACCAGCACAGCTTGCCGCACCTCGACCATCTGCACCCCGACAACTACCTCGCGCCGCGCTTCCTCAAGAAACTTAAGGGAAAGGTCAGTTACGAGACAGTATATAGGAGGATCAGTTCGCGACGGAGGCGGCCGCCGTGCGCACGCTGCTCGCGCTGCAGCGCCCGCAGCCCGCCGCCGCGCTGCACCAGCACAGCTTGCCGCACCTCGACCATCTGCACCCCGACAACTACCTCGCGCCGCGCTTCCTCAAGAAACTTAAGGGAAAGGTCAGTTACGAGACAGTATATAGGAGGATCAGTTCGCGACGGAGGCGGCCGCCGTGCGCACGCTGCTCGCGCTGCAGCGCCCGCAGCCCGCCGCCGCGCTGCACCAGCACAGCTTGCCGCACCTCGACCATCTGCACCCCGACAACTACCTCGCGCCGCGCTTCCTCAAGAAACTTAAGGGAAAGGTCAGTTACGAGACAGTATATAGGAGGATCAGTTCGCGACGGAGGCGGCCGCCGTGCGCACGCTGCTATTATAAAACCTCATTGAACTTTCTAACTAACCAATTCGTTTACTTTTTAAATTCCTGTATTATGTTACGACCGTGATCTAGCCCATAAATTGAAATAAACATGTCATGCAAACTTTGTAATCCGGAAATTTAAAAAAAGTATTTCAGATAGCACAGTACTGTGTTGAACAATGGCCTGAAAAGCGTTAATTTGAATCACTTCAAAAGAAAAAAAACCTTCGAAATTTTCAATTTCATTTTAATCTTTTGAATTGACAAGTTTTATAGTCCAATCCAACGATAACAATTGTTAATGAACCAATAAAATAAAATTAAAAAAAAACTAAATGGAACCATATTGTTACAGTTCACCCAACGCGTACTAGAAAGCCACGCGAACGTCAAAGAATTACCTCTACTAGAAGCAAAGCTGCAATACATCAAGACATGGCAGAACTTACGTGACTACGGACAGACCATGTTCGTGGTACGTTTTATGGGACACAAGAGAGATGAGATCATCAGTATCGCTAACAATAGGATCATGAGACTGGATCCCAATACCGGAGATCATATTAAAACTTGGAGATTTAGTACTATGAAGGTATGTTTACTAATTATTTTTTATATAAGGATTATTATTTATTTTTCCAATAATATATTATTATTATATTAGCACCCCGATCCGACTTCGCGCGGGTCAAACAATATTTCACCCTTTAAAGGGTTGAATTTTCAAAAATCCTTTCTTAGCCATAAATTAACCTAAATTCTTAACGGGTGGACATATTTTTTTTAGTTTCTGTAGGTCCCTTAATTTTTGTCGCATTCGTTATGTATGATTGATGACTGATACCTAAATATAAGACCCACGACTGTAAACTTAGCTGGCAAATAAATATTTGAATTTGATTTTGTAGCTGGTAACAGAATTTTTAAAATCGCCCGAATAGTTTTAGATTGTATTCGTAACAAATAAAAATCAAATGTTTTCTCTTTATAATATTAATTTTGATAGATTGGATTTTCTTCTGTATGCGGAAGTCTAATTGGTCAGTTTAATTGATTTGTCTTTTGATTTTACGTAGCGTGTTGTGGGTTTCACAAAAATACATAAATGCATTCTGCAGAAATGTATTCTAGAGTACCTATTGTCCGGCGATTTCAAAGTTGGTCAAATTCCACGCAACACACATAGTTTTGTGGATAGTTTTTTCTAAAAAAAGCTGAGACTTTAAATGTTCACCAAATATAACAATCATTTAAATAAAAGTAGAAATGTATAACGGCGATTTATTCCAGGCAATTAATTATACATTTAACGTTATTTCCAGGCATGGAACGTCAACTGGGAAATAAAACACATGATGGTACAGTTCGAGGAAGGCAACATCATCTTCTCCGTACAATCAGCCGACTGCAAAGTTGTCCACGAGTTTATAGGAGGCTACATATTCCTATCGATGCGCTCCAAGGACGCAAACCAAACGCTGAATGAGGAATTGTTCCACAAACTTACTGGAGGGTGGACGTAAACAATGGTTCTTTTGAAAAAGGTAGTGAGTCTTTAAAACTAATAAAAAAAACAACTACTAGAATTCGAAATGTTATTGGACTAAATGTACTCACCCTGAAATGGCACATTGTGGAATGGACATTTTGGAAATTAAATAATTGGAGACATTATGAAGATAAAACATTTTGTTGTATGTAATTTATATTGTGCAACAAATTTACACATTCAAATGTTGTTCGAATAACTTTCGGGAATTGGACATTTTGACATTGTGGGAATTGGACATTATGAACCGAAAGCGTTTATTGAATTCTTGTAGTTTAAATATTATTTTAAGCCTTAATAGATTTTATAATTTAATCAACAAATTTCTTTTTATATTTAATGCCAAGGGCTGGTATTTTATTATTTATCTTCAATGTTGTTATATGTATTGTTTAATGTGTTATGTGCAAGAATTGGGCCTTGCAAATAGTGCCTTCGATTATGTGAATCAAGTTTTACATGAAACTTTATAATGTATTGTTTATATTTTTGTATGGAGAATGAAATCATGATATTCAATTACTATTCTACACAATAAGGCCTAGCGTCGACGAGAGAGCTTTTAACGATTTTATAAACTTGTCAAATTAATTGTAAAAATATCGGTAAAATTTAACAAATATATTTTATAGTCTACCTGATTTTATGCCGTTAAAACTTTACACGCTTTATTAATAAAAGTTGTGTAGGGAGTGAATAGTTGCACTTCAATTTCTCTCTTTCTGTCATCAGTAATTTGACATTCGAAAGAAGAGGACAAAGCATTGCGTAACTATTCACTTGCTACACATATAAAGTGGTACCAGTTAGTAAGTAGTTGTAGTGAGATTGTCAAAAGTACCTCTCATCTTCCCTCGGCCTTGCTCTATACATAGCGCTTCCAATACCTTGGTAGTAGTTGTGAACGCCAAAAATATATACTTGACGCTGCATTTTGATAAATAAAAAAGCTTCCATACATTTTACATCACTTTATTCAATAATAATTATAAGTATACATGAATAATGAGCTTTTTGATAAGTGTAAGAATAAGTTTTAATATATTATTACTATAAAAGACAACTGGTTAAAATCGTGTCAAATTTTGAAGGGTTTCATACCTTTTGTGAGCCGACGTTTCGGTCGAATTGCACCGACCGTGGTCACGTTTATAAAATCCTTACTAATATTATAAATGTGAAAGTTTGTAAGAATGGATGGATGGATGGATGTTTGTTACTCTTTCATGTAAAAACTACTGAACGGATCTGGATGAAATTTGGCTCACAGATAGATTATGGTCTGGAAAAACACATAGGCTACTTTTTGCAGCGATAACCGACATCCACGCGGGCGGAGCCGCGGGCAACATCTAGTAAAGACTAAGTGAGGGTAGTTACCGAACTTCTCGCACCAATCAACCCGTTGACTATTGGTCTGTGCAATACGACCGAAACAATGAAAACATTCAAAATATTACACAATTAAAACCCGTCTATTAAAGTAATAATTAAGTTTTAATATTTGATAACATATAGTAACGAAAGATCCTCTAAGAAGTGCCATTTAACTTGTAATAACACCTCGTTTGTATGAGTATAATCCAAATGGTGCTGACAGGTGTTGTACTATTCTAATATTGAGTGGCCTTAACATAGAGATTATCATATTTTTTTATCCCATTGTAAATAACATTGAATAGGCGTTTTTTAAGTTATTTTCTAACAAGTGACAATTTTATACTCCTTTTACACGTTGGCCTAATATATGCCAATATTGGCAAAAGTAAACCAATATTATAATAAGAAGTTTGCGAAATATCCTTCCTCAAACGAGGTTTAACAACACCAACTTGTACATGGTAGGCAGGGCTTTGACTATGGTCCCTGGCTTTATTGCCAGTCCATGAACCATTAGGTGGACCACTAGCTATTGTACCAACATTGGCAATAAAAAGAAATAAGGTAGACAATGTATCAATTGACTACATTGGCTCAAACTCAAAATTCATTTATTCATTTAGGTTACAAAGTAACACTTATGAAGGTCATAAATTATGAATAAGCCAGAAAGATGATGTCAGCTAAATTTTCCTATGGCTAGTTCGCTGATGTGGAGCCTTGAGAAGAACTAGCAAGAAACTCAGGCCCCTCTTTTTAATCGCCAGATAGTTATAATCTTTTGTAAAATACAAGTATGATAGCATGCAAGCTGATGCAAAACACGATACTTACTTTATTGATTAAATAAGGTAATCGTTCTTATAGCTTATGTTGGCCCAACGTGTAGATAAGAGATTTAGATTAAAATTTGCTTCATGTTATATCAAATTGCAAAGATTATAATATTAATGTTGACTACTAGTCTCGTCAAGATCGCATAAGATGCTGTCACATTTTATTTAAGTATGGTAATTAAATAATTTTATTATGAGTATTAACATATGCCTTTATTTTATCGTGAAAACATTGTACAAATTATATATGTACACTTAAAATAAGTATGTTTGTAAATGATTGATGAATAAATGTTAATAACAATAGTTTCTTTTTTCTTAACCCTATAATACTCGGGACAGTTTGCACAACAGCCATCTGGATCCTGTATGGCAACCAGACGATTGGTAAACACCCTTATACATTTTTACTTACTCATAGAAAAATACCAAAGAAACCCTGAAATTACTTAGAAAAAATTCTAAAGACATGTCTTTTTCGACGGAGGAGACCCGTGCCCAGCAGTGGCACATATATGGGTTGCTATTATTATTATTATAGAAAAATAACAGCCAGACACAACAAACAATAATGCTTATCACAAAGATTATTTTGTCTTGAGTGGGAATTGAACCCACAATCCCAGCTTAGACCCAGACAGGTTACTTAAGGAATGTTTAATTACTTATTGATTAGATTGACAAGCTTCATAATTCGCAAGACATCGTTTTAAATAATCTGAAATCTTGTACCGCAATGGGGGCTTCACATCTATAACAGCGCAACTACCAGCAGAGTCATTGATACCATAAATGCAGTTCTTCTTCGTCCACAGTATTGAGGGCTGCCCATTTCTACTAACATCTTCGACATTAACCATATCGCATTGTATGCCATTTGCTGTTGTAAATGCCAGTAATCTGTCTCCTGTAAAAGTAAAATGATATTGACTTTTAAGAAACGGTACCATACAAACGAACAAGACGACTGGGAAAGGATCTTCACCTTACAGGAGGCCACAACCAATTAACTACATACAGTGGTGAAGTTGTTTCTGCGTGATTATATGATTTTGACTGCCTTGGTGGTCCAGTGGTCGCTGTGCACAAGGTTGTGGTTTTGATTCCCACACAGGTCTAAACTTTGTGTGACCCACAAAGAGTTGTTCTGAGTCTGGGTGTAATGTGTGTCCGTTAATTGTATGTTTGTAAAGTCCTCCGCGACACAGAGCTTGTTCTCTAGTGCGGCGGTTGTCTTTTTTAAAAGAAAATAAATTTAAAAAAGATGTAGGGTCTATATTGTATGTGTAAAAATACCTAGACTAAAAAGAATTATGCTCACACAAAGATTTCACGAATTCCTGCTTAGTAGCAGTCAGGGAAGGCAATAACCACTAGACCACACAATTTTTAAATCGCAATAGAGAACAAGCCCTGTGTCGAGAGGGATCAACATACAAATTTTTACAACCAACAACATAATTTGGCACAAACTTAAGTAATGGTCCCCGGTGGTCAAAATTCAACCGTTATAAACCTTAACTGTGTCAAATCTCATACTGCTCCATGCACATAATGTGCTTATAAAGGGGAACAAAGTGTTTTCTTCGTGTATTAAAATATAGATAGAAGATATGGACGACAGCGCAAAACAAAAATAATTTAAAAAAAAATGTAGGTAATGAAAAAAACATGGCCGATTTCTCGACCACTATAAGGCCTCTAGTATGTTTGGAATACCATGCTTACCTAAATGGCAAAAAGTAGACGGCGAACCACTAAACATTACAAATGACTGCAATATCTTATCAACACCTGGTCTGTATCGGTAGAAATTATTGAAGTAACTCTGGGTGCAGTATATATATCCTCTAAACGAGACCATACAACTAGGCCTTATCTTTGTTTCCAGGGATATAATCCATCTGTCAAGGTCATTATGGTCATCGTACATGTATATTGACTTTTGGCCTCCAGCGTAAACTTGACCTTCATGTACACAGACGGGTGGAGACTGGATTGCTTCTGGAAACTTGTTTATATATCTCCAACTTCGTTCTTTCAAGTTGTATACGACAACAGTGTCCAATATCAGCCTGTAAAAAGTCAAATCAAAATATCAAGAAACCACCTATATAATTTGTAATAATATCTTGGGACAACTCACAGCCATCTAGTCCTGAACTAGGCAAACCAGACTGATATGTTTACCAGATTAAAATATGTCTATATATATACTCCAGAATTAAAAAAAACTCAAAACATTTCAAAAGAAGAAATTATTATTCTCATATTGACAGAGATAAAATGACTGTATGCAGAGGTCACCACGGGTTACCTACAACTAAGCCATCATCAATTGCAGGTCAAGTATCCTACTCATTTGTCTTCCAGTCATCTGCTACATGAAGAAATAGCAAAATGTACAGGAATTATCCAACTGCCTTAAATTTTTTTAAAGCAGAACTAACCTATACCCACCTACACCTCCAACAATATACAGTGAATCTTCAACAATTCCAACACCAGCATGTCTTCGTACTGGCAAATTAACTACATGTTCAGCCCATTCTTTTTTCAAGACATCATAAACTTTTACATTTCTATAAAATCTGCCTGTACCTCTTCCATGTTCACCACCAACAATAACAATCTTTGTACAGCCCCAAACTATAACATTCCAACCCCATAGATGTTCATCTGTAACCTCCAGCCATTTAGTGAAACCTTCCTTTTTATCAAACATGTAAAGGTAATTTGGTGCAATAGGGAGTTCTCCTCTAAGATCCTTTTCTTTAGCCCACAAGCCAAGGCATGGCTTAAACCTCAGTTCACGCTTACTATTATTACTGATGATATTTAATGTTTCTGTATAAACACTTTTTGTAAATGTTTCACATAAAGTAGACTTATTATTCTTCATTTCTGTTTCAGTTATCCTAAACTCACTTGCCAGTTTAAGTAGACAATCAATAACTTTCTCCGCAAGGCTATTTTCAAAATCTTTAATTAGAGTTATCATTTCACTGACATCCTCCTTTGTGAGTCTATTCATGTCCAAACAACCAAGTATTAAAAGCAAAGTATCTGCACCGGTTTGGTGATGTGAGATCCAGTTAACACCAAATTTGAAAACCTGTAATTCAGACTCTGCATTTAAATATTTATGTGAAAGGTACCAGGCCATTTTCTGAATTGGATGGACATGTTCTGGCTTCATGAGCTTAAATTGGTAAAGCCCAAAGATTGCACATTGCTCTTCTAGTTTTTGGTATGCTGCATTTTCTGCAATTGCCATAGTCTCTAACCAGTTAAATGGGGATAGGTTTAGTTCCAAACAGTATTCAATTTGTTTTATAAGTTCGGTAATTTGCAAGAAGTTAGCTGAATTAGCCAGATCCCCAATTGTTGTTAAATGATATACATTCAAGTCTATAAAACCTGCTTCCATGTATCCTATAATGATATTCATAGAGATGGCGTCTACCACCTGAAAAATAATACACTTTTTAATAACATACTGGGTAAAAAAGGACTTGGCCTCCCTGCATTAGCTGCAGGGAGGCCAAGTCCTAAAGGAATGTAGGAGCATAGAAGACCATAACACGGATTACCGGATGACTGCAGCCACATAGGCGGCTTGCTGGCTTTATTGAACCCCATGTTAGTCTCTGGGCAAAACGTCGGTAGAGAGCCTATTACCCAACGCAGCGTATGTGGAAAAAAATCCTCTACGACAGTATAGTACGCGACGGACAATTTACGCTTAAGATGTAAGAAGGTAATAATATAATTGCATACATTATATTCTGTAAAGAATAATTTTAATTATACATACGTCTATAGTAATTTCCTTTTTGCCTTCTTCGATGTAGTTTCCACTAAACATGGCACGAAAATAATCGCTGTGTTCGCATAGAACATCTTTATTTACGTGAAATACTTGTTTATCTATTAGTAATGTAACTTCTGATCTGCTAGTAGCCATTGTAAATGTTGTAAAAATATGCAGGTTTTGTAAATTGGAGGAGAATGAATGACGGCAGACTATAGTTGATGATACAGACAGTAAAACAGCAGCCGGTATCACAGATCTTGGATTCTATAAATTACTTGTTGCATTATTAGAACTTCATTTGAGACCACAACAACTTGTAGAATCAGCCTTAAAATTATATCTGGACTGGATGGAGGACGGCCGATGGATCACTCTCATCACTCCGGAATTAGTCTACAGAACCCGGGACGTTATCGATTTTACAGTGATAGTCCTTAAACTTATAGTCTGGTAGGTATTCACAGCTAAGTTGCGAATGGGATACAAAGCAATTCAACACATACATACATACAGCTTGATACAACCACCATAAAACCAAAAAACAGTTAACAGAACAACATTCAACAAAGTCAACGAACGGCAACTGTTGCCGTTCGTTGACTTTGTTGAATGTTGTTCTCAGCATGCCGGTCATTGCCGGTATCGATACCACAGACTACAAAATACATACAACAATCTACATTTTTTAAACTGACATATGACAGGCAGCATAAATATTTACGTGTGGGAACGCCACACGTACCTAAATATCTATCGTAATATATAAATAGCGCTAACCACGAGGTGCAAGTCCATGCGCCGCGCCGTCCGCGACGTAGAATCATCTTTCTTGTCTCCGCGAAAACGCGCAGCATAATCGCGCATAATTTTCTCTTACTTGTTGGCTGGCAACACTTTGTCAACTGTCGTAAATTCATAATGTGCAGCTGTCAGTATCGGCTGTCAATGTCAGCTGGTGTTTGTCATAGAGTATAGAACTACTAAAAAGGAAGTGTTTGTCTGGCTGGAGTTTGGACATTTTCGTACAGAGGTGTGCGTTGTAAATAAATGTGAATTTGTTTAGATTACATATTAATTAAATTTGAAACATTCTGTAAAAATGTCTAGCAGTGATGAAAGTGAGAATGAGTCAATTGTCGAGGAACAGGATGACAGAGAAAGAGTGAGTAATCGAAATATACGAGTTGTTTCAAACTTCTAACCAACAAACGATAAATAGTAATAATTTTGTTTAAATATATTGTAATCCCTTTCTAACTCAACATTTAATGTGTATTTAAATATTTATACCTATTTTATAGTACTGAGGCATCGCGGGCCTAGTTTATTTTATTTATTTATGGACAACCAAGTGTTAATACATTTTTGACTAGTATTACAAGAAATTAGTTCTAATTTAAATTTCCCCATTTCCAGACCACAATCAGATCAGAATTATCAACATTATCATTTGAAGAGTTACAAAAACTGAAAGAAAGAATTGGGGCTAAGGTATACAAGGAGGCTCTATTTGGTAAAGTAGGCAAACCTAAAGACAATACTACAAAAGTTTTTAAAAGGGAAAATAAGAATAGACCAAGGGAAATGAGCTCCAAGAAACCTGTTCCAATGCTGCAAAGTATTCCTACTGTTAAAAAGAAAGAATTTCGTGATCCAAGGTATGTAATTATATTCAGTGATTCAAACAATGTGTGTTGTTAAGTGATTCATACAATTTTATAAATGTGACTAGCTGTTGCCCGCGGCTCCGCCCGCATGGATGTCAGTTATCGCTGTAAAAAGTAGCCTATGTGTTATTCCAGACTATAATCTATCTCTGAGCCAAATTTCATCCAGATCCGTTTAGAAGTTTTTACGTGAAAGAGTAACAAACATCCATCCATCCATACTTACAAACATTCGCGTTTATAATATAAGTAGGATAATAGGTATGTTCTCATAGCCAACATTGTGTGTGTGTGTACTGCTGTGGTGTCAGGGACTGCCTGTTCAGATATTTTTTAAAGGGCGATTAACCTTTTAAGCTCTTGGCTAAATATCATTTGCCGTGCTTCTAGCACCTGGCTTCAAAACAATAACAACAATAATACCAACAAAAAAATTAAAACATGTATAAATACTGCATTTTCTCTGTCGCAGCAATATGACACGGGTGGTACAGGCCCTGAAATATGCATCGCATAAATGCAACCCAAGTGGTCAATAGATAAAGAATTTTAAAGCAGGTTTAGTCTGGATACTACTGCAGACCCTGTGTGGTGTTTACGAACAATACTTTTCAAATGACATTTAAAAAGAGACTACAGTAGACAGTAGGCTGGCCCTTGTGTTGCCAAAGTCTCAACATCTCCAAAGTCATGACCTATATAATAAACCAGCTGTTGCCCGCGGCTACGCCCGCGTGGATGTCGGTTATCACTGTAAAAAGTAGCTTATGTGTTATTCCAGACCATAATCTATCTGTGTGCCAAATTTCATCCAGATCCGTTCAGTAGTTTTTACGTGAAAGAGTAACAAACATCCATCCATCCATCATTCCTTACAAACTTTCACATTTATAATATTAGTAAGGATTGTACATTTATTTCAGATTCGACCCTCTCTGTGGTGAATTTGACAAGAAACAATTTTCTAATGACTACAACTTCCTATCTGATATCCGCATGAAAGACATTAAGGCAATACGAGCTGAGTTAAAACAGACAACAGATCCAGACAGGGAGATAAAGCTGAGGAGATTACTTCAGAGATTGAATGACCAGCACAAGTCAACCAAGAAAGGGAAATTAGAAAGGGAACAAACAGAAATGAAACGGGCAGAAATTGAACAACAGTTTAATGAAGGAAAACAACCTCACTTTAAAAACAAATGTAAGTTTGTAGTTTATAGTTTCGTGCAAACAGACAGTTATATTTTTGGAGGCCACTTGCGACTTAGTGACAACCACACGCAACTGAGTGGCCACGACACGCCACAAGTGGCGACCACTCGCTACTTCAACAGTTGTGTAACTAATTGTAACGACCACCAACCATCTTTGTTTGCTTGGTACCAAAGGACATGATGCTCGATAGCCACTGGTGGATTTGGACAATGGCCCATTTGCGCGGAGCCTCAATCTATCTCACTGCTTAGTTGGTTACCTCACAACTTATCGCTGTGTGACGTGTTGTAAGTTTCAATCAACCATGAGACTAAAAATTCTGTGATTCACAATTAGTAGTAGTAGTTGTTTTAAGTCTGTGTGTACTTAGTGTTGGTTAATTACAATTAACCAACACTAAGTACACCAGTGTTTGTTAATTCCTCTTTGTGTTAACGAGAGTGTAGTTGTCTATAAAAAAATACCTACTGGTTTGCAGTAGACCAAACCATTGTTATATAGCAGCAAGGGGTACTGTGACTTTATTAATGTTATTTCTATCATACTGTCTGACTACTTTGACTGCTTTGTTTCCTGGGTTTGATTCTCACTTTACTTATGAATTTGTCTGTTAGGAAATTGGTTGTTGTTATCACCAATTCAAGAAAAACCTTGCTTATCACTAAATTTTTTTAGCATCATTTATTTTTGTTTTTTTACAGCTGAAATGCGTGTGGAGGCTCTAGTGAAACAATATGAAGAGCTAAAGAAGGAGGGTGCTGGAAGAATCCAACGTCACCTTAAGCGTAGACAGCAGAAGGTCAAGAAACGCTCCCATAAAGCACCTACTGGTGTCAGTTGAAATATATGTTTTTGTCAAATATATAGGTACTGTGTTTTCATTTAATTTTCTTTTGTATGATGAGTGAAAGTCGTTGATCCAAGGAGTCTGTTCCTATGCTGGAACCGGTAGTAAGAAGAGACTGAAGTTTACTATCTAGAAACCCTATTATGAAGCTATCTGTTCAGAATATATGATAGAAATAATTCAGATGCAAGTATTATGTTTATGGACAATTGTAAACACAAATATTTAATTCATAATCTTTATTCATAAAAATCTCGTGTCACGGTGTTCGTTCATGCTAATCTCCGAAACCACATTACCGATTTTGATGGCATTTTGTAAATGTGTCTTGCCCACATAACGAGATAAAAACTATCTCCAAGATAGTTTTTATCTTGATAAGTGACCTTCAATATTTTTTGTTGAAATTGAAGAGAAGTTTTATAATATGAGACGGATTTGATAAAAGCGTTACTGTATAAGACAGTTGACTAAGTATGGGTGTTCGATGAAGTATGTGTGGATAGTGACTAGTCCAGGCTTGTCGGCCAAGTCGTACAGGCACTCGGGACCACGGGGCACAATCACCTGAAATAAACAATACATTATTTTTTAGGCTCAAGTTACAATGAGAGTTTGAGACCATTGAGTGGAAAAGAAGAGAAGGAAAGAATAGAGAGTATGTCTGGCTTAGATACCAAGAGAAGTATTGATTGTTTTTTCTATTATATTTATACTACTTGGGTAGCAAACAAGCATACGGCCCGCCTGATGTTAAGCAGTAACCGTAGCATATGGACTCTTGCAATACCAGTGGTATCACTTGCGTGTTGCCGACCCATTGACACCAGGGCATTAAGATGATATATCCCTAGGACAGGAAAACCTCATAACAATTAATCTGGTGTTGCAAGCGTCCATAGGCTACGGTAACTGCTTACCACCAGGTGGGCCGTATGCTTGTTTGCCTCCTTGGTAGTATAAAAAAAAAAAAAATAGATTTAATACGTCACTGTTTGTTTGTTTATTTATTTCGCCATGGTCTTCTGTAAGTTGAAGAACCTTCCCCAGTCGAGCTTAATTCAGTTTTTGGCGTAATTGAATAACAAACATCCATCCATCCATCAACACTTTCGCATTTATAATATTAGGTATAGATAAAATGTACAAACCTTGACTGCAGTTCTGTTTGGTTGTTCAAACCAGTCAGTCTTGTCTGTCGGCCCGCTGTACTTTCCGAATACCACCATGCCAACACCGATGAGCTGGTTGGACTGTATGAGAGGGAACCATGGGAATAATGTGTCAACCTGGCAGGGGGTCTCGGCTGAAACTTTGTAGTAGTAATGAAGACCTGAAAATATATTTTATGAAGGATTACTAAAACTATTTTGAAAGTTGAGTTACATTATGCTGAGCGGTGGCCATTTTATGCATGCGTGTGACGTACACCACACAAAATATTGCTGTTTTGATGTCTTTTGTTTAAATATATGGCACTTTATGGCTGGCCTGTTGGGCTAGTGGCTAGTGACTCTGACTGCTACGCCGGAGGTCGCGGGTTCGATTCCCACCTAGGACATATCTTTGTGTAATGAGCCCGAATGTTTGTTCTGTGTCTGGGTGTAATTTATCTATAATACGTATGTATTTAGAAATATATAAGTATGTTTATCAGTTGTCTGGTTACCAAAGTACAGGCTCTGCCTAGTTTGGGATCACATAGCGATGTGTAAGTTGTCCCGAAAATACTATTATCATATGTTTGTATATTGTGCGTCATGTGTTTGTAAAAATAAATTGTTTTTATTTATTTATTTCTACTGTCGCTCGTTTTGTTGAGCTCTGTTTTCGCCGCCCCAATTTGGTCGTCGGCAAAATCGGCTATACGAAGATGCGAAGATGCTGATCAGAACCCTAATATCAATGATAGGTAGGTACATAATATCAACCGGGGGTCTCCAACTTTAGGCCTAAGTTAAAAGAGACAATTCATTACACGGACAAATTTGGCATTCTATATCTGTCAATCCTCGGTGTTGCAGAGATAAACGAATTAGGTGCAGTAAATGAATATACACTAAAATGTAAGTTAAAATATGGACCAGAAATTTAATCGCATATAAAATGACTTATTAAGCATTTCAATGGTGTGTGAAGGAGCAAATTAGGGATTTACCCGTATCTATGGAGGCAAATCGGGAACTCGATTTTAGAAGGGAAAGTTGTTACACTCGCTTGTTCCTAACCCTGCCCCCTCTCGTATCTCCAACTCTTCCCTTTCTCTTCGCTTCTGACGTGGCTCCTCAATCCAAACATTTAGATTGAGGAGCCACCTTTATGTTCATATAACTTTAAAGTATTAAACTACAAAATCGAGGACTGATCCTACAATTTTTTTAAACTTACTACTACATAAGTATATTAATTTCATTAAGATATGAAAAATGGCTCCTCAATCCGAACGGATATAATGTCTGGCACTCTCGACCTTGACTTACCCATTCCTGGGATGCATGCCTGCCTGGTGTACGGGCTGTCTTCACGAGTGATGTCACTGACTGTAGTAGATATGTTGTACAGCTCTCCGTTAAATCCAGACACCCAGATAGCGCCGTCTTGTAGGATGGTGGCTTGGTCGCGGTTCCTTATACGCGTCTCAGGGTTAGTCGCCAAAGTGCCTTAATAAATATAAGCAAATATTATCTATTAATAGTGTTGTTAATTGTATCGACTAGAGAAAATAACATAAGGTCGCTAGTTTCTCACACTTACGACTGTTTGCATCGATAGATGCCGTCGCTTGCAATCGATACAAACGCCTTAAAATCACTTGTGTGTTTTTGTCGATACCGTAACATCCATCCATTTTTAATATTATCTTATAGAATTTTAGTATTTATAGTCGATTTCACAAAGCATGGGTACTGTGGCGGTGGTGGTGGCCGAGTGGGAATGTAACCGACTTGCACGCAAGAGGTGCGAGTTCGATTCCGAGTGGTCGCAGTGAATTTCACTTTGTGCAGTTTATAATGTACTAATCAAATCCATCTGCTAACGGTAAAGGAAAAACATCGTGAGGAAACCCACATGCCTAAGAAGTAATTCTAATGACATGGCAGATTCACCAACCCGCATTAGGCCAGCATGAGTCTGGCTAGCAAGGCCTAAACCCTCTTTCTCTCTCGATAGAGGAGAGGAGACCCTTGCCCAGCAGTGGGACATATATGGGTTGCTATTATTATGGGTACTGTGACATTTGAACATAAATGAAAATGTAAGACGATTAAATTAAAATATATCGATCGAATACTCTCGATTCTTGATCACCCAATAAGTCTATTGGTTAGAGATTAACTCAATCATTTTCTTAATCAATCTCTTTCTTTTCATGTGAAATGAACTATAGTAGATACGTACTGGCAGAAATAAAGTATTGCTGAGTTGTCCAATAGTTCGTAGTCTTTCCATCCTTAGTAACGGTCCAGTGAGTAAACCCTTGAGTCTTCCAGTCAAAAATACCGTCCGAGAAGTTTTCTTCATCGAACTGTGAAAAATATTTAAAAAGTTAGGTAAGTAATTACTGCTTATATGTGTTGGGAAATAAGAATACTGGTTTAATATCTGATGAACCAACCTGGCTTCTTTAGAAGGATAGTAGGTACGTAGATTTGTACGTAAACTAAAATTATTCGGGTAGATATAGGTACCTAGACTTCTTTGTGCCTACGCCTCTGAGTCCATCACTTTATTTGCATTATCGGACTATAAGAATAAGGGAATGGAGAGTGCACCTGTGCTTGTGTACATATGTCTTGTGCACTATACTAGTAATACTAGCCGTGACTGTGTAGTGACCGAAAACAGTCATGAAGATATTATAAGTCTGTAATACGATCTTTGAATAGGTCTTCATAATATTGACTGCATGTCATTCAGTGTAAGTTTGTATTTGAATTATAAATTATTAGACAATATAGCCTATGTGTACCAACTATTCTCATGTACACACGGCAACAAAGTTAGCTGTACTGGGCCGCTATATGAAGATTAGTTTTTTAAGAAAACCATGGTACTTATATATTTTTCTGTGGAAAAGGTAACAGTGTACAATTAGACTAAACCTACAGATAAAAATATATTTCACACAAATTCATACATTGGTTTTCCTAAAAAACTAATCTTCGTATAGCGATCCTGTACAGCTAACTCCGTTACCGACCATACCTATAAACTATAACATTGTAAAGTTTTATCAAAATCCTTCCAGTAGTTTTTGCGTAAAGCAAACAACCATCCATCCAACTTTCGCGTTGATTATATTAGTAGAGAAGATACTTACAGCAATCTGTTTACCGGCAATGTACCCTGTGTCATCAATTAACACACAAACGGTGTTGTCAGTGGACGGACACCACAGTTCTAACTTCTCTAGTCCCGGGGGGCTGGTGGGACGAGGCAGCTTCACATAACCCTGTGCAATAGCTTCGGATTGCGACAGTGGATGAGGTATGAACGAACTTCTTCCAAAGCCAAATGGATTGACATCGAATCTCGCTGGTAAAGAAACATCTCGTTAAAATATATTTTTTTAAACATTTCCCGCTGCCGCCGCCACGCCGTAGGAAACAAGCAGTGTCGCGGGAGACTTAACAAACATAGGTAGATACCATTCAGTGACACAAAGTACACTCAGATTGCCTTGGTGGTCCAGTGGCCGCAGTATGCGCCTTCTGTGCACGAGGTTGTGGGTTCGATTCCCACACAGGACAAAACTTTGTGTGACCCGCAAAGAGTTGTTATGAGTCTGGGTGTAATTTGTGTCCGTTAATAGTACTACTATGTTTGTAAAGTCCCCCGCGCCACAGAGCTTGTTCTCTAGTGCGGGAATTGTCTTTTTAAAAAAAGAAAGATTCGAAACAAACATCTTTGGATCAAACAAAATTTTGTCTCATGTGAGAATTGAATTCACCACACTTAGTGCGGCTTTTTTTCGACAAAGACATCTCTCGCTCTAGGGAACAAGCCCTGTGTCATGGGTATTTTACAAACATTCAATTAACGGATACAAAGTACACCCAGACTCGGGACAATCATTTATGAATCACTCAAATTTTTGTACCGTGTATAAGTAGAACCCACAACACGCCGTGCAGTGTCAGAGTCAGCAGATGGCAAGAGACTATACCTACTTTATCCAATATAATATTCTGGCATAAAAACACAAAGTGAAAAAAAGGAAGTAAACCAATTCACCATTATTATCATGTTCAAATTAATTACGTTGTTTTTGTATTTGAGGGGCGTAGTAAAGTTCAAGTTCGCGCATCAGCTGAACGAATGAGTCACATTACAAAGTACCTACCTATCTACCTAAGCACGTGTTCCCGTGGTTATTGTCTATATTTTTCATCACTGGAGCCCACTGGCAATTCCTAATCTCTCCTAGACCAAACTAGAGGTAAAATGCTTATAAAGCCTTAAAATGTTTTGTGCAAAAGTATTTAGGTAATCTTACATTTTAGTGCCGGTCCCCATGTTCCTGTAACAAATAAAAAGAACTAGATTAATATTTATAACCAACTAGCGGACTTGGCAGACGTCGTCCTACCCGGAAAAGCTGATATACCGACAGCAGCGCCACCATCGGGTCCAATTGAATGAATCTACACCATCCGGGACCCTACACGAACACACACACAAAATTTCATAAAAATCAGTCCGGATTCCTAAACGGAGTTCAGTGAATACACACGTACAGAAGATTACATAGATATATAATTATTTATTATAACTACTTATAGAATTCCTTTTGAGAATAGGTAGTTAATAAGAGGTAAGACAGTCTTTCTCAAAGTGAGCGATAACGCTCCCCTCCTCGACCTGCAGATCTAGAAAAATAATTTTCAGAAGAAAAAAATCTCAGCATAGTAAAAATAGGTCAAAAAGCGCCTACGTAAATAGTAACATACCTAACTAAACAATGTAGGTATCTTCTAAAAATAACAATAATACAATAGCTAATCAGAATCTTTATCTAGAAACAATAATATTAAGTAATCTGATCTGATTTTTTTTAATATCATTACCTACCACACGTTTTAATTATCATACAAATCACAAGTAACTATAAAATTCAGAGATATAAAGATAATTGTAGGTACCAAAGTAGGTTTACAATAAATCGAATTCTCAAATTAATTGATAACTTTAATAGCTAAGGTAGTAACTATATAATAAGGAACCTATTATGTAGTTTTTTTATACTACCAAGGTGGCAAACAAGCATACGGCCCGCCTCATGGTAAGCAGTTACCGTAGCCTATGGACGTTTGCAATACCAGTTACTGCCTTACCTATTATTACTAAACAAGTAATATGTGAACGGTGATTTACATTATAGAATAGAATAGAAAACTCTTTATTGTACACCAATTACATTATGATAACAAACATTATTTATACTTAGTTATGTACATTATAATAGGAGATACGAATTTAACTCCAAATCTAGAAATGCTTAAACAGACTAGACCAAGAGCCAGCGACGTAATTAGTTTTGTCATTTCTAAAGTCATGAAAATTCACAAACTCTTTTATTTGTATTTTTACCTGTAGAATAAAAAGGCTTGTTGGGTTGTTAACCGGCCGGGGTGTTTAACCCTATCATCACAAAGAGTTGTTATTTTAGGGTTAAACTTCCTGGCCGTAGAGGGTTGCCAGAAGAGCCTTTTATTATTTTGCAGGTGTATGTATAAGAGTTTGTGAATTTTAATGACTTTTGGAATGACAATAGTAAGTAAATCACTTGCTCTCCCTTTACAACGGTAATGTTGGCAACCCAAAAATAAACACTTGCAATATCAGCCGCGAGGGACCGTGTTTTGATTTTCTATCAATGAAAAAAACAAGTTGATGTAGGTACCTACTTATTCCAAATTCAAATTCTTCAAACATCGATCGAAAAAGAATAGCTAAGTATATCGGGTGACAATAATGCTCGTTTGGGAAAACGGGACGGTTACAGTGTCGGATCTAGGTTTTCAAAAAGGAGGGCACAGAGGTTTTTTTGGCAATTGAAAAAATGGACTAGACTATCTGGGTCTAGAGTCTGCCGCCCCCCAGTCTTTGCCACCCGGGGTGACTGCCCCCTTTCCCCCCACCTAGATCTGGACCTGGACGTTTATGTAGGGCTCTCCGGTCTAGAGATGGTAGGCGGCCAGCATACCGACTAAAACCCCCCTGTGCAACCTGATATGGCATCGAGCCTTCTTTACTCAGTCAGACCAACGCCCACGCTATGCCATTTAACTTAAGCTTCCTATTCACCTGTGATTCATTGTACCTACACAGGAGATAAAAATATTGATTCACCGGTTGTCACATCTCGTATACATTATCAATCTAAACAAATATTAAAAAGAAAAGATTTGACTTCTTGTTTGTTTGTTACGCTATAACTCAAAAACTGCTCGACCGATTTTAAAAATTCTTTTACCATTAGAAAGCTACATTATCAGCGAGGAACATAGACTATATTTGGGAGTGAGAAGCCCGGACATGCCGGTAGTGTATTATAAATTGTCAATGTGAATCACCGGCTAAACCAGGCGTGGCTATGAAGCACAGGCAAGCGATAATTCTAATCATGATGGCTGTCAAATCAAACTAAAGTAGATACCTCATCTACTCTCCTTATATACTATAGCTGGTTATTGATAACTATAAAGAGATTGAAATCGGATAATATCAGGAAAATAACGTATTGTATCCTTCCTATCTGTAATTGTCGTTATAGATATAATTAATTTACATAATTTCGTGAGGTAAATATAACCTACCTGTTATCTTTACAATTGACCGTTGCCCCAATGGGTAATATGTATTTGATAGCCAAATAATTATATGGATTAGATAAACTCCAGAGGGAAAGTGAGTCTTCCAAGCGTGAAAGAACGATGGAGCTATATATCGTGTACTTATAGCTTCATACCTTTTTCTCACTCGAACGCTTTAGCACGTCATAGTAAGCCTCCTGGAGTTACCGGTTTATTTTCGATCTTAATTTGGATTTTCAATAATGACTGATCTTTAGGCTAACCTAAGAACCTACCTAATATAGTTGACGTGTAATAAATAACGACATCATGATACGACCCCTGTGGTTATTCTGTACGTCATCATTTTAACTTCAAGAAGCTTATGTTTAATTAATGTTCTAGGGTGCACCTTTGAATTTTACCTTGAAACAAAATATAAAACATTATCTATTATACCTAGTAGGAGAAAAGATAAACACATGGGGGCATGTGTTTATCTTTTATATAATAGGTAAGTAGATAGGGACCTAATTACAATGATCATATATTATCTCCTTCTAGGTATAATAGATAATGTTTTATATTTTATTTATTTAATTAATTTTTTGTATGCTACCAAGTTGGCAAAAAAGCATACGGCCCGCCTGATAGTAAGCAGTTACCGTAGCATATGGACGTTTGCAACACCAGAGGTGTTACTCACGCGTTGCCGACCCTTTAAAACCTTATAGGTAACTCTTTTTTCCTAAAGAACCCCATGCCATGGGGTCTCATCAGGAACAAATCAAAATTAGTACGAATAAATACCAATAGATGGAGTTACATATATCGATTTGTTATTTACGTTTATGTAAAATTCTAACCTGGAAGAAATATAGCCTGAAACATATACGTACATATTTTAAGAAACCCTACTAGCATTGGAAAATGAAATAAAGGGCTCATAAAACAAAATTACAATTATATATTTACAAATTTCAATAATGTCGCCGTAGTCCTGGCGGCAGTATTTTGTACTACTAAGAAGTTGAAACTTGCGAGTGACTTGTGAGTAATGGCGCTGGCGCTGTATGCATTTTCAGATTTTTATAAATTAAAATACCTACCTGGTTTTGAAGTTTAATGTTGGGTCATACTACTTACTTGTAGGTATAAAAATATTTACAGCTATGTGAAACAGTGACTTATGTTAAAAATAAATAATACGGGCATATGTTTTTTTCTCTCAACAAAAAACTTTAAATATGTTTTACGTTATCAAAGTTATCAACAAAAATATTGCATCCAAGATAATAAGATATTTATAATAAAATCTTTTAAAAACTAAACAAAAACTAAATACAAAAAGTGTATCCGAGGTTGGGATTCGAACCCGGTTCGGCCGGTTCTACGGCCAGTACGGTGCAGCGGTGCTACGGTATCGTACTGTGGGAAAATTACCTATTTCACAGAATACTTAATAGTACAGGTACAGAAGGTTCACTTCGCTAAATCATTTAAACAAATATCAACTTTGCTCGCACACAATAGAGCGCAATTCAGCTCCCCAGAACAAAACTTACCTACTCGTTTATTTACCTACAAATTGGCTCCCTTTGTATTGCGTATTTCTGGACATTATGGTTGTCACTTAGAGATCAATTTTGATCTGAAGTACCTGTTAGGTTTAGGTAGGTACTGACTATACTTTTGTAAACGAGTGACTTTTTAAATAAATCTGGACATGTGGGGACATATTCAATGTAGGTACTTAGTAATTAAATTATAAGAACGAGCAGTGTGTGTCCACATCACAGGACTGGTCAAACCACTAAAGAACAAATTATAATAATGAGCTGTTGCCTGCGGCTCCGCCCATGATTATGTTTTTGATTAAATTAAAAATAGGTATTAGAGATTGTCATTGGTTTGTTTGGAGCCATTTGACCAGTTGAAATTTAAAACTATTGAGTGATGCGGTTATAATATATTTTCCCAATTAAATAAGTACCTACTTAATTGGTTGGACAAATAAATAATACGTCTCTACAAAAACTGTGCTGTACCTATAGTCTACATATCAAAATCTTGCTACAAATAGGTACCTACCAATTATGTTTTTCTAAATGATAACGTGTTTCTTTACTTTGCAATATCCTTTGGAATATTGAAAAACGAGAGGTTAGGATCCTTATCACTATTTAAGCAGCCGAATACTGTGGAATATTTTTATGCCTTTATTTTCTTTAAAATATTTAAAAGCGAAAACGAATTGGTGACGAATTACGGCTTCGTGTGCGTTTCGTAGGTAAACTTACGTCGAACCGACGACGCGACCGGCGCGCGACACTCGACTAAATAATACCCCTGGAAATGTTGCGGCCGGGTACTTGTAGATTCATACCTAAACAGCGGAGTGAACCAGGCCTGCCTATTTGTGAATTCAGACTGATACTAAATAATTACTGTTTTACTATATTTTTACAAATAATTCAAAAAAATATTATCTGATATAAAAACCATCTACAAAAAACAAATTTCAAAAAGTGGACATGAATCTGGGATTCGAACCCAGTACCACAGTAAATAAACTGTAAAACATCTTCATACAAACGTGCCGCTTTCGGTTTGAATGTGTGCGTGCGCGCCGCGCGCCATGTCGGCACGCGATTTCACGCACACGCTGGCATAATATATGGGGGAATAAGGTGGTGGCAGTGCGGGCTGTGCAGCGCGACTGTGAGCACGCGCGTACGCTACATGACCGCTTGCGTTCGTCAACTCTCGCCGGCGCGGGCGGCGGACTCTTGTCGTAAATTACGAGTATCATGACTTCAAAAAGGGGAAAAAAATATTGTAGTGTTTTCGGGTGCCTCAATAATGATTTCGCAAACCCGGACTTATCATTCTTCATACTTCCTACTCAACCAGAAATGTAAGTACCTACTTATACTTAAATATTATTAGACAATATGGTATTGTATTGTTTATTTCACAGTTTATTTGCTTTATTAAGAGCGTAGCCGAGTCGCATTTTTCTGAATACTATGTTTAGAGCTAAAGTTTATTTTAAGAAGTCTAGTTTTACTATAAAATAGAGGATTGAGTACGAAACATCGTTTAGGTAAACATATTTTTCGCGTAGGTATATATGTAGGCGTAATAAGGGCAATTTCACAATAATTAATATTGCAAATTAATTACTTTTGAAATTATTATTTTTTCTTATTGTCTGATGTGTTGTTCAATCCAAATATGGTTCCGGTAGTCTGACGATCGACTTATATACTTGTGTGTACATCGCATTTTTTTGGCCGGCGTTCGGGTCGGCCACTTGACACTTGTTTTTGTTTAGCTTATCGTATGAAAAAAATGTGTTAAGAGGTCTGTTCTTTTTGTTTATTATTGTAAGGTGATGTGCACAGATATAGATACTGTGTATTATACTAAATGAAACAGTTATTTTTGTTAGATATGGTTTCATTTTGTAAATATAACGACTTTTGTATACAAAACTGGGAAACCTGGGAAATAGTCCATCACGCTACCTTCAAGTTCAAATTTGTAATACATTATTAGGTGAATTGGTAAAATATTCAATCATAATATGCTTTTTATTTTATAAATTTAGATCAAGTGCTGCTTGTTCGAAAATATTAACTAAAAGTAAAAGTGACAACCCTGGGTATCAACGCAAGAGTAGGCTAATAACTCGGCGGGCGGCCTTAGATAACCTACTGTATATTTATTTACTGTGCCAGTACCATCGGACTGTTGGACTTATACCAAAGAATGCTATAATTTACTCCATCCATTAATGACATCGAATGGCCTGTTGTACTAGTGGCACAGACTACTAAAGAGTTACTACGTAACTAGTGGTTAGTGAATCTAATCCATGATGGTTCGATTCCCATTCAGGACCAATCTTAGTGTGATATGCTCTGTCTGTCGTCTGATTACCATACAGGCTGTGCCAAGTTTGGATTTAGATGGTGTGTGAGTTGTCACAAAATATTATAATTAACCTTATTTGACTAAGACAGAAACAATTCAAACAGACCCTTATCACTTCAAACAGATTATTTGTTTATTTGCACTGATAAATTAATTGCTTATTATAGTTTCACGAATATTCTTTTTAATAAATCAATTTATATTATAGGTATACCTAATATAAGCCATCAACAAAAAAATAAACTTAGGTTAATAGGTATATTAACATTTTAATATACCTAAACGGGAAAAAATTGTTTAGCCCGGGCGAAACCGGGGCGGAGCGCTAGTTAAATACGGAAGCAAACAATCAAAATAAGTATATTTCGTAAAGCGCGTGACCTTGAGCGAGCAAACGTGGCCCGAGCCCGAGACAATGAGTGATACCTACCCTTTATGGTCGGTAGATCTATGTGAGTGATGAAGTAGGTGCCTACTATATCTTGAAAAATATAATTTTAAATAAAGTGTCGCCATCTGTTGATTTTATGTGTATGCACGTAATCTGTTGGATACAGACATCTACAGATAGATAGATAATTAAAATTTAGCCCGAAGGTTAGCCCGAGTTAGCGGGGAACCATTTCTTTGTATGGGATGGGGTATCTGTACTAGTATTATATTATCTGTGCCCATGCTATAGTCACTTGGGAAAACTTCGGCAGGGAGCACATTCCACAACCTAATCGTACCTACGTGGTAAGAAATTCCTCTGGAATATTACGGTACGGCATGTTTGAGGTGTGAGATGTGAGGATGAAGCTCCTTTGAGTGGCGAGAGGAGCGTTGATAGAAAGTGGCCGTGGGCATCATCACGAACAATTCCACATAATACAGCCCGCAAAATTTGGAAAATGTTGAAAACCAGACAAAATTAAACAAAGTAAGTGCCGCTCTTGTCTAGCCCAAAAATATAAATGAGTGAATATTACAGTGCCAAATATTTAAAAAGAGTTCTGATTTTCAAATTACTTTCTCTAAAAAAATTGCATTCTAAGAAGAAATTTTTTTATTTAATTAAAATAATTTAAATAAAAAAGTAAGTCAAATTTAATTTCTTCAATTTTATTCTAAAGTCTGTCTGAATAAGGATATTGTTAGATTTAAGATTTAAAGCTGATTTTAAGACTCAACTAGATTTATTACGAAAACTATTTATTTAGGTACTTTAAGAAAAGCATAGCTAAACCTGTTATATTGCATATTTTTTTTAATTAAAATATTTTATGTCCTTCGTAGTTCTATTTATGAAGTAGCCTCATCCCAAGCGATCATTCGTTAGTATTAAGCAGATATGAATTTTATTAAGGTTAGTATTCTAGGGTTAAAGCAATGATAAAGGATTCCTCCTTGGGTAAAAGTGTATCATTGCGCCATTGCGGGCAACACTGGTTAAGTGTAAATCTTTTGTCTTTGGTGTAAATCATGACCATAAATTAACGACAGCTTTGTTTTTTTTGTATTGTCTCCATTCGTTTTGTTATACCGATGATTCTGCCAACGTCAAGGTGGAAAGAAAAAGTTTGTAAAGTCTAATGGTTGGCCGCTATGTGTAGCCACAGATAATATAATACTAGTACAGATACCCCATCCCATACAAAGAAATGGTTCCCCGCTAACTCGGGCTAACCTTCGGGCTAAATTTTAATTATCTATCTATCTGTAGATGTCTGTATCCAACAGATTACGTGCATACACATAAAATCAACAGATGGCGACACTTTATTTAAAATTATATTTTTCAAGATATAGTAGGCACCTACTTCATCACTCACATAGATCTACCGACCATAAAGGGTAGGTATCACTCATTGTCTCGGGCTCGGGCCACGTTTGCTCGCTCAAGGTCACGCGCTTTACGAAATATACTTATTTTGATTGTTTGCTTCCGTATTTAACTAGCGCTCCGCCCCGGTTTCGCCCGGGCTAAACAATTTTTTCCCGTTTAGGTATATTAAAATGTTAATATACCTATTAACCTAAGTTTATTTTTTTGTTGATGGCTTATATTAGGTATACCTATAATATAAATTGATTTATTAAAAAGAATATTCGTGAAACTATAATAAGCAATTAATTTATCAGTGCAAATAAACAAATAATCTGTTTGAAGTGATAAGGGTCTGTTTGAATTGTTTCTGTCTTAGTCAAATAAGGTTAATTATAATATTTTGTGACAACTCACACACCATCTAAATCCAAACTTGGCACAGCCTGTATGGTAATCAGACGACAGACAGAGCATATCACACTAAGATTGGTCCTGAATGGGAATCGAACCATCATGGATTAGATTCACTAACCACTAGTTACGTAGTAACTCTTTAGTAGTCTGTGCCACTAGTACAACAGGCCATTCGATGTCATTAATGGATGGAGTAAATTATAGCATTCTTTGGTATAAGTCCAACAGTCCGATGGTACTGGCACAGTAAATAAATATACAGTAGGTTATCTAAGGCCGCCCGCCGAGTTATTAGCCTACTCTTGCGTTGATACCCAGGGTTGTCACTTTTACTTTTAGTTAATATTTTCGAACAAGCAGCACTTGATCTAAATTTATAAAATAAAAAGCATATTATGATTGAATATTTTACCAATTCACCTAATAATGTATTACAAATTTGAACTTGAAGGTAGCGTGATGGACTATTTCCCAGGTTTCCCAGTTTTGTATACAAAAGTCGTTATATTTACAAAATGAAACCATATCTAACAAAAATAACTGTTTCATTTAGTATAATACACAGTATCTATATCTGTGCACATCACCTTACAATAATAAACAAAAAGAACAGACCTCTTAACACATTTTTTTCATACGATAAGCTAAACAAAAACAAGTGTCAAGTGGCCGACCCGAACGCCGGCCAAAAAAATGCGATGTACACACAAGTATATAAGTCGATCGTCAGACTACCGGAACCATATTTGGATTGAACAACACATCAGACAATAAGAAAAAATAATAATTTCAAAAGTAATTAATTTGCAATATTAATTATTGTGAAATTGCCCTTATTACGCCTACATATATACCTACGCGAAAAATATGTTTACCTAAACGATGTTTCGTACTCAATCCTCTATTTTATAGTAAAACTAGACTTCTTAAAATAAACTTTAGCTCTAAACATAGTATTCAGAAAAATGCGACTCGGCTACGCTCTTAATAAAGCAAATAAACTGTGAAATAAACAATACAATACCATATTGTCTAATAATATTTAAGTATAAGTAGGTACTTACATTTCTGGTTGAGTAGGAAGTATGAAGAATGATAAGTCCGGGTTTGCGAAATCATTATTGAGGCACCCGAAAACACTACAATATTTTTTTCCCCTTTTTGAAGTCATGATACTCGTAATTTACGACAAGAGTCCGCCGCCCGCGCCGGCGAGAGTTGACGAACGCAAGCGGTCATGTAGCGTACGCGCGTGCTCACAGTCGCGCTGCACAGCCCGCACTGCCACCACCTTATTCCCCCATATATTATGCCAGCGTGTGCGTGAAATCGCGTGCCGACATGGCGCGCGGCGCGCACGCACACATTCAAACCGAAAGCGGCACGTTTGTATGAAGATGTTTTACAGTTTATTTACTGTGGTACTGGGTTCGAATCCCAGATTCATGTCCACTTTTTGAAATTTGTTTTTTGTAGATGGTTTTTATATCAGATAATATTTTTTTGAATTATTTGTAAAAATATAGTAAAACAGTAATTATTTAGTATCAGTCTGAATTCACAAATAGGCAGGCCTGGTTCACTCCGCTGTTTAGGTATGAATCTACAAGTACCCGGCCGCAACATTTCCAGGGGTATTATTTAGTCGAGTGTCGCGCGCCGGTCGCGTCGTCGGTTCGACGTAAGTTTACCTACGAAACGCACACGAAGCCGTAATTCGTCACCAATTCGTTTTCGCTTTTAAATATTTTAAAGAAAATAAAGGCATAAAAATATTCCACAGTATTCGGCTGCTTAAATAGTGATAAGGATCCTAACCTCTCGTTTTTCAATATTCCAAAGGATATTGCAAAGTAAAGAAACACGTTATCATTTAGAAAAACATAATTGGTAGGTACCTATTTGTAGCAAGATTTTGATATGTAGACTATAGGTACAGCACAGTTTTTGTAGAGACGTATTATTTATTTGTCCAACCAATTAAGTAGGTACTTATTTAATTGGGAAAATATATTATAACCGCATCACTCAATAGTTTTAAATTTCAACTGGTCAAATGGCTCCAAACAAACCAATGACAATCTCTAATACCTATTTTTAATTTAATCAAAAACATAATCATGGGCGGAGCCGCAGGCAACAGCTCATTATTATAATTTGTTCTTTAGTGGTTTGACCAGTCCTGTGATGTGGACACACACTGCTCGTTCTTATAATTTAATTACTAAGTACCTACATTGAATATGTCCCCACATGTCCAGATTTATTTAAAAAGTCACTCGTTTACAAAAGTATAGTCAGTACCTACCTAAACCTAACAGGTACTTCAGATCAAAATTGATCTCTAAGTGACAACCATAATGTCCAGAAATACGCAATACAAAGGGAGCCAATTTGTAGGTAAATAAACGAGTAGGTAAGTTTTGTTCTGGGGAGCTGAATTGCGCTCTATTGTGTGCGAGCAAAGTTGATATTTGTTTAAATGATTTAGCGAAGTGAACCTTCTGTACCTGTACTATTAAGTATTCTGTGAAATAGGTAATTTTCCCACAGTACGATACCGTAGCACCGCTGCACCGTACTGGCCGTAGAACCGGCCGAACCGGGTTCGAATCCCAACCTCGGATACACTTTTTGTATTTAGTTTTTGTTTAGTTTTTAAAAGATTTTATTATAAATATCTTATTATCTTGGATGCAATATTTTTGTTGATAACTTTGATAACGTAAAACATATTTAAAGTTTTTTGTTGAGAGAAAAAAACATATGCCCGTATTATTTATTTTTAACATAAGTCACTGTTTCACATAGCTGTAAATATTTTTATACCTACAAGTAAGTAGTATGACCCAACATTAAACTTCAAAACCAGGTAGGTATTTTAATTTATAAAAATCTGAAAATGCATACAGCGCCAGCGCCATTACTCACAAGTCACTCGCAAGTTTCAACTTCTTAGTAGTACAAAATACTGCCGCCAGGACTACGGCGACATTATTGAAATTTGTAAATATATAATTGTAATTTTGTTTTATGAGCCCTTTATTTCATTTTCCAATGCTAGTAGGGTTTCTTAAAATATGTACGTATATGTTTCAGGCTATATTTCTTCCAGGTTAGAATTTTACATAAACGTAAATAACAAATCGATATATGTAACTCCATCTATTGGTATTTATTCGTACTAATTTTGATTTGTTCCTGATGAGACCCCATGGTGTAGCTATGGCTTTATTGAAGGCTGTAAAAAGGACAACACTAGGTAGACATGTAATTATTTAGGGATACAGAAATAAACATCACATGACAATTTACGAATTAAATTAGATTGATATGGATATAAAGAAGATTAGGGGAGGGGAGGATAGGTAGTAAGTAAGAGGGAGAGTATAGAATTATATTTTAATTTTGTTAATAGAAATGAATCTATAAAGGATTTTAATAAAGGGAGAATATACTGATGTTAGTAGGTAAGGAAGATTGATAGGGCGAGGGATTTTCTCAGAAAGAAGATCATGACAGCTTTTTTTGTCTGCTGAAAGTGCTGAACTCTGCTGTCAGTGTCAGTAATGTCAATTTTGTGTCAGCTCGCCACTTTTCATTCAGTAATCAGTAGTTTTCAGAACAGTTAGGTGAGTCAGGCCCGGTCCAGGCAAAAATGTACTCTTTGGCACAGGCCCAGGTCCAGCAATAAGTAAACAAAATCAACAAGTTACAAATTTCGCAGTATCAGCTTAAAATGGACAAAAATACATCAGTTACAAAATTTATTATAGATAACAAACCGTTTTATGTAGCGACGATCTGGGAGCCGAATGAAAACGACTTGTTTCAAATAAAATTATATGACGGTGATAATGCATGGTCAGGAAGGTTTTCTTACGAATTTGCTAGAAAATACCAAGAGCGTTTCGACGAGTCAGTAAAAGTTTATTACGAAAACGTTAAGAAAAGCTTATCACAATATGACAACGATTTTAGCTACAGTTTCACCTTGCAACCAGATGACAAAAGATCTGCTACATTTAGCTGGAAGAAGAAATTCCAAGATTCGCAACACGGTCTTGCAGTTTTAGTTCACGGTTCCGTGCCTGTACACGTTAACGAAGTAGCAGTATCCAAAGACTACCTTTTAGACTTTCTATTAGCAGAAAATAAGGATCTTAGAAATACTATAGATATCCTGACCGCTAAGAACAAACATCTTGAAATGGATTTAAATAGATGTAGAAATGACTTGGATAGATTTGTAGATATGAAAACTACTCTGGAAACAAGCCTCTATGGTAAATTCGTTCAACTTTTAACTGCTAAGAAAAAAAGGATAGGCGTGTTAGAAGAAAATATATCAGATATTGTGAATCATGACAATTTATCAAAACCAGGTAAGGCTCCGAAATTAGACGACCTGGATTTAAGTTAGATTTGACTATGACATTCATGCTGCAGCTCTCAGTACCCTCAAGTGACCAAATCGCCAGCCATAATGCATTGCGAAATCAGATGGGCAGTAATCATCAATTACTCAATGTAGATGCTATGTTTATGACAAGCTATTAGGGTTGCCACTAAGAAAGTTTTGAGATCCAAGCACCAGTTATTAGTTTGATTAAATTCCATGGAAAATGTTATAAAGCTGTTGGGTATCAAAAAGAAAGCATGACCAGTTTTAAAGTTAGTTTTAGTCTATGGTAGCCAGATTATTTTCTAATGTATCTTGTCTGCCAGTAGCGAAAAGGTTAACAAGTATTCAATTGTTGGTCAAGAATATACCAAACAGCCATCGGTACATAACATAATAAGACTATCTTGAGTGTCAACCCTATTTTGCCAGAATATAGTACACCACTTGGCACATGTTTTCTTTTGAGTCTGGAACTAGCAGTTTAAGAATTTAATCATTTAGTGAACATATAACAACTGTCAATAACAAAATATAAGTAAAAGCATTCATTCATGCTATCAACCTCTCATTGGCCGATAGATCAGACAATGGGAAAACATTGTTGACAGAGTACAAATTACTAATTTTTTATGAACAATAAATAAAGTAATATTATTATATTCTTTGTTTTCTTTAATTTAATTTTCAATAATGACAGATTTGAATAATGCCAGCAATGCGGAACTCAAATCCTTACTTATAAACGCGAAAGTTTGTAAGAATGTATGGATGTTTGTTACTCTTTCACGCAAAAACCACTGAACGGATCTGTTTTTTATCGTGATAACCGACATCTACCCGGGTGGAGCCGTGGGCAACAACTAGTCTCTCTATAAAAATTAGCAAATAGATGCCAGTGTTAGTCAGCCACATAAATTTAATCTCAGTAATATGTCAATTCAGAAATTTCAGTTCCCAGTACACGAGGGCATTATACTTTCAAGGTTCTCCCTATATTATGTGAGTATTTGAACTAATATTATAAGGAGAAAAGATTTGATTGTTTATGGTTGCTTGTAATGGATAAACTAATAATATATATTTTACTATAACCTCAGTAGTAACACAAATACTACCTCCTTTTTAACAAGAACTTTGGGACTTTTAAAATAAGAGATCCATATGCAAATTACACATACAAGTGGGAGGTTGCTGGCAGCTGTTGGACAAGGTCTATATGTGACCGAATGTGGTCTTCTTCTTATCGTTTGGTTAGTGGCCAACCTGGTGACAAGAGTTATATTGATCGCTCATATTTAGGCCTCTGTCGTGTTCTAACGACTGATAACAGTCGGGACCGACATTTAACGTGCCCTCCGAAGCACGGAAACGCTCAGATAAAATACCACTATGCGGTCACCCATCTATAGGGTTACCGCGCCCTTGGTAGCTTTACCCGCTGATCGTTTACAGAACAGTGACTGCACCTAGCCTCAAAAGAGCACCAAATGTGGAGAAAATTGTTGAGGGTGGCCAAGTGGTCTATGTCCTGGTATAAAAACATCTTATTCAGCTGTGATAGTAATAATAATAGTATAGGTTTTTTGTTTTGTTTTTATATATATATTTAAAACGTAAAAAGATAAAGGAGATAATAATAATATTTTGGGACACAACTCGCACACCAACATCTGATCCCAAACTAGGCAGAGTCTGTACTATAGCAACCAGACAACTGATAAACATACTTATATATTTCTAAATACATACATAACTATAATATAAAAATGAATGAAGTATTCCATATTGGGCACCCGTTTTAATGGCACCTAAGGTATTCCACATTGGGCACCTACCAATATTTTTATATCGATATGTTCCACTAATGGCACCTGCGAAAAATATTGGTAGGTGCCCAATGTGGAATACCTTAGGTGCCATTAAAACGGGTGCCCAATATGGAATACTTCAAATGAAGAAGAATCGCTGAATGTGTTGCTAAGCGCAAATCTCGAGAACAGCTGAACCGATTTCGCTAATTCTTTTTTCGCTATGTTCGTTAAGAAAAATATATATAAAATAGTATAACCCGGGCGAAGTCGGGGCGGGCCACTAGTTATAGATAAATAACACTCAGACACAGAACCAACAATCATGCTCATCAAACAAATGTGTGTGGTGTGTCCTGGGTGGGAATCAAACCCACGACCTCCGTCTTAGCAGTCTGTGTCACTAACCACTGTTGTAATGATGATACAAGTACGACAAAGGTAAATAAAAATCATATAAACATAAAATAATTTATTTAATAAAATCAAGCATTGCTTATATTTTAATATTGAGTTTATTTAATAACTTCTACCAAACAACACAATGTACTTGGGTTTGTTGTTGCAAGCGGGGTGGATGCACTTGTCGTTGGGAGTCAGCTCGCGAGGCTGATCGAAGGGTATGCAGAGGGATTTGGCACCCATAGCTGGGGCCTTTACCTCAGTTGTAGCATCATCATCGGTCCTGTTAAAAACATTAAAGATTTAAAAAATCATAAATTTAAATTTTACACAAGCATACGAACCGCCTGGAGGTAAGTAGTTACCGTAGCCTATAAACGCTTGCAATACCTAAGGCATGACTAACGTGTTGCAAATGTTATACCAGTTTGTGATGGGAAAACACACATTTACACAACTACACCACAGTGTGTAGTTAAAAAACTTTATCTCCGAGGTACTATATGCTACTTTATCGACATACTACGTAAGCGGGCTATTGCTGGGCCAGCAGTGGCTCCTCTATTAAGAGAGACCACACACGCTGGCCTAATCTAGGTCGGTGAATTGTGGATGTCTTTAGAATTTCTTCAAAAGCATGGGTTTCCTCACGATGTTTTCCTTCACTGTTAGCAGATGGGTAATCATTTGAGTAGTACATTTAAATTCCACAAAGTGAAGTGAATTTATATTGATACTGCTACTGGGTGTCATATCACTCCCCTTTGGTTGCAGCTGAAAATCAGCGCGAAGTACTTTTGTAGGTACTTCGCATTATGCTGAGCTGTTGACCATATTGGCACTAGTAAAACTATTTATTATTATTTTTTTTTTTTATACTACCAAGTTGGCAAACAAGCATACGGCCCGCCTGATGGTAAGCAGTTACCGTAGCCTATGGATGTTTGCAACTCCAGGGGTGTCACTTACGCGTTGCCGACCCTTTAAAACCTACTTATTGATATAAGCTAGTTATTTAAGTTCTCATGTGTAATGATGTGAATTAAAGACTTTTCTTTCTTTCTTTTACTGGAGATCGAACTCAAATCTCTTGCCTGCAAGCCGGTTACTTGCCCACCACCGGTATTATAGTATATTTATAAAATAGAAGTGCTTCCTATCACATAACTGACCTGGCACTGTCGTTCTTGATGTTATCCTCGCAGGAGATCTCACCACAGAAGGGAGCCAGTAGAACATGTCGACGTTCCAGCGCGTCGGTAAACTCTTCCCATTTGGTCACCAGCGACATTCTCTCGTCACGCTCTTTCACAGCCCTTGAAATACAGATTAATAAAATTGTATCTACATATAATATAAATAGGTAAGGACAAAATAGTTATTTCCTTTTGTTTGTCAGTTTTATAGAAGATATTACAATAATAATCACAAAAAAAAAACTTTCAATTATCGAAATATTCTTCACCATCGGTTCTTTGGCCAAAACTTAGGTTTGATGGGAGCCAAATTTCCAATAGGCTACTGCAAGCTGATAAATTTGTACAAACGAATTTGTAATAATGCACACACACTTGTGCACTATAATATCTTCTACACCGATGTCTTGTCTCCATCGAGATTGGCCGCCGTAACCGAAATTCGGTTAGGAGGACATTATTGTTCCCTTAAAACACCTAATATTATAATTAATATTACTGGACTGCATGGTTGGTTCAGTCATGGGGTCTCATCAGGAACAAATCAAAATTAGTACGAATAAATACCAATAGATGGAGTTACATACATCGATTTGTTATTTACGTTTATGTAAAATTCAAACCTGGAAGAAATATAGCCTGAAACATTTACATACATATTTTAAGAAATCCTACTAGCATAGGAAAATGAAATAAAGGGCTCATAAATAAAATTATAATTATATATTTTCAAAATTCAATAATGTCGCCGTAGTCCTGCCGGCAGTATTTTGTACTACTAAGAAGTTGAAACTTGCGAGTGACTTGTGAGTAATGGCGCTGGCGCTGTATGCATTTTCAGACTTTTATAAATTAAAATTTTACTGTTGGGTCATACTAGGTATAAAAATATATAAAGTTTTTTTTTTTTTTTTTTTTTTACTAGCCTATATTGTCCCACTGCTGAGCAAAGGCCTCCCCCATTGACTTCCAGTTCCACTTCATATAAAGTTAGGTTAAAAATAAATAATACTGGTATATATATTTTTTCTCTCAACAAAAAAACTTTAAAAATGTCTTACGTTATCAAAATTATGAACAAAAATTTAAGATTTATTATCATAAATATTTTAAAAACGAAACAAATACAAAAAGTGTATCCTATGTTGGGATTCAATATTTTAAAAACTAAACAAATACAAAATACAAAAAGTGTATCCGATGTTGGGATTCGAACCTGGTTCGGCCGGATACGTACAATTACCTATTTGTGAATTCGAACTGATACTTAATAATTACAGTTTTATTATATTTTTCCTAATAATTAAAAAAATATTATCTGATATTAAAACCATCTACAAAAAACAAATTTCAAAAATTGGACATGAATCTGGGATTCGAGCCCAGTACCACGGGACTGTTGGACGAATACCACAGAATGCTATACTTACTCCTGACTGGCCTGTTGGTCTAGTGGTTAGTGACTCTTAACTACTAAGTTGGAGGGTCATGGGTTCGATTACCATTCAGGACAAATCATTGTGTGATGAGCTCTGTTTGTTGTGCTGTGCCAAACCTGGTTTCAGATGGTATGTGAATTGTCAGAAAATATTATTATTACCCTAATTCGACTCATCTCGTAGGTACTGAATTGATAGATGCTAGGTAGGTATAATATACTTATTTGTTGATTTGAACTGACAAAACAAAAAAAATGTTTATTATAGTTTCACGAATAATTAAAAAAAAACATTTTATTTTATAGGTATACGTAATTAAAGCCATCAACAAAAAACTTAACACTATACCGTAAACTTAGAAACGAGAAAAAATTGTTTAGCCCGGGGCGAAACCGGGGCGGAGCGCTAGTTAAATACGGAAGCAAACAGTCAAAATAAGTGTATATTTCGTACGTAAAGCGCGTGACCTTGAGCGAGTAAACGTGGCCCGAGCCCGAGACAATAAGCGATACCTACCCTTTATGGTCGGTGTAGATGCCTACTATTTTTTGGGAAGAATATAATTTCTATAACATAAATAAATTCGGTTATAAAGTGTCGCCATCTGTTGATTTTTTGTGTATGCACGTAATGTGTTGGATATAGACATCTAGTGTCGTATAGTTAGTAAAAATTTAGCCCCACGGTTAGCCCGAGTTAGCAGGGAACCAATTCTTTGTATGGGATGGGGTATCTGTACTAGTATTATATTATCTGTGGTTCAGTGGCTTGAGTGGTTACTTTGCCATTTACCACTGCGCCGTGTTTCGTGGGTTCGATACCCAAACGGGACAAAAATATGTGTGGTCCATAATTTGTTTTCCCGAGTCTGGGTGTACTTTGTGTCCGTTGGTTGTATGTTTGTTAAGTCCCCCGCGACACAGGGCTTGATAGTGCGGGAGTTGTCTTAATTAAAATTAAAAAAGAATGACTTACTTAGCCAACATTTCATCATGAGTTTTGTCCAACAGTTCCACCAGTTGTTTAGCGGCGTCTGCTCTCTTCAGCGTGAGCTTCTCTCCGGACAGACGACGGACCGCGACCACCTCGCCGCGGGCTATGTCCTTAGGGCCAAGCTCCACGCGGATTGGGACACCCTGGCAAACATTATTAAATATTTTAACATTAGAAAAACAGTGTCAGAGTAAGTATTGTGTGTCTATATTACGGATATAATGTATCAGGTATAAAAAGGGGTCCTTTAGCATATGTGAAAAATTCAAATTGTGGAATAATGGATGGATGGCAAACAATATATACATATTATGTATATTATTATGTGAAATATTCCACAATTTGAATTTTTTCACATAATTGTTATTCCTCTTTCATTCATCATCATAATTATTATTTCACTACTACTTATTTGTTGCGAATTAATTTATAACTACTCGATCGACTGATTATAAAAAATCTTTCACCATTAGAAACCTATATTATCAGCTAACATAGCTATAATTTATTCACCATACCATTTCATTTATATTCAAGATGATTTACAAAACTTTTAGCCGCCCAGGCCGTACTATGACGTACTAAAACGTGAGTGGTTTAAACGAAGAAGAGGGACAGAGCGATACGCACTACATAGCTCTGTACCTCTTTTTCATTTGAACTACTCATCGGCTGCCGGCTTTAGCACTGATGGTTACCTGATACCTCACTCCCCCCAAATTGAAGCTACGCTTGGCATAGAATTTGGTAGGCTTTATTTAGTGTGTCTTGATCGGTTTTTGTTCTTGGTCTTTAAGAAACTAAAAAGGCGCCAGTCAGAGTCGAAGGAGGTCTTCTGGTTCCCTTTAAGTCATGCTCTCTAGGGCCGTCGTCGGCACTGTTAGTGTAAAAAAGTATCAGATACCTTAAGCTCCCAATGATTGAACTTCCATCCAGGTGAGTAGTTATCTCTGTAATCTCCCTCGGCCCTGATGCCGGCGTCGAGCAGATCGTTGACGAGCGCCTTGCAGGAGTCCAGCAGACTCTGTCGTTCGTCGGCGGAGCTGTTAGCGGTGACCCCGCAGGGCACCACGATGGCCTGCACGTCGGCCACGCGCGGGGGCAGCACCAGGCCCTTGTCGTCTCCGTGCACCAGCACCATTACACCTGGGAATACCACCTGGGTTAGACTGGGTGTTAGCGTCACTATGAGTCGATACGTCACCATGCGACACTCTGTCCACTCGGCTCAACGATCCCTCTCTCTCTTTCACTACCCTGAATTTGTATAATTATAGATATATTTTATTTAAGTTTAAGATTTTATTTCTTAAAAATATTTATTTTTATCCTTTTATGAATATTTTTTGTATAAAATAGTATTAATGTTTCTGCCAGAAACAAGCTTATTTTTTTATCGTACTTATCTCAACATCACCCAAAGCTGAAACTACCTTAGAAATTAATTTCAACTCATGGAATTTATTTGCAGGAAGTTTAAATAAGAGAAGTAAAGCAACAAATTATTTTTTCGTGCAATATTTTTTATGAGAGGTAGATGCTTCTCCAGCATGACACCATACTAGCGAGCAAGTCCGACTGAGGAAAGACCTTACAGAAGACCTCAGCCAAATAACTACACAGAAAAGTGTAGCTGTATTCATATGTGTGAGAACATGTCTCCAGCGCTCATTTAGGGATGCGTTTTGCAAGAAACGTTTTCCTATCCCAGGGATACTTCATCTTAAGGCCCTGGTATAAAAAATTGGGTCGGCAATACGAAAGTGATACCTCTAGTTTTGCAAGCGTCCATAATAGGCTAAGCCGTAGCCTATTATGGATTGCACTTAATCACGAAGCATTCTATTTAAAATTATTTATCAGAGATGTGATAGAACACTCCCCTGGAGGGAAGAAGGGATGGAGGTAAACTACAAGGGATACGTACCTGTATCCCCCTACCGCTGGCAGGTATGTACCCTTCCACCGTGGTGGTGTACTCGCTCCCCGCAAACTTCTCCTTCTCAGTCTTCCGGCCCTTCACGACAGGTACTGCTAACAGCTCTTCGTATACACGCCTGTACAGGTCTGGAAACAAATTTATTATATACTAGCTGTTGCCCGCGGCTCCGTCCGCGTAGATGTCGGTTATCGCTGGAAAAAGTAGCCTATGTGTTATTCCAGACCATAATCTATCTGTGTGCCAAATTTCATGCAGATCCGTTCAGTAGTTTTTACGTGAAAGAGTAACAAACATACATCCCTACATTTTCACAAACTTTACATCTTTATAATATTAAGTAGGTTCGCTCGCTCCGGTGAACCGTTACTGTATTATTTACCTAAGATTAGCAGTACTTCCTCGGCGGCCTCTTCCTTCAGTCTGAAGGCGGTGTGTCCCTCCTGCCAGAGGAACTCGCGAGTACGAAGGAACGGTTGCGGTTGTTTGAATTCCCACCTCTGTCAACACAAATATATATATTTTATTTAATGAACTGAATCGAAGTAGGGATGGAGTTTTAAACTATCATTCTTTACATTAATTAATCAGCCGTAATATAGGACCGGATTTAACCTCAGCGCCGTCCCTGGGCACTGTAAAAAAGGCCCCCCTGTGCATTGTAAAATGCCACCCTTGGGCACTGTTAAATGCCGCCCCTGGGCACTGTAAAATGCCGCCTTTGGGCACTGTAAAATGCCGCCCCTGGGCACTGTAAAATGCCGCCCCTGGGCACTGTAAAAATGCCGCCTCTGGGCACTGTAATATCCCCCCCCTGGGCACTGTAAAATACCGTCCCTGGGCACTGTACAATGCCGCCCTTGGGCACTGTAAAATGCCGCCCCTGGGTACTGTAAAAATGCCACCCCTTAGGAACTGTAAAAATGCCACCCCTGGGCACTGTAAAAATGCCGCCTCTGGGCACTGTAAAAATGCCCTATAATAATTGTAATTAAATAATTGTTCTCTTATGAAAAAATATATCTTATTTATTTTCATTTAAAGAAGTTTTCACTACGCTGGCACAGGCGGCAAAATTCGGAGAGTAAGAGAAAGAGTTATTCTCGTTATCAAAAATATTTAAAGTGTATTTTATGTTCTTATGCTCCGAATTTTGCCGCCCCTGCAAATTTGTCGCCCTGGGCAGTATCCCCGGTTGCCCCTATAGTAAATCCAGGGCTGCCGGATTTTTGAAACGATCCCGTAAATACCTCAGACGGTTACGTAATTCGTTGTTAGATTCCTATTATCAGGTCCTCTGCAATCATCCTAAGATTATCGCTAACATCCATATTTTCCGATTATCCTACGACATATATATTATTATTATGATATAATTACATGTCTGTGTGGTGACAGATCAAGAATACAAATGTCAGCACCCCGTTCCATCCCGAGGCTGTCGTAAGAATCGACTAAAGGAGTAAGTCAGTCAGAAAATATCCACTACAAGAGAGGGAAATCTTGAAACAAAATCGTATACTCACCCGTCTGGCCAGCGTGGTATAGTAGGCTAATATCCCTCGAAATATATGGAGGAGACTGTACCCAGCAGTGGGATGAGATGATGATGATGATAATATTGGATAAATAATATTACAGACATACCACAACATTGTTCCACTGGTTAAGTTTGAAGGGTAGATCTCTATGGCTCTGGATCCACTTGGCGTAGGCAGGATACATGACGGTTTCCGAGGTGGGTCTGATGGCGATGTGCTCGGCCAGCTCCGAAGTACCGGAGTGAGTGACCCAGGCTACTTCAGGCGCGAAGTCTGCTATATGCTCCTTCTCACGTTCTAACGCTGACTGTTGTATATAATATATAATTAAGGGCCCCTTTTCCGAAATTAACGTTTCTAGATCGAGTTGTTTTCAGAGAAATCAATATATTAAAATTGGCAAAAAAATATATAGTACAGATACATGTTTGATCTAGTGACTTTTTTGGTTAGAAACGCAAAATTTAACTTTTTGCTCGATAAAAAAGAAGTCTGAAGTTAAGTCGATTTTGAAAGTATTTCAAGTTGTATGAGACTTGGGGGAACGCAACTTTTATGAAAATTTAACATTTCATTTACTAATCGGGTTTGACAAGGATATTATTGGATAGATTTATAAAATTGCACTTATTTTTTTTTATATGAAATAAATACGTGAAAAACTGCTCGCGCGCGACGCGCGCACCGCGCCAGTGTCCTGCCGGACGTCATCGAGGGAGGACCTACGCAATTTTTGCTCGCGACCACATTGTCGTCGCCACAATATAATACGTCACAATATAATACTGTAATGTTTTTCTCTACACAGAATAGCGAAGTCAGTATGACTAGAATTTTGAATCTTTAATATCTTTAATGAAAACATTCACCTTTACATATTTATACATACTAACTGAGGATCAGAATGGCGCAGCGGTAGTGAGGCTGCCTTACGGACTTAGGGTCCCGGGTTCGAATCCCAGTAAGGGCAAATGTGCATGGACATTTGTTTCCGAGTCATGAATGTTTATACATAATAAGTATTTACAAAAAAAGTATATATGTATTTTTTTTTTTTTTTTTTAAAGACAACTCCCGCACTAGAGAACCAGCTCTGTGTCGCGGGGGACTTTACAAACATACAATTAACGGACACAAATTACACCCAGACTCAGAACAACTCTTTGTGGGCCACACCAAGTTTTGTCCTGTGCGGGAATCGAACCCACAACCTCGTGCACAGCAGGCGCATACTGCGACTACTGGACCACCGAGGCAGTCATATATGTATTATATCAACTATCTGGTGTCCACGATACAAGCCAACGATATTTATTTATTGACTAGTTGTTGTCCTCGACTTCGTTCGCGTGGAAATTTGAAAGAGTATTAAGAGCGTATTCACAAAATAGCGCAGCTACAGATTAGGTAATTATCGGTCGACCGGCTGTGGAGTGCGCGTGTGTGCGTGATCCTCGCACACATACATTGTTCGTGAAGTATATTCGGCACAGTGCAGGGTGCGTAAACTTTATTGTTATATTACGGTAAGATTTTTGGTGTTATAATATTATTGTTCATTTGTAGAATATGTTATTATTAGAGAAGTAAAGGAACACATTGGCATACCATATCTATTCTAATACATATTATTATTATAAATGCGAATGTTTGGATGAATTGATGTACCTAAGTACCTATGGAGCTTTTTCTTGCTTGTTTCTGCCTGGGGTTGTAAGTGCGGGCAGGCCTCCGTCACTCGCTCAAGGTCACGCGCTATGTGCCTATCGCTATGTAGCTCGTAACTAGTCGTAACCGAGCCGATCGCCAGTGGGCTGCCGCACGCGACACAAAACGCGCACAACACGTTTCCCGCTCAAAACGCATTATTCCGATATTTACGTACACTACGTAGGTATATTAAGTTTTGACTAACGACACGATGGTTGATTATTGTGAAGTCGTTGGATGTCATAGTCAAAAGAAAAATAAAAAAAAAACTTTTTTTCATTGCCGAAAGATGAAGAAAGGTACGTTACGTTATTTGAAAGTAGGGACGCATTTTAGCTGGCTTCAGTTAGTAGTACCTAGTAATTTTAAAATGCTTCTTGTGTGTAGGTACTCTTCCTTAAAAATTTACGAGAAAGTTAGAAAGACAACCCTACCGCATTCGTGCGATGATGAGCTTGCACGTGAGTCGCACGGCGGGCAACACAATCTCGACTCTATATGCGCGTACCTATGGTACATTTCTTTTCGCTGCGAACAGCAGGTACTTTTATTAAGACTTTGTAGGCTATTATGGCGTAGGTATTTTCGCTTTTGTATGGGAGTGATGTATCTGTTACGTAGTAACTATTTAGTAATCTGTGGTGCGGGTGAAGCCGTGGGTGGAAACTAATGCCATAACATGGTACCTAGCCTACAAAAAAGTAGTAGGTACTAATTTTTTGTGGGCTACTTTTTTGTAGGCTAGGTAAGTAAAAAAAACAAAAATGATCATAATATTAATAGACCACAGCCAAATTATTTATTTATTTAAAACTTTATGCACAATCGCACACAAGCGGACTTAATGCCATAGGTATTCTCTACAAGTCGACCTTGGGTGATACAGAGATGAACATAGGTAGTAGGTGCACTCAAAAACAAAAAAAAATTGGATAAGACAAAGAAACAAATTTAAGATAGCAAGGATATAGATTCAACAATATCTAAAAAAATATATAATGAATATATATGCTGTGGTATATATAATATATAAAATAAATATAAGTAGGTACCTTCTTACATAAATAAATATAAACAAAATTGTTATGAAAGTGTTAGACGTACTAATTCCGGCGATTTATCAGCAAGAAGAGCCCGAATCTTTAGTTAAATTACTACACACATCGGTGTAGTTGTGGTCTTGTGTGTGAGTAGTATAAGTACTCCAGGGCTCATTTAGAGATGCGTTTTGGAAGAAACGTTTCCTATCCCAGGGATACTCCATCATAAAGCCCTGGTGTTAAAAAAATGGGTCGGGAACACGCAAGTGATACCTTTGGTATTGCAAGCGTCCATGGGCTACGGTAACTGCTTATCATCAAGCGGGCCGTATGCTTGCTTATCATAAGGTGGTAGAACAAAAAAAATGCTTATTAAATTTGCATATAAGGTAAAATAAAAATAGCTACCTCACACTCCATAGATGCTAATACGCCATAAATCGATTGAGGTATAAACCTACCTACCTACCTACTACCTACCTACTACCAAAAAAAATAGTTGACCTCCTATTCCCGAGACCTACTGAATATACATATAAAATTTCATAAGAATCGGTCAAGCCGTTCCCGAGGAGTTTTGTTTGTTACAAACACTGTGACACGAGAATTTTATATATTATATCATCGCCTGCTTTGTCAATACATTCATAACAATATAAGTGTATTAGTGTTTACAGTCAATGGACAGTGGACAGTACATCAAGCTATACGTTTTTGTTGCAAACTAGCTCTTATTACCAGCACGCCAATAATATTTGAACTACTGATTATTTATACTGTGGCGTGCTCGCCCGCCGCCATAGGTCACCGGAGTTCATATCGCAACGGCTCCTGTGCGACGCGGGCGCAAGCCGTCTCCGTGCGTAAAATGCCTAAACTTTCGGGAAAAGGGGCCCTTAAGAGGCTTTATTCGCTGCGAGCTGGCAACGTCGCATTTTTTATATAGTTTTATATTGCTGTTTTATGTTTAGACACACCTTTACACTTTTTTATACTACTCGGGTAATAAACAAACAGTTACCGTTACCTAAATAAAAGAAAGAAAGAAAAAATATTTATTTTGTCTTTACATATTACTACAGAAATTAAAAAAATATATATACATACAAGACAAAACAGGACCTAGATCAGCGATTATTTGCAACATTGCAGACGCTGCAGCGCTGATATTCTGCTAGGACCCCTTAAATAATATTGGTAAAAATAAAACCCAAATTCTATTTGCTTTAAACATTGCCGGTGGACAAGCAGGTATTCTATATAATCTCTGGGATGGATGAGGGTATGCATTTACCTCGGTAAACTATGTAATACTTGTAATCTCTCAAAATATTCAGAGGATAAGTCAAACAATTGTGTTGAACCAGGCCTGGTTCACTCCGCTGTTTAGGTATGAATCTACAAGTACCCGGCCGCAACATTTCCAGAGGTATTATTTAGTCGAGTGTCGCGCGCCGGTCGCGTCGTTGGTTCGACGTAAGTTTACCTACGAAACGCACACGAAGCCGTAATTCGTCACCGATTCGTTTTCGCTTTTAAATATTTTAAAGAAAATAAAGGCATAAAAATATTCCACAGTATTCGGCTGCTTAAATAGTGATAAGGATCCTAACCTCTCGTTTTTCAATATTCCAAAGGATATTGCAAAGTAAAGAAACACGTTATCATTTAGAAAAACATAATTGGTAGGTACCTATTTGTAGCAAGATTTTGATATGTAGACTATAGGTACAGCACAGTTTTTGTAGAGACGTATTATTTATTTGTCCAACCAATTAAGTAGGTACTTATTTAATTGGGAAAATATATTATAACCGCCTATCACTCAATAGTTTTAAATTTCAACTGGAAAAATGGCTCCAAACAAACCAATGACAAATACCTATTTTTAATTTAATCAAAAACATAATCATGGGCGGAGCCGCGGGCAACAGCTAGTACCCATTATTATAATTTGTTCTTTAGTGGTTTGACCAGTCCTGTGATGTGGACACACACTGCTCGTTCTTATAATTTAATTACTAAGTACCTACATTGAATATGTCCCCACATGTCCAGATTTATTTAAAAAGTCACTCGTTTACAAAAGTATAGTAAGTACCTACCTAAACCTAACAGGTACTTCAGATCAAAATTGATCTCTAAGTGACAACCATAATGTCCAGAAATACGCAATACAAAGGGAGCCAATTTGTAGGTAAATAAACGAGTAGGTAAGTTTTGTTCTGGGGAGCTGAATTGCGCTCTATTGTGTGCGAGCAAAGTTGATATTTGTTTAAATGATTTAGCGAAGTGAACCTTCTGTACCTGTACTATTAAGTATTCTGTGGTTGAACAAAGATCTCGGGCAACTAAAAAGAATTAAACCTTATCAACCCATACATTACACAGGTCTTCAAGCTTTTCCATAGACGTAGTAAACCGGGAATGCTAATTTTTTAACTCCCGCACTAGAGAACAAGCTCTGTGTCGCGGGGGACTTTACAAACATACAATTAACGGACACAAATTACACCCAGACTCAGAACAATTCTTTGTGGGTCACACAAAGTTTTGTCCTGTGTGGGAATCGAACCCACAACCTCGTGCACAGCAGGCGCATACTGCGGCCACTGGACCACCGAGGCAGTCAGATGAAAGAAATGAACAATAATATTCATTTATATTCATACATTGCCTGAACGCCTCAGGTATTCTTTATATTACCTAACTATTGCATAAAATACTAATATATATATTGCCTAATTTCTTTTAAAGTTCGTAATATAACTGCGCAATGTTACCTTGGAAACGAATATAGGGAAGTATCCATCTTTGACTCCAAGCTTGCGGAACTCTGTGCTGAGGAAGTTACGTATCCTGTCCCATATGCTGTACGACCATGGACGGAGAATGTAGCACCCTGATATGTCGTAGTAGTCTATCATCTCAGCTGAAAAAAAAATACAATATTGTGAATTTGTAAACCATGTTTTATTTACTTATACATACTACCTTTTTTTAAGAGAGAAGACCACAGCCAAATAACTACACACAGTGATGTAGTTGAGTTCTTGTGTAAGTACAGGTCTTCAGCGCTCATTTAGGGATGCGTTTTGAAAGAAACGTATTCCTATCCCAGTGATACTTCCATCATAGCCCTGGTGTAAAAAATGGGTTGGCAACACGCAAGTGATACTTCTGGTATTGCAAGCGTCCATAGGCTACGGTAACTGCTTAACATCAGACGGGCCGTATGCTTGTTTGCCACTTAAGTAGTATAAAAAAAATAAACCTAGGTGATAAACAACTGTACGGTCAATTTTTTGTCCCGTGTGGGGATCGAACCCACAACACGCCGTGCAGTGGTAAATGAACCAACCATGCGCTCAATTTTCGCAGGAGATATTACAGTGCGCAAACACAAGTGCACTCCTTCTCATAGTCTCACTCTCATACTCCAATCGACCAACAACAACTTGTGTTTCCCAACGCACGAGGGTGTAAAAACCGCTAATTTTCAAACTTCGAGCACCTATATAAATTGTTTGACAGAAAAATCTAAACCTGGGTATCGACAAATGCTGCGCGAGGCAACCTCGTGATATGAAGACGCGTTTGCCTCGCGAGCCAATTTGAACCTTGTATGATTGACTGACTGACTGCGTGCTCTATGTGAGTATCAGGTGAGCAGCCTAGTAATGTCGATACCCGGCCTAATCCTACTAATATTATAAACTAGCTGTTGCCCGCGGCTCCGCCCGCGTGGATGTCGGTTATCGCTGCAAAAAGTAGCCTATGTGTTATTCCAGACCATAATCTATCTCTGTGCCAAATTTCATCCAGATCCGTTCAGTAGTTTTTACGTGAAAGAGTAACAAACATCCATCCATCCATTCTTACAAACTTTCACATTTATAATATTAGTAAGGATACGAAAATTTGTAAGTATGGAGCGCGCCGCGGGCAACAACTAGTAAGTATATAACTTTGACAAATACAGGAATAAGTATAACTTACATTTAGTAATAACTTGAGTGTACCACTCCGACAGGTCTGTGTCCTTGTTAGCTTCTAGACCTAACCGAGTTATTTTCTTCACGCCTGACGAGGACTCCTCTTTCACGGGCTTCGGAGACTGGGAATTTAAAAATCATATTATAATAACCGAATTTCGGTCACGGCGGCTAATCTCCATAGAGATAAGCTATATGCGTGGGAGATATTATAGTGTGTGAGCAAATATTTACTTTGTATTCCTTTACTCACGGAATCTGATAGGACTGTAATCCGAGATTAATGAAGAGGGATCAGGCGTAGTAGGACTAAATGCTTTACGTGCTATCTAAAGCACGGGAGTGTAACTGCCAATTTCGAAACTTCAGGAATATATTGTGGATTTATTGACAGAAAATCAAAATAATTCAATATAAAAAAGTTTTAGACATTTTTTGATTTGACCCGGGAACCGAACCCTTATGATCAGCAGTTGCACTCGACAACCAACGAAGCAGTAAATTAATCAATATATTATTCAACAGTATCTAGTCTGCCTACCCCAATAGGGGACTGGCGGGATAATATGCCTTCAAAAGATGCTCATCATATGCTCACCGGTTCCTTCTTCTCTTTCTTGACTTCTTTTTTCGTGTCTTTAGGCTTCTCCTTCTTCTCCTTAGCCTTAGGATCCCGCGGTTGTACTGGCGGCGCGAACGCTGTGCCTGTCTCAGCCTGGTACTGCGCCTTTAGTTCTAGAAGCTTCTTTACTTCTGCATCTACTGATGCCTGAGGATTTAGAAGAACAGCATGGTTATTAAAATTTTCAATGACAACATTTTTTTCTTGAAAAAAACACAACTCTCGCCCTAGGGAACAAGCCCTGTGTCACGGCGGACTTTACAAAACATACAATTAACGGACACAAAGTACACCCACTCAGAAAAACTATTTATGGTTTATTTATATCACAAAAATGTTTTTCTCGTGTGGGGATCAAACCTATAACACGCCGCGCAGTGGTAAACGGCGAGGTAGCTACTTAAGACACTGAACCGACCGAGCCACTTAAGCAACAGTCTTTAGGATGATAGGAATCAGTCAGTGTTACTCTGTACTGATCTCGTACCATTGAAGTCAAAATGGCAACAGGCAAATACATGGTCAAAGTGAAAGACATTTTTTTTAAAGATAACTCCCGCACTAGAGAACAAGCTCTGGTGCGGGGGACTTTACAAACATAGATATAATTAACGGACACAAATTACAACCATACTCAGAACAACTCTATTTGCGTTACACAAAGTTTTGTCCTGTGTGGGAATCGAACCCACAACTTCGTTCTCAGCAGGCGCATACTGCGGCCAATGGACCACCAAAGCAGTCGTCATATCAGTAAAATAATAATCTGTGGGCTTGTACATTCCCGTCTAGGAGATTCCCATTCCCATCTATCCATAGGGAATAATGTTGATTTAGAAAACGTATATACACTAGTGGAATCCCTGTATAAAAAGCGTGAAGCTATATGAAAGATCTAACGTAAAACTCTTTACTGCTTTCCCCACTGGGAGTCGTCGTGAGAGCAATTTACGATCACAACCTTGCAATACCACACTACTACGTTCCAGTATATTCTGTATATATTATATTAATATATACAGAATATACTGGATATAATATATACTATAATATTCTGTAATAAACTACGATCGTATTTGGTTAGCAAAGCTTACTACTCTATTGATGAGTTTATGAAGGATAAGGAGGATAGAGTTGTTTAATTTTGTAAATTGTCGATGTTTTAAAACGTTTTTTGTTTTAATATAATTGAATAAAATTATGTTTATGTATTTGCATGTCGTATGGCAGGATATGGAAGAACTTTTTATGTAATTTGTAATCTTCATATACCCATATTTGCAAAATAAATTGATTTGATTTGAAATTATGGTATACGAGATGATAATTACCTTATCGGCCTTTTTAGTCTTAAGTTCTCGCACCAGGTCTCCCTGCTTGGTGATCGCAGCACCGAGGGTGGTCGCCTTGTCGCCTGCACCGTTCATGTTTGATGGAGCTGAGTCCTGGGGTTTGGGAGGTGCAGCGTTCGGTGTCCAGTCAGTGCCTGCGATGGCTTTGTATTGGGCCTTCAGATTTAGAAGGTTTTTAACCTAGAAAATATTAAAAATAAGTTTATGACCCTCACAATTGTACTATTGTTTGTTTTGCTGAAAAGCTGCTAATAACTTAATTTTCATCTTAGCCATAAGACGTCCACTGCTGGACAGAGGCCTCTCTCAAGGTTTTTCACATCGTTCGGTCCTGAGCTGACCTTGTCCATCGATTGCCTGTGACCTTTACCAGGCGTCTATAAATAAATTCTAATACCTGAACATCTATAACGGACTTCTCAGCTTTCTCAGCCTTAGTCTTCCTCACTTTGTCAGCTTGCACAGCAATCTGTTTGATCAGTATTACTAATTGGGTCTCGTCTGACTGCCTGCTTGGCTTCTGTGGTGATGGAGAAGTTTGTTTGGCTGGGGCTGGTGCAGCACTTGGCTTCCAATCCTGGAGAATAAAAAAAAATTGTTTAGCATTTATATATTTTTACTGACTTAACAAACACGATATTCATGGAGACAAAGTACACCTAGACTAGGATCAACCATTAATACGAATTTTAGGCCCGTGTGGGAATCTAACCCACAACACGCCGCGCAGAACTTGCACTATTAAGCCACAAGTGCAGTCATCGTGCATCCACGCGAATGTTAGTTTATTTTTAACCGACTTCAAAAAGAGGAGGTTATCAATTCGTGTGTAATTTTTTTTTATGTTTGTTACCGCAGAACCCCCTCATTTATGGACCGATTTGAAAAATTCTTTTCACTTTTTATGTATGAGAGGACATACTTCCAGTTTGGTCCCATTTTCAAAAGTAAGTTCTGATGATGGGATCCATGAAGAAGTAAAACTGATGAAGAAGACCACAGATGGCCACCTGAACTTCTCAATAATAAGTATTTTACTAATGGCGATTAAATAAGTTTCCATTATGGTTGCTAAGGTAGCTAGGCAACGGAACTTCATAATTAAACAATGTAATCTAGCCGTTTTTAAGGTTTTTGAACTTGCCGTACTGAAGTCGGTTTTTTTTGTTAAAATTATATTCAAGCAACACAAAGGATAGAAAGAACTTTTAAAGAGAAATAAAGCACCATACAAGCCAAATAACTACAAACAGCGGTGTAGTTGTGTTCCTGTATGTGAGTACCGGTCTCCAGCGCTCATTTAGGGATCCGTTTTGAAAGAATCGTTTTCCTATCACAGGGGTACTACATCTTAAAGTCCTGATGATCTGATATTGCAATCGTCTATATGCTACGGTAACTGCTTAAATCAGGCGGGCCGTATGCTTGTTTGCCACCCAAGTAGTATAAAAATATACATATAAAACATAATTCTTATAACTCAATATGAATATTTACACAAGTGTTTTGTTACACTTGATTTTATTACAGTACAGTATAATGTGCGTAACTAAGTATGAATTATGTAACATTTATGATTTACATAATCTATCAAATTTTAAATATTCTATGTGATTAACTAGAATCACATTACTGGTCATTGAGCATTTTTGTAATAATAATGGTATTAATATTTACTAACAGAAATGTCTACACCGATACTTAATATTTTTTTAAAGTGTGAATCCTTACCTTGCCGTAACACAGTAATTTTGACTAGCACGCTAGGTAAAGTTTTTATATGAATACTGCTTTTTAACCACATAAATTTAACTTCCTAACGACCTATTTAAGTTTATAGTGTAGACTATGTAATACTTATGGTGAAATAAAATTCTATTCTATTCTATAATTATAATCTATTGATGGAAATAAAAGGAGAGCCTTTGCCTTGTACTGGGACAATAGACCTTTTTATACCTCTTGGATAGCAAACAAGCAAACGGCCCGTCTGGCGTTAAGAGAGGTAGGGCATCGTACTAAGGAGCAAGCCCATCTGAGGAAGATCCTCCATCTTAAAGAAGACCAAAGCCAAATTACTAGGTACACACAGTGGTGTAGTTGTGTTCCTGTGTGTGAGTACAGGGCTCCAGCGCTCATTTAGGGATGCGTTTTGAAAGAAACATATTCAATCAGAGGGATAGTCCCATCATAAAGCCCTGGTGTAAAAAAAATGGGTTGGCAACACGCAAGTAATACTTCTGGTATTGCAAGCGCCCATAGGCTACGGTAACTGCTTAACATCAGGCGGGTCGTATGCTTATTTGCCACTGAAGAAGTATAAAAATTTAAAAAAAAACAGTTACCGTAGTCTATAGACGCTTGCAATACCAGAGCTCAGAGGCATCGCTTGCGTGTTGCCGACCCATTTTTTTTTGCACTACGGATTTAAAATCCCTAAATGAGTGCTGTAGACTGCATCACAAAACCCTGGTATTGCAAGCGTCCATAGGCTGCGGAAACTGCTTACCATCAGGCGGGTCTTATGCTTGTCAGCCATCAAAGTAGTATTAATATACATATATTTCTGCCAAATTACAGCTTTCTAGTACTAAGAAGTCTCTGAGTAGAGCTGCGGACAGATGGACGGACATGGCGAAACAATAAGGGTTTTACTATGAAACCCTAAAAAGACCAACAAAGTTACTAACCTGTCCTGTAGCAGCCTTATATTTAGTCTTAAGATCCAGCAAACCCTTCACGGCTTCGTCGATCTTGGCTTTGTCAGCCTTAGCAGCTTTCAGCGAGCGGACCAAGTCACCTTGCTTAGTGATGCTCTGGTCGAGGGACGACGCGTCACCGGCCGGGCTCGGGGCTGCTGCAGCGGCAGGAGCAGGGCCTGCACCTGGCTTCCAATCCTAGGAAAACACAACACTTTTAAAAAGGTAGATATCCTTAATCGGCGAACAATGTCAATGGAGATTATCTCTATCTTTGACAAGATAGAGATAATCTCCATCATTTCTGACTGCCTTGGTGGTCCAGTGGCCGCAGTATGCGCCTGCAGTGCACGAGGTCGTGGGTTCGATTCCCACACAGGACAAAACTTTGTGTAACCCACAAAGTTGTTTTTTTTTTATACTACTTGTGTGGCAAACAAGCATACGGACCACCTGACGTTAAGCAGTAACCGTAGCCTATGGTGGCTTGCAATACCAGAGGTATCACTTGCGTGTTGCCAACCCATTTTTGGACACCAGGGCTTTAAGATGGAAGTAACTCGGAGTCTGGAGTCTGGGTGTAATTCTGCCGTCCACTAACTAAAAGGCCGTTAAGCCACAGTTAGTTAAGATTCATTTTGCTAGCTAGCTAGCTAGCAAAATGAATCTTAACTAACTGTGGTTAAGATTCATTTTGCTAGCTAGCTAGCTAGCAAAATGAATCTTAACTAACTGTGGCTTAACGGCCTTTTAGTTAGTGGACGGCAGAATTTGTGTCCGTCCCCCGCGACACAGAGCTTGTTCTCTAGTGCGGGAGTTGTCTTTCATAAAACAAACAAAAAAATTAAACAAAAATGTACAATCGTTCTGTCGGTCGGCATTTAATCGACCTGTTGAATTTCGAAGACCAGTACAAGACTCCTTCCACGAGAGATAACCACTAGACCAACAGGTCAGTCAATTATAAAATTAATATTTTATTCTTTTCTTTCATACAATAAAAAAGGCATACAAGGTAAATTGAAAATATATATTTGCTATTTTCCTTGTATGTATTAGGTATAATTTCCGTTTTACCAAGTATAATTTATGTTTAAAAAAAAGCAACACAATCCCAACTCACCTTTCCAGTAGCTGCTTTATATTTAGCTTTAAGCTCTAACAAAGTCTTCACAGCCTCGTCAACCTTCGGTTTTTCAGCCTTGGCTGTTTTCAGTTGGCGCACCAAGTCACCTTGTTTAGTAATATCTTGATCTAAGCTCGATGCGTCACCAGAGGGAGCTGGTTTAGCTGCTGGAGCTGGAGTTGTACCTGGTTTCCAATCCTTAAAGAAATGATTTAAATATGTAAATAATGGACATCCTTTGTAGGGATCTATGGATAGGATAGCAAGCTGAAGTGGCAACAGGCTGGTCAAATCTGCAGAAGGACCGACGGCCGATGGAGCAGCCGTGTCCTAGAGTGGAGACCGCAATTCGGTAAGTGTAAGGTAGGGCAGCCCCCAGCTAGGTGGACCGACGACTTAAAAACAGGTTGGGACGGACTGAATGCAAAAGGTGGAGAACCGGGTGCTGTGGCGCGTGTTAGGAGAGGCGTATGACCAGCAGAGGACTGCGATAGACTAATTGATTGATTGTAGGGATCATGCGTTTTAGTGCACGCATAGTGTTTACGACCAATCAAGAGGTCCTGATTCCGATTAAAGGCACAAAGTGCTATTGGAATTTTCTGTTAGAAAGTTGACAGTATCAGTTTTCCCGGGATATGATAATAGACTCGCGATAATGTAGGATCGTGTGTATATAGCTGCCTATCCCTTCGGAGAAAAAGGCGTGATGCCATGTTATGTAAAGTTTTATATATTATATTATAGTGCACAAGTATGTGTGCAAACCGTGCAAACACAGGTGCACTTTCTATTCCCGCATCCAAAACCAACGGCCTTACGTAAAAATAGTAAATTATAATATGATTGCAATTTTATGTTATGTAGTACCAATAAGGTAAATAAGGTATTATTGGTCCAAAGTAGCAAGACTGCAATAAATCGTGATGTCCCAATTTGATTCCCATGTCGGGCGAAGTGTTTATATATGAAAATTCTCAGTAGCAGCACGCCGTCAAAAAGTAGGTGGTGTTACACCCATGGAGTGTCATCTTCATCAAGCCGAACCGTCCACTGCTGGACATAGGCCTTCCCCAAAGATTTCCACCGCATTCAGTCCTGAGCTATAATCGTAGGGGTGTAATTGCTACTTACACAATAGGTGGCTAAAAGTTGATAATGATCATAATTATAATTATCTAGCTAACCTGTCCAGTAGCCGCCTTGTATTTAGCCTTGAGCTCCAGCAACCCTTTCACGGCTTCGTTGATCTTAGTCTTATCAGCTTTATCTGCTTTCAGGGAGCGTACCAAGTCGCCTTGTGTGGCGATAAGGTCATTCAGTTCAGACTCTCCGGAAGAAGCTGCCGGCGCCGCGACTGCTGGCTTCGCTGGCGTGGCTTGAACTTGCTTCGCTGGCGTGGCTTGAACTGGCTTCGGCTGTAAAAATATATATCGTTACATAGTATAAAATAAAGTCTCTCCCAGCTTTCTGTACGCTTAGATCTTCTTAACCAAGCAACGGATTTTGATGCTGTTTTCACTATCATTTGGATAATTCCTTCCGAAAGATTTATATGTTTAATACGACAATAACAAACTTAAAAAAAAAACAAATATCTAATTTGATGCAGTCGATCGGAAGTTACGCGCGCACATACATTTGGGGGGAGAAGGGGTATTATTTTTCTTTATATAGATCATCATCATCATCATCTCAGCCATAAGACGTCCACTGCTGGACATAGGCCTCCCCCAAGGTTTTCCACATCGTTCGGTCCTGAGCTGACCTTGTCCATCGGTTGCCCGCAACCTTTACCTTTTTTATATAGATACCTACATATAATCCATTTTTTTTAACTGTGCAGTTGAAGCTGTCAAAATCGTTAGGTTGGGACGGTTGGGATGATTGAATTCATCCGCCCGCTTCTCTTTCTACCTCCCCGCATGCGCCTGTCCCTGTCAGTACGGTCTGCACTTTCGTGTCGTCTGCGATATTTGAGTATTCATATCCCTCTTGGATATAATAAATAACTTTTATATACATTACTGTACATACCTATCAATCAAAATGATTATAATTATTTTAATTATCAAATTTTGTTCCAATTAAGCCAATATGGCAAAATTTTAACTATGACAGCTGCACAGGTAGACAAATTGGCTTATATAACTTATATTATAGACAAATAATTATTGAACCTAAATAAATAAGGTAAGGCATCCTCACCCTTTAAACGAGCAAGCTGAATTGAACTGTATTACAATTTAACTCAGAAAGTACTGAAACGACTGAAATTATAAAACTCTTTTACCATTAGAAAGCTATATTATCTGGGGATAACATAGGCTATATTTTTTGATAAAAAAATAAGGGATCCCTACGGAACCTAAATAATTGCCACCTGTTTTATATTTTAACAAATATCAAGGAACCTAGCCAAATGTTATTAAATTCACGACCAAAAATTATTCTAGGTAGGCACCATAATAATTAAACTAAATTGTACTATTCTGTTGGAATAACAAACGCGGATCCTCAGGACTAGGTAGATTTTCAAAACAGTATTTGGAGATCTTGGTACATATAAATAGGTATCTATTAAAAAAACGCAAGTATTAAATTAATCTTATACACGGATCTCTTTAATCATACCGGTGAGGTTATATATTATTATTACCTATACACGGTAGTTATTTAATAAGTCGCTGATTACCAAAGTAGGTTAAGCGCAATATGTTACGATAACATACCTACATATTATTAAAGTAACATAAAAATATCACACAAAGTCACACCACAGACTTTTGCTTGTCGTTTTATGAAAACCCGCCGACAAAATATTTTTTTATTACTAAGACAATATTTCACATTATGCAAAGGAACTCCTGTTATTCTGCCGACCGTATGTCAAACTTTATGAATGAAAACATTGTTTTCGCAAAACTGCACACGTACACACACACAATATGTTATAATTTACATAAAATCCTATAAAAATATCTATAAGACAAACTTATAAATAAATAAAATATATATCAACTTACTAACTTGTACAACGTGTGCAATACGAACTTTAATACTGATGATTTGGCGCGAAACGTGGACGACCTATACTTTCTAAAAAAATGTCGTGGATTCGTATTTCGAATGTATCGTTGACCTTGATATACACACCGGTGTAACAACTGTGTGATTAGATGCTAATGAATTAAAACAAGCAATGTAAAGCGTTCAGATTGTAATAGTGTTGTAGACGTGTATAGTTTTAAATTATGGTACAGTGAGTATAGCGAAAGGAATGTATCAAGTCTGCGCTTATAGAACATACGATTTTGGACCCTGTATAAGTGGACCCTGAGTTTATTTTAACATAGTATATATATGAATAACATTAAAGATAAGAATTGCTCGGATTTTGCCGCAGACTTTTTATTCTGCAAACTTGATGACGTTAAATTAGGGGGTTCGTACAACCGCGTAGAGCGATAAGTAGGTATGCGAGGTTAAGGAACCTTGCCGAGGTCAGCCCGTAGATGGGTTTTCATTTTCAAAACACACGCGGACATACTATAATGTTGCTTATACCAGTGACAATAGTGTGGCATTACGGGCAAAATGTTTAGTACATAGTTGGTTACATAGTTAATGTATAAGGATACACCTACTATGTAACGAACTTCAAAGAAGAGGAGGTTATCATATATATCTTATGTATTTTTTTATGTTTGTTACCGCAGAATTCCGTATTTTTGACTGAAACCTGAGAGGTTTGGTCTCATTTTTATGAAAAGGAAGGGATTTCTGATCATGGTAGGGATCCATGGGGAATTGAGGAAGCTCTTAAAAAAATATAAGCATGCATATGCGTAGCAATTTTAATATTTTTCACAACAAATCAAACAATTGTAAAAAAAAAAAAATGCATTCAGCAAGTATGATTTGGTGAAGTGAAACTGATAAAAATGACTACAGATGGCCATCTGAACTTCTTAATGATAAGTACTTCACAGATGGTGATTAGATAAGTCTCGATTAAGGTTGTAAAGCAACTATTACTACACTACTACTAGTAATCTAGCCGTGTTTAGGCTAATTTCTGTAAAGTCACCTGTGGCACAGTGCTTGTTGTGCGGGAGTTGTCTGAAAAGAGTTATTGTGTTCACCTGGACTGAACTTATTTAGGTCCTACTTAATTACACCAAAAAAAAAAGTCAAACTTAGATAGAATTGGCAAGAAACTCTGAAAACTCTTTTTAATCATCAGTGTCTAGAGTATAACATTTACAATCTGGTACCTATGCCATGAGTTCCAATTTTTAGTAACAGAAAGGGACAGAAACCAATTAAGCATATAAAATGAAATTCAGAAAAATAGAAAGTACTTATCTATACTAATATTATAAAGAGGTAAAATTTGTGAGATTGTAATCTCTGGATTTCCTGAACCGATTTTGAAAATTCTTTTACCAATAGAAAGCCTCATCCTTACTAATATTATAAATGTAAAAGTTTGTGAGTTTGAATGGATGGATGTTTGTTACTCTTTCACGTAAAAACTACTGAACGGATCTGGATGAAATTTGGCACATAGATAGATTATGGTCTGAAATAAGACATAGGTCACATTTTTGCAGCGATAACCGACATCCACGCGGGCGGAGCCGCGGGCAACAGCTAGTAGGCTATAGAAATGTTTACCGCCTAACGAAGTGGGCACGGGTCAGCTATTTAATAGAAAAACAAGCAATAAATATCTATTGTCTAAATAATTATTGTTTTTAAGAAAATAATGTACCTATTATGTATTTAGTATGGTTATATTTAAGTTTTTGAATTAGGTTAGCAACAAAAAATTGATGTATTACGCAAAACAAACACACAGACAATGTATTATTTGCACCTTTCTGCAATCAGCATATTTTTTAATTACAACAATTTCTTAATAATTGCGAAACTAAACAGTGATGCCAAGGTACTGTATAAATAAAACTTGATATATTGATTATACCCAGGTATTTTTTACAAGTATAATTGTCACTGAAGTACTACGTAAAACATTTATATGAAAAAAAATTAAAACTTAGCGATATATTTTTTTTATTTTCATAATATATTTTTTGGTCAGTTTGTAAGCATTGCGTCGGTCAAGTCATTAATTACACTACACTCCAAATTCAACTTTATCATGCACGTAAGGTTTAATTTTAAAAAAATATATGTTTTTATTATTACAATAACTAGTACTTAAGTATATTTGGCGACAGTTTTAATTGTTTCTTTTATTTGAGACTGTGTATCTTCGGTTTTTTGTATATCAATGTTTGTCCAGCAATTTATCAAAATGCAACACCGTCTTATCTCGTGTCCCACTCAAAATGGCGCTATTGTAACATGAGTATTTCTCACATACGTCCTGGTACTAAGTAGTTCTGAGAATTTGTTATTATTAACTTATTAGCGACAACAACGAAGTCTACGTGGCTATAGCTAATCTAAAAACAACACTATTCTTCATTAGTCAATGCTATTATTTTGTTTTATTTAAAAAAAATATATAATTCTTATTTTAATAAGCTTTATGTCCGTTCGTCACTTAGGATTTTGAGGTTTTCGTTACCACTATTGAGTTATAATGTAAAACCTATGTTTATCACTGAAAAGAGCTGTGTTGTACCTAATTAGAAAATAGCATGATGCTGAGTGGTAGCCCCGTTGACGCAGCTGATACGTGAGAAATTTATCATCTCAATCTATTAAAGTCCTTTTTTGACTTTTCGATTCGACTATCGCTTATGCCACTTGTCTAGAGGCTCTGGGCTGGGCATGGATCTCCTCCATACACTCAGAGGGATATTAGCCTTCTATACCTACTGACCAGAGGGGTTGATATAGGGTTTTGTTTCAAGATTTCACTCTCTTGCAGTCGTCATTTTCTGCCTGAATTACTCCCTTAGTCTATTCTTACGACATCCTCGGGATGGAACGAGGTGGTGACATTTGTGTTCTTTATCTCACACACGAACGTGAGAAATTAGCATGTATTAACTAGGTATAAAATACATTTTGTAATATTAACATATCATGGCATTATACACTTTTTTCTTTTCTTATTTTTATTTAAATAAACTAAATACTTATCGCGCACATTATTAATGAGACGGTATCAAATTAAAATACCTCACAAATGCACACTGATTGTGATGAGATGAACCCAAAATTTACAGTTATCAGGACGGTTCTACTCAGAGCTATTGGTTAAGTAGTAACTGTAAAATGCGGTCAAGTGTTCTTAAAGGGCTGGTATATAAAAACTAATATTTACAAGTATCAACAAAACATAGACTGCTTTTATTTATGTTAGCAACACCTCACTAGTACTGTATTGCTGTGCTTTCACGTGGTAAGGTCCTGGAGCATAAGCGACAGCACACATTTTCTCTCTAACCGACTACATTGTGTACTTCTTTCACTTTACCCCATCCTTTAAATCGCCTTCCAAAACATTACATACTCTCATATGTATATTGTTGTAGCTGTAAGTTTTCCATATCCTAAATAAATAAATATCGCTGCGCAACACATCAGTCCACGTGTTCTTGAGTTTTTCCGTAAATCTGGCAGCACACACTCTGCTATTAAAAATTCTCTACAATGACGTATACGTATAAGAGAAGTAGGGCACTATACTAGCGAGCAAGTCCGACTGGGGAAGGACCTCCACCTTCCAGAAAACCACAGCGAAATAACTACACACAGCGGTGTAGTTTTGTTCCTGTGTGTGAACACAGTTCAGATGTGTTTTGAAATAAACGTTGTCCTATCCCAGGGTTACTCTATCTAAACACCCTGGTATAAAATAAATGAGCCGGCAACACGCAAGTGAAACCTCTGGTATAGCAGGCGTCCATAAGCTACACTAACTGCTCAAAATCAGGTAGGCCGCATGCTTGTTTGGCACCCAAGTAGGGTCAGTGCGCCGGTTTTCCGGCCAGCTTCAGTAACCGGCCATTTGTCGGACTAAAGTTATTTAAATCAAGATAATAGCATTTCTAGAGGTAACATAAATAAATAAAAAATCATACGCGTTTTTTAAATGATTATTGAACAAGAATTGATGTCAACTACATCAATTCTTGTCAAATAAATGGTTTAACCCAACGCCGAAGAAAAATTTCTCAAAGCGCATGATGATTCAGTAGTGAGCAATTGTATAGTGATTTAAGAAATAAATAACACGACGCACGGCGCTCAAAGGTACGTTTCATTACTTATTTGATGTCGTATACACAAGATAAATGTTTAATTAGTTCAATTGTTAAGTTATTGTCATTATTTAATTGTATATTATAATTTTTATACTTATTATTAAACTAAAATCTAGTGGTCGGTAACTGAAGTGCCTATTTACCAAAAACGTCAAATTGCGACCACATGGTCGCAATCTGACACATACAGCAGTATTTTGTTTTGTTTAGTATGACTTTAATATTTATACAGGACTATAACAATTTAGGGTGTAGCGTTGTCAAAGTGTTAACATGCAAATCTTTAGTAAGCGACCACCAGTTTCTTTAAGAAAGTTTATTTAATTGACCAACAAATAAGTGCTAAATAGGTGGCCATTAACCCACATAATTGAAATATAGACATTAGTTTGCGGCCACCATCATTTAGTTTAATTTTCAAATGTCCGTTTAATAATTATTATTTTAGCAAGCAATCTGTCGAATAAGGTTTATTACTTTTCACATTTCCAGCATAAGAATTAGGCAGACAAAATAATATTATATCGGTATTCAGTACACTAAAGAAGCCTTGAAAAAACCTCATAATGATATTCGAAAGGAAGGGAAGGCAATAAGAGTAACTTGTAGACTGTGTATCAGATCCCTCGAACCACAATTAGAGATCGGCTTACTGAAAAGATGTGATACTATCGAGATAAGGGATCCAGATCCTGCCTAGTAAAAAGGCGAAACGCAGGTTAAAGAGTGGATTCTCGGTTAAGAAACAGGACAGACAGTTCAGAAAATTGTTAAAGACGAAGAACATCGTCCAGGACAAACCTGGTATTTAAACTTTCGAAAGCGCCATCCTGATATATCATGCCGTGGACCCGAAGGAATAAATAAAGCTAGAGCTAGAGTAACCAAAGTATCTATAAGAGCTTGGTTTAATGAATTTGAATATTTCTTGAAAGAGACATTAGATTATTGAATGCCCACAGCGCATCTTTAATTAAAATGAAAGCGGTTTCTCTGTGTCCTAAAACCAGGATTTTTTAACGCCGAAGGGATGGCAAAATTTGTACCAGCTTAAAGCGGGAAATGAAAAGGATAACTTGACAGGTCTGATCACCTTCAATGCCAGTGGCCAAGTAAGTCTGCCGCTCGTTGTTATTGCCTACATACACCCTCCACGAGCCGTTGTAGAGAGCATGCCCGAAGAATGGTGATGGCACATCAGCAAGGGGATGGATGCGCTTAAATGTATTTTTGAATATATTACACACAATTTAAATAATTGGGTGGATCATCCAACTGTATAAAAACCCGTATTACTGCTAATGGTAACAAGTCACACATGTCATTGGTCTTGAGTCCATCCATCTATCCATCTCAGCCAAAAGACGTCCTCTGCTGGCCATAGTCCTCCCTAGGTGTTTCCACAGCACTCAGTCCTGAGCTGACCTTATCCATCGGTTGGCCGCAACCTTTACTAGGTCGTCGGTCTACCTGGTCTCCATGTGCAAAAAATTAATACTTAATAAAAACCTTACACCACATCATAAAAATTACTGAAGTTGATAATTGTTAACGATATACCTAAAAAATGAAAAAAGAAAGACTACACCAAATGATTACCTTATTGTTTTCGTTAACAATTATTATTTCTGTAAATATACTTTATTTACAGAAATAATAATTGTTAATATTAACAGAACAAATTTAAAATTTCTATTAACAGAACAAATTTAAAATATTTAAATCAATTTTAATTGTTTTATTGGCATATTTTTAATATTAAAATCATAGACTTTGTTATGAAGTCAAGGATTAATATAGTGGTCGCAAACTAGCACATTGGTGGTCGTAAACCGCCTAAAGTGGCCGTAAACCGACGTTTTGGCTATATTTTCACTTTTTCAGCTTTTTATAATATTTCATGGATAAAAGTACTATATTTTGTGTTTTATATCCAAACTTATATACTTGGGACAAATTTACACCAACACATACTATGTTGCGGGTAGATAACATTTTTTTATACTCATCTGAAGTGGGCAACCCAGCTAAATGGTCGCTAACTGGCGCAATGACCCTATTAAAAAAAAACGCACGAAAAACATTTTAAAATTGACGTAGGGACGCAAAAATACATTTTCATATTTGTACATGTTTATACCGCTCCATTGCACTCCCTTGCATTCATTGTCACGAAGCTATCATTATATCAGCCCGGTTCTTTGTCTCCTTAGGTATAGGCTATACAAAATAAGCACCTGTTGTTTATCCTTCGCCCCCTAGCTCGTACTATGGAGTTCTATAGCGAATAATTTAAAAATTTAACCCTTTATTTGAATGCCGTTCAAGCTTTTTAACAGTAAGAGCTAACATGTCTACATTACTGTTCACGAGAGGGTTAAAAACGAGGGTAAAGTGAGTTATCACTGTTAAAAGTAGCCTATGTGTTATTCCAGACCATAATCTATCTCTATATCTGTGCCAACTTTCATTCAGATCCGTTAAGCAGTTTTTACGTGAAAGAGTAACAAACATCCATCCATCCATTCTCACAAACTTTCACATTTATAATATTAGTAAGGAGTAAGGATTGACGACATGGTACAAGTCCTGTTGCTAGTGTTGCAAAGCCTATGCAGGTGGGCTCAGGGGTGCGTTGCGTGACTGACGAGTCAGCTGGTAAGCGGGGCAATGGCGAGTAGGTCGTGACGTAGGGGGATAGGACAAAGAAGCGCGAGTGAAATACACATAGTATAGGTACTCAGCATTCCGCACCAATAAAAGTGCTGATGCCTAACGCTAAACTGTCGATGCAGCCTGCTCCTTGGCGCGGCATAAAGTAACATGTTGCAGTTGAATTTATACCTACTTGGCATTATGTCATCCTATAAATATATCTAATTGTTTTGCGTGTAAAATAATTTACTTTCCTTTCTTCTTTGCCCGGCTTCTTGAGTCGTTAATGCCGCACCGAACCAATTTCGATTGAGTCGATTGACTTTAGGTCAGGGACGGGTCCTGATTCCTTGTCTCGTTTTATTGAAGTGGTTTTAACAAACTAAAGATTTATTTATACTCACGGGCAAATTTTATCACCGCACCTCCCGCCATCGACAGGGAGTTTATCCTCGCATCTTAGAACCTTTATCGCGAGTGTTTCAGAGGAATTTCTTCCCACGTACGATTAGGTTGTGCAATGAGCTCCCTGCCGAGGTTTTTCCCGAGAGTATAGCATGGGGTTCTTCAAGAAAAGAGTTATAAGGTTTCTAAAGAGTGATACCCCCGGTGCTGCAAGAGTCCATAGGCTACGGTAACTGCTTACTATCAGGCAGGCCGTATGCTTGTTTGCCTCCCTGGTAGTATAAAAAAGAAACAATAATAAGTAAGCCAACGTTAAATCGCTGTAAGTATCTTACATCGATTTAGTTATACCAAATTATAACTGTTATCTACATTAAATATACTATGTACCTACATTTTAATTTTGTTTTTTTGATATAAGTAGGTAAAATAATAAATATATTTTAGTCTTTATTACAAAAAAGCTGGTGTAATGTCGCATCACTATTACTTAATAAATCCTACATATCGCTCAGTCATCATTCAATTCAACAGCCACTACACTTACTAGCTCGTTCGCGCGCATTGACCTGTTCAGTGTCAGTTTCTCGACCGATGGGTCGTTACGCGCCCTACCTTTAAATTTAAAAATAACAGATAATTTAGTAAAGAAAGTAATAACTATTTTTATATGAAATAACATTATCTATTAATCTAAAATTGTAAAACATATTTGGTCATTAAAACGGTATTTTTTTTAAAATTAAAAATTAAATACAAAAAGTTTGCATGTAAATCGATGAACTTAATGTGTCTAATATCTATGCTGGCTTTATTCATTGTCTATGCGCGAAAAAGCTCGCTGTCAATTATGTCAACTGACTTTTCAATAAAAATTGAAATATGAATTTTAATTAACAAAAATGCTTCCGAAGCCGAATTTCAAGTACCACGAGAACCCCAATAATATTGTTATTGTGCCGACGGTAAAGATTACACGTGAAACAAATAAAACAACATATTATTCTAAAAACTTTCAAAAACCATGTTCGTCGGTTACTACTAAGGAAGTTGGTGCGAAGAATGTGTTACCTGAGCCACCAGGCCTTGTGTCTGCTGGTGAGAATGTGCCATTTTATTCTAGAAATATCGACGCTTCGGGATTTGTAAGTACCTACTTGACAATATTTCATGAACAAGGTATTAAACGCAATTTATTTTTAAGCTGAGCGATTAACTAATAATATTCCACAACTTTGTCTAAATAAATTAAGTAGGCTGTAATGGGAAAAGCTTTTTATCAAGAGCATTATTGTCGCGTAATTGCCTGTTTAGACTATATACCTACCATGAATGTGTTTGGCAAAATACCTATTTATAACACGAAGAGTTGTATGTTAAAACGGCATTCTTATATCACTCGTATCGATCTGATTATTTTCTCCTAATCTACCTACTGGACAAACGCTGGGCGATTTAGTACATATACCTATACAGATTAATTGTCGCTGACGGTGACCGAATCACAAAAGTATAATAATATAAATTATTCTAATTCTGAATTTGGCTGTAAGTTCATGCAGTAGCGACACACGACGCAACATTATTTCTCGGTAGGTACCTACTTGGCTGAGCTTAGTAGTCATTTATAATGCTTAGCGTACTTAAGTTATTAAATAATAGAATACGATACGAACTAGGGTAAAAAACGACAAAATGTTTGGACACCAGCTATCCCGTGTTGTAAGTTTCTAATTGTAGGTAAGTATAATAAAAATATGGCGAATAAAGCAATTTCGCGTCACTGTAATATAGTAAATAAAATGTATGTACGCGCATAACTTCCGATCGACTGCACCAAATTAGATAATTTATTTTTCTGTGTTTGTTATTGTCAGAACAAGGTTTGTATAATAGTCAGTTAGAAATATTGCCTGTCGCTACTCACGTTGCTTCAACCTTGAACTTATAGCCGGTGTTACCCATTTTACGGTGTTTATGTAGGTAATTTTTACGAAGTAGGTATTATAAAGACGACAAATAGGAAAGTTCTGAACTCGCACATAGGCAAAATGTCAGCCGTTTTAAGAAACCACGCCAGCTCGGGTGCAGAGTGCTCCCGGCCATCCCGTAATGTACCTATACACAAAAAGATAGGTTGCAGGATGTCAGTACTTTCTCCATTTTCATTCACATTTTTTTACATTTTAATTTATTGGTAACTTGTAAGACCTGGATGAAATTTTGCATGGAAAAATCACTGTACTTTGTAAACAAGTGGTTAATGTCATCAGGATGTGAAAAAGCTTCAGGCAAGTATTCTGTGCTTCAGGTAGGGTTTCAAGGTCATTGAGAGGCAGTTATTTTAGGAGACTATTGCTGGCGTTACGGTCCCTGGCTGGCGTCGAAAAATAAGTGTGTTTTCCTTATGGGTCAGTAACGCGCAAGTGATACTTCTGGTATTGCAAGCGTCCATAGGCAACGTAAATGCTGAACATCGGGCGGGCCGTATATTTGATGCCACCGAAGAAGTATAAAAAAAAAACAACGGGTTGCACTCCGAGAGTGCCGGCAGAAGTGAAAACTTATTATATTGTACGTATTTTTTAATATTTTGGAATGGATAGGAAATAATTTCGCACGAACTTTATTTATCAGTATAAAAGTACTATCATTTACGTGGTAAAATACTATATTCATTTATGGCGTAATCGTACACAAACATGACAATTTATATTACATTAAAAAAAAATTAACATTAAAAAGTTTACAATAGGTTTGTGGTAGCTGAAGTAAGAAACGAACAATTTTGATTCGATGTCTAAAATACGCATGCACACTCGCGCAAGCGCCCTGCGCCGTCTGACGAATTTTCGTATTTGTTTAAAATTTTTTACTCATCAAAAAAATGCACAACGCCGCTAAAGAATTTTTCACTTCAAAATGCAAGGTCGTACTTTTCAGATTGTAAAAGGTTTTTTTTAAAATAAATACAGTTGTTCCGGAATTTCTAAAATTCGCACTGTCTCTTTATAATATTAATAAAGTTAACTTGCTGCTCTGCTCGGCTTCTTTGTAAAGGGGTGAATGGTTTTATTAGCGCGGGAAACAGCTGACCATCGTTAACTCGCAATTTCCTCTTATCCTTCGCACAATGCTATTATTATTACGTTAGATATTCGCCCGTCACGACAACGAAGGTTTTTCGTATTTATTTTTTTTAAATATTTGTTTTATAAATTTGAAATACTATTAATTACGCATTACACAATTTATAAATTAAAAGTATTATAAAATCTACTAATTTCCGCCCGCGGGAACAGTGATTTTTCCATGCAAAACTTCATCCAGGTCTGTTAAGCCATTTTGGAGTGATTGAGTTACAATTTTCACATTTATATTATTAGTATAGATTACGAGTCCGTCCGGCCATTATATCCTATCGCTTTTTTAATAAGTGAGGTATGATATAGTGCGCAGATTTGCCATTAAGTATTTAACAACCATCTAACTTACATACACCCTTCTGAAGTTATACATCTTCTTCTTCTTAGTGGTCAACCTGATGACGAGAGTTATTAAGATCATAAGATCACTCATACTCAAGAAAAAGTTATACTCAAACGCGATTTCTGCCTGTACATTTGGTATTTTTCTGGTGGTTCTAATTAAGGTGCGCGGTTCGTATTGGTCTGAAAACACCTACTGCGTGGAAGGCCTTACCGCTCTCAGCTCTCTTGATATAGGAGAAAAAAATGCCCAGCAGTGGGACATCCATCCATCCCTTCAGAAGGAAACCTTAAAACCGAATAAGATGAAATACGACTCGTCTGATGATGGATGGATGTTACCATAGGTATGGCATGGACTCTCATTATTGCTTCTAAGTATTGTTATTCACAACAACTCCATTATATATGTACTAAACATGTAATTAATATAGGTAATCATTAGAATTAAGTGTCAATAGGGTCGTCTCTCGGATCTCCACTATTCTTCAACAGTTAGTAACGCTTTTCACTCGATAGAGGATTTTATAATAAAAAAGTTGTTTAAGTAAGACAAAGTTCTAAAGACGTTATTCTCAATCATCGTTCCCCACGCACCTATCATCCACGCCACCGCTCGGGCCACTACAATTGGATGTTACCGTAGGTACCTAAACACGATACCAGGATTTCGTATTAAATAGATAAGATAGAGCTAGTTGTGATTTCCAGTCAGTTGTTCTCCAGGTGGGCTGCTTGCTAGTAGTGATTTAAACTCATGACTATTTCTTACAGGTCTAATAAATAACTATTTCTTACAGGTCCCCAACGAACAGGGTATGCCAGTTGGTAACGATACCCAAAAAGAAATAACACCATCATGTTCCAAATACGGCTACCATCAGAACTTAGTTGATTTAACAGAGTTCAGTCATCATAACGATAATTCAGACGAAGTATTTTACAAAGATATAATAATAAAAAACCTTAATAATGAAGAACAACATATGAATGTAGACAAGAACTATGCTGATCCTGAAACAATACAACCATCGGTGTCGGTAAGACAATTAAATGATACGTTTGCGATTATAACAGAATCAAATAACATTTCAATGGATAACGTAAGCTTAACTACGCAATCTAAAGAAAGCTGCGAATGGAAGTCAAAGTATTTATATACTGATACTTTGAAAAAAGACACCAAATTAAACCCTTTAAATACAGATATTGCTGGTAGACTAACAAACCGTACCGAACCAAACACTTCTAAAACTAATATATGTCCAGTAGATACAAGTAAAAAGGGAATGAAAAAATTTAATTATAAAATTCAAAAGATAAAAAAGATGTCTGATGCTGAAGAAAGCAAAACAGCAAATGCCATTCCAAGTGGTTTAGAGCCCAACATTAAATCAAGTAATACTTCTCAAGATCCCTATAACTTTAAACAAAAATATCAGGATGAAGGTACAAAATCAAGCCATGAAGTGGTTGAACGTGAAACATTACCGAAAACTCTGAAAAGTAAACAAAATTCTACCTTTTTACAAAGATATCTAGCCTATCAGCGATTTTTGCGAAATTATCATAAGGATCAACCAAATAAACAAGGAAATTGTATTGAAGGTAAAAAAAACTTAAATAAAAAAATAACTATACCTAAAAGCAAAGAAAATGATGAAGTGACCATTTTAAAGTCAACTAGTATCATTGAACCAACAAAAAGAAAAGAAAAGCCTAATGCTATAGTAAATTTCAATACAGATCGGAAAAAAGCAAATGATGAGTCAAATGAACAACTTACAAGTAATTCAATTCAAAAGGAAAAGAAAAAAGAATACATACAAAAAATAGCTAGACATGAAGATCAAAAACAGAAAAAAGAAGATTCAAATGAGAAAATAACACGATATTTGGAATTCAAAAACAACAAAAAAGAGTATCCAAAAGATACAAGTAATGTTGATTGTACGAATAAAAATGTAGAAACTAATGAAAAAATTAATAAACTAAAATATTTAGCACAAAAGAAAAAAAACGAACAGACTAAGGAAAAAATAGTCAAACATATCAATAGTCTGAAAAATAAACAAGATTCAAATAAAACAAAACTTTTAAGATATATAGGGGAAACGATGGATACCGATGAAACCAAGAAAAAAATAAGTACTCGAGAAAACGATCGACGTTTGAAAAAGATAGAGGAGTCAAATGAAAAACTAGCAAGATATTTAGAACTTAAGAAGAAAAGAAAAGATCTCAAGGAAAAAGAAATTCGCAGTATTGAACGAAAGATAAATAAGAAAGAATCAAATAAGAAACTAAAACGTTTAAAACAAAAAGAAATGAAGAAAACTGATAAAATGCCTTATTACGTAGAACAAAAGAGTGATTTGACTAAAACATCAAAACACAATGATAAAAAACAAAAAGATATTAAACGGTTAAGGTTTAAAAGAATTAAGAATTTCGAACAAGAAAGCGAAGAGGAAGAAGAAGAAATACAATCAGTAAATTCTCGATCGATTCTCGATAAAAGACCATGCTCTATTAATAGGGAAAATACATTAAGAACTATAAACGTAGGTAAAAATTCAAGCGGTGATAATTTATTAAGCAAAACCATCAATGATATGGATCTAAGGACAATTCTGACCCGTAAACGACGTAAGAACCACTGTTATGGAGAATCTAAACGTATCAAAACATCACAGCGTGATAATTTACTTATAACTGTAAAACAAGATGTTAATACTAAGCCAAAGCAGACAAACGTGCAGCAAACCAAGAGTAAGACTAAGAAATCTAAAAACATTAAACTAGTAATAAATATAGTATGTCCGAATTCTGCTGATTCGGCTGACTCAGATGATTCTAATCTTCCTGGGGAAGTGTCACCTCATCAGGATCTAAGTTTTCTTGATGATTTTGATGTTGATGAAATTGTCGATAGCTTAAATGTTTCAACTCCGATTCATGAAAGCAATATTAGCCCTAAAGAATATTTGGAAAAAAATAATGATATTAATAAAAGTATCGATACCTCGCAAGAAAAACCTGTAAAAAATAACAGTGAACATAATATGACAACGCTATGTATGAAAAAAGAAGAATCGATAGAAGGGTAACATCAATTAAATGTAACAAACCAAATTATTTATTTTGTAACCAAATATTATTATAATACTAATATTTTAAATTATTTTCAGATTTATTTCTACCACTAGCAGTCGTGTCGATGAAGGCAAAGTAGAGATTCCTAAGCGTGAAAAACCTGAAATAAAGTATTCTAAAAACTTGCAAACAGATGCTGCTGACACTAACATGGATGTGTTTTCCAAGAAGCAATACGATGATGATGTGTACGAAGTAATAGATATAACTAACGATGTAGAAAATAATATAATTTTGGTTGAAGAAGATACAACCGATTTAGTATCTACCAACCAACAGGATAATATTAAGCAAATAAATAAATTAATAAATGATTTAGAAAACCATAACGAAACAGAAACGATAACGTCTAAACAAGCTGTACGAGAAGATGTGATATATATAGACGATGACTCAAAGGACAAAATAGAAATATTGAATACACATAATGCCAAAGTAGAAATTGTAACGAAAAAAATAAATAATGAGGAGCAAAAACCAAACCTTGGAATCATCGTTGGGGAAAACAACGTAAATACAAACAATATAGACGATAGTACCTTTATTCAAATAGAAACTATGTTGTCCAAAATAACACATTCTAAAATGGAAAATATTCAATTAAATGCATATTCAGATAAATTTATAGAATCAAAAATTTCTGTCCACGAACCTCAGAATATTATATCTGCAGCAATAGTAGAAAATAAACAACACAATATAACAAATACAGAAGTTACAATCAAATCTGAAGATATTGCAAAAAGTAATATTTCTGCTTCAAGTCCTAATGTGCATTCATCAAAACTACCTAATATAAATACTACCATAACTAACACAAATAATGCAAAAGAAATTAAAGAAACTACTGTCCATGATAAACAAATGCACACAACGGAACAACAACAGAATACAAGTGAACAAAGCGATAAAACAATCAAATCTGAAAAAATATCTGACTTTGAACAACCACATGTGATTACAAATAAAGTTGTCGACAAACCTGTAAAGCAAAGCGATATCATTAAAACTGAATCAAGTGAATCACAAGCAACCAACGAGCCTAATACGAATGAATTACTAAAGCATTCTAATAGCACACATATAAATACTATAATAAAAATGACAAAAACTGTAATCGAAGGGAATGAAGAAAGCACTAAGCAAAATCAGAATACAACAAACATTATGTCCACTAAAGCAGAAGAAACTTCTAAAGCTATCAAAATACCTAAAACAGTAATCGAACAACATAAAGACAGCACCAAGCCAAATCTGAAAACAACAAACGTTCAGTCTACTAAAACAGAAGAAACTTCTAAAGCTATCGAAAAGTTTAATACTGTAAACGAACTGAAGGAAGAAAGCACTAAGCAAAATCAGAATAAGACAAACATTAAGTCCACTAAAGCAGAAGAAACTTCTAAAGCTATTAAAACGCTTAAAACTGTAAACGAACAGAAGGAAGAAAGCACTATACAAAATCAGAAAAAGACAAACATTCAATCCACTAAAGCGAATAAAACTTCTAAAACTGGTCCATCTCAAATTGTTTCTTGTGAAAAAGCTGTTTCAAATGTCGTTTCTAATAAACACAATGCTGAAATCGAACAGAAGGACGAAAGCACTAAGCAAAATCAGAAAAAGACAAACATTCAATCCACTAAAGCGAATAAAACTTCTAAAACTGGTCCATCTCAAATTGTTTCTTGTGAAAAAGCTGTTTCAAATGTCGTTTCTAATAAACACAATGCTGAAATCGAACAGAAGGACGAAAGCACTAAGCAAAATCAGAAAAAGACAAACATTCAATCCACTAAAGCGAATAAAACTTCTAAAACTGGTCCATCTCAAATTGTTTCTTGTGAAAAAGCTGTTTCAAATGTCGTTTCTAATAAACACAATGCTGAAATCGAACAGAAGGACGAAAGCACTAAGCAAAATCAGAAAAAGACAATCATTCAATCCACTAAAGCGAATGAAACTTCTAAAGCTGTTCCATCTCGGATTGTTTTTTGTGAAAAAACTGTTTCAAATGTCGTTCCTAATAAACGCAATGCTGAAATCGAACAGAAGGAAAAAAGTACTAAGCAAAATCAGAATAAGACAAACATTCAATACACTAAAGCGAATGAAACTTCTAAAGCGGGTCCATCTCGTATTGTTTCTTGTGAAAAAGCTGTTTCAAATGGCGTTCCTAATAAACACAATGCTGAAATAAAAACTACAAAAACACCAAACAACACACAGGAAGGCACAGGAGCAGACCAAGCAATTGCAACAACAGAAGTGAATATAGATCCAAAATACGAACCAATAATGAAAGGTATAGAAAAAAGAATGTTGAGCTGCCTAAATAAGCAATTAACAATAGCTTCACTTCTCCATAAAGGTTATTTCTCTATAATTTATAAATGTCAAGACGTAACAGGAAAAGCTTATGCTTTAAAAATATTAAGGTACGTATGTACTGTCACAAGGCAGTTAAGAGGCTTCTTACATGCGGGCTGGCAATGTGGCAGTTTCAAACGATTTTGGAGAAAGAAATACAAGTTGTATTTCTTTCTTGAAAGTTCATTATGTGTATACATTATAGGGCTTCCAAAAATGTCTATTGATTTAGTTAAGGTTGCGGGCAACCGATAGACAAGGTCAGTTCAAGACTGAATGCTGTGAAAACTCTTAGAGGAAGCTCTTGTTCGGCAGTAGAATGGTTAAAATGATAATGGTAATGAAGGCATTGCAATTTAAGTCCAATATGCAACTATTTTTTACTTTGCTTGCAAACAATTGTTTTTGGATACTTACACATTTTTCAGATCAAACAAATACAGCAATCAAATATTGTTTTGATGTGACATTACCAGCTTGCGGTATGATAATAATATGTCCTCATTTGTTACATTTATAAACTCACCTTTAATTATTTTTTCAGAGCTAAGGTCCATAATATTAGCATATACAGGGACAACTTATTGGAGAACCTACAAAACCACGTACCTAAAGATAATTATTTTCTTCTGGAAATTATTGACAACTTCAAATCGTCCGGCCGATTGTGTATACTATCAGATTATTACCCTAAAACTTTATCTGAAGCATTAGCGAGAAACAAAAGATGTTTTCATGTAGATTTGGTTAACATTCTGTCGAGGCAGTTAGTGGCCGCTGTTACTACGTTAACAAATAATCATATTATACACTCAGGTAAGCTGATATATACAATAAAACTTTGTATTATAACGCTGATGACCAAATCACCGGATTTGCGGGATCAACGATCGAGCAGCTAAATATCTATGTATAATCACTACATTTATCACATTTTTTCTCCGAGAGAAAAAAACAAGAAATTAAAACAAAATTAAATCACATCAAACTGACAACATGCTAAAATGAAATTTAAAATGAATTAGTACGCCAACTTCAGTCAGCAAGGGCTCACCGAAATGCAAGGCTTGGACGTAGAGTGGACATCGCCGATGTGTTTACATTCTGATGTTTAATAGTATAACCTGTTGATTTTTTGTTGCAGATATATCACCAAAACACATTCTACTTAACCACACGAACGATAGACTAAAATTGTGTGGTTTCGACCGATCAAACTTCTACCAAAATATGTATATTAATCCTAGTTCAGGTACAATAAACTATCGAGCTCCTGAGATTATATTGGGTTTCCAAGCTGACTTCGGAATAGATGTATGGGCTACTGCCCTCGTTATATTCGAAATGGCTACGGGCACCAAGCTCTTCGAAGGACAATACAATAATGAAATATTATTTCAACAACTATGTACGATCGGTCCGTTGGATTTCGATATGCTACAGCAGAGTGCTTTAGCTCATATGCACTTTACAGCCATGAAGTTCAAGCGGTACTTCGGTCGGAAGGTGAGTTATGCTCCCCTCTCACGTTGGCCTATGCGCTAAAAAAATCACACACACACACAGTAAATCCAAACTTTAACAAGCAGTTTACTAAGACGTAATTCTTAGTAAACTGCTTGTTAAAGTTTATTTTAATTAAGTGAAATAAATTATGTTAAGGGTAGGCGGTTGCCCGAGTAATCCGCAGGCCACCTCAATTCGAAACCTCAATAAAAAATATGATTCGATTGATAAAGATTTCATTGTACGATATATTTTGAAATTAAGTACAGATTTTCAATATTCTATAATTCATCAAGGAAAACCATTGCCCGTAACGCACCTGCCACTACTAGAACTATTGTGTATAAACACTAAAACAAGCTTAAGATTATATTAATCATTTGTAATTCAAACCTTATATTATTTAAAATTTTTTTTAGCAATGGACATACGTGCGGTTTTCGGGCATCAATAACAAACTCCGTCATGGCTTGTTCGCGCCATACCGTAGAGATTGGGAGAGGACCAGGACACAATGGCAAATAACTGAAGACTTGGACAAACTTGAGATGCTCTTTTGTTTGTTACAGCAAATGTTGGCCATGGATCCGAGGCAAAGATTGCCTATCTATTTTGTAGGGGCCAGTGAGTTTATTGAAAATTCTTCTTAATTTCTTTTTTATTATCATAGACTAATATTTTTTTATTTTTAGCGGATAGTGTTATGTTATGTGTATGAAAACTGATTTAAGTTCCTAAAAGTTTTTGTAACAAATAACGAGTTTGTTTTTGTTCATTTTCTTTAAGTTAATTGTTTTTGTAATTAAGTTCGTTATTATGTTAAAGTGTTCATTTTTTTATATAAACTAGTTCCTATTATTTAAGTAATATAGTTTTTTATTTATAAGTATTCATGTCAGTTATAGGGAATATATGACATAGGGAATATATGACATAGGGTATGATGATACTTCTGTGACTTCTTTTGAAGCAATTGGCGTACCTTAACCTGTGCCTATCTCAATGGGATACAGTGATGATATATGTCCCGCTTTGCTATAGAGGGAAGTGTCAAAGTCAAAGCTCGATGTATCAGTTGGTTACTCCGCTGTTAATCCTGGCTCACAGGAGTCACAACAGTGGGCATTTGGGTGGGATTGTCCCGATATGTATGTAAATAATGATTTTATATGTTAGAGCGATGCCTCATTAGTGCGTTGCGTTACGTCGTCGCAACGAATTAACGCATTGTATGCCACACCTCAGCCAGTCTCGATAACTCTGGCAGTGGAAATTTGTCCGTTGAAACGCAACGTCGACGCAACGCAACGCACTAATGACCCTTAAACGCTATGCAGCAGACACAATAGAAAATTGATTGCTTGTAACTACTCACAACCGCCACTTGCCAAAAAATAGACAGTATTTAGAGAGGTAGGGCACTATACTACCGAGCAAGCCCACCTGGGGAAGGACCTCCACCTTACAGAAGACCACAGCCAAATAACTGTGTAGTTGTGTTCCTGCGTGTGAGTATAGGTCTCCAGCGTTCATTTAGGAATGCGTTTTGAAAAAACCGAATTCTTCCATCTTAAATCCTGGTGTAAAACGGCATGGCACGGAAGTTCAGATCCAGAATCTTTTTTATTAGTTTCACTTCACCAAATGACACTTTCTAAATGCAAATGTTTGTTTGTTGTAAAAAATATTGAAATTGCTATATGTTAGCTTATAATTTTTGAAGAGTTTCCTCAACTCCTCATGGACCCCATGATCAGAAGATTATTTTGATAGAAATGGGACCAAACTTGAACTAAATAATATTTTTTAAATCGATTCATAAATAATGGAGTTCTGCGGTAACAGACATAAAAACAATACACACGAATTGAGAACCTCCTCTTTTTGAAGTCTGTTAACTTATATCTGTATATATGTTTTTATCTGTACCTCCTTTTTTTTTGAAGTACATAGTTTAAAAAATAAAAAATATCACTTACTTGTCCAGGCATTTCCTTAGTATGTCCATCAGGCACATGGAACAGCACCAGGGGTGTGGTGCGGGAGGTGTGCGGCGAGGGGGGCGCGGCCGCCACGTCCACGCGGAAGAACCCGCGCCGCTGCAGCTGGATTATGTCACCTACTTTCAGCTTGAGCAGTTCTGGTTCACCAATCATTGGCACTTCCCACTGTGGAACGAAATAAATGTAGCATGAGAAAGCATCACGCCTTTTTGCATGAAGGGATAGGCAAAGATGGCTTTCATCCATCCATCTCAGCAACAAGACGTCCACTGCTGGACATAAGCCTACCCTAAGGTTTTCCACATCATTCGGTCCTGAGCTGACCTTGTTCATCGGTTGCCCGCGACCTTTACCAGGTCGTCGGTCCACCTTGTTGGTTAAAGAGGACTTAGTCTTAGTTAATGCCCAATTCGTAAAATGCCTAGCAGTCTACAAATACCTAATTTTCTGTTTCGCCAGCTTTTACGACCTGAGGATGTAGTTGAGGTGGAAGTTTGTTTTATTTTTAGTACTTTTACTTATTTTCTATACCTATATTAAATAATAAAATAACGAGAGACTCACCTTTAAAAAAATAATAATATTTTTGAGACAACTCACACATCACCTTTCGATCTCAAACTAGGCAGAGCCCGTACTATGGTAACCAGACAACTGATAAACATACTTATATATTTCTAAATACATACATAACACCCAGACACAGAACAAACATTTGCTCATCACACAAAGATTTGTCCTGGGTGGGAATCGAACCCACGACCTCTGGCGTAGCAGTCAGAGTCACTAACCATTAGACCAACAGGCCAGTCAAGATTATAATAAAACTTACCCTTGTCTGATGGCCAATAAACTGCTTGAAGTCTTCATCTTTACCCAGCAGCGGCTTGGATATAATATGGTCGAAGTATACGCAGTAGACTTCCACTTGTGGTGACTTGGGTGTGTCGGCTAGCCAGGTTAGCTTGACAGTTTTCTTATAATCCTTGTTGTCCAGGTTCGGTGTCCCGTCTATGCTTGTCACTGTGCCGTCTGAAGACCTAAAAAATAATGTTTTTTGTTTAGTAAAGTAAAGGAAAAAATTAATTATTATACAATACTAGCGGCACATTCCGGTTTTGAATAGGTGGTTTTATTTTTTTTTTAAATGGTCGTACGTAACTCTTGATTTTTCGCTGATAATAGTGAAAGAATTAAAAAAAAAAAAACAGTCGAGTAGGTTTGAGTTTAATCGCAACATACAATTTTAAAAAAAAATTTTTTGAACGGATCTATATGAAATTTGGCATAGAGATATAGATTATAGTCTGGAATAGCCAATAAGCTAATAATAATACTTACTTGTGAATTTTATTAATAGTAATGTTGCCATAATTAATAAAGGTAGCATTTTCTCCTTCTTTTAAACTCTTGGCATCTACTTGATCGATGAGTAGTCTCGGAGCCACATACACCTGCTTGCTGCCTATGTCAGAATTCTTAGGATGAAGGGCAACTGTCAAGGTGCTTTCGGAGGCGCCCGCGAGGTTCACTGGCACTGGGTACGATTCTAATGCTGTGTAACGAGGGGCGATCGGGTCGATAACCTAAAAAATAACATTTATTAAGAGAGGTAGGGCACCGTACTAGCGAGCAAGCCCGACTGGGGAAGGACTTTACAGCAGACCAAGCCAAATAACACACAGCGGTGTAGTTGTGTTCCTGTGTGTGAGTACAGGTCTTCGTCGCTCATTAAGGGAAGCGTTTTGAAAGAAACGTATTCCTATCCCAGAGATACTCCCATCTTAGCCCTGGTGTAAAAAAATGGGTTGGCAACACGCAAGTGATACCTCTGGTATTGCAAGTGTCTATAAGCTACGGTAACTGCTTAACATTAGGCGGGCCGTATGCTTGTTTGCCACCCAAGAAGTATAAAAAAAATGCCTTTATTCAAAACTAGGGGGACTTCGTCCGCGTGGTAATTTGTAATATTTTCCCCGATTATGCAACATATCGCACTACTGCTCCGCTCTTATTGATCATAGCGTGATGTTATATAGCCTATAGTCTTCCTAGATAAATGCACGCAAGATGCAAGATTTTTTCTAATCGAACCAGTACTTTCTGAGATTAGCGCGTTTAACCAAACAAACAAACTCTTCAGCTTTATAATATTAATAGTATAGATTACCTTTTTATTGATAGCCCATATCTTGTCCCACTCCATGAACACGACGGAGCGGCTGGAGCCCTGCGCCTGTATGAACTGTCGCAGCCCCTCCACCGTCATCCCGCGACGCAGCACACCCCTCACCGTCGGCATACGAGGGTCATCCCTGACAACGAACAAACGATTCTTTTTAATATTATTTACAATCATTAAAACTCAACAATAACCTATATTATCATATACCTATACCACTGCGTATAGTGGGTTCGATTTTTTTGTCCAAAAATAAATTGTGATTCATAAAATAATGGTTGTCCCAAGTCTGGGTGTACTTTGTGTCCGTTGATTGTATGTTTGTAAAGTCTCGACGCGACACAAGGCTCGTACCCTAGTGCGGGAGTTGTTTGTTTAAGGCTTATATATTATTGTTTTTTAATACTCATAATACTGTTTATTAAAAGTCGCACAGCGGGCTATGGAGCGAGCTATGCTTGGCGTTTCTTTGAAGGATAAAATTCGCAACGAGGTAATCCGACAAAGAACCAAAGTTACCGACATAGCTCGCAGACTTAGCAAGCTGAAGTGGCAATGGGCTGGTCACATCTGTAGAAGGACCGACGGCCGATGGAGCAGACGTGTCCTAGAGTGGAGACCGCGACTCGGTAAGCGTAAGGTAGGGCGGCCCCCAGCTAGGTGGACCGACGACCTAAAAAAGGTCGCTGGGACGCACTGGATGCGGAAGGCGGAGGACCGTGTGCTGTGGCGCGTGTTAGGAGAGGCCTATGTCCAGCAGTGGACTGCGATAGGCTGATTGATTGATTGATTGAATACTGTTTAGTTATAAGGGGCACTTACACGTCAATCATAGGTAAGCATAAATGTATGTAATACAGTGGTTCAGTAACAGAATCTAAAAACTTGAGTAATATTAAAAAATACATTTAAAATATTGTGTGTATACGCTCGGGCATTACACAGGTACACAGGTTATTATTTCCATATGTCCAGTAAGCCCCCCACGTACGTGTACGCAAACACAGACACTCTACGCTCACTCTCACAGACCGAAGGGCACGTTAAAAGTCGATCTCGACTGTTAACAGTCGTTAGATTTCGACAGAGGCTAATAAAAACAATGTCACCTTGTTGGTCTCTACCCACTTTACACAGTAATTAAAATTATATGTAATACATTTTATTAAAAACAAAATGCGTAATAAAAAAAATGCAAAATGGGTAATTAAATAGGTAACAATAACTTACCATCCATCTACTAGTCCTTGTTCTACAAACCATGTCAGTTTTCGTTTAGACAACACTGTGTTTGTCATACTTAATCTGTAAGAAAGTGAAATAAAATATTATTATCTTATTTTGATTATGTGCGACTTGCAACTAGCGATACATCTCAATACCGGCTATAACTTTGGATAATATAAACAGCGCGTACAATTCCAAGAGGGTAGTGATTATTTCGGGATAAAAAGTAGCCCATGTGCTATTCCAGACTTGTTGTCAGTGCCGGCTTTAGAAGGAGGGGCGACGGCCCTAAGGTGCAAGAAGGGGCGCCGAAGACGCCCCTTCAAGACGCCCATGACTGGCGCCTCTTTAAGTTTGGTCAAGACCAGGAACAATGCCGGGCGTACCTTCAATTTTGGGGGAGATTTTCGCATAAGGGCGACGGTGATACTAAAGTCCGCACTGTAGTAGGCAAACAAGCATACGGCCCGCCTGATGGTAAGCAGTTACCGTAGCCTATGGACGCTTGCAACACCAGGGATATCACTCGCGCGTTGCCGACCCTTTAGAAACCTTATAACTCCTTTCTTGAAGAACCCCATGCTATAGTCTGTGCCAAATTTCATCCAGATCCGTATAGTCGTTTTGGCGTGAATAAGTAACAATCACCCATACAACCATCTATCAAAACCTTCGCATTTATAATATTATTTTATATCATTATTATATAACATAATATTCACCTGCTATACTCCCAAATGTAAGGTTTTCTAATACCAAGTGCTTCAATGAACCAGTAGAACTGCGGGTCTCGATCGTGATACTCCATAGTACGTAGCACGTGGGTCACACCTTCAATGGAATCCACTATGGGACAGGCGAAGTCATACGTAGGGTACACCCTGGAAACAAAGCACAATTTGTTTGGTGTCAGTACTTTTAGTGTAACAGCCGTCTTTATTGGTACCATAGGCCATGGCAGTGCCATATTATACAGCCCAATTTTCCCCTTTTGTTATTAGTTAAAACAAAATAGACGTAAGGCACCGTAAGAGAGGTAAAGCACCATACCATAGCAAGCCCGACTGGGGAAGGACCTCTACCTTACAGAAGACCACAGCCAAATAATTACACACAGCAGGGTAGTTGTGCTCCTGTGTGTGAGTACAGGTCTCCAACGCGTTTTGAAAGAAACATATTCCTATCTCAGACATAAAGCCTGGTGAAAAAAAATGGGTTGGCAACACGGAAGTGGTATTGCGTACGTTTGCCACCCAAGTATAATAAAGCATACATAAAACGTATTTGCTATTTCTGGAATTCTGGGATTTTTCAATTAAATTTATTACATCTGTCATATACATGGTGGCCGAGTGGGAAAGTAAGACCTGCATGCAGGAGGTGCAAGTTAGATCTCCGGTGGCTGTACCATGGCAAATTTCACATTGTGGAGTTTATATGTACTAATCAAATGATTCGCCATCTGCTAATGCTGAAGAAAAATTGTGAGGTAACCCACATGACTAAGAAGAATTTCTAAAGACATGTCTGATTCACCAACCCGTATTAGGCCAGCGTGTTTGAACTAAGGCCTAAACCCTCTTTCTCTCTTGATAGAGGAGAGGAGACTCGTGCCCGGCATTGGGACAAATATGGGTTCTTATTATTATTTATATCCATGTTACTTTAACCTATCAAGTTCAAGTTATTCAAGTAAAAATACAATATATAATTTCCAACTACTACCTCTCTTAAAATTCAATGTATGAAATTATTATCATCAAATACATACTTGTACTTGTTGCCGGTACGTGGGTGTGTCTCAGGCTTGCACCGGTAGATGGTGGGGTCCCGCATACAGCCATTGGCTGACTGCATGTCTATCTTAGCTCGCACACAACACTGTACACCTATATCTGAAGCTTTCTTCATTTCTTCCCATAACTGCAGATTCTTTTCCACAGCTGAAAAATAAAGGAAAAATACAATCACGCCTGTTTTGTGTTCTGTTCAGTCATTTAGTCATGAAAAGATAACAAACAAAAATACATACAAATAGAGTTACTTTCGCATTTATAATATTCGCATCCTTAGTAGAAATCTGGCGTAACTTGAGAAATGTCACTGGCTAATATTATAAATGTAAAAGTTTATAAGAATGGATGGATGGATGTTTGTTACTCTTTCACATAAAAACTACTGAACGGATCTGGATGAAATTTGGCACAGAGATAGATTATGGTCTGGAATAACTACTTTTTGCAGCGATAACCTTCATCCACGCGGGCGGAGCCGCGGGCAACAGCTAGTAAGACATAAATTGCAAAACAAACACGCTTGAACTTAAGTCATTTTTCTACTGTGGGTGCAATATTAGTATGGATAAATAAGATAGGTAGATACATACAATTATTTCTATTCTTGCTATCCACCTTCTGTTCCCTCTCGTTCTTCATCTGCTCAGCAGGTGTATCGTCAACAAAAGCCTTGCCCTCCTTGATCAGTTTCTCACATAACTCCAGCATCAGATCAAAGTACTCCGACGTGTGAGTGAACATATCTGGCTTAATCTCTAACATGGCCACGTCCCCTAAAATAACCTGGTAAAAATATAATTAATTTAAATTTAGTAAATAAGAAAGAAACAGTTTTAAAACCCGCCGAACAAAGGAAACGAAAAAGATCTCCGACTCAACCATCAAGCTCATGGAGGAAAGGCGAGAGATGGTTTTGCAGTCCTCAGATGATGCTGGCCGATACCGGCGGCTCAATAGGCAGATCTCTAAGTCTTTGACTCGCGACCTTCGCCAACATAATACAGACTGTATTAAACAGGCTATAGAGCAGAATAAGGGCTCCAAAGTGTTCGCTAGAGATCTGTCTATCGGGCAGAGCCGACTGACCAAGCTGAAGACTGAGGACGGCAGAATCATATCGTCCAGGCCCGAGCTGGTGGAAGAGATCGAAACGTTTTACAGGCAGCTGTACACGACAACTCGGTCACCTGTTAGCTCTTCGACAGACGACCCAAGAGCTAAGTTGTCCCGACATTATACCGATGATATCCCGGTCGTCAGCCTAGACGAGATTAGTATGGCTCTCAAACAGTTAAAGAACAACAAGGCGCCGGGTGAGGACGGAATCACAAGCGAATTGCTAAAGGCTGGTGGAAGGCCGGTGCTGAAGGCACTGCAAAAGCTTTTTGATTCCGTCATACTCGCGGGCAAGACGCCGCAGGCATGGCACAGGAGTGTGGTGGTGCTGTTCTTCAAAAAGGGTGATAAAACCCTGCTGAAGAATTACAGACCTATCTCACTCCTGAACCACGTCTACAAGCTGTTTTCGAGAGTCATTACGAATCGTCTCGCGTGCAGGTTTGACGACTTCCAGCCTCCCGAACAAGCCGGTTTCCGAAAAGGGTTTAGTACCATAGAACACATACATACGCTGCGGCAGGTTATACAAAAGACCGAGGAGTATAACCAGCCCCTATGTTTAGCGTTTGTGGACTATGAGAAAGCCTTTGATTCGATCGAGACTTGGGCTGTGCTACAGTCTCTCCAGCGGTGCCAAATTGACACTCGGTATATCGAAGTATTGAAGTGCTTGTACGAAAACGCCACCATGTCGGTCCGTCTCCAAGATCAGAGTACGAAGCCTATCCAGTTGCAGCGAGGTGTGAGACAGGGTGATGTCGTATCCCCGAAACTCTTCACCGCTGCATTGGAAGACGCTTTCAAGCTTCTGGATTGGAATGGACTCGGCATCAACATCAACGGCGAGTACATCACTCACCTTCGATTTGCCGACGACATCGTGGTCATGGCTGAGACCATGGAAGACCTTGGCGCAATGCTCGATGGCCTCAGTAGAGTCTCACTACAAGTGGGTCTTAAAATGAACATGGACAAGACCAAGATTATGGCTAATGTCCATGTCGCACCCGCCTCTGTCACAATTGGAGGCTCTACACTCGAAGTTGTCGACGATTATATTTACCTGGGACAAACAGTCCAGTTAGGTAGGTCCAACTTTGAGAAAGAGGTCACTCGTCGAATCCGACTCGGCTGGGCAGCGTTCGGGAAGCTAAGTCATATCTTCTCGTCCCAAATACCGCAGTGTCTCAAGACAAAAGTCTTTGACCAGTGTGTGTTGCCAGTGATAACATATGGAACTGAGACGTGGTCGTTCACTATGGGCCTCGTGCGAAGGCTCAAAGTCACCCAACGAGCAATGGAGAGAGCTATGCTTGGAGTTTCCCTGCGAGATCGAATCAGAAATGAGGAGATCCGTAGGAGAACCAAAGTGACCGACATAGCTCGAAGAATTGCTTCCATTAAGTGGCAATGGGCCGGGCACATAGCTCGCAGAACTGATGGCCGTTGGGGCAGAAAAGTTCTAGAGTGGCGACCACGAACTGGAAGACGAAGCGTGGGCAGGCCTCCAACAAGGTGGACCGACGACCTGGTAAAGGTTGCGGGCAACCGATGGACAAGGTCTGCTCAGGATCGAGAGTTGTGGAAAACCTTGGGGGAGGCCTATGTCCAGCAGTGGACGTCTTTTGGCTGAGATGATGATGATGATGATGAAATAAGAAAGGGAGGGATAGACTAGGTCGAACTTTCCGGGACATTAGTGACATACTGGGTCTTTTTTTATTGCATGCCACATTGTGGTATATCCTAAAGATGGCAGGATAAGATGGATTCTGTTGTCTTCTATAATGATGTCAATAGCGGCCCGCCTAAACATAAGAAGTTACCGTACCTATGGACGCTTACACTACCAGAAACATTACTCGTACATTGTCGACTCTACATCTTGTAACACCAGTCTGTGTAACAACTTTCGTATCATAAAAATCATGGAATAAAAAACGTTATTCTGATAATAGTTTCTTTTAAATGACCTGTGGAGAGCTTTGACTGTAGTCTTCTATAAAGTTCCCCTTCTACAGTCTGGCTAGGACATTTGTGTTGTGCCCTACTTGTTTTTTAATTCCACTAAGTTTAACTTAGTCTTTAGAGTTTTTATAAAATGTGTAAATCCTTTACCTTCTCAAACTCAGCATTTTCTTTAGCAGGGTTGGTGTCATCAAACCTCATTATAAGCTTCCCTTCAAACGCTAGTTGGTAATACTGGTTTAGAAGAGCGGCCTTTGCATGTCCTATGTGGAGATAACTGTAAATAGATTACATTGAAAATATTAACATTTTTTAAGATAGCATGGGTTCTTCAAGAAAGGAGTAATAAGGGTTTTAAAAGGTCGGCAACGCCTGAGTGACACCCCTGGTGTTGCAAACGTCCTCCATAGGCTACAGTAACTGCTTACCATCATGCTTTGCTTGTTTGCCACCTTGGAAGTATAAAAAAATAAAAAGTAACTATGAAGAATTTTAAAGACATAATTCATTTAAATACACTCAGTGTTGATCAAGAGATACCTCTTATATTGCAAATGTCTATAGGCTATGGTAATAGCTTGTTTGCCACCTAGGTAGTATAAAAAAAAGATTTCTACTCAAAATAGTTTTAAATTATTAATGTAATTTACCCTGATGCTTCAGGTGGGAAGCGCACCACAACCTTCCCCATCTCAGCATGAGGCAGTTCAATAAACTTGCCCTCCTGTTGCCGACCAGATCCAGTTTCATTCCCGGATGGTGACTTTCTGTAATACCATATATAGATAGATATAATATTAATACAAACATTTTGTCAATTTTTTTTAGTCCATATTAAAACCAACTTCGACTTATGGCATTCAACTATGGGGAAGTGCAAGCAACTCCAACATCGCTATATTACAAAGAATGCAAAATGCAATATTTAGAACAATAGCTAATGTTCCGTGGTTTATTACAAACACCGAAATCCATGCACAACTAAACATGGCTACTGTAAAAGAGGAAATCCAGGCCTCAACAGAAAAATACCAGAAGCGGCTGGAAAATCACCCTAACATACTTGCAACGAGTTTAATCAAGCGCAGTTATCAAAAGCGCCTTAAGAGAAAAGACATACTGTAGTGAATAGTCATGGCATATATACAAAGAGTAGCCATCCTCGCTGGAGGATGCACTTGACCTGACAAAATCTCACATCATATCTGCTTATAGTGGACAACTGATTGCAGATAAGCAAAAGAAAAAAAAAAAAAAAAAAAAAAAAATTTTCAAGGAGGTTGAGGAATTGAGGTTCGTTAAAAAGCTGCCAGTGTAAAGGTAAACTAAAATAAACTTTAATCTATATCTAATACCTTTAAACAAGCAATTCTTGAATATATAAATATGTAATCGGAATCTCAGAAACGGCTCCAACAATTTTCATGAAATTTTGTATGCAGAGGGTTTCAAAAAAATACCAGTCATCCAGGTACTAATAATAATATTTGACAAACCTTGATGCAGTTTTGTTAATATTATCCAGGACTTCAGAAGGTAGCTCCTTCAATGCTTTCACAACACTTGGTTGAGCCTCAATCAACTTCATCCACCTCTGAATGTTCTTAGGGGGATCCTTTTTGGACACATCCTTGAATTTTCCAGACACTAAAACATTAAATTGAACTGGCTTTTATTTGGCCCAAAGAACTAGCATTGCCATTGCAACATGGCAATGTGTTCTAGGCATGTTTACATTAGACAGCAATGGGAAATTTTAGGATGCTTACTGCAGCAGTCTTTCCTTAATTTGAGTAGTTGTAGGGCTCTTTATGTTCTTTTTATTTAAATATAGTTTTACTATAGTAATTTAAATAAGACATTAGATTGTATATAATATTTTAAAATCTATAGCATACAAAAGAAAAGTATGAACAAACATTTTACTATATTATCAACACAGCCATATAAATAAAAGAAAAAATATTATTTTTCTTTAATTTAAGAGTAACAGCTCTTGTTGTAAGTGCCACATTTAAATATTAAAAATCAAATTAAGAAAAAATAAGTAGAATATTTATGATAAGGATTATTTAACAATATGTTATAAAGATAATATTAACAGATAACACTTACCATACAACACACTAAAAACCGCCAAATCAGACACTGATAAAGTTTCGCCAACTAAATAAGTGATTGGCCCCAGAGTGTTGTCCAAATACTGAATGGATTTAGGTATATCGTCCTCTAGAGTAAGGCTGAACGACAACCAATGGTTCATAGTCAGTTTTTGGAGAGGTTCAACAGACTTATTGAACGCATTCTCCAAAATTCTAATCAAATCATTGCTGGTCACATATGAGACAGTTTTAGAGGAAGCTGGTAATATTACGGATGATTCACTACCCCATGCGATGTTAATGTCCTTCGCTAAGGGTCTGTAATACTCAGCAGCCAGCAAACCACCTGGAAAATAGTAATACATTCTATTTTAAGCAGTACCTAACAAAATGATGCAATTTTAAGAAATATGTATGGAACTGTGTTTTTTACCTAGTGGTGGATTCGATTTATTACAGAAAATCTTCATTTTTGTGCTATTTCAAACGTTTTCCGGTGAATTATCGTAATATTTTCGAGCAAAGGGCCGTGCACTTGCCGATTCAACCACGAGAGAAAACGTCAATTTCAATTCAAACGTCAAACTACAGAATAGAGTAGACGTGTTGACTGACATTGACAGTTCATCAATAGGGGTCGAATAGTGGGTGGCTCAGGATCGAGAGTTGTGGAAATCCTTGAGGGAGGCCTATGTCCAGCTGTGGACGTCTTTTGGCTGAGATGAGATGAGAGTGGGTGGCAACTTAAATTATTAATTAACTTTTTTTCATTGACGATTGGCATTAAAATAAAATAAGGAAAATATTTATAATGATTGTTATTTTAAAATTTAATTTAAAAAAGAAATGATTATTTTGCACACAAATAATTTATTGAACATAGGATCTGATCTATTTTTCATTCATTTTATTTCCATCCATCTGCTGCCTGCAACCTTCACCAGATCAGGGCGTGGCCACGCGGCGCTGGTCGAACCTTGTTAAAGGACTGCTTACTACAATGATAATACGTTAAATTCAAAATGTATAAAGAAAACATCGAAGCAGGAAACTATGGCCTATGCAGGCCAAAATCACCTGATTTAATAACCACTGGTGTGGGCCAATAAATCATTTCACTTATGCTTCAAATGTCTAATATCCCTATTTCAACACGAAGTAATATTTATGCACAATTTTCAGCACAAAAGTGGGTGAATTATAGTGGAACGCGCTTATTTAGTACACATTGCTTCTTTAGAACGACATATTGTCTAATTTTCGTTAGTAAATACAGAGATGGATTTTGAATTATTTATACTTTATAGTCACTATGTATTGACTGACTGAAATATTTTCCTTATTATGAAATATTTGTATTTTATTTTCAGTTTATAAAAATCTTATTAGAAATAGTAATATCTACTTTAGAATGTCGTAATATTAGTTACGTTTTTACGTGCCAAATAGATTTTTATGTGCCAAAATGTAAGTATACATGAATAAAATTTACAAAATAATAATCGTAATCCGAAATCTCTGGAATATTTTCATATAGTTAAAAAAAATGACTCTGTTATAAATTATACTGCTAGCTAGAACTTATTTAGATAAGAATTTGTTTTATAGTGTGACCGAATTTAGCCGAATTATACAGTTTATGTCATAATATTTTTGTACAGCATGATGGAGTAGGTGTTGAGAAATTTATTATTTTGGATGGGGTTGAAAGGCAGTCAAGATGAAAATGAAACGGCAGAATGTCCGGACACTATCCTTGGTGGTCTGCACGTTCACCTATTTGCTTATCGGTGCCGCAGTTTTCGATGCTTTAGAATCTGAGACCGAGAGTAAGAGATGGGAAGTATTACTAGGTATGTGTCTATAAAAAAATATATATTTATTTATTTTTAATTATGAACTAAACAGAAAATATAATATTTAGCTATGTGCATAATTCAAGAAACCTTATTAGAATCTGATAGACATCTTATTTTCAATATAAAAGAAATCAATAAATTAAAATGCTGAGCGAAAGTCTCATTTAGATACTTTAGATATATTATGGTGTGTCTAAACATAAAGCAGCATTGTTGCCTGGCAGATGCATTGTGACTGTACGTCTGCCACACGCAAACACCTTTCTTAGTGCTGCATGTTGATGCCATGCTTGTGCCGCTTAATATTTTGACATACCTTTATGGGATAGATTATTTTTTCCATTTATTTCTGCAATGCGGCAATCTGTGTTTGACACAATGAGCCATTCATATCTTGTTCTTTTGTACTGGGTTTTTACTTATTATGGTAAAGGTAAGGTAAGTAAACTCTAATAAGCACTCCCCCAATTTCATGTTCACCAGTAATAAAATTTATCATTGTTTATATTAATATAGAGGAGAATACAAAGCTCAAATAAAATAATTAAAAAATCACAATCAAATTTGTCTATTAAATATGTTAAAATAATAGTATTTTTAATATATTAACATCCTGATTATACCTTATCTGTACTATTTAATTAGCCAAGTCTTTATAAGGACCACAATAATGTTTTCCTACGCCTTTTCATTATACTTCTAATGGCCTGATGGTAAGCTTCTAGTCGTTTGCAACACCAGGGGTATCGCTTGCTTGTTAGCAACCTTTATAAAAACCATAAACCTCTTAATTAATAATACATTACTTTCAGACATGAGGAATGGTTTAATCCGTAGATACAATATAACACCAGAAGACTACCATATGATAGAGATAGTTATTATAGAGAACAAGCCACATAAAGCTGGTCCACAGTGGAAGTTTGCCGGAGCATTCTATTTTGCAACGGTAGTGTTGGCTATGATTGGATACGGTCATTCCACACCTGTGACAGTTGGAGGGAAGGCGTTTTGTATGGCCTATGCAATGGTAAGAAGAATTTAAATTTATCTTTATTATAATTAATTGCAGCTCTAAAACAGCAAAGCACACACTGATGTTGGACAAAGAATGTCTGGTGTAATCAGCCCTGGGTCTTCAATTTTTTTAGGCGGGACAAAAACCTAAAAATACTGGCAGATCTTTGCAAATATGCCGGAAGATCTTTGCAAAGTGGCTGGGGTCAGCTCGATGCATAGATCTGCAAAGGACCTGCTTAATAGCGTATGGAAGGGGGCCTGTGTCCAGGACTACAATAGGCTGATGATGATAAATTGCAAAAATGTGATTTCAGGTTGGCATTCCTCTGGGCCTGGTGATGTTCCAGAGTATAGGTGAGCGTCTGAACAAGTTTGCATCGGTAGTGATCAGACGTGCCAAGTGTTATCTAAGGTGCAACACGACGGAAGCCACAGAGATGAACCTTATGTTCGCCACTGGAATGCTATCATCTATTATTATTACTACAGGTAACTTAGTACTAGAATGCCTGTAATTCTTTTCTTCTTAATAACAACTCTTGCAGGGAACCCTGTATCGCGGGGAACTTTACAAACACATAATTCACCTTGCTACCAATACTGCGGCGAATGTTTGATTTCCACACAGAGACAAACTTTGTGTTATCCATAAAATTTTTGCTCCGAGTCGCCTTTGTATACGTCAATCATATGCTTGTAAAGTTTCTTGCAACAGCAAGCTTGGATTTTTAAAAGTTATTCTTAATATAAAAAACAAAATATAAATTCAAAATAATGTAAGTTCAAATATCAGGATTTTTTTGATTGATTAATATTATATTGATCAGCTTACATAAATGATTATTATTATTATTATTATTATATAAATGACGAGTATTAACACGATCAAAGCTTGTGAACACGGCCGATGTAACCTAGCCGAAAGGTCCATCGTTTTTATATCCGAATTTTAGTAGTACCTATATAATATATATCATGCGACGCGAAAGTTTAAAAGATAGTAATATCATAAAGAGGAAAGATTTGTATTTTTGTATGTAACGAATAAACTCAAAAACTACTTGACTGATTTAAAAATTCTTTTACCATGAGAAAGCTACATATTATCATTGGGTAACATAGGCTATATTTTATTGAAAAAAAAATTACGGGATAAATGTTCACCCGTGCGGAACCGGGACGAGCCACTAGTAAATCCTTACTTCCTTACTAATATTATAAATGTGAAAGTTTGTAAGAATGGATGGATGGATGGATGTTTGTTACTCTTTCACGTAAAAACTACTGAATGAATCTGGATGAAATTTGGCACAGAGATAGATTATGGTCTGGAATAACACATAGGCTACTTTTTACAGCGATAACCGACATCTACGCGGGCGGAGCCGCGGGCAACAGCTAGTAATATATATTTGCAATAAATCCCAATACAGCCTGAATATTTTATTACAGGTGCTGCAGTATTTTCTCGATACGAAGGCTGGAGTTACTTCGATAGCTTTTATTACTGTTTTGTAACACTCACCACCATCGGTTTTGGGGATTATGTTGCCTTACAAGTATGTTAATGTTTTTTTTAATTTCTGATCTTGATTGCTGATTATAACCAAATCTGAAAATAGTGCTGCAGCATAAAAATTGGCAAATTGGCACAGGTCAATTAAATCATTTTTGAGTTCGATATTAGTAATTTAGTGCCTATAGTATATTTCACATAACATGGGTACTGTGACGTTTGTCATTTGAAGATAAATATCAATGAAAATAATAGACGATTAAATTAAAATCTATCGATTGAATACTCTACGCTTTAGATCATTTAATTAGCTACCTAGTCTAGAGATTAAACGTCATAGTGCCCATGCTATGTGGAATACACTATATTTAAGTACTTCTATTTGATGTCCTGTGTATGATCGAATGAGCGATTTTCTTTCTTCTATATTAAGAAGTATATACCTAAATAAATTTCAGAACGACCAAGCGTTGACCAGTAAGCCAGGCTACGTAGCACTGAGCTTAGTGTTCATCCTCTTCGGTCTAGCAGTTGTCGCCGCCAGCATCAACTTACTTGTTCTGCGGTTCATGACAATGTAAGTACATATATCATCTCTTTTCGTATCCAGTACCGGTTTTAGGTGGAGGTGCGGTAGGGTGACGGCCCTAGGGAGCAAGGCATGGCGCCCTGGCGACTCTTTAAGTTTGGTCAAGACCAAGCACAAAAAACTATCAAGACAAACTAAATCAAGCCTACCAAATTCTATGCCGGGCGTATCTTTAATTTTAGGGGGGAGGGACACACCATAGATCTTTGCAGATGTACTAACTGCAAGTCATCAGCATAAAGATGATACGCACACCGAAGATTCTGGTTTAGGAGATTAATAAAAACTGAGAAAAGTAACGTAGAAAGAATGCCACCCTGAGGAACTCCAGAGTCAAGTTCGCACCAACTTGATAAAGAATCATCAAGGCGGACCGACTGCTGGCGCCCCTGAAGATATGTTGAGAACCATTCCAGTGTATCAGGCGAGATCATGAAATAGGAGAAGATTTTCATTATCTCGCCTTTTTTGAAATTGGTTAACATAAAATAAACGCTGTACGAAATGTCAATTTTAAATTCAATTTCAAACTCATTTGGTTATTAAGTTCAAATGCATAATACTTATGAATGTCATTAAAACAAAAGCTAGCATTTTTTTCCTTAGGGTGGTACTTTGGGGAAGTACTGCCACCCTACGGAAAAAATAGGCTTTTCCAATCTAAGTGAGATACCTCGCTGAGTCGATACGCCATCCAGGGTGAACAACTAATCAATCAGTAATTATTAATTGTAGGCAAGCAGAAGAAGCAGCTCGAGATGAAGATAAGGATGGATCCAGGATTCTTCTGCCAATAGATGCTCATCCCCTCGCTGGACGACAGAGGTCACACGATGACCAAGCATCGGTATGTAAATGTGAACATGAAATAATTATCTACTTACTTAAAAAAAAAACAAAGCAAAATTGGACATCTTGTAGTATAATAGACTGCATGGTTGGTTCAGTGGCTTAAGTGGTTACCTCGCCATGTACCACTGTGCGACGTGTTGTGGGTTCAATCCCCACACGGGACAAAAATTTGTGTGACCCATAAATTATTGTCTAGAGTCTGGATGTACTTTGTGATCCTTAATTGTATGTTTGTAAGTCCCACGCAACACAAGGCTTGTGCCTGTGCCTTAGTGCGGGAGTTGTCTTTTTAAAGAAAATAAATGCTAAAATAAATGTTATTTGGCATATACCCGTATTCATTATTTCTTTACCCAATAACTTAAGCGTAGGACGGAACTTGAACGGAATGTAACCCGAAAAGTAGATATTTGAATTATGTGGGCCGATCCCGGCGGCACTGCAATGCCGGGCCGACCCGCGACGGGAGTGGAGCGAGCCCCGAACATCCCGTCTGTTTACAAAAATCAGTTTAATATACTGGTCCCTCAGTGAGGGAACTTTCAGATATTAAGCTGAAAAGAACAGATACTACACTTTGATCTTAGCCAAAAGGCCGAGAAGCGATAACAATATTGAACAGTACGAGGGGGTCATTCAGCCGCGGAGAATCTTAACACCGCGATTCAGGATTACGATAAAAATGCACAGTGTCATCTAGCGGTTATTGATTGATTTAAGATTATTTTATTTGCAGTAGCACGACAAGCAGAAAGTATTTCTTAATCATAAAGTTATTTTGGATTATTTTATTATAATAAATATAGCCTTTTCTTACTCGCTGATAATATAGGTTTCTATTGGCGAAAGAAATTTTAAAATCGGTCAAGAAGTTGTTGAGTTTACAAACATAATAGAAATTCAAACCTTCTCACTTTATAATATTAATATAGACAAACACTTTTTTTAAAATTATACAATTTGAATGTCTAGCAAACGTTAGGTATATATAATCACTTCACCCCACATCCTGCACGGCTATCACGTGCAACTGTAACAGAAGGACCTATAAAAATCCTAAGTAGTACACTCAATAACCGCTAGATGACACTGTGCATTTTTATCGTAATCCTGAATCGCGGTGTTAAGATTCTCCGCGGCTGAATGACCCCCTCGTACTGTTCAATATTGTTATCGCTTCTCGGCCTTTTGGCTAAGATCAAAGTGTAGTATCTGTTCTTTTCAGCTTAATATCTGAAAGTTCCCTCACTGAGGGACCAGTATATTAAACTGATTTTTGTAAACAGACGGGATGTTCGGGGCTCGCTCCACTCCCGTTGCGGGTCGGCCCGGCATTGCAGTGCCGCCGGGATCGGCCCACATAATACTCTGACAAATATCTCTGACTCTGCCCCTACGGGCCTTACTTAGATGGGGGCACGTTGGTCCTGCAGTTGTACTGTTACAGACTCTGTGAAAAATACCTATTGCAATTGCACTGAGGTATATAAAGTATGGTATGATGGATGGGCTATTCTTCGTATTTCATGCCCGACTACTCATTATTGTGATAAGAATTGCTATGTCGTTAATTAAAATTGATATTTGTAACAGGTGTGTTCCTGTAATTGTCTCGGCAATAAGCAGTGTGAGGGTGGCGCCTTACTACCTACAACGCGACAACATCGCCTCCGCTCTCGTGCATCGCTCTCACTCGCACCCGAACTTATTGAGAGGGCTTCCGTCTGAACATCGGGACAGTATGTTTTAGATTTAGTTTTATATATAATTGAGGTATTATTACTGCGTATAGTGACATCACAAACAATATTTGTGTGCCAAGATTATCGGACTACGCAGGTTTTATTACTTCCACTAACAGTAACTGATAGATCAAAAAAAAATTAAAACAAAAATTATTTTGCTTAATATGGATATTAGACAAAGACAACATACCTGTTTTGTGTTGTCGAATGTCGGAAATGCCTTAGTAGTTGATTTACGGAAAAGCGACAGCTATATTTCGATTCGCAAACTTTAGACTTAAAAAAAGCTAAACTAGAATTGAACTATTTTGTTTACTTCTTTTGCTACTTTAACTATTTTTATTTTAAATGTAAACAAAACATGCGTAATAAATAAATTATTAACTTCGTTCTCGAATACCCTATCAAATTGTTCGTGATATCTTTTATATACTAAGTAGTAAAACCTCAATGTTTTAATATTGTTTTTATACATCGTTATTTACTTTTTGATTTAAGTGCACCAAAAGCAGTATAAAGCAGCAATAGTCAAATACATGGTAACATTAACTTTATTGGAAATAATATATATTACAATAAAATAGTGCTAGCTGGTATTGAATAATTGCAACCCAATTATGTCCCACTATTGAGCATGGAAGACCCATGCTCTCTCCTCTCTATCAAGAAAGGGTCTAGACCTTAATCCACACACGCTGGCCTAATGCGGGTTGGTGGATCAGACATGCCTTAAAATTTTCTTGTAAGACGTGTGGGTTTCCTCACGATTCATTACCATTAGCAGATGGCAATCAGTATTATTTTTGAGATGGTATTTCGACCAAAATTATTTAAAATTATGGGTAATAAACTAATAAGCAATATGTTTGTTAAGAACCCATGCGCTTTATCAGGTTGTACTTTTTCTATTTTATTATTATCTAAGTACCAATAAGCGTTAATTATTTTGTTATAATTTATGTTTTATTGAATCTGAGCCTGAACGCTGCTGTCGTGTAAAGCCGACAACTGAAAAATACTTTATTTATGTCGATATAATAATTATTGCTTTAGTCAGCTAAAGAGCATAATTTTAATTCTAAAACGAAGTAACCTATTTATCGTAAAGTAAATAGGTGAATCTAAAACTTAAGATACAAACTTGCTTACTATAGATTCAATGTAAAAGTTTTAACAATTCAGAATTTATTAGTTACTTTTTTTATCTGTCGGCTTTAAACGACCGTGGCGTTTGTTGAAAGTTTTAATTATTTAAAAATCATGAATCTTGATTGTTTTATGGTGTGTCCTCACTGTACGCGTATTTGTGAGCGTGCATTCGTCAATATTTATTTGATCGCTCGCAATGAGGATAATCCCATATATGAAATGAAATGTGTATTGCATCAAAAATCTTCCTTTAGTGTTGTGGATATAGATGTTGTCTGTTTTGTGCCAACATTTTATTATAATATAAATTAAGTAAGTATTATTATGGCGTATTTACATTGGTTTATAACTAATGATCTGAATAAGGTGAGCTGTTCCAGGTGTAACTTGTAACGTTTATGTTAGGATGGAGATGCGCAACAAAATAATTGGATATTTTTTTAAATTTAAAATCTCACTATAGTGGCTTGATTGATAAAATTGGTAAAATATCTCAGCTCAGATTAGTCAATTGCATGCATTGCATCACAGCCTGAGCTTAGTTGCAAGTCGGTCAAAATGTTTGTTAATTAAAGGAAAAATCCTATTAATACATTTAAGCCAAAGTTGCGTTAGTTTTAGTTAAGCAATTTTGTTCCAAAATCGCACGGTTAAAATATCATGAGTCAAGCGTCAACTTTGTCAATAGTACGTACAAATATAAACCTGCTCACCTGATTCAGATTACTGTTTATAATGCATTATAATATATAAATTAATAAATCAATAACCACACACTCTGCTAGTGCCAAAGTTACATGCACGTGTACCAATGTAAATGAACCATTATTTAAATGTAATTTAATCACACACAAAGACAAAACGAACAATAGTAAGTCTGCTATAAAATAGGTCACATACATATATTATGGTTAATTAGTAAGATATAATTAGAGATCGGATATTTGGATACATATTTACTTAAAGTAAATTTTTGGCTAACATGGAGACGGCTTCGAAAAATATTTTCATTTAAGTCAAATTCTAGGATCGCCTTTTGTTTCATTTATAACATTACGTTGTAACAGGGCAACTTTTATTTGTGTCACATTAGGTTTATTAAATCTTACATAGAACTAAACCAACAAAAAAATGTTAATTCCGGGATTTTTCGGTAACGTAGAGTTTTCCATAATAACCAACATCTGAACTTAAGGTAAATATGCATCGGAATATCCGATCTCTAGATATAATTCACAATTTTGTTAGTCGACTAAATGAAGGGTTGTGTCCTGTTTTCGTATTGCACCTCTGGATTTTAGTCTAGCCTTAACGCCATATTAATTCTAAACCTAAGTTTAGATCGCGCCATGCAAAGCAGACGGTCGCTCTATAAGGATTTATTTATTTCAGAAATTACTAAATATACATATTTTTAGTAGATTTGCTATGGTTATTAAATGAATGTAACTGTTTAACCTTACAAAACCTCTTAAAAATATATTCAGTATTTTCTGAAAAAAAAAATCCTTATAGAGCGACCCTGAAACCTGTGCAGTATTATTTAAAAAATACATTTATTGCCAAAAAATATAACGACGCAATGTAACGTAAGTGACGAAATGTAACGCTTATATTATATTGTGTGTGTGGCTAATACCCACACTATTAATATAAGCGTTAATAAAACAAGATAGGCAGAGAGCTAATGACGGTTAAACTGTGACGTACAATCCTTCAGATAAGCGTAAATTGATGGAGTGGTGGCGAAGTGAATTGAAAGTAGAATCTCAAGCGATATACCTAAACTTGAATTATTTCAAAGTAAGACTGTTCTAAAAATGGCTATAACTTTTTAAAGAACAAGTTACAACTTATGAGAGGCAACGAGATTACGTTTCCTTGAGTAGTGACATCTGTGTGGTCTATGTGGCAACATTTTTCTGCTTGTAAATTTCGTTGCTATTGGCATGACAGATGACGCTACAAGCTTGTAGCCTTTCAGAAAAACTTCGAATCTTTACTGCACCAGTAAATGTGCAATGCCACAAAATCATTTCACATCGCCATTACTCTATTCTCACACTCCCTTAGTCGACAAACTCAAACCCACTTTATTGGAATATAATTAATCGATAGTCAAAACTAGAATAGTTTATATATTATGGTTACAGTGCCAAGACTTTTATATGAAATTTATAAATATAAACAATATTGACATCTTACATCGAGTGTTCATCTATTCGATAATTTCAGTGTTTATAATATTGTGGGTAGCAGTGGCGTAGCGTAGGTCATATTATATTAAATTATATTTAAATAAAGAAAAGCTATTCTTTGTTTCTTTCTTTCTATGTAACTTCATACTGAGCAAAATTTAGTTTATTTACATATTAATATGTGTACTAGCTGTTGCCCGCGGCTCCGCCCGCGTGTATGTAGGTTATCATGATAAAAAGTAGCCTATATGCAATTCCAGACTATAATCGATCTCTGTGCCAAATTTCATTTAGATCCGTTTAGTAGTTTTTACGAGAAAGACTAACTAACATCCATACTCACAGACACCCCTGAAATTATGCCCCCTCTCCCACGCCACGCCACTGGAAGTTAGTAATGTGTGTAGATATATACCTATATAATACGTTTAACTAGTCATAGTGCTAAAAGTACACACATTTATGTTCTAATACAATATAGCTAATTCATTCCTTTTATTTTTAAATAAAACCGGAATTAGACGGTTTTTATTTCATGATTGATTTTGAGAAATAATTATGATTTTGCTTTCTTTATGACCCTTTTTTGTAAAAAAACGGTTTACGATACTAATATTTGTATTGCGGAAATGCGACAGTAATAAATTACACTGATTACACACCACAGTTACATATCGCATCCTTAGTAGAATACTGGCGTAATTGAAGAAATGTTACTGGGCAATTTTGGACCTTAGCTCTTAAGAATAAGATGTAAATTGCAAAAAAATCGCGCTTCAACTTAAGTAATTTTTCCACCGTGGGTGTGATATATAAACCGTCTAATTTTGTGTTTTTTTTAATGTTTGTTAAAACTGTGATATTATTTTGATCTCATTACTTTTAGTTGGTTGGTAGATACATGAACAAAATATTGCCTTGAACACTCGCCGAGTTATTTGTAATTTATTATTACATTTGTATTACGATATACTACAGTGTTCGATGTATAGTGAATAAACGTTTTTTTGTAATAATGAGTTTAATTTGTAATTTACTAGCTGTTGCCCGCGGCTCCGCCCGCGTAGATGTCGTGTTATTTCCAGACCATAATCTATTTCTGTGCCAAATTTCATCCAGATCCGTTCAGTAGTTTTTACGTGAAAGAGTCACAAACATCCATCCATCCATACTTACAAACTTTCGTATTTATAATATCAGTAGGATAACTAGCGTGCATGTCCCGACTTCGCACGAGTAGTAATTTATTTAGTCTTGGTATGCGTCCCTTAATTTAAAAAAAAAATATAGCATATGTTACTCGCTCATAATGTAGTTTTCTAATAATGATGAAAAAATTATTTGAATCGGTCGAGTAGTTTAACTAACAAACGAAACAAAGAATCAAATCTTTCCAAGAGGAATGGATGTTTTTAAATTGCTCATCGAAATTATTAATATAAAGATTTCGACGACTAATTTTTACCTAATAGAAGGATATACTAAACACTGACTAATATAAAACTTGTTATTCCTTTCGATCCAAAGACATATTGTAGACCAACCTGACCACCCCTCTGGAAAAACAATATCTGTCTGTGGGGAGAATTCTATATTAGGTCCCGACTCCCGACATTGACCAATGTTATAGGGATCATCAATTTGCATGGTTTTATGTGGGCCGTTCCCGGCGGCACTGCAATGCCGGGCCGACCCGCGACGGGAGTGGAGCGAGCCCCGAATATCCCGTCTGTTAACAAAAATCAGTTTAATATACTGGTCCCTCAGTGAGGGAACTTTCAGATATTAAGCTGAAAAGAACAGATACTACACTTTGATCTTAGCCAAAAGGCCGAGAAGCGATAACACCATTGTAAAGTGCCAGGGGGGTCATTCAGCCGCGGAGAATCTTAACACCGCGATTCAGGATTACGGAAAAAATGCACAGTGTCATCTAGCGTATATTAATGGAACTACGTAAGATTTTTATAGGGGCGCCCGTTGCACCGTTAATGATAGCTATGCGAGTTGTGGAGCAATGCTTAGGGAGAAGAAAATGGAGAGGGAGCCAGTAATGTATTTACTTTTGTCATTTTATAAGTCATGGAAATTCAGAAACTCACTCTTTGATACCTGCAGAATAATAAAAAGTTCTTCTGGCAACCGGGCCGCGGCCGGGATGTTTAACCCTAAAATAACAAAGAGGGTGAGAAATAAAACACACTAAAATACTTAATTTAAAATAGAAAGAAAATAAGAAATTACTGCCAATATCATTCACTACAGTTTTAGGACTGATACTATAACCAAATTAGGTTTTGTTTGTTACCCTCTTTGTTATTTTAGGGTTAAACACTCCGGCCGCAGAGGGTTGCTAGAAGAGCCTTTTATTATTCTGCAGGGTTATAAGAGTTAGTTTGTGAATTTGCATGTCTTATGAAATTACAAAAGTAAATACGTTGCTGGCTCTTGGTCCAGAATGTGCTAGATATATCCGTATATATTTTAGAAACAATTTTCTATTTCTTTCTCGTGGATAGATAATAAATAGACTCTGCCTGCTAAGCTATAGACCCACCTAGGACAAATCTTTATGTGATGAGCACGAATATTTTTGTACTGTCTTGGTTTAATTTATCTGAAATATGTTTGTATTTAGAAATAATATCTACATATAATAATACAAATAATATCTACATGAAGGTAGTTAAATATATTTGCCAAGTTGTCTAGTTGCCAGTAAAGGCTCTGCCTAGTTTGAGATCAGATAGCCGTGTGTGAATTGTCCCAAGATATTATTAATATAGTACCTAATAATAATAATAGCCCTTTATTCAGATCACCTTAGTAATATAGTACCTTAACCTAAACTAATTAGAAGAGTTTTTTTTTTGGTATAATAAACGTTTACCATTTTTGTAAAACAATTGTATTTATTAGTGAGCATTAATTATTTGGATAGGCAACTTGATTTTAGAGCCCCAAATCACACATTTAGGAGCCAGTTGACCAGTTGTGATTGTGACAGACAGCAATGCGGGTAATGGATTGGACAGTGCTCGACGAAATAACCGAAACCTATGGTGCTTGATCAAGCACAGGACCAACGCAACGTGCATCATCCCAAGTGACACACGGACCGTATGATTCGTATTTCGTATGCGGGATAGGTAAATATAAGTTTTATATGGGCCGTTCCCGGCGGCACTGCAATGCCGGGCCGACCCGCAACGGGAGTGGAGCGAGCCCCGAACATCCCGTCTGTTTACAAAAATCAGTTTAATATACTGGTCCCTCAGTGAGGGAACTTTCAGATATTAAGCTGAAAAGAACAGATACTACACTTTGATCTTAGCCAAAAGGCCGAGAAGCGATAACAACATTATACAGTGCGAGGGGGGTCATTCAGCCGCGGAGAATCTTAACACCGCGATTCAGGATTTAAGGAAATATGCACAGTGACATCTGTTGAGAAAATTATGTAAGTAGTTTTTTAACGTAGTCATGAATTCAAACCTGAATGTTGGTTATTAAAAAAGCTCAGAGCTTTAAATACTCATGCTAGATAACACGCTTTACAAGACATTGTCTTAAATATTTAAAACAATTACTTATCTAGTGGCACTGACCTATACTAATTACCTAAAACCCCACCTGCTTAGAACTCCCTATCTACTTATATAAGGCTGTTTAACCGGTAAAATACCTATGTTTAGATGTACCTCACACAATGCGACCGAACAAGACATCGATGTGGATTATTTTGTTAGTTTGCCTTAGCAAATATGTTTTTGGAACATTTTTGAAAACGTCAACTGGTGAAAGCGGGATCGATGCGGTAAGGAAAGCACCCAGATGTAAGTACCTATGTTTACGGTATAAATAATAAGTAAATTTATTTATCACCCCACTCCACTAGGTTGCTAAGCCTAATTTGAGTTATTTTCGTTCGTAAACGAATACTGGTATAGTAGGTTCAGTGGCTTGAATGGTTACCTCGCCATTTACCACTACGCTGTTGTGGGTTTGGTCCCCCACACGGGACGAAAAAATGTGTGATCCATAAATGGTTATCTCGAGTCTGGGTGTACTTTGTGTCCGTTAATTGTATGTTTGTAGACTGCCGCGAAACAGGGTATGTTCCCTAGTGCGGGAGTTGTCTTAAAAAAAACAAATACATATATAAGTTAAAAGATATATTAATAGCAAACATACCTAGTATAGTAGCTAAGTAGGTGTGTGAAGCAGGAAGCCTGTAATTCGCGGGCAGTGATTTTTTTCTTCGCTGCAACGAGTTTGTCACCAAGCGAATTTGCTTGCGGCGATTGCATTAGCATTCTGTGGCTTATAAACAGGCTCAAACTAAATAATAATATAATTTATTATTACTATAATTGACAACGGGTCTAAATCGCGTAATATTTTAAGGTTTTCATACCTTTATGAATATAATTTATTTTTAAAAAGACAACTCCCGCACTAGAGAACAAGCTATGTGTCGCGGGGGACTTTACCAACATACAATTAACGGACACAAATTACACTCAGACTCAGAAAAATTCTTGGTGGGTCACACAAAGTTTTGTCCTGTGTGGGAATCGAACCCACAACCTCGTGCTCAGCAGGCGCATACTGCAGCCACTGGACCACCAAGGCAGTTGAAATATAATATATTATATATGCAGACAAGCATTAACAGCATTTTAAGTTTCTAAATTATTATATTTTCTTTCACAAGTTCTACTTACTTCATGAGCCCTGGTGTAATTTGTTTAATTTATTGGCTTTTCACAGTGAATCTCCCTTGGCTTTGGATTGGCATGTGGTGTAATGGATGTCCTCCGAGGAGTTGTGAAGATGATGAGGCAATTATACATGGCTATTGTTGTGGATGTGCTTATCTAATAGGTGGGTAATTGTGGATGAAGCTCTACACAATATTATATTTCAAATAATTTAGATAGGTATATTATTATGTATGTACCTATTTAGAAATATATGTATAAGTATGTTTATCAATTGTCTGGTTGCCATAGTACAGGCTTTGCCTAGTTTGGGATCATATGGCGGTGTGTAAGTTGTCCCAAAATATTATAATAATTTACATATGTGCCATCTTTAAGAGAGGTAGGGCACCATGCTAGCGAGCAAGCCCGACTGGGGAAGGACCTCCACCTTACAGAAGACCACAGCCAAATGACTACACACTGCGGTGTAGTTGTGTTCCTATGTGTGAGTACAGGTCTCCAGCGCTCATTTAGAAATGCGTTTTGAAACAAACGTATTCCTATCCCAGGGTTACTTCCATCTTAAAGCCCTGGTGTAAAAAAATGGGTTGGCAACACGCAAGTGATACCTCTGGTAATGCAAGCGTCTATAGGCTACGGATACTACTTAACATCAGGCGGGCCGTATGCTTGTTTGCTACCCAAGTAGTATTAAAAAAAAAAAAAAAAAAACTGTCGGCGAGCAAACGAACTCACACCTATTTGTACAAGTCGGTTCTACTAAGTTAATTTTCAAATGCAACTTTTTTTAATTCACAGATAATTTACCGGTGATCTGTCCAGAGTTTCTCCAGTGTCCGCTGAATCTTCACGGCCTTTGTCATGACTACGAATATATGATGAGATGCTGTTGTTGATATTGTTTATTTAAGTAGGTCCCTACATACTCGCTGCTCAAATTAAATATCTTTCCAATATATCGATGGTTATTATTATTACGTTAGAAGGTCTGGCGCAAGGCCAGGTAAAAGTAGGTAGGTGAGGGATAGGGTGAATTGAGGAGCAAAGTTATTCGTGCGAACTGCAATCTTAAATCTCAATAAGACTGGCTTGTTGGTCTTGTAGTTAGTACCCTGACTGCTAAGTCGGAAGTCGTGGGTTCAATTCCCACACGTGACTACGCTGTGAGATGCATTAATGATTTTTCGAGTCTAAGTGTAATTTGTGATTGTATGCTTGTGAAGTCCCTCAAGACACGGGGCTTGTCAATTTTTCCAATTTTTTATTAAGATCCGTCTATATAGTCGTGAAAAGGGTAACAAACATACATACATACAGAGTAACTTTCACATCTATACTAATATTATAAAGCTGAAGAGTTTGTTTGTTTGGTTGAACGCGCTAATCTCAGAAAGTACCGGTTCGATTAGAAAAAATATTTTTTTGTTGAATAGTGCATTTATCCAGGAAGGCTATAGGTATAACATCACGCTATGATCAGTAGTGAGATATGTTGCAAAATCGGGGCAAATACCTATTCCAAATTATCACGCGGACGAAGTCGCCGGCGACTTTATAATATTAGTACCTATGGATAACGAAGTAAACGTGTTATCAAAATCCTGTTATCACTTATCTATACGAGTGAACGAATAATTAAGATAAGTATTAAAATGTGTTTTATGAAATGTAGGTTGATAAAATCTGGAGCCGTAGATACCATGACGTCCTTAACTTTGTAATCCGTTAAACTTTGCGCGATCACAGCATGTTCTATTAGGGTGTTTATATATTTAGGCGAGCGAGGAGTATGTCGAAATATTATCTTACCACTTCATTAATAAACGTGGAATAGAATAGGTATAATTAAATCTCTCAATCTGCCATCAGTAATTTGACATTCGAAAGAGGACAAAACGGCTTAACTGTTCATTCGCTTATGACCAAGGCGGGAAATGTTCTATTGTTGACGTCACTTCAAATTATTCTTGTAAAATAAACTTAAGTTAATAAGGTATAGTGTTAGGGATAACGAAAATAAAACATCACTTATAGCATACTGTTTTAATTTCTAAGAAACCCTCAATACAGAATTATAGGGGGTTAGCGGTTTTTGATTTTTAAGTAAACTTAACTCTGACATAATAGTACAAAAATAACGACATACGTAACGTAGTATTGACACGACAATAAAATAATTTACAGCATTTAATTTTATACTCTAATACATCATATATAAGTATGTTTATTCATTAGCTAACTCTCTTAACAACTGGGAGTGGAAAAATAGGACGAAACAAGCGAACGGACCATACCTATATATGAAATATTAGTATGTTATGTTAAAATTTAAAATTATCACAATATCTTTTGCTGTGAGTGATAATTATGAATTATGTCTTTTATTTAATACTATGATTCCGCTTCGATGGCTACTTGTTAACTTGTCTAATTATCTAAGGCCAATATGCTATATCTACAATTTTGTGTTAGAATTTGCGATTCAAATATATAACAACACAAAATTCAATAGAGCGACATCCCAGGACGCTTTATATAATAAATACATTGTGGTATATATATACTGACATTGTATGGAAGACATATTATATATTTGGGCTAGCCATACATTTATAAAGCGGATATTAATTTATATAAGAACGCAGGCGATTTTCATAATAGACATCGAGAAATGCATTTGCAATAAATAAAATTGCAATTCAACAAAATGGTCCCCATTATTAATTTCTGGCGCAAATACCGCAAGACACATCTCCCATACGATGCCACAGATATATATATTATATTATATAGATTGAATAATATTAATACCCAGTGCATACAATAAGGTTATATACCTCAAGTGATGACAAATTAAAATTTTAACACAAGCTGTAATGAATATGTAATTATAAATTAGCCTACGATTGTTAACGGACCGCTCGGAACGGATTGCCGAGCGTACAATACGCCACACAAGCTACGAGTACGTACACACCACAATGCAAGCTTAACAATAACTTCTGTGACTTATTTGGCCGGTTGTACAAACTAATGAATCTCATATTCGCCTTTCGAAGTCAGAAATATGTCATCTTTTGCTGCAATTCGACTGACAAAATGGCGTTTACCTATTAGCCAGGGGTACCTATCTACTGTTGACAGTCGTTAGATTGACAGAGGTTTATATACCACTCGATAATTAGAATACAACAGTAATTTATATATATATAATTACTTAGTCCGTGTGGTGACGGATTAAGAATACAAATGTTAACACCCCGTTCTATCCCGAGGGTGTCGTAAGTCGACTAAGGGAGTAAGGCAGACAATATCCACTGCAAGAGAGGGAAAACTCGAAACAAAACCCTATACCAACCCGTCTGGCCAGCGTGGTATAGTAGGCTAATATCCCTCCAAATGTGTGGAAGAGACCCGTGCCCAGCAGTGGGACGTTTATGGGTTGAAGTGTGTGTGTGATATAATTACTTTGTCCCAACTGATTCATTAACTTAGCTACAAATCTATAATGACGTAAGTTGTCTAAACCCAGGCGAAGTAAGGTCGAGCCGCTAGTGTTTGTCACAACCGGCCTGTGGCGTACTACACGCGAGCGCTAGGTATCATCACCAATCATGGGTACCATAAAAAACTGGCGATTTCAACGTCGCATATTATATTGGCTCGTATGAAAAATCTTATAAAGGAAACAGCACAAAATTAACCTACAATATTCATTATATATAAACATGTATAAACATACACCCTTCCATTTTACCTCAGCTTTTTAACTAACAAGATAATCGGACATTAGCAACTTAGTAGAAAGTTAGCTTACACGCGCGCGGTACGTGGCCCGCTGCGCACTATATTACTTTTTATTTATTTATTTATAATTATAATGATGTGATCATGAAACATTTTTGTGGTAATTGCATTTCTTGTGTTTGGGTGTAGCGGCCGGCGACCGCGACTCCCGCTTCCCGTACGTCTTGCCGCCAGCCTGTAAAAAAGCAGTTTATTCTCTTAAATTACAAAAAATCGTTAATTATAGTATAAAGAATTATAGTATTAAGATTTATTACGAATGTTCTTATTTTAATATAAAACAAGACAAAAGTACATAAACAAAATGGCTGATGAATAGTAAAGATATACATCAAACCCTACTTTCATCGCTATTCTGCAAAAACAAACTTTGATACGGCAGAACCATCAACTACTACGGCATTTCAAAACAGCGTGTTCTCTGTTCAATATAATTTTGTTTTTTCAACGTTATTTTGCATTTATGATTTCAACCAATACAAAATCGGGCTCGCATTTTTTGTATGATTTCATTTGCTCCTTTTTATTTTTAATTAAATTTTCTTTAAGGTTTAAAGGTTCTTGCTTAGGACGGGTTGATCACTTTCATGTTGCCGTATAGTCTATACGCGATAAGAAAATAGTGACTCATCGTCGTCACTTAGCTTAGCTACGCCCCTTGACCAATCGGTCGCGTCTTTCAAATTTACTATGATCATAGTACCAATACCAGTAGTGTGTGAATTTCACTTTGTGCAGTTTATATGTACCAATCAAATGATTCGCCATCTGCTTACGGTGAAAGAAATCATCCTGAGGAAACTCACAATAAGAAAATATTCTAAAGACATGTCTGATTCAAAAACCCGCAGTAGGCCGGTGTGTAAATTAAGGTCTAAACCCTCTCTCTTGATAGAGGAGAGGAGACCGTGCTCAGCAGTGGGACATATATGGATTGCAATTTAATTGTTCAAGGGGCGTGGCTGAGCTGATACTAGTTGAGAGAGAGAGAGAGAAAAATATTTATTTCTTGTTTAGGTACTTACAATATACTTACAACAGGTACAATTCTCAGACTAATATTTTGAACAATTAAATAATTAGTCTGAGGTACAATTAGTTAGTAATCAAACAAAAAGTAAATGACCTCCCATTCAGCTTTTTGCTACGCCTTTTTGTTAAGCGCTGGTTTTCAATTGGTGGTCCACATAATTAAAAATACAAGTCGAGTTCTTAAAAAAATAAACTACATTTAACAAAACTATATAGTACTCATATATCTGTGGAGCTACGTACCGTAGGCGGCGTATTCAGCAGCAAGACGACTTGCCGGTGTCGATGGGGTGTCCCTGGTCGATCTTGACCTGTCCGCCGACGGGCGCGGCGCCGGTGGACGGCGGGCCCACTCGCGCCTTGATCTCCGCCGCCATCGTCATGAACGCTTGCTCCACGTTCGTCGAGTTCTTCGCTGACGTCTCCAGGAATGGTATACCCAGCTGTTCTGCATATTGCTGTAATTATGTAATGTTTAAGTTTATTGCTTTTTAATACTGTTGAAAGACGTCCATAACTGGGCATAGTCTCTTCAAGGATTTCCATGGCATTCGATCTGAATACAGACACATTTACAGCGGTATTGTACAATCGGTCACAAAAATAGCTAAACATTTTTGCGTTTAAACATTTTTTTTACATCATCACCCACAGTAGAGAACTAGCTTAAGTACCTATCTATAAAAGTTCCAGCGACATACGTAAGAATTCTGTTATCAGAAAGCCTCGCCTTAATGACAAAGTGTGTAGACGTCATTAGTGTTGTGTGTCGACGTACTAACAGTTCCGAACATTATAAAAACTACGACCAAGTGAGGGTAGTTAGTAAACCTCTCGCTTCGCAACGAAGTCGGCGGCACCGCTCACCCGCACCAGTCAACCCGTGACCACGGTCGGTGCAATTCGACCGAAACGTCGGAAAACAAAAAGGTATGACATGAAAACCTTTAAAATATTACGCGATTTAGACCCGTTGTCCATTACAGTTATATGTGTAAAAATCGTGAAAGTTTAAAATAATTTATACGTAGGGGCTTAATGAGATGTACTAGCGAGACGACCAACTTAACATCTAGGGAACAAAAATGGTGTACGAACTTTGGCTGTGGTGTAGTCCACCACCTTCTTAGTGGTGAGGTCACACTTGTTGCCCACCAACAGTTTGTTGACGTTGTCGCACGCGTAACGATCGATCTCCTCCAACCATTGCTTCACGTTGCTGAATGAGTCCTGCAATCAAACAATAATACACACTTTATTGTACAACATCATTTTTTTGTATATATATAAGTTCTATAATCTAGTTCAAACGGCGGTCGGATTCTAAGGATTAAACAGTACCAATACCAATGTAACTTTTTTTTTTTTTTAAACCTGCTTTAATACATAGCTAATTCAACTTATATCTAGAGATTATTTTGTAACCAATCAATAAAAATATTTTTTATAACAAAATGATGGGTTTTTCGTTTTCTTTTACATTTGTACACAAAAATTGCTTAATTTTGCTTTAATGGTTTTATCTTACAAATTATTTTATATCGTTAAATAATATAAAACAAAGTCGCTCCCACTGTCTGTACGCTTAGATATTTTAACTCCTACGTCACTGTTTACCTATAAATAATAGTTATATATAAAGCCCAAAGGTATTTACAAAATACAGCGTTATGTTACGACTTACGAAGATGTATAGAGAGATCAAGGCCGGACAAAATTCAAGTTGGAAGGTACATCTTTTATATAAATATAAATCGTTATTTAATTCAAAAACCTTTACAACATTTACAACGCAGTATAATTTACATTTTATACACATGTACTATTAAAATTAAGGTCAATTTAGATAAAATAACACGACTTTATAATCTGTACAGAGTTTGTATGTTGGAATGCGCCAATTCACACTGCGGAGGTATTCCTCGAAGCGCTACCATTTTGAGGCGCACCTAATGAGGCGCTCCTTTTTTATTCCTCGGAGCGCACCTTTTAGGAGGAATAAAATTTTATTGCTATCGGGAGTGCTCCTAAAAGGTGCGCTCCGAGGAATAAAAAAGGAGCGCCTCAAAATGCGCAATGTAGCGCTTCGAGGAATACCTCGCACTGAACAATACTAGATCGACTAACGTACTAAGTAATCAAATGATTTATCATTGTAACAAAACTCATGTCTTAGAAGAAATTCTAAAGGCATGTCTAATCCACCAACCCGTATTAGTCCAGCGTGTGGGATTATGGCCTAAACTCTATTCGCGTCTTGATAGAGAGCAGACCTGTGCCTAGTAGTGGGGCATTATAAAAAAATAAGTCAAAAAAATAAAAGAGTGGAGATTTTATATAAGACTAGCTTTTGCCCGCGGCTCCGCCCGCGTTGATGTCGGTTATCGCTGCAAAAAGTAGCCTATGTGTTATTCCAGACCATAATCTATCTCTGTGCCAAATTTCATCCAGATCTGTTCAGTAGTTTTACGTGAAAGAGTAATAAACATCCATCCATCCATCCATTCTCACAAACTTTCACATTTATAATATTAGTAAGGATGTTTGCGCGTGCTGTTTTCATGGTGCGGCATGGTGTCCTTAGAGATTTAATTTTTTTTTAATTGGCTTCAACGTTGACATTGATGCTAATCCAAATTAATCGCATATTGATTGCTAATAAAAACGTCATGGTACGCCCCCTGAATAGCTAAGGTAAAGCACGGTTGGCCCGCTGCAACGGGCCGTGGACGGAGCGGTGTATTTTACTCTTTGCAACAGTCAATACTAAAACGTCGTATATATAGACTGTATATAAAACTTCGTATGATAGATAAGACTGATTGCGATATTACAAATACAATGGTAGTCAATCGCATCTTGATTATAATAGAATTCCATTACTAATAACTAACAGATAAATTGTCATTTGAAACATGCAAATCGATATAGTACGCGTTTTTTACATACCTACTACTTAGATAAACAAGCGTCTATAGGCTTGAAATACCTATATATTACATAAAAAGACAACAATATCCACTGCTCGAAACAAAACCCGCAGGGGTATTCCGTAAGAGCAAAAACCGAGCAAAATCTGGCTGTCAGATTGAAAATCGGTATTCCGTAAGAGCCCTTTTTGACGTTTAGTCAATAGAATGTGCCGTCACCGAGCAATCACAACTGTCAGTTTTCCATAGCTGTTTCTTCGAGAATCAGCCGGCCGTCTGGCCAGTGTGGTATAGAAGGCTAATATCCAAGTGCATGAAGGAGACCTGTGCCCAACAGTGGGACGGTTTATGGGTTGAAATGCAAGAAGACAAAGAAGCATACAGCCAGCTTGATGGTAAGCATTTATCCTAGCCGATGGAGGCCTGCAATGCCAGGAGCATTACGAAAGCGTTGCCGACCCTAAGATAGAAAAACCGTTTCTTTAAGAACGCATCCCTTATGGAAATCGGAATTAACAAGAACACAATTACCTCACTGTTTGTAGTTATTTGGCTGTGGACCTCTGTAAGGTCCTACCCTAGTCTGGCTTACACTTTTTTTTTATACTACCAAGGTGGCAAACAAGCATACGGTCCGCCTGATGGTAAGCAGTTACCGTAGCCTATGAACGTTTGCAACACCAGGGGTGTCACTCACGCGTTGCCGACCCTTTAAAAATCTTATAACTCCTTTCTTGAAGAACCCCATGCTATAGTCTCTTGGGAAAACACACAACCTTATCGTACGTGGTAAGAAATTTTATGGTGATCTACCTCTGTTTGTAATAGTGTTGGTTTCTATTATATTGAAAAAGAAAATAAGTGAAAGTAATAGTACATCTGTCTGTGTGTTTCAATTGCTCTTGGTGTAACTATTGTTTTTATTTTTGTTTTTAAAAGACAACTCATGCACTAAGGAACAAGACTTGAATCGCGGGGGATTTTACAAACGTTCAATTCACGGATATAAATTACAATTAGACTTAGGACAAACATTTATGGATCCCACAAAGATTTTTCCCGTGTGGGAATCGAACCCACTTGACTGCCTTGGTGGCCGCAGTATGCGCCTGCTGTGCACGAGGTTGTTGGTTGGGTTCGATTCCCATACAGGACAAAACTTTGTGTGACCCACAAAGAGTTGTTCTGAGTCTGGGTGTAATTTGTGTCCGTTAATTGTATGTTTGTAAAGTCCCCCGCGACACAGAGCTTGTTCTCTAGTGCGGGAGTTGTCTTTTTAATAATACAACAAAATAAAAACAACAGGTCAGGTGATTTTGACGGCATGGTGAGTTCACGATATCTCTGCCTACCATTTTAATAAAAAAAAGTCGTTATGTTATGCATTTTATGACGTGAGGCATATCTAAAAATAGATTAGTAATTGTACTGACGACAATGGAAGCCACAATCAAGATCAAACTTCACATACATATTATATAGGTAGGTCATTAGGTCACTGAGACATTTTAAATGGCCTTTTTTTCCGAAGAGGTGGCGCTCAGCGTGCTGTGCAGAATGCTTGGTGATTCTTTGCGAAATAAAATCCGTGGTGGCTAACAAGCATATGTAAGCACTAGGGGCCGCCCGCGTAATTTGAAATATTTTGTCCGATTTTGCACCATATCTAGTGAGATATGGTGCAAAATCGGACAAAATATTTTTGCAATAAGGAGCGGAGCAGTCACTACTGCTCCGCTCCTTATTGCAAAAATATTTACTATTGATCATAGCGTGATATTATATATCCTATAGCTTTCCTGGATAAATGCACTATTCAACAAAAAGAAGATTTTTTCTAATCGAACCAGTACTTTCTGAGATTAGCGCGTTCAACTAAACAAACAAACAAACTCTTCAGCTTTATAATATTAGTGTAGATATGTTACCGTACCCTATGGACGTTTGTAATACCAGAGGCACCACCGGCAGGGGTATTCCGTAAGAGCAAAAACCGAGCAAAATCTGGCTGTCAGATTGAAAACCGGCATTCCGTAAGAGCAAAAACCGAGCCTTTTTGACGTTTAGTCAGTAGATTGTGCCGTCACCGAGCAATCACAACTGTCAGTTTGCGATCACAACTGTCAGTTTGCGATCACAACTGTCAGTTTGCCATCGCTGTTTCTTGGAGAATCAGCCGGCCGGGCGTTCCCTACCACGAAAAATGTTAACACCAGTGTTTTGTGATCAAGTATCCCTGGGATAGGACAACTAAATGAGCACTGGAGACCCGTAGTAACTCACAGGAACATAACTAATTATGTTCCTATAGTATCCTCGTTGGTGTAATGATGGTTGGGTGCAACTGCTGATCACAAGTTTACCGGTTTGATTCCTGAGTCGGGCCACAAAATTAAGTCGGATTAGTCTTCATCGATATTAGCCACAGTGACCAAAATTCGGTTAGTAGGACTATTATTATTAAGATCAAGATCAAACTTCACATGTCATTAATATAGGTAGGTCATTAGGCCACTGAGTCATTGTTCATTACTTCTATATACTATACATTGTTTACAATTTTAAAGTGAAGCTATTTGCCTATTGGCACACTGCCAATTTTACATAACACCAGCTTCGCACGGGTGGAAATTTATTTAGCTTCCTTATGGATCCATATTTAAAAAATATATAGCCTACTAAAAATATATAGCCTTCTAGTTTTTATCCACGCGTACAATACAAAGAGAAGGGTACTTTTAGGGATAAAAAGTACCCTAGGGATAAAAAGTACCCTATGTGCTATTCCAGACCATATTCTATCTCTGTGCCAAATTTCATCCAGATCTGTTCAGACGTTTTAGCTTTTGAGTAACAAACATCCATACATTAATCCATCCATCCAAACTTTCGCATCTATTAGTATGGATAGATGTAGCATTTTATAGACCAACTATTTTTTTTAACCGGGTTGAGATTGCGGATTAGTTTATGTTGACGTAACGTGGGATACCTGCCTTTAACCAGATGGACTTATGACCACTAGAAGGTTGCTGGGATACACATCATGCTGAAAGCTAAGGACCAGGTGTTGTGGTGACGATAAGGAGAGGTTAATATAGCTTTTTTAGTTACAGTAGCATACGCATATTCACACACAATTCCTCTAATAGTGGCATATTACTATGATAATAAAAATTTTGTGAAGAGCCATCGTTCAGTAAGTAATCTATATAAAAGAAGAACTAGACCGACTGACTGACGTATCAGCACAGCCGAAAATACTGGGGCTAGAGCCTTGAAAGTTTGCATGATAGAGGATTTTTGGAAATTCAACCCTAATATGGAGAACCTTTTCTTCACCTTAGGGGTTGAATTTCCAAAAAAACTACTTTAGGAGGATGAAAATTCCGAAAAAAGATATGAGTTATTAAAATTGGTATTTAAACTGGTGAAAAATAGGTTTAAGATCCCGGGCAAAGCCTGTCGGCTAGTGACAATAATAAGACTACACAAACATTACAAAAACAAAATAACACACAGACATAAATATTAACTATCTGGTTTGGTAGTTCGAGACAATTGTTATTCAATCTGTTTGTCAACTCAAAGAAATTATTTTTATTTATGAATATGAACTGGTATAAATTAAAAGATAGAGATGGGGGTTCCCCACTCCTAAACAGAAATAGACCAGGAAAAGTAGAGGCCTATGGTCAGATTACACTTGAACAATAAGGATAATAGTATATATTTGAACTATTTTAGTGACAAACAAGCTTCAGTCTGTCTGATGGTAAGCTGTTACCTTAATATATGAACAATACCGGGCACACTATGTGTGAGTTGTGAACCCTACATCTTGTAGTACTAAATTTATGTATACAATACAAAACAAAGCATCTTGCCTTTTGTTCCTTGGCAGAAAATGATATCCTACATTATATCTCATGGACTTGGCCAAATACCAAGACAATTTGCAAAATACTGGACCAATAATGCCAAATACTAAAGCACAATTTCCAAAATACTGGGCTGCTATTGCCATATACTGAGCATAATTAGCAATAAACTGGTCAAGTATAGTCAAATATTACGCACAATTAGCAATATATTGGTCATGTGTTGTCAAATACTGAGCACAATTAGCAATATACTGGTCATGTGTTGTCAAATACTGAGCACAGCAATATACTGGTCATGTGTTGTCAAATACTGAGCACAATTAGCAATATACTGGTCATGTGTTGTCAAATACTGAGCACAATTAGCAAAGTACTGGTCAAGTATTGTCAAATACTGGGCACAGTTTGCGATGTGCTCACCACCTATCGCCACAATTCCAAACACCACACATCACTTTTAGCAAGGTAAGGCACTTTAATTGAGCAAGCCTGACAGGAGAGGGACCTTACATAAGACCACGGTCAACCATCATCATATTCTTGTTTGCCATCTATGTATAAAAAATCACTCTCAGGCCCAACCCCAACAACAAAGGATCCCATAATCAACGGTAAACAAAAACCAACCAACTAAGTAGTTCTTTAAAACTTATTGCAACAATAGTTTATGTATGAAGGTTATATTTGTTCTTTTTTAATCAATAGTGAGTAGACAAACCAACTATTAGTCATGCTTACATTATTAGTCAGATTTCACTCCAGCAGCATATTATAACCATTGTGTGCTAAATTTATCGTTTTTTATAACAAATTGATGTTAATTCTGTTTCATAATAACTATTTGAAGGTTATTCTTGTATTTAGGCCAATATTAACAATTAAAAGGCTAATATATTGTATTAGGAAGTGTTTTCTAAACATGATATACATGCTATCAATAAAAACAAAGCTATACTACTAAAGAGGCAAATAAGCTTACCGGTACGGTAAACAATTACCGTTTCAGGTTTAGCCGTTACCGTAGCATTGGGACGCTTGCAACACGGGGTATTACTTAACATTTTATAGAACAGACAATTAAACATTTATAGTATATATTCCTGTCCACAACTGTGATAACTGCTTTCTTAAAGATCGTGCTATAGCCTATAATGAAAACCTCAGCAATGACCTCATTTTACAACTCAATTAATGTGAGAGGAAATTTCTCTGAAACCATACAGTACAGGACAATGTAAGATTCTATTTGTAAAAAAATTGCGTAAATAATGTCAAAATGTTTACTCGTTTGACAAAAAGTACTTGCACTCTTATAAATATAACAATGACAAGACAAATAAGCTAATGACTTTTCCTTAACCTTTTAACAATACAAAAGTAGATAAAAAATATATTATTATAAAGTGGATGTCGGTTATAGCAATAAAATCTGGAATAGCCTATTCGCTATTCCAGACTTATGTAGTTGTTAGTAGTTATTATGGGTAAGAGTAACAAACATCCATCCATACATACTGACAAACTTTCACATTTAAAATATTAGTACGATAGCATTATGCATTATGTTTACCAGTTCTCTGGTTGCCACAGTAGCCTGCCTAGTTTAAGATCAGTTGGCTGTAAGTTGTCCCAAGATATTATTATCATGTCTTGCAGGGCACCTAATAATAATAACAACAACTTATGAGAAATATCTCTCTTGATTTGCAATCATTATTTTTATTTAGACAACTCCTGCATTAGGAAACAATATTCATTTGATTTTCAACATGACCTCATGGACCCATTTAAAAAACAAATGCTATGTTGTGGAGAAATTCACAGAATTTCAATGTTGTTGTACAAATAAATCTTAAATACTGATTTTACAGGTTCATAAAGTTTTCACTATTAAACAGTGAGTAGTTTTTCCTTTTTCATATATTATGTATTTATATAAATAAAAAAAAAGGACTTTGTACTTGAATACAATGTCAATAAAACCCATAGCAAGTACATAAAGGTACTAATTCAAACAGTTTTTTTATGTTAATACCATAGACAAAAAAAATCCAACAAGAATCTTGTTTGATTTCCAAACTTTTTGCTGATATAGTTTTTACCTTATTGACCGATTATTTTATGCGTACATGAAACAACAGTGATTAAACTATGAATTTATACATAATATGTATGTATATGTCTGCCGTCCACTAACTAAAAGGCCGTTAAGCCACAGTTAGTTAAGATTCATTTTGCTAGCTAGCTAGCTAGCAAAATGAATCTTAACCACAGTTAGTTAAGATTCATTTTGCTAGCTAGCTAGCTAGCAAAATGAATCTTAACTAACTGTGGCTTAACGGCCTTTTAGTTAGTGGACGGCAGATGTAAGGTTTATTATCTGTAGTCTTTGTCTGTTATTGATTTATTCTTTGTGTTTGCGAGAATATCAACACTAGTGGGTTGAATACACTATTAACATATATATTGATAAAGGGATTTTTAAAAGGATCTTCAAGCTAAAGACAAAGTCTCATCAAGGTGAAGGACCTCATCTGATGGACTATATTGGATAGAGCAGTGACTTATTGTTGTTTAACCTTGTAAGACCTCCGGCCCCTTTAAAAGGACTATATTTTATAGTCATTACGTCCAGGACTTGAACTCCTTGTCATAACTAAACGCAGGAAGTCTCTCAAAAGGAATGAAAACGTTACCTTTCACCCGAGTTTAAAATTTAAAAAATATTTATGTTATCTGTGAGTATGGTCTATAAAGTAACCAGTCATATGGAATTTTGTAATATAAAAATACTGGGATTGCAGAGTATAAGAAGTTATTTATTTATTGACCTTCGGTCTACTAATATTATAAATGTGAAAGTTTGTAAGTATGGATGGATGTTTGTTACTCTTTCACGTAACAAACCTACTGAACAGATCTGGATGAAATTTGGCACAGAGATAGATTATGGTCTGGAATAACACATAGGCTATTTTTTATGGCGATAACCGACATCCACGCGGGCGGAACCGCGGGCAACAGCTAGTTGTAATATAAAAATACTGGGATTGACAGAGTATAAGAAGTTGGATATTTATCGAGGACCTTTGGTCTTTAATTCTACTTGTGTGAAATAAATCTTAGTCTTACTGAGGTATAGCATATAGCCAAATTATAGAAAGTAAAGAAAGAAAGGACCTTCATATTATCCAGTCTATTGGCATTGTATAGCTGGTCTATACCAGCATAGAAAAACTATTATTACTTCTATAAGTAATAATAGTTTTTCTATTGTATTTGGTATACATACAGCTGACCAGTTTCAGGTCTTGTTTACTTAACTTTTTTTTATTGCCAATGGTGGCAAACCAGCCAATAGCCCACCTGATAGAAGTATTTAACATTTACATCCTTCTGCAATGCCAGGTACATAGACAATTTTCTGCCTAATGAAACACAGCCTGCCTACCATATCTTTCTAAGGAGGGATTCCTAAAGAGGTCTATATTAGTGTCCCTTAGGATCAGTTTCCTACAGGTTGAGATAAACGAAAACTGATTTTAGGGGGTCAATGAGGTCTAAAATTGACCTCTATTAATTAATAAAAGTTCTTATTTGAAACTTTCATGACACTGCATAAGTTTTGTTATATGTTACAAACTTATAGGAGGAATAATATAGGAGACTCACCTGGTCTGTGCAGTCATAAACAATGATAATTCCATGCGCTCCTCTGTAGTATGATGAAGTGATTGTTCTAAACCGCTCCTGCCCAGCTGTGTCCCATATTTGTAACTTTATTGTCTTGCCATCTAACTCTACAGTCCTAATTTTAAAGTCCACACCAATAGTGCTGATGTAGCTCTCTGTGTATGTGTCATCAGCGAATCTGAGCAGCAGACATGACTTTCCAACTCCAGAGTCACCAATCAGGAGTAGTTTAAACAAATAGTCGCTGAAAGAAATAACATATTTATAGTTTATAGTGAGCTCTGGATGCACATCCCTAATCAAGGACAATAGGAACGATGCGCGTCAATAAACTCAGATGATAAAAGAAGGGAGGCGTTGCATTGTTCGTCTAACAAAGAATTTCCACTTGCAACGGATCCAGATTGTTGAACAAGGAAGTTGAGAACTTGTGTGATACAATCATCACTCACTAATGCGCCATTCATGATCCATTCGATTACGAATTCGCAAATACTTCGATAGTACCTACCTACCACGAATACACAATGAGTCACCTAATTTATAGTAAATTGATTTACTATAAACACTATTTAACTTGTTCCAGTATTAAACATGTACAGTTCTAAATTAAAATTTCCACGTAAAGACAATGAACACGCAAGATGAATGGGTTTTCTGCACCATCCTTGTTTCTAAAACGCCATATTATAGCAAGAATACTTACTATTCTGGATTCATTTTTGTACTATAAATGTATTTTTTCCAAAACTATAATATTATAGATTATGTCGAAAATAGTTAAGTTCTTTGTTTCTAGCACAAAACAGCAAAAAAATTAATAATTATACGTAGAATAATGGCCGCCGTCCGAAACACCCACTGACGTAAGTCAGAAATTCAAACAGGAGTGCCACTTGGCAGAAACTAAATTACGTTCTGAAACATATGCAATAAATCTTATCGTTTAAATCGACTAAATTTGAAATAGATAAAGGTCATTGTCAATGTACTATCTAGTCTTCAAAACAATATAATATTAATTAAAAAACATTTTATTTCTCACCAAAACCAACATTAAAAAAGTACATAAGACTTTATTATATATACAGAATTAACATATACAATAAATATGGGTTGTGGATCTCTGGTGTATGCGTAGCTTACACTAATAAAGGTGCAAAATTGTATTGTATTGACTCATTTGTAATTTTTACAATTCATTGGAAAAATTATACACAAGTAATGTTTGCATCATTACTCTAATTGATTAAATTGAACTCGACTAAAGTTAATTTTTAATGAATTTTTGAGTGACTACCATCTCATGAGCGGGTGAATTTAGCCCATGTGTCAATAATCAAGATGAAATAATCAGGAACATAAACTCTCCGAAATAGGCGCGTTATCATCAGTTGATAATGCCGGATGCGTTATCTGTTTTAAGTAAATTATTTATTTAATGGCTATGAATTTACACACCGGTGCTATAATAACGACGCAATAGAAGTGGTACGTTTGCATTCGCAGTCGGCAAAAATTGTGGTGCCTAATCACATGCTGACGAATAAGGCCATCCTAAGCAACACATTGGGCCGATCTTTCATTAAACATTAGAGTTTGAAACCCAAAAAACCTCCTGCCTTTTATGTGTGCAGGCCCTAATTATTTTAAGCCTATATTGTCCCACTGCAGGGCAAAGGCCTCCCCACTCTCCTTCCACTTATCTCTGTCTAAAGCCACTGAGGACTAGTCAACGTTAAATAAGTCCAACTTATTCCGCCATCTCCGTCTGGGTCTACCGCGATATCGCTTGCCATTTAGAAGTAAAATGTACTGGGTCATATCTGGACTTAGTACATTTTAGCGTGGCAACTTTCCTAGTGAGGTCAGTGATTTTTGTGCTGGAACGGATTAATGTATTTCTAACTCGGTCTGTTAGTTTAATCCCCAGAATACTTCGTTCCATAGCTCTTTGATAAACCTCGAGTGTGGATCTCTGCTGAATTGTCACAGACCATGTTTGAGAACCATATGTGAGGATGGGAACATTCTTCCTTTAAAGAAAGACTCTAATAAGCAATAATTCTTACATTTTAATCCCTGCGTGTTTCTCGGAACGAAGTCAATAGATACAGATAATGATGCCTAATCCGTTTGTTCCATATGCATAGGTGCTGTGCATGCGTCAAATGGTATCTAACAACAAATATTTGTCTGGTCTGCAAAGTTGTTCTGAATCTGGGTATACTCTGTAAATTGTGGTTTCTTCCCAGGTACAGGAGTAAATAAATTGCATTATAATCTAATTAATTAAGCTTATTTATTTGTAGGTACTACTATTACAATCTAAAGGCACATGGTAGGGATCTTAAAATTAAATATATGATGGGGACCCGTAGTCATATTTTATATGTAAAATATATTAATATATATTAAAACAAACGAACAACATAAATACTTAGGTTAATATAATATTCGAATAGAAGTAGGGCTAAGCCTGACTGAGGAACAACCTTAGGCTGCCTGTCCATTGAAGCGGAGTGCGGCTGTGGAGTGTAGAAATATTAACCAATAGGACTGCATAAAATATCCTGTCTGTTCCAAAATGAAATCCTATTGGTTAATATTTCTCCGTTTTACCACTCCACAGCCGCGTTCCGCTTAAATGCACAGGCAGCCTTACAGAAGACCACAACCAAACAACTACTCACTGTGGTGTAGTTGTGAGTTAAGGGATGCATTCTAAACAAAAATTTTCCTCCAATTTGACCCATATTATTAAACAATTTAATGACACCTGAGGTATTGCAATCCACAGTCTACGGTTACTGCTTACAATCTAAGTAACACAAAAAAAATGCCACCACTGGTAAACTCTTTTATTATATACACATTGGCGAACCAAACAATTTTAAACACTGACTATATTAAAACTAAAGGAAAGGTAAATGTAGGTTCTACAACACTTAGGTGGATATTCATAAAATCATTTCTTGTAGTATACTTAAAGGTAATTTCCATATGTACAGACTTCTATCCTTGTATCCGGCTATTATCTGTAATAACAATATCTATTATTAATAAATAAATAACAATATATATTATTAATAAATCCTACTAATATTATAAATGCGAAAGTTTGTAAGAATGGATGGATGGATGTTTGTTACTATTTCACGTAAAAACTACTGAACGGATCTGGATGAAATTTGGCACAGAGATAGATTATGGTCTGGAATAACACATAGGCTACTTTTTACAGCGATAACCGACATCCACGCGGGCGGAGCCGCGGGCAACAACTAGTAAGAGAATATAGAGAGGTAGGGCTACAAGCAAGCAAGCCTGACTGGGGAAGGACCTCAACATTACAGAAGACAACAGCTCAGCACACAGGAGTTTAGTTGTTGTAGATGTTGTGTAGTGTAGATGTTCCTATGTGTGAGTACAGGTTTCCAGCGCTCATTTAGGATTGCGTTTTGAGGGAAATGTTTTCCTATCCCAGGGATCTCGCTCCGGTTTTAAGATGGACGTACAGAAGTAATCTTAACACCGCTGCTTGCTGCGTGTCATGTCAAAGGCCTCTTCTCTAGGTGTCTCCATTATATTTTATTTCTAGCTATATTTCCATTTAGGGCTCTGGGGGCTATAGTCCGGCAACTTCGTGCGCGACCGTCCCGCGGGGTGACAGAAGTTGGCGGGGGCGAGGTACCCACGATGTCAGCGAGTAGCGGGTGGTGTAGCGGGGAAGGGAAACGCGTACATCGTGTGTAGCCGTGTACTAAGAATGACGCGCTACCTCGCCCCCGCCACCGTCTGTACTGTACCTCGCAAGACGGTCGCGCACGAAGTTGCCTATAGGTTCGTTCGCGGTCGCACTCACATTTTAACACGTGGAAAGCTCGTCTTTTACCATTTTTGGGATCTGGAATCTGGGATCTTATTTTTTTTTTTTTTAGAAAAATACTATTATATTTTAACCAATGTGGAAAAGTCGCCTGGAGCAGGATTCGAACCTGCGACTTTCACGTCACGTCAGCTTTATTGCTAAAAATATTTAATACTAGCTTCCGCCTAACTTTGTTCTTGCGCTTCGCTCGTGCGTACAATCCCTCGGGAACAGAGATTTTTTTCTGGAATATAAAGTAGCTTATATGCTATTCTGGGCTATAATGTATCTCTGTGCCAAATTTCATCCAGCTCCGTTCAGTAGTTTTTGCGTGAAAGAGAAACAAAACATACATCGATACATTCTAACAAACTTTTGGATTATAAGAAAAATCTTGTACAAATGTAGTTCCTCACCTTAGTCCCTACAACCGCAAGCGACAGCAGCATGAGTCCAGGGCCCCGCAGTTGCGCTAACGGTCTGGTCTCCCCCTCCCGGTACACGTAGATACAGCCGTCGTAGCAGCCCGCGAATAGCAGCCCGCCTGTCGCGCGCAGGCACACCGCACCCTTGCCACCTTCGTGACAACCCGTGTATGTACCAGTCTATAACAAGAAATACATATTTTACTAGCTGACCCAGCAAACGTTGTTTTGCTACTAAAATAGTAATATCGCTATTAAAAAATAGGGGTTGATCGTAGAGGCGTGAAAATTAAGGGTTGTATGTATGTTTTAATGCTGAATCCAAAAAAAAAATTGACAAAAAAATTAAAGAGAAATGTTAAGGGTGGACAACCCTTATCACTAAGGGGTATGAAAAATAGATGTTGGCCGATTCTCAGAACTACTAAATATGCTCACAAAATTTCATGAGAATCGGTCAAGCCGTTTCGGAGGAGTACGGGAACGAACATTGTGACACGAGAATTTTATATATAAGATTAATAATAATAATAGCAACCCATATGTGTCCCCACTGTTGGGCACGGATCTTCTCTCCTTTATCAAGAGAGAGAGAAGGTTTAGGCCTTAATTCACACACGCTGGCCTAAGGTGGGTTGGTGAATCAGTGACTTTAGAATTTCTTCTAAGACATGTGGGTTTCCTCACAATGTTTTCCTTCACCGTGAGCAGTTGGCGAATCATTTGGTTAGTACATATATACTCCACAAAGTGAAATTCATATTGGTACTGCCTGAAATCAAACTGGCACCTCTTGCGTGCAAGTTACTTTTCCACTCGGCCACCACCGCTTTTTTTATTATTATTATATATTATATTATTTTTTATTTAATTTTTTTTATACAGCTTGGATGGCAAACAAGCATAAGGCTCGCCTGATGTAAAGCAGTCACTGTAGCCTATGGAAGCTTGCAATACCAGGGGTATCACTTACGTGTTGCCAAACCATTTTTTGTGAAAGAGTAACAAACATCCATCCATCCTCACAAACTTTCACATTTATAATTATACTAGCTGTTGCCCGCGACTCCGCCCGCGTGGATGTCGGTTATCGCTGCAAAAAGTAGCCTATGTGTTATTCCAGACCATAATCTATCTCTGTATTTACGTGAAAAAGTAACAAACATCCTGGATGGATGTTTGTTACTCTTTCACGTAAATACTACTGAACGGCCGGCTGATTCTCTAAGAAACAGCGATGGCAAACTGACAGTTGTGATTGCTCGATGACGGCACAATCTATTGACTAATCGTAAAAAGGCTCGGTTTTTGCTCTTACGGAATACCGATTTTCAATCTGACAGGCAGATTTTGCTCGGTTTTTGCTCTTACGGAATACCCCTGCGGATCTGGATGAAAATTCATTTCATTTCCATCCATGCATACTTACAAACTTTCGCGTTTATAATATTAGTAGGATAGTATACTTACATTATAGTGAAACACATGTATTTGATGGCTACTGGTCCCACAAAACACCTTCCCATCCTCAAACAATAGTGAATACACGGTCATCTTGGGTCCCTCCAGTGTCCGCAGCAGCAGACCGCTCTGGGCATCTTTAATGGTCACATTCTCTGAACGAGAGGCGACTAGCAAGACCTTGCGTGGTCCCTCCTTCAGTGCACGTAGAGCTAGTATAGCCTGTTCAGAGAATTTAACTGTGCTCACTGGTATTAACATGTTGTTCTGGAATAAAAAAAAAGGTGTTTTAATAGATGTTCTAGGTGACTTCAGTCTTATCTAAACTAATATTATAAGATTTGATTTTCTGTTTGTTTGTTACAATTTAACTGAAAAAATACTGGACCGATTTAAAAAAATCTTTCACCATTAGAAAGCTATGTGATCAGCGAGTAACAAAGGCTATATTTTATTGAAAAAAAAAAAACGGGATACGGAAATCTTAATAGCTGAGTTACGGTAAGGCGCAAAAAATTGGAAACCCATGAAGTTGTACCAGTCTTTGGGAATCGGTAAACCGAAGTATATCAGACTGAGCCACAGCAAAGGGTAAACGGGCACGTTCCGGTATCGCACGGGTTTATTAAGTTTTCGTAGGGATCCCGTAATTTAAAAAAATAAAATATAGCCTATGTTACCCGCTGATAATGTAGCTTTCTAATAGTGCAAGAACTTTTAAAATCAGTCGACTAGTTTTTGAGTTAAATCGTAAAAAACAAACATTTCCTCTTTATAATATTAGTTTCGAAGAAGACAATTTTTGTAATGCATACAATAACTTATTGCTGAAGCATCTATTTAGGAGTTAAACACGGTGACATTTGATCTTACGTACATTTTTATGAAATATGATATGTAGGTACCTACATATTTATAAAGTCGTGAAATTTTACACTTATTATGCAATGGCGATTTAAATTTCTATCATAACAATTTAGACGTCGTCTTACTTGGCAAAGCAGTGGGAAAATAACCGACTCGCACACAAGAGGTGCGAGTTCGATCCCGGGTGGCAAGACCAATGTGAATTTCACTTTGTGGAGATTCGCCATCTACTAACGGTGAAGGAAAACATCGTGAGGAAACCCACATGTCTTAGAAGAAATTTTAAAGACGTGTCAGATTCACCAACCCGTATTAGGCCAGCGTGTGTGAATTAAGGCCTAAAAACCACTCTGTCTCTCTTTTGATAGAGAGGAGACCTGTGCCCAGCAGTGGGACATATATTAATAATAATATTTTCGGGACAACACACACATCGCTATCTAATCCCAAACTAGGCAGAGCCTGTACTATGATAACCAGACAACTGATAAACATACTTATATATTTCTAAATACATACAGCATTCTAAATACACCAGCGTAGCAGTCAGAGTCACTAACCACTAGACCAACAGGTTGCTATTATTAATTATTAGCAATAAAAATAGTATCCCTGATAGGGCAACGTTTCAGAACAATACAGCTCTATTTAATTAGTGTATGTACTACATAGAATAGAACTAACCTTGCATTCAAATTGCAGAACAAACCCGGTCCTGGTGCCGACGAATACGGTGTCCCACGCACGATCCATGGTCTGTATAGGACTAAGAACATTGCACTCTGGACCCTTTTCTAAGCCCGTCTGAAAAGGATGAAACAAATACATATATTTTATTGAAAAACTGTGACATAAGAGAACGATGTGGATTGAAAGATGTAGTGACAAAAGTTGAAAAGGGGATGTTAAGATGGTTTGGACATTTAGAACGGATGGATGAAAGACGAATAACAAAATAGGTATATTGTGCAAGAATGAATGGAGATGTCGTTAGGGGCCGCCCTAGGCGAACATACAGCGACTAAGTAATACCTCTGGTATTGCAAGCGTCCATAGGCTACGGTAACTACTTACCATCAGGTGGGCCGTATGCTTGTATGCCACCCACTTAGTATAAAAAAAGTACGGGATTAGCTAAAAAGAGGAGAGCACATAGGGAGAAGCACTTGGGCAGCCCAGGTACCCCTACGGGAGGACCCTAAGGACTGCTGGCCTTCTTCAACGAGCTGGGGTGGATAGAGTGACCACCTATCATCCACTCGCATGCAAAATACACGCGTAGACGGGAAGTTGCGGAATGCAGCCCGCCATACCATACCACAGATAAAGAATAAACTTACATCTAAATCATAGTATCGTATCCGTGAGTCGAGTGAGCCGGTATACACGGTGGTCTCATACTTGTCCTTAACTATAGTAAGGCAGGTGACAGCCAGGTTGGACCCTCGCATTGTGTTCAACAGCTGTCCATCACCACTGAAGTGGTACACATTGCCGTCCAAACAAGCCGCTATGAAGCCGTTCTCTATGCACTGTAATAAGAAAAAATATTAAGATAAATTAATCTAGATGCAAAGGAGGAGATCTATACTCAGCAGAGGGTGGATAAGGGTTGAAGATTCTTTATTCCACACAAAAAAAACTGTCTCGCAGGGGACTTTACAAGCACAATTTATGGAAAACTGTACATTGATGCAACAGACTCCAAACAACCATAATATATTATGGCTACAATTATTTTTCTATGTAGGAATTGAACCCACGACACACCGCGCACCACACTGATATACACATGATACTGCCTGAAGGACGTAACTAAAGTCAAAAATCTAATACATATAAGCATATTCTATAATAAAACATAGAAACTATTTTTACTCCTTAGATGAACTTGTCAAACAAAAATAAATGATACAGTAGCAGTGTTTAAACAGAAAATGTATTATTACTTACTTCTACTGCAAGTACTGCGTCTACGTTTCCCGTAACAGTAAGAGAGTCACGTCGCAGCTCCTCATCAGTCGAGTAGTCATACGTCTTACACTCACTCTCCGCCTGACTACCTTCAGCTGAGAACACATCATCTGCTGACGACTGACTATTATCGAGTATTAAATCCTCACTTATAGTTACGGACTGTCCACTTAAGTCTTTGTCTTTTATCTCACAGCTTTCGCCAATAACAATGTCTTCGGATACATCCAACATGTCAAACTGACACTGAAGAACAGACTCTTCAAATACTTCAGCTGGTTCAGTAACATTCTGAGATTCACTAGATGTATTGCAAGGTTTCTCTTTTTTGATTAATTCTGGATCTCTATTGTCAGATTCTGGGGATTCCAATTCTTTATCAATTACTTCAACTTTGTCTGACACTAGTTCTGACTGTGAAGGTGCAGGATTTATAAATTTAGATATGTCAGTCTGAATTAAGATAACTGAGCATTCCTTCAAATTATATGTTGCTGTATCAATACTTTTAGCAGCTTTTGATTTCTTTGTCACTTTCTTCTTTGGTTTTGATCTAGGCCTTTTCGTGTGTTTAGGAGATGGACCTTCTAGGTCATCCAGTGATATGATATCCTCTAGAGGTCTATCATCAGTTATTATCTGCTCTAATAAAGATATGTTTGGTGTTTTTCTTTTTTTGTTGCTGTTTCTACTAGATGTAGACTGTGGGCTTTCAGAGTTCATTCTCTCCTGTTGCATTGCTTTTTGTCGCGCACTCCGTTTTTCGACTTTCGTTTCGTCAAAGTTTATCTCACTAACACTTTCTAGAGCAATTTGTTCTAATTCATCAACTGGTATGCTTGTGAAGTCTTCTGCAACTGTGTCTGGATTGATAGCAGTGTCTTGCTTTATACTACACTCTGTATTTACATCATTATCTTCATCTTCCTCTTTGACATAATTTTCTTCTTCAATAGGCATTACATTCAAAACAGTCATACCTAGTTTGACACTGCTTGGACACGCGTCTTTAGATTCTAAATTATTGTACAGCTTAAACTTTTCTTGCAACAAAACTTGTATTTCCATATCTATTTCCTTCATTCTTTCAAATGGTTCTGTCGCCTTAGGTTTAGGCTTATCGTAAGACGCGCGAGATGTTTGATTACCTTTAGAAAAACTTTTTAGCCTTTCTGTTTGAGAATATCTGCTGCTGACAGCTTTGCTTTCAAATGTCTGTGTTTCTTTATTTATTACCCGTTTAATGACTTGGGTTGAGGCATGTTTGGTCTGTACTGACTTATATGTAGGGCTAGTTACTTGCTTAATTTTATTTTCTTCAACAGCCTTGGGTGTGGTAGCAGGGGTTGGAGCAGTATTTCGGTGAGCATGGTGCACTGTGGATACCTTTTTGGGTTGTTCTACGAACATATCTATGGTCTTAAGTTTAGTCTTAGAATCACCTTTAGGTGTTGATACACTACTATTACAGCTATCTTTAGGACTTAATAAAGTTTGACTGGATGAGCTTGAACTTCGTTTTTTATGTGGTTCACGATCCTTTGACTTAGATGATCTTTTCCTTTTGACATATTTATCTGAATAGTCTTTTTCTGAAGTGTCACTTCTTTTATTGTCTTTAGCTTCTTTGCTACTATTATCTTTGGTGGTAAATATACTGTAGTACGGCTTTGAAGCATTGCTGTCCTTTTCGGAATATTTAGAATGTGTAGTATTCGAGTGGGTATGGTCATGCTTATGTGAAGATGACCTTGCATCTGAGGAACTAGATTCACTTTTCTTACGTTTTTCTTTTCGATGTGCTGGTCTTTGATCTATAGATCGTTTGCGACTGTTAGATTGAGATGTTTTGCTTATATTTGAATTTTCAGTAGCCCTTTCCTTACATTTAGGAGTGTCATTGTATTTTACATTCACATGTTCTGTTCTATGTGCAATATTATCAGAATTTGAAGGTGTACTGTTTTCTTTAGGAAAATCTGGAGATTGTAAAACCTCAATTTTTATAGGTTTTTCGTCTTTATTAACATTAGCACTTGAAAGGACATTTGAGGAGGACTCTAAAAGTGATTGTAGTTGACATTCAATTTCTGTTTTTATAAAAGATGTATTTATTTCTGTTGGCAGCGTAGGATTTGGTGTTGTTCTTGCCGAGATATCATCAATAAAATTGTGGTCTACAGCAACATGATACTGTTTGTCTAATTCAGCGAAAGTATCTTCATCCTCAGAAAATTGGGCATTATTAGTGTCAAACAATGGCACTGGTTCATCACTGATATTGTATATATCTTCAATAGTCTTATCAAAACTTCTCCGTTGCCGCTGGCCATCAATACTCTGCCGTCTTTCTTCAATACTTTTGCGTCTCTTTTCATCATAATCATTTTTCTTTGACTGACGCCGCTCAAAAAGATTTTCAGGATAATTTGGTTCACTTTTAATTTCTTGATTAACACAGTCATAACTTGGAGCAGTCACATCTACTCTATTAGAATCTTCATAATCATGTGGTATTCTATCATCTATATCATAAAACTTTTCTTGGGGATATTCATTAAAATTTGAGTTTTCATAATTGGAATAGACTTGTTCATTTGTATGAGTTTGATAAGTACTCTGATCTTCTGCGTCATATCTTGGATCAAAGTCGTCTAGTTGCAGAACTTTGCTTAGCTCTGCCATTACAAGCGGTTTAATATCTTCCAATAATACTGTATCCTGAGGGTCCAAAATACACTGCATTTGTTTCATGAAAGTGTCTTCATATATGGTGTTATTATCATTATGAATAAAGTCACTACTGGTGTTGACTAGGGATTTCTCAGCAACAGACCGCAGGTGACGATTGAGACTATTTTGTGACTCTGTTATCAAACTGCTTATAGCATATTCAAACTTAGATGATGAGCCTGGATCATCCATTAATTTATGCATTTTATCTTTATCCATTTTGAATAGTTGGTGAACAATATTTGATTTCATTTTATCACAATTTGATTTAACATTTTGTCTTTGTCTTTGTATTCTTTTCTTAGCTGGTTGATCTTGCTGTATATGTTGATTTACAATTTCTCTTACTTCATGTTCACTATTATTTTGAACTACAGCAGCATCCTGTGACAATCGTTGAGGATCATTACGGTTCATTAGTCTTTTACGAACAATATCCACAGTGTCATCAACAGAACGGCTAAATGAAGTATTGTTATTGTTAATTGCTGCACTAGAAGTGCCACCGTAATGGTCTGATGATGGCGGTCTATGACCGCTATAATCTAAAGTGGGTATTCTATTACCTTCTGGCATTTGCCTCTCCGGCTCATGGTGTCTAAAATACTTTTGTGGACTTCTATCTTCATAAAAGTTTCTTTGGTCATGATGCAAATTAATCCAAGGATTTATCCTATGAACTCCATAAGGTTCTTGACTGAGAGGCAAGTTACTTAGCTGTCGTTGATCAATATCTCCTAAACTATTTATTTGAAATGGCTCAACTTGTACATCTGTGTAGAAGTTTTGGGTTTGAGGGTGTGTATATAGACTGCTTTGAGTATTATCATCCTTTTTCACACTCGGAGAAGGATATGGATAGGCAGATCTAGATCTTTGTTGGTGACCCCTCTCATGCAGTCTTGGGTTGTTTTGAATGTGAAACTGATTCCGATAATTGTTTCTCTCATGATGGTCTAGTGATCCAGGATCATCGGTATGTATAGAATGAGTATTGTAAGGCAGTGGACCTCTGTGTAATTGAGGAGCGGGTGGCGGGAATCTGAAATAAGTAAGATATTACACAAAAAGAAATAGCTTATTCAGCTTTTAAATGCAAATATAGCTTTGAATCTCCACCGTAGGTATATACAAATATATTTTTTTGCTGTTGTCATGTACGTACATTTTTTATGCATTTCAAAGTGTAAGTGTATTGGCGCGTCAGTGATGCAATCTAAACAATGTTATTAACTTTATATAAACAACTTACCGAGGAGTTTCTATGAATGAGTAGTTCCTAGGAGGTCTAAATCGCTGTGCTCCGCTACCTCTAGGTCTAAAATGCCTTTGATTTTCAGTTCGCCATCCACCGCTGCCTGGATGACCTCGCCTCATTATTTTATAATTACTGCATATCAAGTCACAATAAGATGTCAACACTATTACATTTGATTTCCAAATCTAAATTACGTATCTTATTACCCGAGTTTGAGCGATAGTCAACCGAAAATTAATTCGATAATTTGTCGCGCGGAATAAAAATACTAACATGAAATGCATTTGACATTTAAACATAAATATTGTCAGCCATAAAAATGTCTGATGCTAACGATGCGTTCAGAAATTTAGATTTAAATAGTCATTGTAATATTATTATAGTCTACAGCCAATGCACGTAATATTTTAATGTATATGTATTAGAGTAACGAACAAATACAAGAGAAATAAATTAAATAATGAATCTAAGAAAATCGTTACTGGAATAGCATAAATTTGACTAGCATCTTGCTAGTCATTTAAAAAGTTTCCTAATTTATAGATAACGAATATTATGAAACTATTTGGTATGTAATTTATTACACAGTATATAGAACTTTTCATACAGTAGTTCGACGGACACGTCTAGACAGAGAAATCGTGCGGGGTAAGCAGACAGAGGTAAAGTAGAGAGGTAGCGAGCCCGAGCTGCCATACATTCACTCGGGGCAAGTCGTTTAGGGTTTACGCAATTTTAATTAGCTATTTTGTTAAATTAATTAATTTCTTTTTCGTTTTATTTGTAAAATGGCACACACAACATGTGCTGTAAGAAACTGTATATCATCATCTCGTTTAAATAAGAATTTAAAATTCCATCAATTTCCTCACACGGACATCCTCATCTATTTCGTGACCCAAGATGGCGGATGACGCGAATTTTTCGAAATTGTCATTTTTTTTCATTTAGACATTCATCATTTTGTAAATAATACACATACATATTTTGCCTTCTCATAAAACAAAATTTGGCATTTAATATTTACTTATATTATTTATTTTGGTGGTACTCCACAAGCGCGACAATTACCTATGTCAAGTCGGCGCCGGCGGCGGCGGCATTTCGCAAAACATCAAAGGCGTTGGCCCACTGTATGAAGGTATAAAGAGGTCTTTACACTGTGCTTGTCGATTTGAGCCGCTCTGAAGTATTTTTACAACGTTTTACTACACAATACGGCATTATAATAATATTTTGTCAAAACGTGTTTAGACGTGTGTACTCACTAGCGGCTCGAATCGACTGCGCGCGAAAACGAAAACGTATGACTTTGCTATTTAGTATGACTTTTGGCGGCTTCACGCGCGAGTTCTACACGCTCCGTCTATCTTATTCTATTAGTCTGAGACTATTAAGTATTATGTGGTAGTACTGAAGGAAGGGGAGGAGGCCCTAGGGCGCAAGGCTAAAAGGGGCGCCGAAGACGTCTCTCCCTGGCGCCTCGTTAAGATTTTAAAGACCAAGAACAAAAAACGATCAAGACAAACTAAATCAAGCCTACTAAATTCTATGCCGCTAGTACCTACTAAAGCCGGCACTGGATATAACTTTTGTGTGTGTTTGCTAATATAGAATTGTTTGCCAATCGGTTATATTAGAAAAAGCCTTTTCTTTGGCCGTAACCCTTTACTCGACACAAAACCACTTCGACGCTTCGGGAATATTCGTCCTGTACATTGATGCCTGTGGAAGCTTAACGCGTTTCTATGACAAAGATTTTTTGATATTGTAGTAGTGACAGAAAATCATTGAACCATGGGATAATCGTGTCCATCAGAATGAACGGTCACTAGGCGTATTTAACGTTAAATGTATGCCTAACAATTGCTGCCCTATTGCTTCTATTTGCTTCCTATTCTCAAACAATTGCTTCCATCGTATTCTAGAAGAAAAAAAAAACATTTTAAGAGTGACCGTTCATTCTGATGTGGCCGGTCACCGAGTCGTAGTATCCTAGTTAAATAGAATTATTGAAATTCACGCTGGCCATTAATTGCTGCCCGTTTGGTTCCCTCAATATTTTACATCGTTAATACTGTAGCTATCACGGCAATAAAGATATCGACAAAAGTGTTGTATAACAATATTTTTAGTGCCTGACAAAAAATAAAGGCAAAACTCTTATTTAACATTGCAGTTACGCTTGCTTAGGCGATAAAAAAAAAAGGCGAAAAAAGTGATAGTTATAGCTTTGCTAATCAGTCCATAAGAATAAAGACCTTCCAGATTCTATTTAAGTTTTAGTTCAAACTTTTGTAACGCTACCTATGAACAGTTTTTAAAGCACTTTAGAATATTCCACTGGTCTAACCACACCGCTGCATTACCGCTGCGGCTGCGGTCAGGTAACAATGGGTTGACTTTATAGTGTGTAGTTTGTCGGCAGTTAACAGCCTACAGCAGATTTCATCATCAACTTAGGCATATCTCCTCCAAGTATTTCACTCCATTTAAAGCGTTGGGAAGGCTCCAAGGTGGATCAACGACCTATTAAAAGTTGCAGACAGGCTATGGACAAGGTTAGCCAAGTCTGAATGCTGTGGATATCCTTGGGGCAGCATTATGTCCATCTGTGGAAGACTTTCCATCATGATCTGATGATGGAAATATGGAAATGATTGCTACTTGAAACTTATTATCTACACTAATATTATAGACGAAAGATTTGTATTTTTGTATGTAACGAATAAACTAAAAAACTACTCGACCGATTTTAAAAATTCTTTCACCATTGGAAATCTATATTATTAGCAGGTAACAGACTTAAATTACGGGATAAATGTTCACCCATGTTAAACTGGGATGAGCCGCTAGTAAATGATAAAATTATCCCTAGATATATTACAGTGATTTCATAATAAAGTGAAATATATCAGAGTAGATTTTTCACGCGCAATGACCTATGTCACACTTGAAACAATGAATAATAGTGCCTGTTTAAGGAGTTTTGCGGTCTTTACAACTTTCCTTCATACTGGAACAGGCTATAGACAATGACCATGTATAATAATATATAAATCTTTAAAAGTACCTACGTAGGAAGTTTGTGATAAATGTTTTTGTGAGGTTACCTGACCTATTATTATTTTGGAGATGACAACTAGGGAATACGAAAAATTATGATTCATTTTATTTGACTTAAAAATAATTTACTCAGAGGGAACAGCGTTGCAATACCTAGATCTGTTAAATACATTTAAAGAAAGAAAGAAAGAATATTATTAAAGTAAATAATATTCTTTCTTTCTTTCTTTAAATGTATGCTTTAAGCAGTAGTACCTACAATATTGTACCTACAATATTAAGAAGCAGTTTTCTGTTTTTAAAGGGACATTCAAATAAAAATAACTTAAGTATAAAAAAAACATAGAATTTATTCCATAACTATAGTTAATTAAGGTTTTATTCTATAACTAGAGTTATCAAGGTATGTTACAAATATATTAATTAATGTGAAGTATTAGATAATTGAGACTATAGACACTAATATACCATAATATTAAAATATAAATAAATGAACACATGTATTGGGAAGTTATAAAGTCGCACCCGCCAAATAGGCCGCAAAAAATTAAACTGTTATTATCGTATTGTCGACTTAGTTAGCTGGCAGACTATTTAAAGTAAGACTGAATAGAGACGTCACGTTTTTTGAAGGATCTATATAACATAATAGCAGCTCCTTAATAATAGTGCAAAGTCTACTGTTTAATAGTGAATGTGTTAGGGTGCTCCGTTCTTATTTAGAAAGTTTATAGAGTTGGTATCTTTGCCATATCTGGCCGTACCCTATAATATACTAGATAGGCATGGTACCTATGTCACAAATAGCATGTGAAAAATAATATATGTGATTTTATTTGTAACACCTGCTACCTTTTGAAGTATCCTGTGATTATGATTTTATTATGCAGTTAAATCACAGATGAACTTTGTAATGCGGCAACGAAGATTATATTGTATAATTATACATGTTTAGTATTATAAATAAATATAGACTAGGTAATCTTTAGCGTGCAATAAGGTATAGTGTGTTTGTATACCTATGTGTCTATTAAAATGTACCTATATGCTTTTTTATTTAACACATTAAAAAATAGAACTACATCTAGCATTTATTTTAAAGATAAATGTATAGGTACTTTGAATGGATAAGTATTTATATAATAAAACTAGCTGCCCAGCTTCGCAAAGGCTGAACATTTATTTCTAATTTAGGGGTTTAATTATTTTTTAACCTCTTTTGGTAACATTTTTTAAAACCCCGATATACCTACCTTCGTATATAACCAGAGGCGCGTGAAATTACCGTGCTTCTTACTTTAAAAGTGACAGATTTCCATACAATCGTTCATCCCTATTTTAACCCCTAAGGAGTGAAATTTCGCAAAATTCCTTCTTAGTGCTTACTTACGTCACTTAAGGATAAGGAACCTTTGTATAAAATTTCCAAGTTTGTAGCCCCAGCGGTTTCAGTCAATCAGTCGGGACAAGTTTAAAAAAAAAAACTTAGATTTATTTTTTTACATTCAAGTATGAAGAAATATTCATAGGTTGTAAATGCTAATATGATATTGAAGCATTTTGTATGAAAACTCTTTGGCTGTGACATTTCACATGTGAAATAACTGTCAAATGATATAATTAAGTAGCAATAATTTCCATGCCTACTTCTAAGTCCTCTAGCCCTCCCACAGAGCATTAAAATACGGAAAATTCACTCGTAAATTAATTTTAAGGTTATAACCCAATAAATATGCAACTATTGGTATAATCGATTCTAATTTATTGTTATAATCACACTCCCGCTAAAATTGACGTGGGGTCCTCAACTCCACTCTTGATTTTCCGCAGGAACATGACAGCTTCACGTCCGTCTATCAATCTGTGGTCATATGTTAACGCCAGGTACATCATTGGTCGAATTTCAATCTGTACAGAATTATAAAAAATTATTTAAAACATAGAATACTTAAAAAAAGGTTAGTAGGTACCTATTACTAATAGGGAAGAGTTACAACTACAAGACGTGAGTTTTTGGACCAATAAAGTATCGAGGCATATGTATATATACCTATAGGTAAGACACCTCATATACGGGAGCATACCCGACTGGGGAAGGACCTTACAGGTCACAGCTAAAGAATAATACACAGTGCGTAGTTGTATTCTTCCGTGTTAGTACCCCCAATAATCAGAAATCCTTTCATTTAAGGGAAACAATTTTTTAAATTAAAGATTTTCTTATCCCGGAGTTACCCATAACCTTTGATCAAATATACAATATTGTCATGGATAAACTGACGTCTAGCCTGACAAATAAAACCTAAAAGCTGCGCCCTAAGCCGCCACACGACCATTTGAAACTCTTTCTCGCTCAAAACAGAGCATGCAAATTTATGGCGAAAGAACAATGATCGAAGGAGTCTCGTGGCACACAATAAAGAGAATATCACTCATGTCAATGGTGTGGATGCAACAGTTGTATCCTGGAATGATAACAAGCCTGTCACTTTTTTTTTGTTTCTTTTTTAAAAAGACAACTCCTGCACTAGAGAACAAGCTCCGTGTCGCGGGGGACTTTACAAACATACAATTAACGGAAAAAAATTACACCCAGACTCAGAGCAACTCTTTATGGGTCACACAAAGTTTTGTCCTGTGTGGGAATCAAACCCTAAACCTCGTGCACAGCAGGCGCATACTGTGGCCACTGTACCACCAAGGCAGTCGTTTTTACTTTGATTTCTATTTACGTGGGTTCAGAACCTGTGGGTCTAATCATATGGAGCTCGCAAAGCCACTCTGATAGCACCCACGCTCCTCTCGCCTACGAGGTCGAAACAGGCGTCAAGTGAATCAGCTTACTCAGGTGGGTCACTTTAGACCCACCATTAGGGATGTAGTCTCAACGCCCCAAGTCGAGGTTCGTACTCCTTTATTAGGTGCTCTTAGACATACGTTGCCTAGTTTTTAGTCTATCTTAGGTCGAGGGCCTTTAGTCCTTACCACTGTCTGAGTAGTTGTAAAGGCCACTTGGTCAACAACTCGATCACAAAACAAACCAGCCCCTCTAGACAAGTGGCATAAGCAATAGTCGAATCGAAAAGTCAACAAAGCAAATGTATGGGATTTGACGTAAGTTTGCGACATTATACGTCAAATCCCATACTTTTGCTTTTTTGACTTTTCGATTCGATTATCGTTTATGTCACTTGTCTAGAGGCTCAGAGCTCTCTCTCGTGCTGTCAAACATGAAACCACCTCTGGCCAATTGGATAGCCAAATTAGCATACGCAGAGCTTTTCATTGTTTTCTTTAAGTGTCGTTTTAATTGTAGTAGAAATTTTTTTTTTAATTACAAAAAAGTAATGTCGCGTCATTTTGACCTTTATTTAACACATCCACTTATTGTATAGTATATAGGTAGGTTAGGTTTTTTTGACCGAACCCCATAACAGAAAACTCTGGTACTGTTGTGCAAGATGTAGGGTCAACAACGCATGAGCATAGCGTCCTGAGACTACGGTAACTTCTATCCATCAGGCGGGTCGTTGATAGTGATAGTAGAGAAAATATATTGTTATAATAGAACCAGTACCTTTCCAGCAATAGCGACAGGCCTCTGTATAATGGCATGCATACCCAAGATTGCGGACTGTGGCAAGTTGATGATGGGCATAGATATTAAAGAGCCAAATACACCTCCGTTACTTATCGTAAATGTCCCACCTTGCATGTCTGCTTGCCTTAATTTACCTGAAATATTGTTATTTAATAGTATTAGTAAATAAACTGGGTTCGTCCGCGGCCGTTGTACTTAAGTAGTATGATATATTTATTTCAGATTATTGTTACAATTACTCCTGCACTAGGGAACAAGCTACAAGAACATACAATTAATGGACACAAAATTCACTCAGACCCAGGACAGCCATTTATGGATCACACGTATTTTTGCCCAGTGTAGGGACTGTGCAGTCAATATATATGAACAATGGTGGGCCTAATTCACAAGGCATTCTCTACCAGCCAACCTTAAGGTGATGTGAATTAATAATGAATGTGTTATATATTATGCAAGTGTAAACTACTGTTGGTTGGCCAATAAAAAAAACCCATTAGTTAAGAAGAAAAATTAAGAAATCTCCGCTTAAAGAAACGTTCAACATTTTTTAAGCCCAAATTTGTATAGTGCCAGTTACAGTTACTTAATACAAAAGAATACTGTAGATGTTTAAGAGAAAATGCGGTGTGTCTATTCTCCATAGAAACGCTCTCGCCTGTTTTCTACCTGGTTAACGATCTTAAAGTAAACATTTTTTGCAATAAAATTAATATCAACTTCTTGTATGTTCCTATGTTTTCCTTTTTAATGATTCATTATATTTATAAGCACTAGAAACCCTTAAAAATGCTCAAAATAACCATTTTAGACGGCTGTCAACATAGGCCTGGTGTACAAATATGACAACTGTTATTGAAAAAAGGAAAACATAGGGGCACATTTTATATCCTAATCATGCAGTTTACGAAATATCTTTTTAATTCGTCTAATAATGGAGGAGGAAATAGGCGAGAGCCAAACCTCGAATTACGACTTTTTACTTATGCTGTTTAGTCGGATATGCAAGTTGTCCCTGTCGCACAAATCGCGCGGCCGAGCGGTCGAAAGCGACAGCGATAGTTTATTCAAATACCTAATATTCAAAAGTCTCTCCGCCCGCATTTCCTCTTAACCGTGTCTCGGCCGTGCCCGGTCGGAGCCCGGCCCGGCCACGACACGGTGTAACGTCAATTATCCTTCGTAAGACATCTTACCACCACGAGCTTTTGCTGCCAATTCACTCAAAGCAAGTTCGATACGCGGATAGTCCATGGTATCAACGTTGCGTACTACCGGCACTACGAGACCGCGAGGAGTGGCCACAGCTACTGATATGTCCACGTAGTCTCTGCCAAATGACAAACGATGTTACTTGAAATTAAATACAAACATTATATAAATATCTATTGGTTGGGCGAGCAGGGGAAAACTGGGGAGGGTTATAGGGGTCCGTAGTTAACAATGAACCTTTATAGGTACCTAGTCTTAGCCATGTCTGATGACTGACATGGCTATTTACGAATTGAATTACTGCTTTCTTGTACTAACTCTTAGTACTAAGAATCACACCGACAAAGAGGTAAAATATATATATATTTTTTTCTAATTTATGTCATCATCTCATGATGTGGGGTAGCATTGGAAGCTTTAAAAATGTGTGAAAACCGTTGTTGGTTCACCGGAACAAAAAATGGTAATTTAGATTAATTTTTACTTTAATGCTTTATATGTATTTTGTAAACGGATATCCTATTTATCCGTTCACACAATATAAAGCTTTAAAGTAATATTTTTTTTTGACTCAGGTACAGGTCACTAGGTTACTAGTGACCTGTACCTGAGTCATATTGTGAAGCGGCTCACAATATGTCCTGAAAAAGCTGAAAGTACCTATTGTAGTTAGCCGTTTGATGATGTTGAGTTCCTCTAGTATCAACGCACACATACCTGTATATAATATTTGTGCCATCAATGACGCCATTAATGACTGGTTGATCCATCAGAGCGTTAGCCGTCGCCTTCAAAAATGGTGACATAAAAGAAAACTTCAATCCATACTTTTTAGTAAAAGCATCTAAATTTGCTTTACGGAACTTCATAAGTTTACTGTAAACAAAATAGTTATTGTGAAAATTATGATGATCATAATTAAATAGCATGGCAACACAAACACCATTGCGGTAACTTTTCGATGATGTTACGAGATATTAGACTATAGTCTGTTTGTCATAGCATAGGTACAGTGACGTTTGACATTTGAAAATAAATATCAATGAAAATGAAAGACTAATAAATTAAAACCTATTGAATGAATACTCTAGGCTCTTGATCATGCAAAAAAACCTATTGGTTAGAGATTGATTCAATCATTTTCTTTCATAATCACCGTTAAATGTTAAACGTCACTGTACTCGTGCTATGTGTAATAGACTAAGAGTCAGACTGCCTGTCCATCGACGTAGCGGAGTAGAACTAAGCGAAAGACTAACACGGAGCGAAGTTGCGGACGGTGTGGCGCTAGCATAGTGTAAGAAATCTTCCCAATACAATGGAGTTAGACCGAGAGCACGCAACGAGTTATTTGAGCAGGCCGCGGCCACACCTTGCTCAGTGTGTTTTCTCCAATGAACATTTGCATTCAAACAAAATCTAAGGGATTTACAATCTACAATGCTTCTTCTCTCTTCGAGAGTGGACAGGCAGGCTCGAGACTGGTTTTCAGTAGAATCTGTGTCGAATAATGTTCCTTTATTTTTTCGGTTTTCTTGAATTTTATTTTTGTTTAAAAAATGTTTTTATTATTTACCTTTAATTCAATACAAAAATGGTTGCTAGTGAAAGTTGTATACCTCATATCACATTCATTGAAAGTGGTAAGCGAGGCGGTGGTGTTCTGCGCCTCTTTCAACCGTTGAGCGATGCGTAGCCGCATCTTATTCATTGGTACTGGATGTTCGGTGCGCGTGCCTGATATCGACTTTGTTGGGTCGCCGATCTTCAAGGCAGCAGCCTGATATAATAAATAAACGATTTAGATATCAGAACTTGATATCATTATATAATATATTAAGTATATATTTAGTAGAAAAATATTACACACGGTTAATGTTTAACTTTGTTGGTTTCGTTCGGATGTTTAGTAGCGACAATCTTGCGAGTCATTTTTTCGAGAGCCTGGACTAAAGTTGTCAGTAAGTTTTTATGTTTGTAAAGTCCAAAGATTTCTGGTAAAGCTATATCTCAGCATCAGCTACATATATATGCTTTGTCGAGACAATATACGACGACGGCGACGTAACTATTAGCGTGCTTCTGTGTGTGCGTAACCGAATAACATACATACACGGAAACATGTCGTCTGCATCAGGCAAAAGTAGATAAGAATCGATCGAAAAGTCATTCTGAACCAGAAAACTTCAAATGCACTCCTATCCTAGATGTACTGGTACCTGATCATGCGAAAGATATTTAGGGATCAAGATGCAGGATGATCAGAAAGAAAAAGGTATGCACTGAAGATCTAAAGGGTTGTAGTGCTCTGGCCGCAAGGACAACTCCTAACAAGATAAGGCAGGTACTTACAGTTGGTCCGGCTGGTGCTTTTTTAGCCTTGGACACGCTGACAACAGCTGGGGCAGCTGGGGCGGGGCGCGCGGCCGCCACGGGCGCAGGCGCCGCCGCCGGGGCCGCGGCGGGAGCTCTGGCGGTGGCCGGAGCCGCTGCAGGCTTTGCTGCCGCGACTGGAGCTGTACCTGTTACGTCTATCTGGAAGACACGTTTGAACAACCGTCACCAAACTTACCTGTAGCAGTATTTTACCCACGACGGACAAAACTGGGTTGTATGTCTGTTACCATTTCCCCTCGATGAGTACTGGACCGATTACATTGCGGTAATTTTTGGATTTAAAGGATGTCATTTTTTGGATATGCTTTACAGCTGTAGACCACAAGAGAGCGCTCCAGCAGCTTTAATCCTTTTTAGATTACCTACACATCTGACGCGAGTTTTTTTTAATTTTTAATTTAATTTTATTGACTAAGGAAATATATACATTATTTTGGAAACAAAGAATTTTAGGTTTTATCACTTATCATAAATTGTTAAATCTACAAGAAAAACCCTTCTCCCTCCTGGGCCAAAAGCAAGTAGGTACGCCAAATAATCAAAGTCATTTCATAGTATAGTTACTTCATCATTTAGAGTACCTAGAAAATAAATGTATTAGCATAATTTCAATAAGTGATAGTTAAAAAGAAGAGGACGAGATATTGATGTAGAAAAGCAAACTTTAAATTCTTTGCATGGCTTTAAAATTTCGTAAAATTAAACAGCAGACCAATAGGTAGTAAGTACTACTTGTCAGGCAGACAATATCCACTGCAAGAGAGGGAAAACTCGATACAAACCCTATACCAACCCGTCTGGCCAGCGTGGTATAGTAGGCTAATATCCCTTCAAATGTATGGAGGAGTCCCATGCCCAGTAGTGGGACGTTCATGGGTTGAAATGATAATGATGAAAATGAAATAGCAGACCAGCTACAAATAAAGAATCCATAATTATTCGGAGTACACAAACTACTATAGATAATTAATCCGTACAATGCAGAGAGGCTGCTGAGTTTTGACGGCCTGTCCGTCCTTGACGAGCATCTTCTTGATCACGCCATGGCCGGGCGACATCACGGGCAGAGCCGTCTTATCAGTCTCTATTTCTATTACTATCTCATCCATGGCCACTGCTTCACCTTCCTTTTTAACAAGTCTGAAAATACATATTAGGTACACCTTCAGTAGAAAAAAGGAATAAGTAAGAATCTAGCAATTTTGAACTAAAGCTTGTGATGAAAACTAGGCGGAGCAAAATCTATCACTTCGAAAATTGAGATAGAATTAAACTACGTCTCCAAAACTTGCAGCGATAAATTACAATGCTTGATAATTTTGAGACTTAAATTACTGCTAAAACAATCCCTTGTAAAAATCTGTCTTTTGTCTATTAGTAGCAGAACACTAGTAAAAAAATAATTTAAAATTGTTTAATAATGTAGGCAAATGTATAGGAAATACAGCTAAGCCTTTTTATAGAATTATTCATATAGCGGCACGGTTACATTTGGAGGTAAAGATTTTCCACATGGTTGAAGATTGATTCAATCATTTTCATTTAACTTCTTCGTCAAATGTCAAACGTCACAGTTACCCATGCTATGCGAAAAATAATAGGTATATTTATGATTTCTATTCTACGATGGCCAACATTCATCAGTCACCATACCCGATCAATCTTCTCATAGGCAGCTAGCAAACATACAATCTAATTCTACACCGATTAAAGTTACCAAAGATAAAATTACTTGACGTCGCCCGAAGTCACAGAGTCAGGAAAGGTGGGTGCCTTAACTTCTTCATCCTTCTTTAGAGCTGCGCTTGTGTGGACGTTCAATATTAGTTGGCAGCCTGTCGGGAATGTCTTCTCAGACCTGATACAATACCTGATTTTTATTATTAGTAGTTGTTTAATTATTATTGTGAAAGTTGTCACTCGATAGCTGTTTCTGACAATACAGTCAATGTCTTATCATTTTTCAAAATTTCATTATCATCATTTCAGCCAAAAGATGTCTACTGCTGGACATAGGCCTCCCCTAAAGATTTCCACAGCATTCGGTGCTGAGCTGACATTATCCATTGGCTACTCGATGGATAAGGTCAGCTCAGGACCTGTGGCTGTGTTTGGATCACAACTATATGAGCAACCTGTCTGTGAAAACAGCTACACCACTGTATGTAGTTATTAGGCTGTGGTTTTCTGTAAGGTGGAGGTCCTTCCCCAGTCGGGCTCGCTCGCTTGTACAGTGGTCTACCTCTCTGATACATTCACGGAGAATGCGGGCCCTGGATGCTTGCTTTTACAAAATACCATCTTTGAAACTTACGTTGTATACATAATACTGTAGGAAGTTTGGTATCGCCCACACACATTATTTCTTGTGATTTGTGATGTACTAAACTTCTTTTTGCCAATAACAACCTGAAGAACAAATTGAATTACATGTTTCACAAATCATTAGGTCACGAAGCATTGGGTTGGTACCTATTATTATTAAAAGTACAAATACACAAATAAACATAGTAAATCAACTTGCATTTTTTTGTCAGAAAACACCTGCTTATGGTGTTTTATTTGGAAATGGCTACTTGACAAAAAAAAAGTATTAAGTAGATATAGCAGCTTGTAGGTGAACAAATTTACCATATTATATAATATAATATATATCTATACCTATTATATTTTAAAAAGATAAAGTTTGTGAGTTTATAACGTTGTAGTCTAGGATCTATTGAGCCAATTTTGAAAATTCTTTTACCCTTAGAAAGCCCGGATATTTGTACGTGTCATAAGCTATATTTTATATTGACAAAACATTACGGGACCCCGGGAAATACCACCTGTGCGAAGCCGGCTGGATGGCTAGTAATATTATATACTGTAGCTTGTAGCTTAATAATTAATACGTTATTTAAAGAGAACAGAAAATAAACTTCAGTTAAAATTACTAAGTATAACATTTTGATTGCTCTGCCGAGTTCCGGAATGCAAATACTTTCCCGCAAGAACTTAAATAAATAGTTTTGTTTTGCTTATTTACGTCACAGTACAAAAGTCACGTGACTATTTTCGCGCTACATTTCAAATGTATGAAAAGAAAACGATATTATATATTTTGATTATAACTATAACGTCTTTTCAAGAAAAATATATTATGCCTTTTTAGAAAACCAAATAAATGGATTATGGCAGTTCGACGTCAGGGTCCGTGACCCAATACGTATCATTATGGTTACGATGATGATAAAAAGGAACGGCATGTATTTTCGAAGGTACCTACTAGAACTGTCAATAAAATATCTAAGTAGCCTACCTTTTCAATGTTACATTAGATAAATTAATGAACACTTACTTGCTGTATTCTTTTTATTCCTCTTGTGAACATTTTCTTACAAATTTATTATTATTTGTCCGACACCTATTTTTATTCTGGATAAGATTGTTAAATCATAGTAAAAAAGCAATTTTTAAGTCTCTGAATTTCAATTTTCTTTTTCAATAATTGACAATATTAGTTATATTCTAGCTTGCCAAGAATTATTTGTTTGACAAAAGAGGTAAATTAAATTGATTAATATTCTGCTTTGAAAAGAGTTTTGACTTTGGAATATTAATGTTGTTGATATTTTGGAGGCTCGTGATTACTTTTATGAATGCTTTGAAATGCATTTAATAATCTTCTTTACATAGTACAATACAAAGTTGCTCCCTATCCCTTTACGCTTAGATCTTTTAAACTATACAACGGATTTTAATGTAGTTTTCAGCAATATATAGAGTGATTCAAGAGGAAGGATTATATGTAGATATAATACATGCATATTATAATAGAGAAATCGAAATCAAACCGAAGCGAAGCAAGGACGGGTCGCTAGTATTCTAGTCTTCTGGGCACGTTTCCAGTAGACAGCGATGAGGAGTATTCTTTAAGTTGTAAATGGCTCTTTTTTATTTTTAAAGTTGTGTTAATATACCTTTTTAAGAGAAGTACGGCACTATACAATTGAGCAAGTCCAAAGAACACCCGCCTTATAAAAGACCACAGCCAAATTACTTTACACAACGGTATAGTTGTGTTCCTGTGTGTGAGTAGGTACAGTTTGCTAGCGCTCAAACAAGTAGTAACTTAAAAGTAGAAAAATAACATCTTATTTGATTTTTATTCAATCTAAAACAGAATAAATAAAAATATAACAATTAATAAAATTTTATCTACTCTCTAATAGATGTCAGTGTTAAATTTCAGTTCCACTCTCCGGCACTAGGTGGCAGAGTTTAAGTCTACTCTACAAAAGATGGCGCTACTGTGATGTAGTTTGGCAATTGGATACGCTATAACCACACTGTCTATGGACGGTTTAAGCTTCTTGATATGGACACATCAACACCAGGGGCATCATTCGTGCGTCGCTGACTTTAAAATTATGCATTACAATTGGATAAGAAAATTGTTATTTTAATGAACATCCTTAAATGAGCAATAGAGACGAGACATATTATCATTATGGCTCAAGTGTGTCTCTAGTTTTGAATAAGTACAGATTTATAGTCTCTTAATTTAAGAGAAAAGTTATTTAAAAACCTTTCCTTGTGTATAGTTATTTTTCTGTGGTCTTTCGCTCGCTTGTGTAGTGTCCAGCCTCTTATTTTAATGCAACGGCAATATTGCGACGTTTTATAAAGAACTAGTGGCCCGCCCCGACTTTGTTCGGGTTACACTATTTTCTGCACAAACTTGTAAATCGTTTTTCCACATTTAGGTATACTACCTCAATGTTTTTCCATATGAACCTACTACTATTTTATTCTTGGATATGGCGGCTGTTAGCTGAGTGGGAAAGTAATCGACTAGTACAATTGAGTTTGATCCCAGCTGCCTATGTAAATTTCCATCTAAAAGTAAAGGTATAAAAAACGCAAAATTATGTGTAACTAGCTGTTGCCCGAGGCTCCGCCCGCGTGGATGTCGGTTATCGCTATCACTATAGCCTATGTGTTATTCCAGACCATAATCTATCTCTGTGCCAAGTTTTTACGTGAAAGAGTAACAAACATCCATCCATCCATCTATACATTCTCACAAACTTTCACATTTATAATATTGGTCCTTACTAATATTATAAATTATTATTAATAATTATATATTTGTTCCGTGAATTGTAAAATTCTCCGCCTTTAGTTGTGCAGTCCTTCGCGTGATAAACGCTTGTGCCCTAGTACGGAAGTTGCCTCAAAAAAAGTTAACTGTTATAACCACAAAAAAAACAGTTTAACAACTTTCAATAGACCTAATTCAATCCAAATTTAAGTAAACTAAGGTCCCCTGGTCAGTTACAAATTTGCAAGGGCAAGGGAATTAATCTATTAGGTGCGTAACCCCTTGTCAGTTATATTAAAGGTATGTATGTTTATATGTATGGCTGTGTTCAAAAGCTCTTTGAGGAACATTAACGGTCCTCGCGACTACTCAAGACGACGTTATGCCGGACTTCTTGCGTCTATAGGGCTGTCACTAATGAACAATCATAATTTTGCAATTCAAGTACCCATATCTTTCGAAATTATCTCGTAATTTGGTACTAGCTCTGACTTCTCCCGGGTAAAACAATTCTTTTACCGCTTTGAAATAGAATTTTCAAAAATTTCTTATTAATTATCGCTTACGTCATACTACAATGTTCGGACTTGGGTGGTCAAAGTAAAAGATGTTGTTACGTGTAACTCAGACATTACAATTGTTTAATGCATTAACTTACATGCACTTTACAATAAGTACATATTAAGGGAATGAGGGGCGATGCGTCACACACTACAATACGTCATACTTACTCTGGTGAGTGCCAGAGTATAAAACCCTATCAGACATAAATTCTACGTCAGACTTACTTTATCCCCGCAGTAAGCCCGCGCCGGTAGGCTTTTTGACATTATGCGCTTCTGACGTTGTGCGCTTCTGACTCTTTTACAGTTGGCTACCCATTTGTTTTTTGGCTTTGACCGTATGCTCCGAAACGTTACACAAACTATGATCATATTTCAGAATCAAAGAACTTGAAATTTTTGACTTGGAATTATACTTAATATGTATGTAATATATCCTCTTGAATCTATCTATTGCTGAAAATCCGTTGCGTAGTTTAGAAGATGTAAGCGTACAGACAGAGGGAACGACCTTGTTTTGTACTAAATATGTATGTGAAGATTTATAATAAATATGTCATGAATAATAATATTATATCATGTTTCCTTAGTTGTTGTAAAATGTTAACATAACTAGAGTGCACTAGCAACTGCCTAGTTCCAAACATTCTGTCTATCTATCTATTCTGACTATCTATCTATTGCTGAAAATCCGTTGCGTAGTTTAGAAGATGTAAGCGTACAGACAGAGGGAACGACCTTGTTTTGTACTAAATATGTATGTGAAGATTTATAATAAATATGTCATGAATAATAATATTATATCATGTTTCCTTAGTTGTTGTAAAATGTTAACATAACTAGAGTGCACTAGCAACTGCCTAGTTCCAAACATTCTGTATATCCAGGTCGTGTCGGGAAGAATAAATTGTACAGCGATAAGACCAGTCCGGTTTAACAAGGGTGTTATTGAGATTTTCATGTTAAAATACCATCCATAAATTGGACTTATCCCGTGGACTTTTTAAAGAAAACTACATACAAAGGTTTGTCCTGACAGTTACAATGAAGTAATGCCATTATACACGTGACAAAAGAATTTAATGACATCTACACTGTAATATTATAAAGAAAAAAGATTTGTATTTTCGTATGTAACGAATAAACTACCCGACCGATTTTAAAAATCCTTTCACCATTAGCTACATTATCAGCGGGTAACATACGTAGGGTGTATTTTATTGAAAAAATAAAATACAGATTTGTCCCCCCGTGCCGAGACAGCAGACAGGCAGTGCAGAGCCGCTATATATTATAATTTCAAATATAAGTATGTATATTTCAATAAAATGTACTATCTGTGCAACTATATAATATTAAATATTGCTCAGAAAAAAAAGAAACAATTCAAAAATTAGATATCTCAATATCAATAATTATAATAAATTGTTATGAGTCGACAGCCCTACCGTGTACAGGGGTGTCTCCCTCACCAATTTGCTAAGATTCGTGCAGCCCGCATCTTTGATTACAGATCTGCGTCCCGCCACTCCCGTGCCGACCGCGTACCGATGACCGGTGAAAGTACCTTATATTGAATGTCCATTTAGCTAGTAGGCATAGCTGGACCTTCATAAGTAAGTAGGAACTTGAATAAGCGGCTTCAAGACTGACACATAATAATAATAGTAAAGTAATGTTTATTGACACCAATTTGTTACATCTTTACATTCTTAGGACAATTTTCAAAGAGGCTCATTTATATACAATAGTTGTAGAAAACTGTAGTCCCAAACAATGGTATGGATGGATGGATGTTTGTTACTCTTTCACGTAAAAACTACTGAACGGATCTGGATGAAAATTGGCATAGAGATAGATTATGGTCTGGAATAACACATAGGCATGGCATTTACAGCCATAACCGACATCCACGCGGGCGGAGCCGCGGGCAACAGCTAGTTGATACATATTTATTTTAGAGTAATGCGAATGTCGCTGGTGCTGTATTTAACATTTTGGTAAGTAAGAGGTAATGTAATTATAGTAATTAGGAGAAGAAAACAAAAATAATGTATGTGTGAGTGTGTAGTGTGCCGCCACCTTCGCAAAACAAAACTTATTAAAAAACGGCTATGCTTTTAATAAGTCTGATCACGATTGTAGCAGTTGCAATGTAAATAGCACTTTGTGGAATTTATATGTATACAAATCAATTGACCTACCATCTGCGAATGGCAAAGGAAAAACACTGTGAGGAAACCGTTCTTGGCTCAGCTCTCTTGATAGAGAAGACGTGACCCTTGCTCAGAAGCATTACATACGTGAGCTGCTACTATTATTATATATTTCAGAAACGTAAATAATAGTGAAAAGTGTAAAATAAAGAATTTAATATTATTATAATAAATACAATTTACGTAGGAGGTTGGTCAAGTGCGCCATCTGGCGGATAAGTTGCGAAGTCTTAAGTTATTAATACTTCGATGTATTGTTTAGAGAAGCTGACGCGAACCAGGCTTACTAAGTACTTTACGACCTTTATGAACAAAGAGGTAAGTGACATTTATAATGAAGTAAATTTTAGATATCTACTTATTATTTAATTGACTACATGGTTGATTCAGTTGGTAACCACTCTATTGTATCTAGTTATTATTTTGTAATCTTCTAGGGGTTGCAGATTCTTTCTTAGGTGGGCTGATTACTCTCTCATATGGTACTCTACCTATATATTTTAAAACGCCTTTTTTAATAAAGAGAATAGCAAATAATAAATTATAACTGGACATTGAACATAGATATGAGTACAATGGAAGTTAATTCTTAATTCTATTATGTACACAAAAGAAATATTCAAAACAGAGATATCGAATATATAGGTATGACATTATTCTGTTCAAAGGCGTGCTTAACTCAAAACGAATAAATGTTTTGAGAATTACTTAAGCAAGTTGACCAAATAAACATTATAATTAAAACAAACAAGGAATTTCATAACAAATTGATGAATGATGCGCTCACGGAGGACCTGAAGTACTTCACGTATTAAACACAAAAATGTTAGCTGATATCAAATGTTTTTGATTTTAAATAAAAATAAGCATTTCATAAACAGTTTTAAGTACTGAGCCCCCATTATTTAAAAACCGGATTAAGGGTAAAATCAGGTTTTAATAACAATAGTAACATTGGGGGTTTAATGTTTACGACATTTTTTATTTATAGAAATTTTAAACGTATTGAGATAATTCACTTACGTCGTTTTGCAAGTGAAGCAAGTTTTGTTGGAGCAAGTTGTGCCATCTCAGGTAATAAGTAAGCTACTGTTTCAGCTTAAATGCTTAGACTTGCCGCTCGTAAACACCGCACCCAATATTGTAAGGATGTGTTACTAAATATCGATAGTATCGATACTATTAAGACTGAATTTTATATATAGCATGCCCAGTGGCAAATAGACTTATAATGTTAACATGAAAATTGCCACATATGTAGGTATTTCTCAGGTTAGTAGGTGTATAAGGCTTCAAGGTATATAATGCATTATTGCATAGTTTTAATCAGTAAAAAGCCTTTTAAAATCATCAGTTACGTTACGTTAACGTATATAATAATAATAGGACCTACCTATTTTAATATAAACGTTAAATTATGCGAGGGAAACCCTATCACAGAACCTTGGAGTTAAAACTCGGGTGCTCGGTGCATCACTGACGTCATATCATGTGCTGGTGGTCCACCCATGAAGGCGGGAGTAGGTAACAGGGAGGTTTAAGTCTGTATGCCGGCCACCTACCATCTCCGTATGCATAAGGGTAATTTCCTTCTTCAAAAAAAAGGCTAAATATATAAGTATAAAAAATGCAACCTGTAGTAAATCCGAAACCCAGTTATCGTATACTCGAATTGCGAATCGATATCGACATTTATCGTTTTCCATCGTTCCCATTACTAAACAAACTGGTCAGTAAGCGAGTTGTATACTTTCTTGGTCCGTAAGTCCGGTGTTTGGTAACTTGCTAAACTTGTCGAATTATTGAATATCTACAGATTCAGATAGATTTATAGTTTGTCTTAAATACAATGCGCCATTGTTGTACGAACTGTATCTACGAGTATTGTTGTAAATTACGACAAATTATTTGACTTCGGTAATACTTGAGAATTGTATTTACAGTTTGGAACAGGTACGACAAATAGCTTTGAGTTAAGGAATAAACTTAGATAGGTAGACCTTATTGTAAGTACACTAAGTAAATAATACTAATAATAATATGATAGATTAATAAGCCTTAGTTTATATAGGTATGTAGGTACGGTGGGCAACGGAGATGGCTGTACAGGGCCGCTATATGAAGATTAGTTTTTTAGGACAATCAATGTATGAATTTGCGTGAAATGTATTTTTATTTGTAGATGTACTCTAACTGTTACGAAATTCCACAGAAATAAATACAATGGTTTTCTTAAAAAACTAATCATTATATTAGCGGCTCTGAGCCTCTAGACAAGTGGCATAAGCGATAGTCGAATCGAAAAGTCAAAAAAATAAAATGTAAGTATGGGATTTGACGTAAGTTTACGACATTAAATCGTAGACTCACGTCAAATTCCATACATTTTTTTTTGACTTTTCGATTCTACTACCGTTTATGCCACTTTTCTAGAGGGTCTGGTATTGCTACGGTAACTGCCAACCGTATGCTTGTTTGGCACCTAAGTAGTATAAACTAAACAAAATGTCTAAGCAACGTGTGTGTGATGTAATCGTTACGGTAACTGCTTACCACTAGATGGGCTCTATATACAGTATACACTTATTGATATTGTCGATAAAAAGGTCACATATCTCTGTATAGTCGATAAATTTACTCGTATTTTTAGGTTTAGGTTATGATTAAGGCCGACATCATCGTATGACCTTGACCTTAGCATCGTCATTTGACCTTGACCTCCAACAGCATAATTTGACCTTGACCTTCAGCAGCATAATATCTAAATTAAAATTACTGAATAAAATATACGTACCCATTTTAAACAGTGTCTAATACAAAATTTACGCATTTTCTAATATTACTTTGCTTTGTAGTACCTATTTGTGTCCTTCGTGACCCTTTTCGTGACACTTTTTTAGGTTTTTACTCACCCTCGATCTATTTATATATATTAGCTGTTTTGTTAGGAATAATACCATAATGTATTTAAAAATGACCTTGAGCATTATATGTTTTGACCGTGATATCCCAAGCGATATAAGTTCACTTATCATAAGCCTACTTATTGTAATCGCACTTCGGCTATTAGCCGTAACATAAAACAGTTTTTCTTTTTTTTTTTAAAGACAGCCCCCGCATTTGGGAACAAGCCCTGTGTCGCGGGTGACTTTATGAAGTATTCTTCTTTTGGCACCAATTTTTTGAGCACTAATGGTTTCGGCACCTAAGCTATTCCATATACCTAATTGGTGCTGTAAGTGTAAGTGAAGCTTAGGTGCCAAAACCTTGGGAGCTCAAAAAATTACAAACATAAAAAATATATATATATATACACGAATTGATAACCTCCTCGTTTTTGAAGTCGGTTAAAAACAATGTCTCATTATTTAGACATGTTTACGCAACATTATAGTGTATTTTCTTACCCCACTGCCACCCGCGCCTCACGCCGAAGCCTTTGCCAAAACATTGGCGGATTTATAGCACCAGAGGAAGTCTTCGCTACTTCCCGACTACGTCACAATAGTACATCCGTTTCCGCTCTACACTTGAGTATAGAATGTATTAATGCTATTATATTAGAATTATTCAAGTCTTATACAGGTACAGTAATAAATTTCCAACTGTGCTTGCATTTTGTTAAACAATAAGAGCTTTACTAAAGGTTTGTTCAAATTAGCTTTACCGTAGTCAGCGAATTGGCTGTGGAAAAAATATGCTGGCATTTGTTTTTATGACGTTTATAAGTATTTGCATTTGATCTAAATGAATAAATGAATTTGACTTTGACTTAGCTAGCCTGGGGCGTCAACGACGTCCCTAGAGAGATTTATTTTTGCTCTTAATTTTAAAATTCGTAAGGGTATGTCATTAATCAAAATTCAGAATAGGATTAAAAATAAATTGCTATAAGATGTGATATGCATAAGAATGTCAAGGTACGGCGTCTAAACTATTGTGTCTTTACCTATTTAATATCACCATTATCTTAGTTGAAAGACGAGTATTGCTGGATTAAGGCCTTCCTCAAGAGTTACTATAGCATTCGTTCTTCAGTTGACTTTTATTCTTAGGTTGCCCGCAACCTTTACCTGATCGTCGGTCCACCATGTTGGAGCCCTGCCTACGCTGCTACTTATTTACCTAATATATAGGTATATATATTTTACAATTATAATAATAGCAACCCACAGTATATGTCCCACTACTGGGCAAAGGTCCCCTTTCCTCCAGAAAGTAGTGAGGGTTAAGGCTTTAATCCACTAACACTGGGCCTATTCGGCTTGGTGGATCAGACATGCGTTTTAGAATTTGATGTTCCATATTAATTTAGAATATTGGTAAAAGATACTTTTACCTTTAACTTTTTTTTTATTATAATAATTCATAACATTGTGCTTTCAGTCTTTAGACTCGAGGTCGTTTTATTTCATACAAATGTCAAAAATATCGGTGATTTCACAAAGACGATGCTTACAAATGCAAGACTTGGCAGATAAAAAAAAAAGATATTATTTTCCGCAACTCAGGAAGCGGGTAGGATCGCGTAACGAGCGCCCCGAGGTTTGGCGCCGATGCCCGTCTAGAAAGTTCTTAACCTCATTAAACATCCAATAATTCCAAGTAATTTACATAAGGAAAAGATAAAGACAAGACGCGGGGAAACGGCGCCATTTTGATTTTTTTCAAATATCGAAGGGGAGCCTAAGGGTGCGCGGGCCACCGATTCGGCAAATTCGCGCGCGCTCAGCTATCGTTTCATTGCGTAATTTCGAATTTAGAATAGGGATATATTTTTCCCCTTAGAACTTGCTGCGGTGGCTTTTAAGAATTAAATTATTGCAATCTGAAGTCATAAAAATAAGATTTAGTATACGTCCGATTTGTTATGGACTGTATTGTTTATTTAATGATTCTATTTATCTATTGAACTGCTGGGAATAGGCCCCCCAAAGAAAATTTGGTGTTTATTTTAATGTAATAAAAAAAAAACTTTGAAAAGTAGGTACAATACAATATAATAATATTGTGTGAGGAAATAAATTAGCTCCTTTTTTAGAACGAAACACCAGCTAACCTTGGCAACGATATAAATACTACTCGGTTCGGTAACCGGTGACAAGCTTATAAAAACACCGCTGTAAAGTAAACAAACAGAAAATATTTACCCATCGATAGCAGTTACGAACGGATCCAAAAAAAACAAATATTTGCTTTCAAGTAACGCAAAAACAAACCTTATTATGCTCATAATAAGGTTGTATTAGTATGTAAGTAAGTTGTAAGGCGTGCGAATGGCGGGTGACAATTCAGTCTATAAATAATTTATGGATTAATAAAAGGACCGGTCACGTGGTGTGTCTGCCGTTTTACCCTACAGCGATCCTCTGATCGTAATTAGTGTGGAATGCTAACAGAAAATGTAGTGGAGCTGCTATACAAACTTCAATTTCTGAAATGCTGATGAATTGAAAATAACATTCCAATTACTCGAAAATCTGTCATTTGACTTATTAAAAACATTTTGTAATTTTTTCTGTCAAATTTTATTTTTTTGTTTTTATTAAAGTGTTTTCGATTTTTTCAATACAATGTAAAAATAATGCAAGTATTACACAATATATTTTGCAGATGCATTCATTGTATTTTTGTCTTAGACTACTTAAAAGAATAACTTGTTTTGTATAACTACATATTTACTATATTATAAGCTTGCTTTTCTTTGACAAAAAAAACAGTAGGTATTTAATCAGTTATTATGTTCTCCTTCTGTTGTATACAGTGGTAAACGGCGAAGTTACCATTTAAAAGCCCCTAAAATATGGGCGATTAAATAATTCTTTCACCAGGTTTCACATACGATAAGAAGAAGAAGCTTCTAAAAAATAGTTCAGCCATTTATTTGTCTTAAAATTGAAATAATTACATATCAATAGCTACTCAACGCATTTCTTAGTCTCGTTGTTTGGCCGTAGCCGTCCCGCGGACACAAGACTAATTTGTCTTACAAGCTCCCGAATAGTACAGATTTAGAACAAGGAGATATATCTGTACGAACGTTTCTTATAAGTAAGCCATTTGTATGCCACTAAACCTTAAAATGTTGATTGGTACAGTGTCCCATTATCAATGTAGGACAATAAAGACATTTTATTATTATTATTATTATACTACTTGGGTGGCAAACAAGCATAGCAGCCTGATGTTAAGCAGTATCTGTAGCCTATAGACGCTTGCATTACCAGAAGTATCACTTGCGTGTTGCCAACCCATTTATTTATTTCTGTATTGTATTTATTTATGTCAGTATTGTTTAAGAGAGGCAGGGCACCATAATAGCGAGCAAGCACCATAATAGTATACAAATAACTACACAAAGCGGTGTAGTTGTATTCCTATGTCTGAGTACAGGTCTCCAGCGCTCATTTAGGGATGCGTTTTGTAAGAAACAATTTTTTTTTTGTGAAAAAAATGGGTTTGCAAGTGTCCATAGGCTATGGTGTATGCTTGTTTGCCATAAAGTAGTATAAAAAAATGAAGATATTTTATTCTTATGTATTTATATAATTATGTATTGTATAACCTGCAAGAATATTTTTAATTGTAAAGTCCGATCGGGTAAACTGTTGAAACGATACCTATATATTTAGAATCCCAATGTACACAGGTTATGCAAAAAATATATTTATCTTTGTCTTTGATAGCTTAAGAGAGGAAGAGAAGACCACAGATAAATAACTACAGAAGTGTGTTTTTTTGGTACTACTTAGTTGGAAATCAAGCATACAAAGCTAAATTAAATCGCATAAAAGGATGTCATGGTACGGCCCTTATGTTTATACTTAGCATTGCGTTTTTTAAGGAGACCTAGGTTACATGTTTTTAAAGCGTCCAAACGTGAGTGATGCTGATGATGTGACGTTATGGTAACAGCTCACCATCAGGCTGTCCATATGCTTATTTGTCACTGTAAATATTATTTATTTAGAGTAAAGTAAACATTCCAACTGCAGGCTGATCGGTCTTAGGGCGGGCGGGTCCCCGCGGCCGAAGGGCGGGCGTCACTTCCGCCGGATATGCTCCTCGCTACCAACCTCCACCAGTCTAATTCCAATTCCACTTACGTGTGTAATGCGATTTCAATTTGACGATTGATTTATGTATACTAACCAAAACATTCGGATTTGAATGTACATATACCTATGTAGTATGATGTCCATCAAAGCTTTTAATAAAGTACCCAGGTCTATTCGTGAATTAACACTTATAAAATCAAAAAAAAAATTGAAAAAGTGGTTGATACTACACACATTTTATGCAATTAAAGAATTTGACAACTCCCGCACTAGAGTCTAGAGAACAAACTCTGTGTCGCGGGGAATTTGACAAACATACAATTAACGGACACAAATTACATCCATACTCAGATAAACTCTTTGTGGGTCAATTCTTTGAGGTATGACCAAATATATTTGTGATAATTATTTATTTGGTTCTCCACGTACTAGAACCAAAGTAACCGACATACCTAGTTCGAAGAATTGCCTCCATTAAGTGGCAATGGGCCGGGCACATAGCTCGCAGAACTGATGGCCGTTGGGGCAGAAAGGTACTAGAGTGGCGACCACGAACTGGAAGATTAAGCGTGGGCAGGCCTCCAACAAGGTGGACCGACGACCTGGTAAGGTTGGAAATATAACTATATCATTTCACTCAGATTTTTGTGCTTTATTGTTAGAGTCATTATTAATGTCTAGAAAATATTATGTATTATAATAAGATTTGCATGTCAAAGCAGGTGAACTGTGATGACCTTGTATTTGTACCTAACACCATATCTGTACCACTATTCGTGCAAATAAAATGATTTGATTTGACTTGTAGTCAATCATCTGACACGACTGTAATTATAGCCCAAAATAATAAAAAAATAGATAGTTCGTAAAAAAAAAGATCGTAATACTACTCAGGTAGCAAACTTAGGGGATGAACATATTGTAATAAGCGGCGGTGTCCGAGAGGGAAAGAAACAGATGTAAGAGGTGCAAGTTCGATCCCGGCCGGCTGATTCTCTAAGAAACAGCGATGGCAAACTGACAGTTGTGATCGCTAACTGACAGTTATGATTGCTCGGTGACGGCACAATCTATTGACTAAACGTCAAAAAGGCTTGGTATTTGCTCTTACGGAATACCGATTTTCAATCTGACAGCCAGATTTTGCACGGTTTTTGCTCTCATGGAATACCCGGGTGACAGTTCCAATGTGAATTTCACTTTGTGGAGTTTATATATACTAATCAATTGATTAGCCATCTGCTACCGGTAAAGGAAAACATCATGATGAAAACCACGTCCTAGAAAAAAATTGTCTGATTCACCAACCCGCATTTAGGCCAGCGTGTGTAAATTAAAACCCAAACCTCTCTCTCTTGATAGAGGAGAGGAGACCTGTGCTCAGCAGTGGGACAAAATGGGTTGCTATTATTTTTAATACTTATAAACGTACATAAATGGCATACTATCAAAATGCTACATATATGTACAACTTGTGTATTTGTTCCAAATATAATATTATATTGTTTATATTTTATGATTTATGTTATTTTTATGTTAAATAGCGAGTAATATTGCTTTATTGATTTAAATATTTACTTTGATATACATACTACTTTTTTCGTGAACACATAATTTATATATACATAATGTTAGTAGACTAGTGCAAGCATAACTAAAATGTTTAACATTTCTGTGGAAGCTTGTTATTAGCAATTTATATTACAAACTTGTTTATACATATATTTTGTGTTATTCCGGACCATAATCTATCTGTGTACCAAATTTCATCCAGATCCGTTCAGAAGTTTTTACGTGAAAGAGTAACAAACATCCATCCATTAATAATCCACTAAGGATTAGTCTGTAAGCTTTCCTTATACAAAAAAATAAAAAAATATTTAGCAATAGATATGTGTTGTATAGGTAGTAGGTATACACGTAAGTATATAACCGTATATCATGTTTCCTGCATCCACACGGACTGTCGTCCACTTATCAGTTGCCAAGTAGGTGGACTAGATATATTTTATACCGTGGTATAAGTTACTGGCGGGAGAATATATGTGTTTATTTTAAAACAGCTCCCTCTTGCACTTCGATGATGATGATGACTACAGCGTGTAAATGTATAATTAATCCTACTAATATTATAAACGCGAAAGTTTGTACGTATGGATGGATGGATGTTTGTTACTCTTTCACGTAAAAACTACTGAACGGATCTGGATGAAATCTGGCACAGAGATAGATTATAGTCTGGAATAACTCATAGGCTACTTTTTACAGCGATAACCGACATTCACGCGGGCGGAGCCGCGAGCAACAGCTAGTCCTATTATAAACGCTAAACTTTGTAAGAATGTATGGATGTGTAAGAATTTATGGATTTATGTTACTTTTTCACTCAAAAACTACTTAGTGGATTAGGATGAAATGTGGCACAGAGAAAGATTATAGTCTGGAATAGCACTTAATCGCGATAACTGACATCCACGCGGGCGGAATTACGGGCAACAGCTAGTATAATCCTTACTAATATTATAAATGTGAAAGTTTGTGAGTATGGATGGATGGATGTTTGTTACTCTTTCACGTAAAAACTACTGAACGGATCTGGATGAAATTTGGCACGGAGATAGATTATGGTCTGGAATTGTGTTTGTGATCAAAATGAATATTTTATTCATTAAATAATTTTTAATTTTAATTATTTTACAACTCCCACACAAGAGAAATTAGCTCTGTGGGGACTTTACAAACATAAAATTAACGGATAAAAAGTACAGGCAGCCTCTCTCACCAATTTTTGTCTTGTATGGGGATCGAACCCACAACACGCCGCGCACTAGTAATTGGCTAGGTAACCACTTAAGCCACTGAACCAACCGTGCAGTCTTATATGTATAGTTTGTCACATACCTCTGCCTAATCCTACGGCAAAAAAGCGTGATGCTATATTATATTCTACACCGCTTATCGGGTTTGACGCAGTTGGTGCACTTCTCAACTTGTACACCATGCTCAAATGGTGAACTTAGCAACTGGTGCACTTCTCATATGGTACACTTCGCAACTGGTGCACTTCTCATATGGTACACTTCGCAAAAGGAGCACTTTTTAAGATGAGTGGAGATATGGAAAAAATGTTTAAAATTGAAAGAATCTTTGGTTACTACTTGAAAGGTATTCGTTGATTGTATTTTTAAGCAAAGAACCAAAGATTTTTTCTTTTTTAGTCAATTTTTCCATATCTCCACTCATCTTAAAAAGTGCTCCTTTTGCGAAGAGCACCAATTGAGAAGTGCACCAGTTGCTAAGTTCACCATTTGAGCATGGTGTACAAGTTGAGAAGTGCACCAACTGCGTCAAACCCCGCTTATCGCTTACATTTGCACCGTGTTTATCACGAACGACGCCAAGTAACTCGTCTCAGCGAGGCGCGCCGTTGGGGGTAGCGTCGCTGCCTGCGCCCGATGGACTCATTACATGCATCGATACACTTCGATACAGGGCCTACAGGGGACAAACCTGTGTTTAATATGGGCTCAAGTTATTAATAATATTTACTCAGCGTTTAGGCCTATAGTCGAGAAATTACGATGTGAATTTAATGGCTTAGAAATATTCTAAAGGAATAGAATAGATTAGAAAATATATGGGCTTTGATATAAGTTTACGATAAATGTCGTTAACTAACGTCAAATCCAATATATTTGCTTTCTATTCTATTCGATTCGATCACCGTTTATGCCACTTGTCTAGAGGGGTTGGTTACGTAGTAGGTACTATTATTTATTCTGTGCTGGTGTCTCAAGTATTAAATAATACAAAAACACAATCCACCATCTGAAATTACACCTAGATTCAGACAAACATTTATGGGTCCCAAAAACGGGGAGTGGGTATCGAGTGGGAGGGAATAGAAACCCCGAAACTCGGCGTGGATTTGGTGGCGCGATGACCACCTTAACACAAACGTGAAGTTATTGCCTTTGATTCTACTTAACACGGTCTAGTGTGTTCTAAGGAAACAATCTACAGATCCACTGTATCAATATTTGGGACTTAATTTGCTATTATTTTGGCAAAAGATAGGCTATCATGGGAAAAGGAAGCGAAGGCCTTTTCCTTGCAGTGAGACAGTTATCAAGCTAATAATCATAATAACAATTTGATATGTAACACAAGTTAGCTATTTATTGAATGTCTAAAAATGTCTTCTCAGTAGCCAATTACGTCATCCCTTGTTCTTGTGTCTTAGTTTAGACTCTATGTGGATGAATCAGTCAGCCAGTCAGGACAAATAATTTTATATGTATAGACAAGGGGTCGCCGGCGATTTCGTCCACGTGGAAGTTTGGAATATTTTCCCCGATTTTGCAACATATCTCACTACTGCTTCGCTCCTATTGATCATAGCGTGATGTTATATAGCCTATAGCCTTCCTGAATAAATGCACTATTCAGCAAAAAAGATTTTGTCTAATCGAACCAGTACTTTATGAGATTAACGCGTTCAACCAAACAAACGAACTCTTCAGCTTTATAATATTAGTATACATTACTAGCGGCCCGCCCCGGCTTCGCACGGGTAAGTTTGACGTTGATAAAACCAAGAAAACACCCACGTACGATTAGGTTGTGGAATGAGCTCCCTGCCGAGGTTTTCCCAAGAGACTATAGCATGGGGTTCTTCAAGAAAGAAGTTATAAGGTTTCTAAAGGTTCGGCAACACGCGAGTGATACCCTTGGTGTTGCCAGCGTCCATGGCTACGGTAACTGCTTACCATCAGGCGGGCTGTATGCTTGTTTGCCTCCTTGGTAGAATAAAAAAAAACTCGTTGTTCCATACAAACTTTGCAACCCCTTTTCACTCCTTTGAGGGGTTGAATTTTCGAAAATTCTTTCTTAGTGCACAGCCACGCCATTTAAGGAATTTTTGTGCAAATTTTCATGGTTCTTGACTTGACTCAGCGGTTTCAGCTGTGCGTTGATCGATCAATCAGTCAGTTTCTGCTTTTGTATGTAGACAATTGATTGACGGCATGGTTGGTTCAGTAGCTTAAGTGGTTACCTCGCAATCACTGTGCGGCGGACGTGGGGATTACTGTGGGTTCGATCCCGACCCGAGATATAAAATTGTGTAATCCATAATTGGTTGTCCCGAGTCTACTCGTACTTTTTCTCTATTCTTTAATTCTTCATTGCACACAAATTATAGCCACAAAACAAAATACTTAACAAAATACATGTACAAAGGCGAGCTTAACTCAATAATGAGTTTTCTAACAGCAAACCAATTGTGATAGAGGAAATATTGTATAAGAATATAAGAGCATTACAACAGATGGAGAAAATAGAAGAAAAAAGTAAAAACACAGAAACTAACTAATAATATTGTATACATAGCGTATACTTTTATAAACATACATACTATGACTACATATAAAAAAATATATACATATATTTTTTAATTTTATTTAATTTGTCATACGCTCGCAAACGAGTATCAAGGATGTCGGTAGCAAATCTGCCAAACTTAAGTGGGACTGGGCGGGACACATTTCTTGTATATATCCTGAGAGATGGGCTCGTGTCGTCACACAGTGGATGCCTGAAGATGGGCATCGCCGCCGAGGCCGACCTAGAAAACGCTGGCGTGACGACCTGGATGCACATGAGAAGGATTGGTGGAATAAGGCAATGGACAGACGGGAATGGAAGTCAATGGGGGAGGCCTTTGCTCAGTAGTGGGACAATATAGGCTAGTAAAAAAAAAAAATACAAATACTTACATACAATATATACATCTACTACGAATATTCTTTTTGTCTGTTAGTTGTATATTTGTAAACTCCCGTTGCACAGGGCTTGTTACCTAGTGCGGAAGTTGTTTTATTTCGCAGACTGTGACGCACTTCTCAACAAATACTTAACATAACTATTATAGTATAAATATTAAGATTTATGTATGTAAAGCAATATCGTTAATCTTACCCTCCCTAATGCAAACGCGCATACTTGTGGTAACAACCGCTCAAATATTGAAATCGATCAGTTATGGTACACCCCTTTATTATTGCCAAATACAAACATACATAAATATATCTACATAAATCGAGTGTGAAGATATTGCTGATTTATAGCTAGTTTTGATCGCTTTGTTTTTAAAAATAGAATTTAGCCTATGTCCTAAAATAGTTTTAACCGACACCAAAAAAGGGAGAGGTTCTCATTTCATCCTAATGTTAAGCAGTTACCGTAGCCTATCCCGTCATATGATGATGAGTATAATCACTATATATCTAGCACTAATGCAACGAATAAAAAGATTGCTTAATCAGTTCGAACCTTTCTCAAGTGATGTTGCGTCATACATAGGCAAATGGCTTCACCAGTTCGGTAAATGAATTATTACATTATTAATTGAATACACAGTTACGTACAAAACTACAAAGGCGACCTTAACATAAAGGTGCTCCCTCACCTGGAGCATTCGCCTGTAATGTAAAGGTGGGTATTAAACGGTGTTACGCGACGTAATCTACCATTCGCAGTGAGCATAATACGTTAGGCCGTGTAAATTTGAACTCTTTGCTCGTCCGTGCTCCAGATTCATTGGCCTTCTTAGCCAAGATGTATTGTCGGACGACGAAGTTGTGTTGGTATCTTTGATTTACACAACACACAACACAATTATTGTAAAATCCAAATAAAGAAGAATAAAAGGAATTATTGTAGCTGATAATAAAGTATCATCAAGCGCGGTGTAATGCTCGGATCTCTTCCCTCACCAATGTAATGCTCGACTCTGTAACGTTACATTACAGGTGAATGCTCCAGGTGAGGGAGCACCTTAAGATTAAGTTTACTACCAGCAAACCCAGTGTGGTAAAGAAAATATACAGTTGTGAGAAGAACCGAAGAAAAAAAAAAAAAATAAGATCTAGTTTGGGATCAGATAGTCCAAAGATATTATGCATTCTTTATCCAGATAAGTTTACGTAATACGTACCTACGTACGTTTGTTATTCATCTAGCCCTCTGCTTACCAACTGAAGCACCTTGAACGATACTATACATTTATAATAAACTGCCATTCTTAAAAGACTTCAAACACGCTGCTTCCACTTCGACCCCTTGCAGAAAGGGTGAAGAAAAAAAATCGGCCGAGTAAAGACGCAATTACTCCTACACTATTTTATTATTACAGTCTTTATATATCCAAAAAGTTTTTAAAATGTATAGAAATAAGGTTGAAATTCGCTTGGATATATATTTTTTGATAGACAAAGATAAGTATGCTAGGGAGGTTGCTAAAAGCTCAGTGGTATCAAAGAAATACGTCTAATGAATGTATTGATAGCTATATATGTATGTGTTGCGTATTTTTTAATACACTGACAGGTTCATGTGTGTGTAAGGAGGGGAGATGCTAAGAGATGCTTTCTTCGGACCCTCGTTTCTTATAGGAGAAGTTGATGCTCTTGATACTTGATGTGTAGTATTTTTGGAATTCGAGGTAGATGGAGTGTATTTGGAGAGGCTTATGTCCAGCAGTGGACTGCGATACGCTGATGATGATAATGATTTGAATCAAAATTTAGGTAAAAACTCACGAGGATATAAAGAAATCTAGATGAATAAGGAGATGGATGAATAAAACGGAAGGGGAATGCACAATGGACCAAACTGCTCTGGCCACATTGATAGCCCAAACAGGTTTTATTGTAATTTAATAAGAATAAAATAAGCGACACGAAACAAGTATCTAGTAAGATACTATACAAGTCGAACTATCAATTCATAGTTTTAAGTAAGCCCGGCCGACTGGAAAAAGACCTCCGCTTTACATAAGACCACAGTCAATACTTTACACAGTGGAGTAGTTGAGTTTCTGTGCCACAGTACAGAGAACGAGTACCTACTGGTCTACAGCGCCATTTAGGGATGCGTTTTTAAAGAAACATTATCGTATCCCAGGCCCCTTCGGCTATGTAACAAATTTATGATGCGACAACACGCGACTGATGCTCCGGATATTGCAAGCATCTATAACTTGCGGTAACTACTAAAAAAAAACTTATAATTAAATAAAGATTTTAAAATTAAAAGAAAAAATTATGTTGCATTTCTTCTTCTTCTTATTGTTTGGTTAGTGGCCAACCTGGGGACAGAGTTATTTAGATCGCCCATATTTAGGCCTCTGTCGTCATCTAACGACTGTTAACAGTTGGGACCGAGTTTTAACGTGCCCTCCGAAGCACGAATAATTAATTGCATTTAATAGCAACAGATAAAGCTTAACACCCTGTGATGGCGGTTGCTAACTGTTCACTAATTGGCGAGCCGTATGCTTGTTTTCCTAAAAAAAAAGTGTGTGTGTGTCTGTCTTTTGTGTCCTAAAACCATTTTTTTTCTTTTTAGTAATAGTATGATGTTAAACAAAGCATCAAAACTGCATAATCTCTCAATAAATCACTCCCCTTATTTCACTCGAGTCCGCCGATCGTCTCAAAGTTGCACTCACACATTGGCACGCAGCAGCGCAACACTATTCGCACACGCTCACCGACGCACACAGGCGCAGGCGCGGTCGCGAGGGGGCGCGCGCCCTTGCAAAACTCCTCCTTTATATTTTCTTGCTTTGTTATGTAAAAAAAAATAATAATAGGAGAAAGGGGATCTTAAAATCGATACCCGAATGGCGGTATGTACTCATTATTGAATCGGTTTTTTGCGTTCTTTTTTTGTGTATTTATTTTATAAAATGGCGACTGTTTATTTTCTGTTTGAAATCTTTTTTTTAATTATATTAAGTATGCTTTTATGGACAGCACATTAAAGTAAAAAATCTCAAATGGTTTGTTTAATATGTAGGATACAAGCAGCCTACAAGAAGTAGCTTAACAGACCGTAAGCCACTAACGCTTTTAGAACTTGTATTCATAGGCTTACCAATAAGTATAAGTCTTATCAATAGCTTCAAGCTCTTGTCAGAAAAGTCTCCGTTCAAAACCTCCAAGTTGTAGTAAAACACGAAAGTTGTAGTAAAATAAATATTTACGTGGCAAACGACTCTACCTATCAACCTACATAATATATGTATGTAACAATTTTATTAGCTGTTACCCGAGGCTCCGCCCGCTAAGACCAAAACATTTTACTGCCTTGGTTTACGCAGTAACTATTTATTAATCTGTGCCTTGGTGGTCCAGTGGTCGCAGTATGCGCCTGCTGTGCACGAGGTTGTGGGTTCGATTCCCGCACAGGACAAAACTTTGTGTGACCCACAAAGAGTTGTTCTGAGTCTGGGTGTAATTTGTGTCCGTTAATTATATGTTTGTAAAGTCCCCTGCGACACAGAGCTTGTTCTCTAGTGCGGGAGTTGTCTTTTTAAAAAACAAATAAAAAAAAACACAATTTTTCGGGGTAAAAAGCAGCCTATTCCAGACTATAATCTATCTCTTTGCTAAATTTCATTTAGATCCGCTTTGCCGTATTGACATTCAATTCTAACACATCTATAATTTTATTGTACTAGCTTCCGCTTGCGGTTTCGCCCGCGTGTACAAGCCCACGGGCACAGTTATTTTTTGTAGCCTATGTGCTATTCCAGACTATAATATATCTGACTGAGTAACAGACATCCGTCCATCCATACAAACTTTCGCATTCATAATATTATAAAGATAGTTAAAATATATTACAAGGCAAATAACGAAACAGCTACCATTAACTATCTGCCCCTCTAGACAAGTGGCATTAACGATAGTCTAATCGAATAGAATAGAAAGTAAATGTATGGGATTTGACGTAAGTTTACGACATTATACCGTACTAATATCCTACTAATATTATAAATGTGAAAGTTTGTAAGAATGTATGGATGGATGTATGGATGTTTGTTACTCTTTCACGTCAAAACTACTGAACGGATCTGGATGAAATTTGGCACAGAGATAGATTATGGTCTGGAATAACACATAGGCTATAGCGATATATTTTGCAGCGATAACCGACATCCACGCGGGCGGAGCCGCGGGCAACAGCTAGTCGTACTATAATGTAATGTAACTTATGCCAAATCACTTGTCTAGCCTTCTAGACAAGTCTTGTCAAGGGATTGTCACAGAAAATTGGAGCTAGCAGCAATGGAAGTTAGTAAACGAGAAGAGCAGATCTCTCAAATTATGGAAGACATAATCCCGCTTTAACGACTGAATGGATTTGGTTGATTGGCGGATAGGCTACGTAAGGTTTTCGTGTCGGCTATATGATGAAAAGAATACGATTTATGTGCAGTTTTATAGGTATATAAGGTATATTATTATGAGTATGAAAATGTAATTTTATAATTGTTTTCTTTGGGACACAGCTATCTGATCCAAAACTAAGTAAGTAGAACCTGTACTATGGCAATCAGACAACTGATAATTAAATTTAGGTACTTACATAATTTTCTAAATACATATCTACACATCTATAGATATATATATATATAAATGAATATCTACCTATTTCTTTTGGTCACGCTATAACTTGAGAACGATTACCAATTTGTTTTTTTAAGTTTTCTAATACTACGTAGAAGGTTCTTGCGAAAAATAAAGAAAATTGCACAGAAAATAGTTTTACTCTGGCGAAGTCGAGACGGGCTGCTGACCAGAGGAACTTTGTACCACCTTAAAATTTTCAAATTTTCTGCCCAACGTTCTTATTTTTTTACATAAGAACCTTCTCCTGACAATAATAAACACAACAAAAAAAGAATTACTGAAATCGGTCCAGCTGTTCACGCGTGATGCCGTGACAAAGGGAAATAGGGATTCATTTTTATATACATACTAGCGGCCTGCCCCGACTTCGTCCAGGTTAAACTATTTTCAGCGCAACTTTCTTTTTTTTACATAAGAACCTTCTCCTGACAATAACAAAGACAAAAAAAAAGAATTACTGAAATCGGTCCAGCCGTTCACGCGTGATGCCGTGACAAAGGGAATTAGGCATTCATTTTTATATATAAGAAGATAAAGATTATATTCACACACGTGACAGTCAACCACTAATCATAAGCTAAGTACTAGTGAACCTCGCTACTCAAAGTCAAAGTCAAACTCATTTATTCATTTAGATCAAATTCATGATACTTATGAACGTCATTAAAACAAATGCCAGCATACTTTTTTCCTAAGGCCAATTCGCTGACTAGGGTAGGGCCTCGAGAAGAATTGGCAAGAAACACGGGCCACTCTTTTTAATCGCCAGAGTATAACATTTACAATTTGGTATGAGTTACAATAGTGGTAACAAAAAGGAACGGAAACCAATATACCATAAGAATGAAATTTAGATAAGTATTTTATTAATAAGTAAGCAATATTTAAAAAATAATGAATATAGCTTTACACTATATGGTAATGAGGGATCGTTTCTTTTTGTAAGTATAAGTCGCTCATTTGGTTGGCAAACAAGCAGTTACCGTAGACTATGGACGCTTGCAATACCAGAGGTATCACTTGCATGTTGCCGTCTCACATTTTGAACACCAGGGCTTTAAGATGGAGTATCCTCTGGATAGGAAAACGTTTCTTTCAAAATACATCCCTAATGAGCACTGGACATCTGTACTTACACACAGGAACAGAACAACACCGTTGTGTGTAGTTCTGGCTGTGGTCTTTTGCAAGGTGGAGGTCCTTCCCCAGTCAAGCTTGATTGCTAATATGATGCCCTACATCTCTTTAATTTAAATTACCAAAAATCCCTTATTAGTGTGCAAACCTTAGTACCAAATTAAAAGTTTGTAGCCCTAGCCTGTGTTGTGTTGTCAGTCAGTCAGTCAGGAGTTCAAGTATATTTACATACTGCTTGACTATTATAGTGTTTATCTATTTTATTTAACATTAAAAAGTTAAAGTTGAATGAGTTATTATCCTGACGATTATTTTAATTAAATGAATTTAAGAATAACAATTTGTGAATAACAAAGATTAGTTGCGCGAAAACAACAAACATAAACAAAACAATTAACTGAAAGTGCAAAAATGGCCTCCTTAAATTGTTAGTATCCAATCCACTAAATAAAAAAAACATAACTTATTATTGATTCTCTACGATTTGCGGCTTTTGTTGCGTTCATCTAAAAATCCTTAGTGCATTTTAAAATTTCTAGTGCTTATAAACAAGTAGGTATTATAGCCGGCAAACATCTTGACAAATGCGCAGTAAGTGTTTTTAGGTCTCTTTCGTGGTAATGTGCGGGCCACGGGACGGGAGGGCCGCGACAATGGGCTAATCACAGGATTGAAAGATTCGCGTTATTGACAAACTATGCATCTTGCACTTCGAATGCATCACTGTACATGCGCGAACTACGCTCACATTTGTTCAAAATGTTTGCCGGCTAATATAAGAAGTATTATAATACCAGGCCAATGTTGAAGACGACTTGCAGTCCGCTGGTTATCGACACAATTAACACAAAACATTATACCTATTTTTAACTCCGTATTGAACAAGCACATGATATATTATGTATTCGATACAATTTCTATTTTCCACATTCTATTTTCAAAATGGTTACGGGACATGGCGCGAAATCGACTAAATTAATACTCCATTTGTACACGAGCCCGCATACCTACTCGTAACTAACTATTCTAAGTAATTTAAAAATCGAATTCGTTTTAGTTTTTAACAAAAAGCAACATCCCGCATCAGGATCCACTCTAAACTGATTCGGATACACACACAAAACTAGCCGTTGGTGACCTAAATAGCGATTCAGAAAAAATATAATGAAATAAAAACCGGTTTATCAATACTTTGTCTTTTGTAGTTGACAAAAGATTTATACAGGCCGCGGATGCTGCGTCCGTCGCGGTTTTCATGCGTATTAAAAAAAGGAGAATTAAAAAAAAACAGGTTTTAAAATTGTGAATGAGCTTTTGTTCCGTGATCGGTTATTTTGATTTATTCGATTTTTAGTACGCGCAGTGTACGGGAAATAAAAAGAAGACGGCCGCGTTCAACAGGTACTGGCGAGATCAAAAGTGGTAGTCGTTTTGAACTTTTATATTTAATTTTATTGGCGTTTTCACTATTGACTGTACATTCACATACTTAGAATGTTAGTTGAATAGATACATTTTTATTTGCTAAAATAAAGAGGTACATGTAAATTATTAACAATATAACTTTAAAAACACAGAACATTATTTGTTACATTTTTTTATACTGCTTAAGAGTTACACACACATACACGGTCCGCCAAATGGTAAGTGGTTACAGTAGATTTTGGACGCTTGCAATACCTAGAGCACCACTCGCAATAATACAATTTTGCGTAGGTAAGTATATTTTATTATACTTCTCCTTGTATTTATTAATGCTAAATAATTATAATCTACAATAAAACACTCACGTAAAATCAGAACACAGAACATAATATTTTTTTTATTCTATTTATTCTTCAAAATATTCAGTAATACATTTAGAAAAAAAATTGTTAACATGTTCTTAAAAACATAGAAAAGTAAAACACTCCGCGTTAAACTTGACTCAGATAATATAATTATATATTATTATAATAGATATGTATACATTATTTTCATTTTAAATTTGGAAACAGTCATTAGTTACTATAGTTTTTTACAAACATCTATTAACAATAAAGCAGTACTTATATTAAAGATAACATTATAGAAAGACAAGGAGCCCCAAAAACTAGATTTAATGAACATGTAGACTTACAAATTGAAAAAATCTCATTATCATCTCTGTTCTCGTGGGAATGTACTCGCAGGCGAAGCAGTGGGCCGAAGCTAGTGATTTCATAATTTATACTCTCATGCAAAATTATTATACTACAAATGGCTGTAAAACTACGGTATTTCGAAAAGTAGGTATAATACAAAACAATTTTGTACTTATATGTATCCGAACACGATTTTTATTGTTGGCAGGGGTGTCAATCTCAACTACCAATGTTTGTGCTTGTACAAAAGCGCGGCAAATAAATGACTAATATTTGTTATCTGTTACACTTTACTTTGATTCCAACTACGTATTTGACATTGTCGAAAATTTGATTTTATCGTATTGAGTTTTATCGATTTATTTTTAAGTTTTTCTTTTTATTTCGATTTCTTTATACTAGCTAAGAGGCAAACGAGCATACGAACTGTCTGATGGTAAGCAGTTACCGTAGGTAGGTACTTGCATTACCATTATAAAGACATCATCGTTCGGCCACTAGCGTAATTTTAAAATGTTTTATTTGTGGTGTTCCACGCAAATTGCCGAATATTCTAGATATACGATTATGGTACCTTGAAAATTTGCGAAACACTGTTTTAGAGGATACTCTAGACGAGACTACACAGATACGTAACAATATTATATATCTATACACCTTCGTCATTTCACCCTGACTGGTTTTATTGACATGTATTCCTTTTACTCGATTACCTTTTGTAAAAACATGGCGGGTAGTGTACCTGTCACTTGCAAGCGCCATTTCTAAATGTGCACTATGGTTATGAAACGAATAGAGGTTTCTACTAAGTTGCCTATTGTTTATGGTTGGATTTGAATGAGGTATTAACTATATGGAACTTGTTTACTGTTAGTTAATTGAAAGTTAGTTGCGACAACGCGGTAGAACTAGCGGAGATGGCAGGCAGGAATTTAAATAATGGAAACCCTAAAATTCGTATCTATTTACTACATATAGATACGAGCTAGGATCGAAAATGAATCGCTATTTTATATGAGGAACGTAATGGTACAGTTTTCGTCTCATGGTCACACTAGCTTTACTCTGGTACATCATTCTTAAAAAGATAGATGAAATTGTAGACCTTTTATCTAATTACATTATAGGTATCTTAGATTTAATATTATGAGTAACTACGCTATCATAATTTAAAGTTTGACTGCCCTGTTGGTCAGGTTCAGGATCAGGTTGGTAGTGGTTAGTGACTCTGACTGCTAAGCTGGAGGTGGTGGGTTCGACTCCCACCCGGGACAAAAGTTTGTGTGATCCATAAAAGTTTGTTCCGAGTTTGAGTGTAATTTGTAACCGTGAATTGTACGTTTGTAAAGTCCCCCGTGACACAGGGCTTGTTCCCTAGTGCGGGAGTTGTCTTTAAAAAACATTATTTACCTACAAACAAAAAACATCTGTGACATTAAAAAGGTGCGAATCAATGCAAATTGTAATCCATGGAATCAACCGATCGGTCAATTAACGCACTGAAAATAAAATGAATTTTATTTTTATTGAAAATGAACACTCATTTTAAACAGTGTTTACGAAAAAAGCAGAATAAAGTTAATAAAGTTGTGAAATATTCTTGTATTTAAACGATTAAAATAAACTTATTTACTTTTAATAATTTTATTTTTCGAACGTAAATTAATTCCTTTACGTAATAGTGTAAAATGATTTTATGTGCAGGCGAAATTTAAACACAAAAGAATTTATCTGTGAAAAGATTCAATGTTTAAAAATATAATTTGTTCCGAATTCGAAAATGTCAATGCCTGGTTTACTTAATTTATGCTAAGTACTAAAATATAATTTAGGTATGCGTTTTGAAAGAAACGTTTTCCTATCGCAGGGATACTCCATCTTAGAGCCGCGGTGTAAAAAAATGGGTCGGCAACATGCAAGTGATACCTCTGGTATTGCAGGCGTCTACAGACGGTAACTGCCTAATATCAGGCGTGCCGTATGCTTGTTTGCCACTCAATATCAATTTCGAAATTATACCTATTTAAAGTAATAATAACTCGGGGCAACTCACACACAACGCAGACCCGATTCTAAACGAGCGTGTACCATGGCAACCATACAACTGGTAAACATACCTACTTATATAATTATATAATAAATAAATAATAAAAATATGTCTTGGGTCCCACCATACAGGCAGTGTCACTAACCACCTATCCAGTCAGAAAGCCGCCATTTTTTATTTTAATTACGTGAATAGTTAATTCACGTAATTAAAATAAAAGATGGCGGCATTTTTAAGAAAATAAATATCAATTACGAAATTCAAAGTATTATCCCACCGCTGTGTTGTCGAGACCGGTCCAGCAGCTGTGTCCGATCTGTTTGTTTGTTATTCTAATAAGCTATTGTACTCGCTCTCCATATTTCTGTGTCCAGTTTCAATAGATATTAGTGAATGGACATTAGATACTGGTTATAACCGTACAACGCGAATGGGACGATTTTGGTCTAATAATTTTATTGTAATTCTTATTAGTGAAGCGTTTAACAATTTAAATAGGTAATGGTTTACTTTTTCTTAACCGAATTCATAAAAGGATGAAGGCTCTCAATTCATCGGCATCTATTAATGTATGTTTCCCGATTATTGAATTAAATAGAAATAATAACAGCTCATATATTATATCCCACTGCTGGATATGGATTTGAGAGCTAAGAAGGTCTTAGTCTTAGGCCTGATAACACAAACGCCTATGGGACTTGGTGAATCAATGAATATAATCAATGATATTAGTAAGAAAAACGTAAGCATTTAAATAATTATCGCACTAGCACTAACGGCAACAGCGTCCGCGTGGACGCTGTTGCCGTTAACAGAAGCTAAGTTGCTTCATTTCATTTATTAAATTCAAATTTCTTAAATTCATCATACTGTATAAACAATAAAAAATTAGTAGCTGGAACCTTCCGTTAAGCAAAACAATGTCTGTTTAGGAAGGCTCCGCTCTTCCATAAGCTAATACTTAGACTTAAAATTAATTTTAAATTTAGCTTAAAATTGATTTTATTTGTTACTAAAAAAAAAAGTTATAAGTTTTACATCACTTTATCACTATCTCTTTCGGTATCATTACGTTCCATACCTATTATCTATCGCATTCATACTGGAAATGTAAGCAAGTACGATACGTGCCACAGACAAGCGCTTTTAGCAATGCTGAAAATTGCAGAAATAATGTTTCTAGCAATAACTAGGTAGTTATTAAAAAACTGTACGAGTATGTAGGCTACCTAACTACTTAGGTACTTACAAATATAAGTTATTTCATAATTGCGATGAATACTATTATTGCTGTCAAAAAAATGTGGAAAAATTAAAGTTCGTTTTTAGGTAAAGCAAAATTATTATAGTAATAGCAGTCCTCAATACATACATGTAAACACAATACAATAATAAGATAGTTTTGTCTACTCGACGCCAGAGGGTGCTCTTAGACATAAGTAAGTTGTAGCGCCACTAGTGGCGATTAGCTAAACTAACTTGCTTGCAGCGCTACTAGGTGTGTAATAGCAGTAACATTAATTATATCTACTGCATACTAGATGGCGTAACTAGTAGTAATATTGTGACTATAATTTAAACATGAATGTAGACTGCTTGCAGGTTTTGTATTAATTTATAAATGAAAATATATACATAGGGAATAAATAAAGTATTAAGCATATCAATAATAGTAAAATAAAGGTTAGGTAAGTGCCGTAAATTACTTTAATCATGTAGTTATTTATCTAAGTACTAATCTTTGCAGCTTTAATAAATGGTAGTAAATTAAGAATGCGAATAACATAATAACAAATATTTTCTTGTAAATATTATAACAGTATCATTCAAAGTAGTTTAAACTAGCCAATCACAATTTACAGCCTAGGTATTTGAAGTAAACAGCATTCAATCTTCCACAGCGTTGGCAACTGCTGTTCCTTTGAAAAACACAATTTTTCGCGCCAACGGAGCGTTCTAAAGAAAATTACCGAACGGGCCTGTCCAAAATACCTCGGCAAACATGTTTTTTACTGTTCATTTAACATAAATTAATCATTATTACTGTGTATTAAAGTTTATTTTCGTTTGAAAATATTTATTAGTTTTATATAAATTATTTTGTAGTAAGTATGTAGGTTTTATCTGAGCAGGCCATGACCTGCTAAACACTAATGTGGTTAACGGGCCCTTATTAAGGTTAATTTTCAGTTAGTAAGCTTTTAGTGGCGGGTGCTGATAAAAACTAATACGCGTTTGTCAATAGCTTTCGTTTAATTTGAAGTTATTTTATAATTAAATGTTGTCTATGCCTAGGCTTTACCATAGATTAATTTAGAGTAGATCTACATATTTTTCTATTTTAAAGTCTCTTCTATTTATTTAGTTTTTATCGTTTAAGAATTGAATAATTAAGTAGGCCTTCTTTACAATGTTTAAAACAAAGTCGCTCCTATTGTTTGTACGCTTAGATCTCTTAAACCACGCAGCAGTTTTTAGCAATAGATACAGTGATAGTAAAGGATATCACCTACCGATATTTTTCGCAAGTGCCGTTAGTGGAACATATCGATATAAAAATATCGGTAGGTGCCCAATGTGGAATACCTTAGGTGCCATTCACTCAGGTGCCATTAAAACGGGTGCCCAATGTGGAATACTTCAATTTTAGTTATATGTATATTGAAGCTAAATAGGTACTTTACTTTTTCACATGATAATTCGTATAAAAAGGCATACTTACTTACTTACTGATTTAGGTAACTACATTTGTTACAATCTTTTTTCATAACTATATTTTATAACTATAACATTTTTCATGCATATTCTTTGTTTCAGGGTACTCTTAACCTGGCCTTTAGGCGATCGTGAATGTATTTTCAGTGTGTTGTTGTAGTAGTAGGTACTACACAAAGTTTTCTGTTTCTACATAATACAAAGATACGTAGATACTTTTAGGCAATTTGAGAAGACACACACCCGCGTTACGCTGCATGGTGCGCTGCAGTGTACCAATCGCCTTAGTTAAAAATCTATACTAATATTATAAAGCTGAAGAGGTTGTTTGATTGTTTGGTTGAACGCGCTAATCTCAGAAAGTACTGGTTCGATTAGAAAAACTCTTCTTTTGTTGAATAGTGCATTTATCCAGGAAGGTTATAGGCTATATAACATCACGCTATGATCAATAGGAGCGGAGTAGTGAGATATGTTACAAAAGCGGGCGACCCCTAGTATGTTATAATGATTGATTATAAAACAAGTAAACCCAAATATGTCGACACTAGCGCCACCGCCATAAGACTTATTTGAGGAAAGTATTCTAAGAGGTGAAATTTTCACTCCTTCCAAATAGCCCCGCTCGCAATTCGCAAATAAGGAAGGGTACACATATAATGAAGAATGAACAGCGTGTTATAAACATCCCGGTATTATTAGCATAATGACAACAGAGACGGAAGATGGCGACATTAATCAGAGGGGGGTCGAGAGAACAAACTTTGGAAGTTTATACGACGCGCGACGAGCAGCTGAGGGGTTCCAAATTGTTATATTTAGAACAATTATCCTTTCAAAATAAGATTTTTTTTAGGTTTTGAGGAAGTCTAAGGTTAAGAAAGGATGCCGCGGTTAGTCTTTCTTCTTCGTGCCTCTGAAAGTTTGTAAAGTCATATGTCTGGCGCCTGATCTCTCTCCGGTTGTGTGGAATTGCTATCCCATTTGACTATGACAATGAAGGAATAGAGACCTACCTAATAAGTACCGCGAAGTTGGATAATTTCCGTTAAGATTCCAAAATCAAACGCAGCCTTTACTAAAAATCCAACCAAAGAGTTCTATTATCTATCTTTTTTTTTACTTGGACATAAGTCCAATTTTATTTTTCTACATAAATAAGTAACGCTATCGCTAGAAAATTCGAATTGACAGATTTAATTTTCAAACTTAAAAGAATGTCAAATATTTAAATTAAACTGATAATATAATACCTAAGTCAAGAATTTATATTATATACAAAGAATAAGTGAGACATTCTAATAAAAAATGTATCTGACATTAGAAGCACTTTGAATTAAGAATAAAAATTTTAAAGAATACTTTTGAATAATAGAACTCCATCTGATATGAAATAGGGCTGTGAAAAAAGTAAGATAATAAGTTGCGAGATGGGGCGAGGTAATAGGGTTGAAACACCGAGGAGTTTTCACACTTACGAGGTTATTTTGTCCCAACTTTTTTTCCACATTGGTCTCGATGCTGGCCGCACCGGTGTTTTCCTTTGCCATAGTTAAGTGTTTAAGCGGCGGCCATTTGTATAAAGCTCTTGAATCGACTTATTTATTCTTGTATCGTAAAAGTTAATGTTTTAGTTGGAATTGAGTTTCTTATTAGATTCTATTGGAAAATGCACTCAACTTTTGCGTGAATTATTAGTTTTTGGCTAAAATTGAGACATATATTTTATATAAAATATTTTAGTAGTTTTCTAAAATAATTTATTAGGTATAATACTCAGACTAATAGAATAAGATAGACGGAGCGTGTAGAACTCGCGCGTGAAGCCGCCAAAAGTCATACTAAATAGCAATGTCATACGTTTTCGTTTTCGCACGCAGTCGATTTGAGCCGCTCTGAAGTATTTTTACAACGTTTTACTACACAATACGGCATTATAATAATATTTTGTCAAAACGTGTTTAGACGTGCGTACTCACTAGCGGCTCAAATTGACTGCGCGCGAAAACGAAAACGTATGACATTGCTATTTAGTATGACTTTTGGCGGCTTCACGCGCGAGTTCTACACGCTCCGTCTTTCTTATTCTATTAGTCTGAGGTATAATAGTGTCTTAGTTAATAACGAAAAAAACTATTATTATTATTATCCATAATAATATATATATAGGCATAATGCTTTATAAACACATTATTTAAACAATATACCTACCTATTAAGTTGCCGCTAAATCTGATATCAAACACAAAAGTAAATGTGGTACTACTTGAGTGATAAAACAGTAATAAGGATTTAACGGTCCATCTACAGATACCAAAACTATACAATAACGGATACCTCACAAAAGATAACCCAAACACGCCTGTATTGATAGAGGCCCGAAATTTAATATGAAATATTTCAATACGAACACATACAAACGTGGACGCACACACACCCATGTGTACAATACATTAACTAAAGTAAAACTAAACTCACACACGGGTAAAAACTACACAAATACATTGAAGCGTAAGAGGGGTGTCTTTGTTACACATTAAGGAAGAAGGGCATGAAGACGGGGGGTTGGGGGTAGGGGCTTGGGGCGGTCGGGGGTTGGGGCCCCACCCCGGGCTGTTTTGTATTCAGTCCGGTCGTCCGTTTACGATTTCGCGCGGGACACTTGGAGATTTCTATTGCGTTGCGTCACAACGCGACAATTCGGTATTTCTTTATTAGAATTGTGGTTGGCTCGCTTTGTTGCCTGGGGGACCATTTGCATCGTTCTACAGAGTTAATCTTTTGTATTGTACGTGTCTAATTCTATTTTATCTTGAGATTTGAGTGTTGATATTACTAATAAAATTGTATCAGAAAGCTAATTCTACTAATATTCTTAAATATTAAAGCAATGTGGAAAAGACAAGCCCGGAGCAGGATTCGAACCTGCGCCTCTCGGGTTCCGGCCCAGCGCACTACCAACTGTGCCATCCGAGCTCCTACTCCGGAGTTCGAATTTGTCCACCGCTTGTTTTCGTCTTAGATTGACGTCAGCTTCATTCAAACGTTAGCCGTTACAGGTCTATAAACACAACATCTGCCAAATAATGATATTAAAGAATTAAACCACTGTATTATTAAATATTTTTAGCATTTTTGCTATGCAATCAGATCGAAGAATGGAAGAATGTTTGTCACTTCATCACGCAAAAAATATTGACCTGTTTTTAACGAAAACAAGTATGGTCTGTTTTATTTAAAACAACACTCACGCTGGCGGAGCCGTAGGCAAAAGCAAATACTACAGAGAAAAACCTAACTAATCAAACTTTTTTAAGACATACCTTAAAAAACAATGGCTGCAACTAAATTAAGATTGGCATAAAATAAAACCTAATTTAAGTAACATGACGAAAGAAAAAGCTAATAGAAACCAATAAAAGAGCATTTCAAACCGTAGCGCTAAAGACTAATTTGAAAAAAGAACAAAAATAAAATTCGAGAGTAAAAATAATAAAAGTAGCATTAATGTTGGACTGGACCTTATAAGAAGACAATTTTATGCAAATCTTTTTCCGCTACTTTAGCATTCGAGGAACAAACGTGAACTAGGGTTGTACGTAATGACTATTATTTTCTAATATTATAACTTCAAAAATGTTATCAATTCCTTCCTCCGTTAATTCGTTTTTGGAGTGTTTATTTTAATGACTTGGTTAAAAGATATATTTTATACCATTACCTGCTTAACAGCAGCTTGTGTAGGTATTTAGGGATTAAGAATATAATGTTACCATATATTATGTAAAAATAAATATAATCTAAGTTGACATTTTTTTTACTTTTGACATCCTACTATAATATTGTATTGTAATATAGTGTGTGTGTATGTATAGATGTTTGTTACTCCTTTACCTAAAACTACCGGACGGATTTTGATGAAATTTTACGATGTTATAGCTTATACACGAGAATGACACATGAACATGAAAAAATATAATAAACATAAGAAAATTAACGCGGCATGGGCAATTTTGACATAAATAAAATATAAATACTATTTATTTATATTTTATTTATGTCAAAATACACAACATACGTTGTCCAACACTCAATTCAAAAAATCGTCCAATTGTGAAACCATTGACTGAAATACACACATAAACAACATTTTCGTAAAATCGACCCAGCCGTTCAGGAGGACTTAAGTAAAACACACCTACAGAAAAATTACTTAGTTTTTTTTGATTATATTAAATAAAATAAAAAAATATCTGTTACAAGGTTACTTTTTCTTCTATATATGTCATATTTTAATCATTAATGAAGTGTTTGTAATGTAAAATCTAAATTATTACAAACAACTTGCATTTAAAGCCGAAATTGGTAGCGTCTTTTAACAAAATTAAAAGCTTACCAGAGTACATCTACCTACGTTCATTAAAAGGTTCGTTGAAGTACTTAATTGATATTTAAGCCGCATGTGAAACTGCTAAGTTATTTTCTGAATCACTTTAAGTTAGGCATTGACGAGGTCTATCTCTGAACGAATTTAATTTTATATAAGCTTGTTCTCGGTTCTAAATTACTAAAATGAAATATAAATTGAATTTTAGTTGAATATGAAAATAAGAACTGTCAAAGGAGTTAAAATGGAATTTAAACACATCTATTATTAGGTAACTCTTTAATGTATAATTTTCACAAATAAAGATTAAAATTACTTTTTAACCAAAACAGGTGGTTTTCTGTTTGTCAATGATTCAATTTGGATGTTTTTTTTCAAAATGTAATTGGTGTTCAATAAAGAGTTTTCTATCTATCTATTTTTTTGTAATAATATTATTAATGGTGTACAATAAAGTATATAATAAATAAATAAATAACGTACGTAACGTATTATCGCGATAATAACCGACATCCGACTCCGGCCGCGTAGTCCCTGTAACCGGACAGCATTTATTTTGTCTATGTATTAAACCACAGATGTAAAAAATCAAAGAAATAAGTGACAACCCTAATCTGGGAATATACAGAAAATAATTTTTGTGTAGTCTAAAGCGACTCACTCGTGCCGGACGGTGCAGCGGTGCCGCGCGTCGAGTAAGCGACTGGTTTATTTTTAAAAGACATTTTTGCGGCCGGCGTTCTTTATATGAATCTTAGTTTTTAATGTTTTATTACATGCCAGTTATATTAAGGTTAGTCTTTGTTTTCCTAGTAAGTAACTGTTCCTTTCAATATTTACTACGCTAAGGGAACAGTTTATGGTATTTGTCACTATTGATAATCTAAATTGTAATTCGCAAGAAAGACCGCCTATTGTACAATTATTACACCTTCATATATGTAGGTATTAGGAATACATATATTATTCGAACATATTTTTCTACATTCTAAAGTAAAATAAAGTAAATGTAAGTAATATAAAAAATCGTTGGATATATGATTGAAAATCACTGTTACGTAAAATAATTGCAGCAAATCGAAACTATTTTTCAAAGGAATTTTATTTTAATAAAAGGCAAAATAAAATTGACGGAAATAAAGAAAACTGTATTGTCATAATTATTTTTATCAAATTTAAATTTAGAATTTTAGAATAAGAAGCCGCCGTCGTTATTTCTTACTTATGTACAAATCTTTAATCAAATATGGCTATATAAAATAAACAAAACAAATGATGAAATAAAAGAATAAAACATAATTTGAAAGATTCACAATTTCTGGTCACGTCCTTTGAACAGCGTTTATATGTTCGGTATGAGAATTAAAGAAGTGCAGTGTACAAGGGTCGCATACTAATAACATTAAAAACACCCTGGCTCTCAATAGACTCGCCAATGCCTTTTATTAAAAAAGACTTAATATGAGAACGAAATATTAAATTTAATAGATGTCAGTAGGCTTAATAAAACGTTGTCGTTGCCGTATTTAAAAAAAAAGACAAATTAGAATTTAAATTGTCATTTTGAATTTAGAATAAAAACATGCTATATTATTATTTGTGGTCGTCTTTTATTCTTTCGGAAAATAGTCCACACTGAATATGTCTATTACGATTTTCTATGTTTGTTATTCTTTTGCATTGAATTAAATTAATTATTATAAGTACGTATAATATTATTACTACTTGACATTGGTAGAATAGTAAGTGTTGTTGAGCTAATTGCCATCAACAATTTTCATTATTTTTTCCATACAAAGCTTTAAGTTATTATACCATAGTGAAAGGAAAAATCTATTTCTATTCCTTATACTATGACTTTCCCTGCCCTATACTTTCAGTGCTTTCCACGATGACTTCTGGAATAATGCTTATTATACCCGGAAAAAAAACAAAACACTGTTTCCGATGGATCAGAAACACGGGCATAGCCGCTTGCTGAAACTAGTATTATTATAATCATGCAATTCGATAGTTTGAAAGTTAATACTTAATATGTAATCAATAAGGTCTAGAATCAAACACACGATACAAAACATAGAAGTAAACAAGAGATAACCGTTTGGTCTAATGAAAAGCACTGCTAGTTGATTGCGACCCCTTAACTGTCTTAAAGTTGAGGAAACACACACATACAAAACAACTAACCAACATACAAGCGGCCAGTATAACTTGACATGCACACCCCCCTTAATAAGGACGGTGGCCGAAGAGGAAACAACGCGCGATGAACTTTGAAAGTTCTTGTTATAGTGGCCGGGTGGGGAAGCAAGGAACGTAAGAAGAAACACCCCGCGGGGTACCGCAGCAAACTGTGTCCATCATGCATTTTTGTTTAGCGATTGTTATGCAATTGTTACTTTAAAATATTTTTATATGATTAGTTTATTTTGTTTCTTATTCTTTATTTAAAAGCAAAACTGTGCTGGTGCTGCTGCTGCATCCGCGGAGACTCTCAAGCGGCGCAAATACAATAATCTCATCGGAGATTATGTGTTTGAGCCGTTTGGAGTCGAAACGCTTGGGCCGTGGGGTGCAAGTGCTCGCAGTCTTTTTAAAGATTTGTCGAAGCGTTTAATCGAGGCTTCACGTGACCAGAGGGCTGGCTTATTTTTGGCTCAAAGAATAAGCATTGCCATTCAACGTGGCAATGCTGCCAGTCTTTTGGGCACGTTTCCAGCAGACGTCGATGCGGAGAAATTTTATGACGCCTATTAAGCAGTCCCTCCCGTTTTTCGTGTATTTTCTATGTATATAATTGTATTGTATATATCTTTTCCTTTTTTTAAGAATTGTAAATATATTAGGTATATTGTATATATAGAAATATGTAATAATGCCAATTAAATAAAACAAAAAAGCAAAACTTACACAATAAATTGTTACATGTATACGGTCCGCCTGATGTTAAACAGTTACCGTAGCCTATGGACGTTCGCAATATCAGAGGTATCACCTGCGTATTGCCGACCCATTTCTTACGCCAGCGCTTAACGATTAAATATCCCTGGGGTAGCAAAACGTTTTTTTTTAAACGCATCCATAAAAGAGCGCTGTAGACCTGTACTCACACACAGGAACTCAATTAGAGTAGAGTAGTTATTTGGCTGTGGTCTTCTGTAAGGATGCCCAATCGGGTTTGCTCGCTAGTATAGTGCCCTACCTCTCTTTACTGCTTGTAATACTTATAGAAAGAAAACAAGATATGCACACTTCTCTAACAGTGGTTGTTTTAAATAATGATAAATTTGATAAGAGATAACTTCGTAGCGTCTACGTTGTGCTACGAACTTCGTAGCATAAAGGCAATTAATTGTAGACTGTAGTTGTAGTCTTCTGTAGTCTTTTCTCTCGAGATTTTTGACACTATATAAGCTAGCAATTACTTAAGTGGCAAACAAGCATACGGCACGCATGATGTTAGCAGTTACCGTAGCCTGTGGTCGCTAGCAATAACAGAGTTATCACCAGAGCTTTAAGATGGAGTATCCATCAGGGATACTCCATAGAAAAACGTTTCTATGCAAAACGCATTCCTTAATGAGCGCTGGTGCCCTGACTCTGTCAAGATTTAGAAACTAGTTGCTGATTTTATAAACTCATTGCTAGTTAGATTTTCGATATAACTAGCAACTAACTCTTCGTTTCTAGCAATCAATTGCTTTTCAACGATAAAGGCATAGCTCTAGAAGGAAGGAGCCTTAAAGTGTATGGTATCGATCGCCACCCACTGTCCACTTCTTAGCATCAGTTTGTGGTGGCCATTCATTATGGCAGGCTATATACGAAAATGTTTAATTAATATACATAATATATCATCCCCTGAAGGTGAAGAAAGTTAGGGCAGTATACAAGTAAGTTAGCCCAACTGGGGAAGAACCTCCACCTTACAGAAGACCACAGCCAAATAACTACATACAGCGGTATAGTTGTGTTCCTGTGTGTGAGTATAGGTCTCCAAAGCGTTTTTATTAAATCGTTTTCCTATACCAAGCATATGGGTCCGGCAACACGCAAGTATTATAAGCGTCCATAGACTACGGTAACGCTGTTTATCATCAGGCATGCCGTATGCTTGTTTGCCACCAAGTAGTATAAAAAAAATTGCCCACAATGATGACATGTTTATAGCTAAAGTGCTTATTTAAAGAAACCGTTTATTTAAATAATGATTGACATTGGGTTATCCGAAACAAAAATCTCTGTGCTGGCTGGATAGACCAAGTCTCTCCTGCCATAAAAACAAAAAAAAAAGAATTTTTCAAATCGGACTAGTTCCAAACATTAGCGCGTTCTAAAAAAACAATAAACAAATTATTTTTTTATCTGTACTTAATTTCAAATGCACTTACTTTTTAGCTGAGAATACCTTCTCCTATTTACATTATGTATGAAGTTTTAATAACTATAAAAAATAAATATACCTATTATTTTAGTATAGATTATTTTTTTGTAAAGAAAGTCTAACAGCCTTACAAATAAAAAATTGTTATGTCACATTTATTTCATTCTTATACGAGGTATAGTTATACGAGTTATAAATTAAGAATAAGTCAAAAATATTTTTTAACAAATAAAGCAGGTATTACTTTCGTATAACTATTTATCCGTTATGTCAAATTGCACGATTTGGCAACAGCACCACCAAAGAGAAACTTCATAAAAAAACATATTTTGTCTATGACAACTGAATCTATTTGTCAACAAAACTTTTTTCGACAGTTTTAAATTTTTTAATCTCATTAAAATTTTCCATAACATGAAGATGTTCGTTTATAGTATGTAGTAGAGAGGCCAATGCATTAAAAAAAAGTTTTCGTAGGACTGAAAAGGTTTATAGCGACAAGTGGTATCGTTGGAATCGGCATGGTCTGATGATACTCAAACTGCTTGTTGTCGCTTTCTAAAGTGGTGGAGGGGGTAGCTATGACGTCATTTGTGACGTCTCTCCTGGTTTTAGATTTTGTCGATTATTGCGGTAACTATTCATCCGATTTAAACAATATGGGTATCAAATGACAGGTAAATAAATTTCTAACAAAACATGCAAAGCAACTTTTTTTGTAGGTATTATATTTTCAAAGATATTTTATAAAAAACGGCAAAAATGCCGTTTTTTTCTGAACATAAAATGTTTGGTGCGCAATAAACCTAATTAATATAATTATTAGACCAACACTTGGTCAGTAAAAAAAATTGCTATATTATCGAAGTGTACAATAAACTTTGAATTTTCTAAATTGCTATAAAAACAACAAAGTTATGACGAAATTAAACGCCACCTCCCAGCGCAAAGACGCGAGCCGGCGAGTTGTTTCAGCGTCAGACTCTTATAAGCGATGATTCTGATGATACGTACTTACGTACATTTGCCAAATCATTGCCTATGTTAATGTAAATTTCAGTAAGTCATGGATTTATGTATTGAAAATTAGTTGATTTTATTTTATGTGTTAAAAATCAACACAGGTACAATAGGCAAACTTAATGTCAATAACATTTTCTACCAGTCAATCTTAGATTGTGCATAGATAATAATAAAATCTATGCAAGTGTTGTAAAAAGAACTTATAGCAATAATGCTAAAAATATGTATTTAAATCATTTAGGTACGTACTAACATATTTAACGCATATAGACCGAAAACGCTCATTGAGCGACAAAAATAATTGTGTGTTCATTTACGCTCTAACTCTGTCGTGAAAAGGTTGCATTGACTATAAGACATTATAGGTTTTCTATATTGCCATATCGCGTTGTGGTCATATACAATAATAATATTTAAGATAATATACCTATGAACTTCGCTATGTGGTCTTTCTGTGTTTGCCACTATACGTCATGAGTGTTTTAATTAAACCAATAACACGAATGTCGCGATGTGAATGTTTTTCAGTTACCGCAACCAATTGTGATCTGTTTTGTTTTTACTTATTGAGCGTTTTCGGTCCTTTAGCGAAACATTTATTTTATTACAAACTTAACAACTATCATTTGTACATAACATACTAGCTTCGCGGTGCCGGCGTGTAAGAATACCACCACTCCTAATCATCTCGAGGGTTTCACAAAAGGGGAAGGATCATGATGCTCTATAGGTATGGGGGGCAGCAGCGCCATCTTCAACTATATTACCTATCTAAGATCAAAATGCGGTCATCAATCTACATTTCAGGCATGGTGATTATTCGCAAAACCCCGTTAACGACAGACACAACACTACCACGGCCTCTAGTCACCGATAGCCCCGCTAATCCTAGCTACGGTAGTGATCAAGGGTACGGCAGGGCAGGGAATATTAAAAATCCTCGACAGAGAACCGACTACCATCCCCAACAAGGACTGGTTGATGAGTTGGGAGAAAAACTAGATTAAAATATAGTTGGACTATCTGAAGTCCTTGAGCAGGACTCGATACTACTTGAATCTTGTTCTACTACCGGGAGGACAACTGTCCCTAGGTGATATCGGGTTTATCGTCCACAAGTCCATCATAAACAACTCCTTACCATCAGGCGGGATCCGTATGCTGTTTAGATAAGCAAGTAACGCCAAGACCATCGAAAATGTTTCGACTAGGGTAGTGTATCTTGTGCTTAAACACCAACAGGTATTCACTGAATTCACGATGACGAATTTCAGGAATATATTGGCTAATATAACTATACAATACAATTTTATTATATGAATAGTTATAAAAATGAAAGTAATTTAACCTAAACTACCGCGAATTATTAATTATTCACAAATTTATATGTAGGAGACAAAGATTAGCAGACTTAATGGAAAATTTTTGAATTTAATGAAAAAGCCTTTATTTCATGAATTCGAAGCCACAAGCGACTTTATCCTGTCATTGAACAAGCAAATATTATGGTGATGTATCTGTTATCAATGGGGTAAGAGGCACACTAAATATTAACTAGACCTTAAAAAAGTCGGTTGATGAAGTCTAGGTACCTACGTGTTGTAAATGTTCAGCTCTGGTAAGTCCACAATCACTTTTAATGCCTAGAAAACCATATATAAATGACGGGTTTTCAGGACAATCCCACCCACATGCCCACTGCTGTGGCTACTGTGAGCCAGGATAAACTGCGGAGTAACCAACTGATTCACCGAGTTTTGACACTCGTGCGTCCCGTGGACAACTAAACCTACTGTTTTGGATCCCGCAACGAATTTAATCAGAAGTAAATAGGAGGAGTTAGAAAGAAAAGTTTCCACTTCCCTCCACGGAGGACCTTAAACTACGGGACCTATGGGAGCTAAGTTTGATTGCTATAATATGTATGGCAGAAACGTTTAAATGCACGGAAATTCCCTCCAGATGAGACTAAATCCCCATAGTAGGCCACTCCAGACGATACATGTAAGCTGTTCAACATAATAGTACGATCATTATGCCAAAGACTACACTCCCAGAGTATGTGATGAGCAGACTGCTCCTGATCGGCGCCAGGTGTTGAGCATTGACAGTTCGGCGAATCAACTAGCTTAAATGAGTATAACTTGCTCCGAAAGTTACCATGACCCGTAAGAAACTGAGCGACACTGTGGATCAATCTCCCCAACCTTCAAATGACGGGTTGGCAGTTAAGTGGTTGTAGTAAAGCTTTTAGAAAAAATATCTTAGCTCAAACTCTCAATTTATGAAGGTTTAGCTCCAAATGAGAACCCCGTATTTCAAGTCTTTCAGAAGCTTTTTAATTCCGTAATCGTCGAATGAACCTAGTCTAAAGTATGGAAGATATGGATAAGAGGAGTAGAGCATCATACTAGTGAGCAAGCCCAACTAGGGACGGACCTATACCTTACAGAAGATCATAACTAAATGACTACACACAGCGGTGTAGGTGTGTTCCTATCGTTTCGTCTATATACTATCGTTTTAACGAACGTTTTCCTATGCCAGAGAAATTGCATTATGAAACCCTGCTTAATTTTGGGTCAGCAACACGCTAGTGATACCTTTCGCATTGCAAGCGCCCTTAAGCTACGATTACTGCTTACCTTACGCTTGTTTGCCACCGTAGTTGTATAAATGTTGGTTCTTTTCTTTAAAAACCACACCGTAATAAAAACCTAGACCCATTTCGCTTCTTAACCATATCTACAAATTGTTCTCCCAGGGTTATCGTGATTAGTCAGTAATTCAGACTTTTAATATAAAAAAAAAAACAACTAACTTCACTGCATAAATCCATAAATTACTGAAATTTACATTAACACATGGTAATGATTAGACAAATGCATGTACGTACATAAATCATCGCTTGTAAGCGACTGACGCTGAAACAATGCGCCGGCACGCGTCTTTGAGCCCGGCATGGCGGCGTTTAATTTCGTCATTATTTTGTTGTTTTTAAAGCAATTTACAAAATTCGAAGTTTTTTGTACACTACGATAATGTAGCAATTTATTTACTGCCCAAATGTTGGTCTAATATTTATATTGATGAGGTATATTGCGCACCAAACATTTCGTGTTCGGAAAAAAAACGGCAAAAAAGTTACATTTTTTAAAATATCTTTAAAAATATAATACCTACAATAAAAGTTGCTTTGCATGTTTTGTTAGAAATTTAATTACCTGTCATTTGATATCCATATTGTTTAAATCGGATGAATAGTTACCGCAATAATCGACAAAATCTAAAACCAGGAGTGACGTCACAAATGACGTCATAGCTACCCCCTCCACCACTTTAGAAAGCGACAACAAGCAGTTTGAGTATCAGCAGACCATGCCGATTCCAACGATACCACTTGTCGTTATAAACCTTTTCAGTCCTACGAAAATCGTAAATAAGCGACTTTTTTACAATTGGCCTCTCTACTAATGTGGCATGTAAATGTCATCGATTTTTTTCTTTAATTTAGACTGCTGAGTCAAACCGTGAATGTCCACAGCATCTTCTTGCACTTGAAGGAACAAGGAACGAGTAGGTAGTTAAATTTGTGAAACTGATAGAACAGATTTAGTTACATGTGTGAATATCCAAATGTTTTTACCTGACGGGGACGTAACCCCATATCTCAAAGCAATCATCAATTGTAGAATAGAAGATAATCCGGGTGAATTACCTTCTATTTTCCATATTGAGATATCTATCAAATAATTTATCCAAAAACATCACACCACTTTTAGAAAACCGATATTTTATTTGACTTATCTTGCAGCCTGTATTAAAACAATGACGTTATTTACTTGTTCTACTTCTTCTATTGCTTTTAAATCCATTTCTTGTAACTAAATAAAATATAAAACACGTAAACAAGCCTGAAACGTGGTATTTTTATGATTATACCAGGTTTATACTAGGGTATGGGCGCGTATAACTTCGACATAACGATTGTATGGACAGAAGTGTCAACGCTATACTTGGTATAAGCTATACTTTGTTTATTTGTAGACATTTTGCTTATTCTCGAGTATAACTGTTATACCACGTTTATTTGTAAGGCTGTAAGGATACAAACCGCAAGCCTACGCACGGGTTCTCAGAGGACATTTATAAATGAAGAGAATTTCTTCTGTCTTCAAAATGTGTTACACTGAAAAACGATTTTGGACGAAACTTGACGACCCAAGTCCATTAAGAATATATTATATTATACTTAGGTATTTATTTATATGTATGTAAGATAAACGTGGTCCTTTAAAAAGAATTTTCACTTTCTCTAACCTTCCTTTTTTTTCGGTCAATTTTTAAATTTTTCTTTAATGACAAAGTGTCTTCAACTCAACTTTTTTTTTAAATCAAAATTTATTTAGGTTTCAATGTGGCATTTAGGAAGGTCAGAAATTATGAACGTCGTATAATATACAAGTGGCATAAACGGTAGTCGAATAGAATAGAAAGCAAATGGCTGGCAATATGTCGTAAATTTAAGAGTCGGTTAATTTACCTACGTCTAGTTAGCTGACAGACAGCCATTAGAAGAACTAACAGGCCACTTAGAGATTGCTTAAAATTTGCTTAGAGAAAATCATTATTGATGAATATTGAAACGTATTATATCATCAGCATCACGCGTTTTTCCATTATGAGTCTAGCAGTGTTCTTTTATACACACATTTTGCTACCTAAAATAATCCTTGCTAATATTATAAATGTGAAAGTTTGTGAGAATGGATGGAAGGATGGATATTTGTTACTCTTTCACGTAAAAACTACTGAACAGATCTGGATGAAATTTGGCACAGAGATAGATTATGGTTTGGAATAACACATAGGTTAGCAGCGATAACCGACATCCACGCGGGCGGAGCCGCGGGCAACAGCTAGTAATTAATAATAATAGCAACTCATATATGGCAGAAGGTGGAGGACCGGGTTCTGCGGCGTGAATTACAAGAGGCCTATAACCAGCAGTGGACTAAAACAAGCTGATTGGTTGATTGATTGAACCCAAATATGTCTGGACACGGGTCTATTAGGTCCAATCTAATAAAAAGCGAGCGTATTATTATATCCCGGTCACAAGTCTAGACGTATATTAATGAACAGACGGAGTAAGTACTAATGAAACGGTCATGATAAAATGTTCAGAATTTATTTAAAATTCGATTAAAGTCAATAAAACTAACAAAAATAACGACTTTTTTCTAAGCTGGGACGTGTATACCTATTACTCTATGTTCTGCCATGCAAACTTAACTGTTTTCAATTTTTCAAAAATAGAATCTCAATTCACATCATAAACAAACATTGAAGTATAGATAAAAATCTTATATATTTTTTAAAGCTCGCCGATGTGATGGCGCAAACGAGTGGTTATCATCGGCATCTCGAGTGGGTGATTAACTCGGTCGGTACACACATTAATCAAGTCGAGAATGTAAGGCGAGATCGGACGAAAGTGTACCGTGGTAACCCTGCGCTCTTATTCTAGTTAATTTCGTCTGTTCTGTTTTTAAATTTAAATACTTTGATTTCTCTTTTTTTGTTCTTATTCTAAATTGAACAATTTAATTTGATTTTCTGAAGCATTAAAGACACAAAAATAGATAATATTTACAATATGTTTAAACTTAAAAAACTAAAATTTTAAATTATCAAATATTTTTGCTTAATTTTTATAATGCGCGTTGGTGCGATCCGATTTTTGATATTGTTCAATGCCGATATATCTGACATTGAACAATATCAAAAACACAGCCAAGCCACTGCCTGCCATGAAATTAATGCTCTATTTAAACCTCGTTTGAAGAAGGACATGTCTTTGCACTCGGAAAACACTACAAACTCAAACTCAAAAAAAGTAATAATACAAATTATAAATATTTTAAATCTGCTTTGTGCATAAATTTTACTATTCTACTCTCGTTTTTAACGTAAAATTATGCCTTTAATTTATTATTTGAAAATTTCAGAATAGGGCCGTGTATCGGGTGTCATCCCTCGATCTCGCTAGGGTTGCCTCTCAGGTGTCGCTCGCCGTTAATAGGGTTGCACGTAATGTAAGATCGTTGTTTCTACATATCATCATTATCTATGATAAGTATCTTTGTAGAGCGTTATACCTACACGTCATAGTTTCATTTTGCTTTAGTATCTACATTATTTATATTTTCAAGAGAGGTAAGGCACCTAGCGAGCAAGCTCGACTGAGGAAGGACGTCCACCTTACAGAAGACCACAGCCATATAACTCACAATCTGCTCACAGCTTTGTAGTTTTGTTCCTGTGTCTCCAGTACTCATTTAGGGATACGTTTTGAAAGAAACGTGTTCCCATTCCATACCTCTGGTATTGCAAGCGCCGATGGTAACTGTTGCTTGTTTGCCACCCAAGTAATATATATATATTTTGTTATAAAGAAAAACATGCGGGGCAGTCTTTGGGGACTGCCGATAGAAGTGAAAACTAAATAACTTGTGAATTGTATCATCGAGCTATTAGATTTTTCTCATGGAAAGCGTTTGGTAACGATGACGCGAGTTTCATGATTTTTCCATAAAGTACTCCACGCGCTTAAAGAAGTTTCCACTTCTATTTTTGAATTAATTGCTCAACACGCATAAAGAAGTTTCCACTTCTATTTTTGAATTAAGTGCTCAACACGCATAAAAAAGTTTCTACTTCTATTTTTGAATTAAGTGCTCAACACGCATAAAGAAGTTTCCACTTCTATTTTTGAATTAAGTACTCAACGCGCCCAAAGAAGTTCCCACTTCTATTTTTGAATTAAGTGCTCAACGCGCCTAAAGAAATTTTTACTTGGTTTATCTGGATAGCATTCGGTAACAATGACGCGAGTTTCATGATTTTTGTCCACCCAAAAACTGCTCCACGCGCCTAAAAAAGTTTTCATTTCCATAAAATCTTGTTTTAATAATCGCTTCCCTATGAGTACTGTAGACCTATATTATCTTTAAGATAAGATAAGACTGTAGACCTATACGCAATCAATCAACTAATATAAAATTGCAGTTTCATCAAAATCCGTTATCGTAGTGTTTACGATAATAAGAGACTATAGCATGGGGTTCTTCAAGAAAGGAGTTATAAGGTTTTTAAAGGGTCGGCAACGCGTGAGTGACACCCCTGGTGTTGCAAACGTCCATAGGCTACGGTAACTGCTTACCATCAGGCGGGCCGTATGCTTGTTTGTCACCTTGGTAGTATAAAAAAAAAAAAAAAAAAAAAAAAAAACATACAAACAGTTACAAACATCAATCCTATATCTAATATTTATAGAAGGTAGGATTATTATTATATTATAATAAAAGTCACAGTTTTTCTACAGAAACGTAGACTACGACAATAATTAGATGCCAGCAAATATTTTTATTTTATATCGTTTCTTGATGATTAACTTATATAAGCGAAAACAATAAATGGCATTTTGCAGGTATACTATATATATTATTATTGTGTATTATAAATCAATATTAGTTTATGTCTGTAAAAATAAAAACCTTTATCAGTTACATTCTTATTCAAACTTGGAAAATATCTGGCTATTGTCGAGCGTGCGAACAAAATGAGAAAAAATTGTTGCTTACCTATTAGCACAGAAAAAATAAAACCACAGTCTATGAACTATTTCATAGAGATTTTACACTACTGTGATGGAACCATTGAGGTTGGTCAATAAATGTAGTTTAAAAAACGAATTAAAAATACATTAGCCCATGGACGTTGATTAACGGCTTCAATTCAAACTTCTTTCGAAAAGAACTGGCAGTTGAGACTCACAGTTTTGAATGTTAGCTCTCGGCACCGCTCGCGTGGATATCATCCCATATCTTTCACCGGGATACCATGTATCTCCCTGCCAATTTCATTACGATCCGTTTAGCCGTTTATTCGTGAAGAGGCAACACAGACAGTATTTTCGCATTTATAAGATAAGTACGGATGTTTAAAAATAAACTCAAAATTCTTAATTCATTCGTACATCAACTTAACTTTTTTGTTGTTGAATATTTAACCATAAAGGTTATAATGTAAGCTTATTTGTTAATACCTATATACTAGCATCTAAAGCATTATAAATTAACATAGCCTTAATTCTACATTAAAGACGGGCATCCTCAGAATTGGGCGCTCCTTATGGACGCGGGCGGGGGTGAGGCTTGGGCCGCGGAGAGTGGCGGTGGGGGGGCAAGACACTCGATCAATACCGACCCGACTTTCAAACTGCTTTCACCCTAACGAAAGTCGCCCGGACTCCGCTCGAGCGGACTATCAGAGAATTGTATAGAGTTGATAATACCTATGTAATAAAATATTAAATTATTGTTTTTCAATACTTCCTACCTACTCTACTACGCAAGTCAACTAGGAATAAGGCTGTCAGTGCACAATGTTTGTCAATTTCACAACCAAAAACAGAAACCAAAATATTATGTTTCTTCTTACAAATAGGAACATAATGTTTTGAAGATATTGACGTATTGGCGATGTGTCTAGCTCTGTGCTTTATTTAGTACTAGCTGTTGCCCGCAGCTCCGCCCGCGTGGATTAGGTTATCGCTGTAAAAATAGCCTATTCTAATAGTGTTATTCCAGACCATAATCTATCTCTGTGCCAATTTTCATGATCCGTTCAGTAGTTTTTACGTGAAAGAGTAACAAACATCCATCCATCCATCTATCCATCCATCCATACTTACAAACTTTCACATTTATAATATTAGTAAGGATGATGATGTCTGTATGAACGAAATATTAAAATTATCGTAACAATAGGCGCCCACCCCGGCTTCGCACGGGTATTATTTCCCGATATCCCGTAAAGTTTTATCCAATAAAGTATAGCCACACTCACAAATAACGTGGCTTTCTAGTGGTAAAAGAATTTTTAAAATCGGTTGAGTAGTTCCAGAGATTAGCCTTTACAACGTCACAAACCGACAAACTTTACTTTTAAGATAGATTACCTACTATTAATAGCCAAATCGAATTTAAATATGGTACTTATGTATACGTAAATAACATCCTTTTTACCTATTCATTGTATTTTTCTGCCAGCAGTACATATATAAAGTCATCTCTCAATGAGCACTCTAGATCTGCACTCACGCAAAAAAACGCACCAATATTGTAGTTATTTGACTGTGTTCTTCTTCAAGATGGAGGTCCTTCCTTAGTCGGGTTTTGTCGCTTGTTCTCTCTTTTGTCTTACTGTATCAATTAATTATGATGAGTGCAGTTTTCATGTCCAATAATAAGTGGTGAGCAGGATTCAGGTGGCATTCAGTGTTTTACATGTTTTAGTCTTTTCATCAGTGCCTTGATTGTTCTTAATTAGGTTCGGTTTCATGCCTTTGGTGCCGTCTTAAAGTGTTTGATTAGACAGCTTATAATTTGAGTTCATGGTGAATAGTATCTGAAACCAAAGAAATATATCTTTTATTAAAGTAATTTATCATTTAACGCAGAAAATATGACTCTGTGGCTTAAAGGTTATGGAGTGGTGACTACGAGCTGGTAGATGCGGCGTAGTCTGCTGCAACAAGGTTGACCAAAATCCTGGTAAAATTTAGAGCAAAAGGTAGACAAGGACTGCTTAGATTACTATGCCCAGTAGTGGATGCCCTTTGGATTAGATAATTTGCTTTAAAAAATATTACGTGACGTTTTTTTGGTAGCTTTAAAATCAAAACTATTTCAAAAATCTATATCTTCTAATATATAAATATTTTGTTTACTTGAATGCGCTAAACTCCAAAGCAGATTATAAAACATATCTTAGTATTTTATAGCCCAATTATTAAGAAGAAGAATATTTTATTTAACATCACGCTACGACCCAAAGGGACCATATCAATAACAATAAACGTGACGAATCCAAATTTAACGCAGCTTAAACTGCAAGAAATAGCTAGTATCTACATACCTATATAACAAAATTAGGTTAAAGACATTTTTAAATTTAGCGATTTCATTTTATTTCTTCCACTGTTTACCTCTTGACTCCATCACAGGACCCTCGTGAATCAATCATAATATTGTATTGTCACAAAATCTCTATGGCATGTGCGAAGTGCATCATAAGAATCGATTTAGTAGAAGTAGTTGTAAAAGCTGTTGCAAGATTTAAAGTCTACATACAGAGTCAAACTAAATTAAACATATAAGTTTAATGAGGCACTCAGGCATAGCCAGGTGCACCCGTGAGGTGATCGTTTACCGATCAGCGGGTTAAGCTAAGCCAAGGACACGATAACCCTATAGACAGATGGGTGACTGCATAGTTTTATCTTATCAGAGCGTCTTCGCGTTTTCGCACGTTAAATTTCGGTATCGGCTGTTAACTGACGTTAGATCACGGCTAAGGTGAACTAAAGATGACGATACGGGCGAACTTAACAATTCTGACACCAGGTTGGCCACTAACCAAACCATAAGAAGATGAAACCGTTTAATAACAAAAATGAAGGTATTAACAGCTCTGTAAACATGATCGCACGTCTTCAGTCCGCTGTCTTCACGTACGCCCACCCCCTGCGAACATTACGTTTCACCCCCCGCGCGCCGCCCACTTGGTCTTATCGGCCTTAGTGCGGACCCACGTATAATTTAATTATATATACATACGTATATAACCTTACGAGGGTTAGAAGATAATGCCGTCATTATTATTAAGGAGAATTAAGACGTTATTTTTGTTATTGGACCTTCTTTTTTGTAGGTATGATGTTGTTTAAATTTGGAATGCTGTATTCTAAAATCAAATTGTTGCTGGTTGGTGGTAAAACAAGCTTATTTTTTTTTCTTTCTTTGTTTAAAAGTCATCTGCTCTGGGAAACAAGACATATTATTATGTGGATTTTTGGATAGATTTGTGTATCATACTAAGTTTTGTTCCGTGTTCAAGCCTCAAAATACCGTGCAGTGGTCAATGAACAAATTGTAAAAATTGAACCATCTTTATTATTCAGCTACTATCGTTTTGAGGTTTATATCTCATTTTATACTTATGTATATTCAACTAGCAAACCGTCCTCGCTTCACTTCGTTTTTTCTAGATTCTTCAATAATAATATGCATGTATTATACATATAAACCTTCCTCTTGAAACACTTTATCTATTGCTGAAAATTGCTTTAAAATCCGTTTCGTAGTTCAAAAGATTTAAGCGTACAGAAAGCGGGAGCCCTTTCCTCCAGGGGTAGGAATAATTTCATCAGCTATGTTTAGGTCCTTTTGTAATAGATGGAGAACATATATTATTAATATACTATGCACAATTCTAGATCTCGAGCTGATATTAAGCATTTGTGACTAAAGAAATCCAATATTACCCGATTCAGGGATCGAGTCTTTCGGGGATTTGTTAGTAACATCAAAGTCATTTATTTATTTACGAAATTATAGTTATGAACGTCAAAAAAAAAAAACAATGTCAGCAAATTTTTCGCATATTTTAGTTCCTACAGCCAATTCGCTGACAAGGATAGGATCACGAGAAGATTTAGCAAAAAACTATAACCACTCTTTTTAATCGCTTACGCGAGTAATACACTTAGCTGCCGTTATGTTTTCACTAAGCGGCAACAGTATGTTATTAAATTCCATCTTAAGTTGTTTTACTCATAAATTGTCTCTTAAATTTTAAAAGAACAAGTTGTGCGTGTATCAACCCTTTGAATGCTGCGGCGTCGTGAGAAATGCGGAGATGAAGGGTCTCCGTGACCCGGGGTCACTACTGACCGGCATCTGTGAGATCGCGATGAGAATACCGAGATGTGTTTACAGAAAATTCCTGTTTTTTGTAACTTGTTTTTTTTAAATGAAGATTAAGAAGAGTTTGTATGTAAAATATTCGTTTTATTTGTTATGGTAATTACGCTACATTGGACTTATTGTCATTTTTTCTTTATTATGTTAATAAATTATTATAAAAAACGAATTAATAAAACGAAAGTCTGAATGATAAACTGGCCTGTTGGTATTCCCATAAAATACGTTTTGGGTAGAGATCGATATCGTTTTTTTTAAAATATTGTATAAGCCTGTGCCTTAACAGTTTATTTTTACATATTTGTTTAAAGCTTTGCTATGCCTAATAATAGTAAACAATAAACGTACAGCTATTAGATGTAAAAATAACTGTTTTACGCAAAAATAATAAAAAAAAACTTTCATAATTCGGTACAGACATGTTTAAAGAATCAACTTTAACAGAGCTTTGATATGGTCGTGAGAACTGACCATCAACCGTCAAGGCGAGTTGACCGCGGGTCGTTAGGGTCACAGCCGCGACCCGTGGGTCATCGCGACCGGTAACGACGAAAGGGTTAAAAAAATAATCGTGGATGCTATTATTGTATACATTTTTATAAGTTATTTTATTCACACTAATTACTTCTAGGCAGGTTTTGTAAGCACTTAGGTATTATAAAAAAACTTGATGCAGAGTTTTGTTGCAAATTGGGAGAGATAATTGAGAGTAACTTTTCACCGTTAGTAAATGGTAAATTATGCGATTAGTACATTCAAATTCCACAAAGTGAAATTCACATTGGTACTACCACCCGGGATCGAATTCACACCTCTTGCGTGCAAGTCGGTTATTTTCTCACTCGTCACCGTTGTGGCTACTAAATACATACATAATAATAACTAACTAAATATTAATTATTTTTAACACATCTAAGTCCGCTGATCGTTAACCAATACCTAGTGTAAGTAGGTACCTGGTGTAATTGCCTCTAGACATCTGAAATGTACTGATTGATTAAGAATTGAGATACTAAGGCTTTATCTTCAAATAAGCTTATTAAAACTGCGATGACATAATGATCTTTAATAATTAAGGTAAACTGACCCTTTAGGGGTGACATGTGACCCATACATGTGACTTATGGGTCATGTGAGGTGGGTTAAAAATATATAACAAAACATATTCTTGGGGATATATAAGTAGATAATATAATGCATTTAAAAACTTCAATTGTATTTTTTTAGTACTTTTATATTTGGAAAAGGTCGCTATTAGCGATAAAACCGCCTAACACTGAAATCTAACATGATACCTACTCATCACGTCACTTAACAGTATGCATTCTTTAGTAATCTGTGGTATAGTGAATAAAAAGGCCGCGGGTATTTCGGTCATAACCGTGACCCACAGGTCACTCTAACGGCAACAGACTGTGAAGGGTTAAATAACGTTATTCTTTATTTATCGTTATTATCGTTACAAACACAGGAATTTAATCAGAGCCTCTAGACAAGTGACATATGCGATAGTCGGATCGAAAAGTCAAAAAAACAAATGTATGGCATTTGACGTAAGTTACGACAAAAAATCGTAAACTTACGTCAAATCCCATATATTTGCTTTTTTGACTTTTCGATTCGACTACTGTTTATGCCACTTGTCTAGAGGCTCAGATCTCATCTCGATAACGCTGACGAATATCGTTATATTATTATTTCGTATAAGTAATAAAAGTATATAATTATATATATGTGTAGGTATATTATGTTAAATTGGTTTTTGTACCCTTCAAAAACTCCTTAACGGATCATAATGAAATTTGGCAAGAAGGTAGATAGGGATCGACGTACCGCGATAACCGACATCAACGCAGGCGGGGCCGCTGACATCAAGTAACAAAAAGTATATATCAAAGGTCATTACGGAATAGTTTATGTCATTCACCATTACCAGTCTAACCATTATTAAGTACTAGGGGTCGCCCACGACTTCGTATCGTATCTAATCTATTCTACATAAAAAACATTACTTCTCGATCGAAGCAATTGGTGTACCATAGCAGGCCTGGTTCACTCCGCTGTTTAGGTATAAATCTACAAGTACCCGGCCGCAACATTTCCAGAGGGATTATTTAGTCGAGTGTCGCGCGCGCGCAACGCGCCGGTCGCGTCGTCGGTTCGTCGGTTCGCACTCAAAGCCGTAATTCGTCACCGATTCGTGTTCGCTTTTAAATATTTTAGAGAAAATATTGCATAGTATTCGGCTGCTTAAAAAGTGATAAGGATCCTAACCTCTCGTTTTTCAATATTCCAAAGGATATTGAAAAGTAATGAAACACGTTATCATTTACAAAAACATCATTTGTAGGTACCTACCTAGTTGTAGCAAAATATTTATATGTATACTATACAGCAGTTTTTGTAGAGACGTATTATTTATTTGTCCAATTAAGTAGGTAGGTACTTATTTAATTGGGTAAATATATTATATCACTCAATAGTTTTACATTTCAACTGGACAAATGGCTCCAAACAAACCAATGACAAACTCAAATTATTTTTAATTTAACCGAGAACAGAGTCAACCGAGTACTTGTACTTAGTATATTAAGTACCTACATTCCCCACATGTCCAGATTAATATAAAAAGTCACTCGTTTACAAAAGTATAGTAAGTAGGTACCTACCTAAACCTAACAGGTACTTCAGATCAAAATATTGATGTCTAAGTGACAACCATAATATCCAGAAATACGCAATACAAAGGGAGCCAATTTGTAGGTGAATAACAAAAGTAGGTAAGTTAGCGCTGGGGAGCTGAATTGCGCTCTATTGTGTGCGAGCAAAGTTGATATTTGTTTAAATGATTTTGCGAAGTGAACCTTCTGTACCTGTACTATTAAGTATTCTGTGACCATAGCCACTACCTTCCCCAATGGAAGGCGGGCGTTATGTATTATGTAAAATAATAAAAACATTATAATATGAATACTATAAAAAAAACTTGGAGGTTATTTAACGATTGTAGGAGTCACATAATACCGATACTTAGCATTAAGAGGTTAGTACTTAGTACCGGTGAATATTCACCCAAAAACCCAGAACACTCCACGTTACAGTAATAAATAATTTGGCATTATTTGTTAGAAGCAAATTGCGTATAATAAATAAGTGATATCATACTTTAATAGCAGACTAGTAGACGATAAATTTTAGAGCAATTAGACTTAATCGGTGAATAGAAAGCGTGCGAGGATCTTCTGGCGAGAATACGATCAATAACACGTGTTGCCAACCTTCGGCAACTTTACTATTTTATGTCTGGCTTTTTATAATTTGCACAGATTTCTGTGTAACTCTGCACAGGTTTAGATACATATATAGTTATAAATGCGAAAGTGAGTTTCTTTGATTGTTACGCTTTCATGACTAAACGGCCGAACGGATCTTAATGAAGTTTGTCAAGGAGATAAGTGTTATCCTGGGGAAAGACATCGGGTACTTTTTACAGCGATAACCGAAATTCACGGAGGCGAAATTTAACGATTAAAAAAAATGGAAGTTAGGACATAGAAATATATTTATGATTGTCCCGAGAGACGTTAGATGCAAGGGGGTTCTTTAAGAAAGGGGTTTATGGCTTTAAAGGGTCGGTAACGCGCGAGCGATATCCCTGATGTTGCAAGCGACTATAATCTATGGTAACTGCTTACTATCAGGAGGGCCGCGGGCTTTGCCTCTTTGCTTAGTAGTACAAAAAAAATGAAGCTCAAAATTTCTTTTTTTATGACGTAAGTAGTTACCGTAGCCTATGGACGCTTATGAAACCAGAATTATTACATCCATCCTATTTATTTACCATGTACACTACAAGATTTTAACAAAAATCTAAGAACCCAATCTCGTTTTAACAGCGGGAGCTTTCAATAGAATTTAAATTGATTCTATATCAATAGAGGTGCGAGGTAACAGGCGCATAAATATGAATTTCTAATACGAATATATGAATATCTTGACTATGACAAGTTCACATGATGACAGTCTGGGCCCTCTTACATTAGTGTACATAGATCTGTTAGAAAAAAAATAGCTATATATATTTATATACAGCTATTTTTTTTATTGCTGTTTATATATATTTTGACGATGACAGCTGTACAATTAGAAAACTTGGATTATATCGCCTCAAAAAATCTTAAAAAACTATCGTCCATATTAAAGTAAATAGATATATACTCGTACTACGTATTTGCCAAAGGTTGTTAGCCACTGCAAAGTAGTTTATATCTCTAGTATATTACATGGTTTACGGCGCTCGGGTCTTGCGCGTGTAATAAAATCTAGTCGGCGACGCCGTCGACTGTTTATGAGTATTGTTCTGTTGAGTGCGATAAGGCAAGCCTAACTAACAACTTTCCTATGATTACTTCGCTGCTTGAGTTTGTACTTACTCTGTATAGTTTTCCTACTGTACTTAGAATGTGATATATTTACATATACTAAGAGACCTATGTCCAGCAGTGGACGTCTTATAGCTACTTATAGTAGATAGGTAGAAACTCTTTATTGTACACCAGTTACATTTATAATACTGATATTATTTCACATATTTATGTACAATGGCTTTATCGCTAAAAGCGAGCGAGAGAAAATTCATCTTTCTCTTCTGCCCCTCTGGACAAGTGGTATAAACGGTAGTCGAATCAAAAAAGCAAATGTATGGGATTTGACGTAAGTCTACGATATAATGTCGTAAACTTACGTCAAATCCCATACATTTGCTTTTTTGACTTTTCGATTCGACTATCGCTTGTGCCACTTGTCTAGAGGGGCTGTTCGTCCAAAGGTATAGGTATAGTAAAGCAAAAGTAGTGGGAGGTTAAATACAAGCAATGAAGGTAGATAAATTATATTATAATAATAATTAGTTACAAATAAATACCGATAAAGTCGATATAGACTTTAAAACTACATGGTTGGTTCAGTGCCTTAATAAGTAACCATACTTTATAGCTATAGAGGCGCTCATAGCCGGGTACATTCGCTGTTCGGGAAACGACCAGCGGGATAAGCTACCGAGGGCGCGGTAACCCTATAGATGGGCGACCGAATATTGCTATTTCATCTAAGCGTCTCGTGAGGGCACGGTGATTAAAAACAGTGGTCCGAGTTTCTTGCCAATTCTTTTTAAGACGTAGGGCCTCTAGTCAACGAATTGCTGGCATTTGTTTTTATGACGTTCATAAGTATCATGTATTTGATCTAAATGAGTTTGACTTTGAGTAACAGCTTTACCTCTTTTATATATTGAGGTATATACATACATAGGTACGTAATTAAACAACTACGGCGCGCGGCGAATATTCGTTATGATAATAGAAGCTATTAGGTGTTAGGTAGTTAAATAGTGAAGCCGAGATAGCTAGGTACTAAACAGAAACATTAACAGAAGAGTACTCGGCCGGAAAGGCAGATTTATATTACTACCCAACTAAGATCATAAAACTATACAACGCTGGCCCAGAGTATTAATATTATGCCATTTATCATGACCCTTCTCCCTCACCCCCATCTTTTGTGTAAGAAATACACCCGAAACAACCCAGAGAACAAGTTTCGACAACGAAAACTATTCAAACGTTCGCTGCTAACGGCACAACTTGTTCGGGATGTTCTTAACTCGGGTGCTTCAGCGGTCGTTCGAGGAAAATTGGAAATTACACAACGCTTACACGAAAATAGACTTTTTGACGTACTTATTTTAGTTTAAAATCGAACGATCAGTATTGATAGGCGAATTTCGTGAGTAGCGGCATATAATAGACTTTGTTTGTTACGTATTAAAGTTTGATTTGGATTGTGTTATATTTGCGAGCAGTTGGCCGGAAGGGTAGAGTCGTAAGGAAGTTCGGCGATTATGTTTAGTATGTAAGATGTGGTCGTATAAGGCAGCCATTCGTGTTTCGTTCGGCACGCGGGGTGGGACGAGCGAGGGGGTGAGGTAGAGTACGCGCTGAGGAGAGGGGGGTACAAGGACGATTTGTTTGTTTCTAAGGTCCGTTCTATTCCGCAGCTGCGGGTAGGATTTAAATTTGGCACTCCGGCCTCTTTGTCCGTCGTCCTTCTCAGTTGCTTGATGAGATACCTCTTTACAACTTTAAATTGAAGTGTGTTCTGCTAAATGTTTTGAATTTAGAAGTTTCGGTCCCTAATTTGTATTTAAAATTAAAACGGTCTTTACGTTTTTTGTTCCTTTTTTAAAAGTTTAAAATGTAAAAAATTTGGGTCTGTCTTTGGAAACATAAAAACAAAAAAGGTTTAACTCGATAACTTTTTTCTTATCCCATGTACAGTACCTATTCTCCTCTGTGCATACAGCCTAAGAGAAAGTTGGAAAGTAATAGTTGGCTGTACGGTAACCGCCGAGTGAGAATATAATAGCTTGTATGGAACAAGTTTTGCTATGTACCAACTACTATATGAAGACTGGTCACCTAAGTAAACCTATTTATGTAATATACAAGCCCTGTACTTCATGGAAAATGGACCGCGATACATGTAGTTATGAGAATAGTTTTATAAAAATGTTTTGTGTTCTGTGTTCAAACGCAACAGGCATAAATAACTATGACGTATGGAATCGGATGACAAAAATACGGAGGTTCTCAGGTTAACCTCTATACTCGTAATTGTGTTTTTTGTCATGAATGACCAATAATAATATTTTTTTACAAAGAAGTCTAATTTTTAATAATTATTTTTTAAGCTATTGCATAGCTTCTATATCTTTGTTAGGAGAGGTCTATGTCCAGCAGTGGACTGCGATAGGCTGATTGATTGATTGATAGCTTCTATCGCGGGCCTTGGGCGTGGAGACCGAATCCAGAAATTCCGTAACGAAAATAATAAACCTAACACCCACCACTCCGACCAGCACAGCGGTGATACTTTTTTTATTGACGAGTTCTCTAAACGGCCAATAATAATAATATGTCAAATTTGTGTAAGGAAGTTCTGATCTAAGAGAATATTATTGAGAAAAAGATTATAGTATAAGGAGTCTTAAGGAATTATTACAAGTATTCATTTTTATGATTATATATTTTTATGAATCATTGAGAATAAAATAAATTGATTTAGATAATTCTGTAAAGTATTTTTTATTTGTTGCGATAAAAAAATCATACTAAAAAATATGCAATAGCTTTACCGCGGCAGTCCCAAAGTGTATGTTGCACGGTTGGTTCATTTTACCAATTTAATTGTTAATCATCATAATCACCTCAACCCATAAACGTCCCACTGCTGGGCACGGGTCACCTCGTATTTGTTAATAGTATGTGTGTAAAGTTTCTTGGAATATAGGGCTTGTTCCCTAGTGCGGGAGTTTTCTTTTAAAAAGAAAGTCTCATTTTAATTTAAGAATAAAAAGGCCTTGGTAATTTTATCATCAAAAAGATTTTATTACAATTATTTTCTTTTAAATAAAAGTCATTTTATTTTTAGTGTATTTGTAGTGTAAGGGCACACTTTATTTCATTATTAAAGTCCGATAGGATGGCAATCTGATACTACCGAAGAGAGATCATAGTAGGACTAACCGCTTTACGTGTTTTCCGAGAGTCGCCGCCAAACTTAGGGCTTAGCAGAACTTTTTTCCCATTATCTATTCAAGGTTTGTCCCGGGAATCGAACTTGGGACCTTGAGATCAGTAATTGCACTCAATGACAACAAAACCAACGAGGTAGTCTAGTGGTCTGAACAAAATAAGAATATCTCCAGCATTAGGCCATTGATAGAGGAGACTCGTGCCCAGCACTGGGACATTATAGGTACCTATAATGCTACTTATATGTAAAAGTATGCATGATTGTAAGTCTTTCACGCAAAAACAACTGAACGGATCTTTATGAAATTTACACATACACAGACACAGACAGAGATATATTATAGTCTGGAATAGCGACTAGGCGATCTGGAACAAATCGCGGGAAACAGCTATTCAATTAGGTATTTCTGTATAATAAGTTACATATTAACACACAATGTGTGTGTGCTTCATTAATTACATAACTATAAGAATAATTATTAGAATTAAAATAACCTAACCTACTTACAAACAATCAGATATTGTATTTAAAGGTATTAACCTATAAATAAAATATCTGATTGAGATCGAGCAGTTCTGAGGATAGGTGCCCAAAAGACTGGCCACATTTCCACGCTGGATTGCAAGGCTAATACGTTAACCCAACTGTGCTTAATCTTCTTATCTTATCGTTTGGTTAGTGGCCAACCTGGTGACAGAGTTATTTAGATCGCCCACATTTAGGCCTCTGTCGTGATCTAACGACTGATAACAGTCGGGACCGACTTTTAATGTGCCCTCCGAAGCTCGGAGACGCTCAGATGAAATACCACTATGCGGTCACCCATCTATATGGTTACCGCGCCCTTGGTAGCTTAACCCGCTGATCGTTTACCGAACAGCGAGTGCACCTAGCTATGAGCGCCTTGTGCTTAATAATATAATAATATCACAGTATAAGAACTCTTTCATAGGGTTATTTACACTGTGATAATATGGTCACCATTATATATGTTCCTATTAATATAAATCCGTTAATAATTCTACGTTACTATTTGGTATTATATTTTTTTGTAACTGTTGGTTTTCCAAATATAAGTGTCAAAGACTGTATTTATAATATACGGAATAACATAACCAATCAAAATATCCTCTATCCTAAAATCGGTTCCACTATTAAAGTTATACCATTACCCAAGCCATCACAGATGGGCCCTAAGATTACTTCGGTGGGAACTAATATTAAGGGGTGAAATGAACCCCCCCAATTTTAAGGCGGGTTCACACCCTGAGGGGGTTAAGAACGGGGGGTTCTTAAACTTGGGGTGTGCTAAGAACATTATTAAATTGGCTGATGTATGTATATAGTTATAGTTCTATGTGTGTGTTCGTTGTAATTAAAACGGGATCGATATAGAAATTGCGGAGTTATAATTAACTATATATACTTATGTAGTAAATTGTGTAGAGCGGTGGCAGCCGAGTGAGAAAGTAACCGGCTTACTCTCAAGAGGTGTGAGTTTCACTCCGGGTAGCAGTACCAATGTGAATTTAAATTTTTGGATTTTATATGTACTAATCAAAAGTTCTTCTTTTTAGCGTATTGATGGCAAACTAAATTGTGTCGGCCCAGAACGCGGCACATCATGTGCATCACATCATCCCACATAATTTGCAGCTCAGCACTATAGGGTCCAGATGCTCGGGATTTTGCACAAAAGTTTTTAAGAACTTCTTAATGTCAGTAAGCACTTGCTTTATAATTTATACTAAGATCTTTCTCACAATGTTTTTATTTGTCGTTTCGTCGCCATCATCATCATCTTAGCTGGAAGACGTCCACTACTGGATATACATAGGTCTCCTCCAAAGATTTTCACAGCGTTCGGTCCGGATCTGACCTTATCCATCGACTACCCACAACCTTTACCTTCATCGGTCCACCATGTTGGAGGCCTGAACAAGCTGCATCTTCCAGATCGTGGTAGCCACTCCATAACCTTTCTGCCCCATTGCCACTTAATTAGAACCAAAGAACGAAAGAACCAAAGTCACCAACATAGCTCGAAGAATAGGCTCTCTTCGAGCTATGTTGGTGACTTTGGTTCTCCTATAGATCTCCTCGTTTCTGATTCGATCTCTCAAAGAAACTACAAACATAGCTCTTTCCTTTGTTTTTGGGTGACTTTGAGTCTTTGCATAAGGCCCATAGTGATCGACCACGTCTCACATCCATAGCTCACCATTGGTCTATCAACACACCCAGTTGTTTAGACCAAAGAATTTCGTCTTGAGGCATTGCGGTATTTGGGACTTAGATAGGGCTTAGTTCGTCGACAGAAATTAAACAAAACCATTCCGAACTATCCGCAGCAATCCTCAGTCAAATAAAGATAAGAAATATCTGCATACATATAACTTCTCCCCGCTCAAGGCCATTACCCTATTTCAAATCACGTACGTACAAAAACGGAGTGGATATAAACAAAGTGTTCACTAACGACAGAAGGGACAAATGACCCAATTTCCTTGAGTGTTAGCTCGGCCAACCTTCACTCGAGCAGAGGGCCCGAAGTACCAACCCTACGAGATATTTTATTGTTTAAGACTGCGATACGATACGGCAGCGACGCGGCGACGTCGCGGCGTTCGAACACTCGACGATAAATAGGCGACAATCGAGACGAAACACTAAAACAAACAAAGGAGTTATGCTCGTTATAAATAAAGAAAAAATATATGCAGATGAATTGAGAATCTTCTACTTTTACGAAGTTGGTTAAATATTTAAAGCACTGCGCACCTGCACGTTTGTAGTGTTGATATATCGATTATTATTGAAGTATTAAAGTGATAAAATAATCTCAACGCAAATGAAATTTAAATGTATTCCATGTTCAGTATATTTCGACAGCTGGGTTCGATCTCGAGAATATATAAAATTGACACAAGCAGGGTTTGCCTCTTGCTTTAAAAGTAACTGAGCATTATTAATAAAAATAATTAGACCAATTTGAATGTCTCGTTGTGTTTGCGAATGTCAATACATGGTTTTATGTACTTTACGTCTGCTAGAAAAGTCTGAAATTTGAAAAGTATTTGTGTAAATCTCAATAAAAATGTGTGTAGATATTTTTGGCAGCTTAGGTGAATGTTACATGTTTTCATGCACCAAATTCCGAAATGAATTTTGATACTATTTAATAAGTAAAAAGCCACGGTGCGGTGGCGCGAAGCCAGGTAGGGTCGCTATAGTAGACGTAAAACTAAGTATAGGTCGATTTAATGTAACAATTTTCTCAATTTTCCACTTTTATCACAAGTAGGCCAGTGAAACTTGGGTGATACCGATACGATAATTCATAAACACAACTGAGCCTCTAGACAAGTGGCATAAGCGATAGTCGAATCGAAAAGTCTAAAAAGCAAATGTATGGAATTTGTCGTCAGTTTACGACATTACGTGTGGTGACGGATTAAGAATACAAATGTCACCACCCCATTCCATCCCGTGGGTGTCGTAAGAGTCGACTAAGGGAGTAAGTCGGGCAGACAATATCCACTGCAAGAGAGGGAAAACTCGAAACAAAACCCTATGCCAACCCGTCTGGCCAGCGTGGTATAGTAGGCTAATATCCCTCCAAATTAATGGAGGAGACCTGTGCCCAGCAGTGGGACGTTTATGGGTTGAGATGTGTGTTACGACATTATATCGTAGGCTTACATCAAATCCCATACATTTCATTTTTTGACTTTTCGATTCGACTACCGTTTATGCCACTTGTCTAGAGGCTCTATTTATGAATTATCGTGTCGGTATCGTGCCGTCCAACATAAAACCATCATCACGGTAGTAATGCCCAAGTTTCACTGGCCTACTTGTGAAAAAAGTGGAAAATTGTCTTCAGATGATTGGTTAAGTCCGAATTTGTTTCAGCTTTGAGAATATTAGTGTTAATACGGTTAGAAAGTTATTCGCTTTTATTTTAATTGCTTTGGAAAAGGTTTTGTAGGTACTAATAAACTACAAACGAGTTCTTTAAAAGAGTTTTAATACCCTTAATCTTTTTTTAAATGTGTTTGTTACTTTTCTTTGTTGACTGCCATGTTTGGGGATTTAAAAAAAACTATTTATAAGTAGAATTATATATCTGTGTTTTTTTTAAATGCACCGTTATATTTAGGCTTTTTAATACGGCAAATTGTCAGTTTAATTCGTTACTAAGTATTATAGTGACCCGACTTCACCTGGGTTAAACTATTTTTAGTTAAACTTTTTTTTCACATAAGAACCTTCCTGACAATAACATACATAGCAAAAAAAGAATTAGCGAAATCGGTTCAGCTGTTCTCGAGATTTGCGCTCAGCAACACATTTAGCGATTAATTTGTATATGTATAGGTTACAAGTTTATACATAAGAGAGTAGGGTACTATACAAGCAAGCATACACATTCAATTCACGGACACAAATTACACCCAGACTTGGAACAAATATTTATGAATCACACAGTTTTGTCACGTCTGGGAATCGAACCCACGACCTCCGGCTTAGCAGTCAGGGTCACTAGTCACTAGACCAACAGGCCAGTCTAAACTACATACATGACTGTGTATGTTTTTTGGCTGTAGTCTACAGCATGGTGGAGGTACCTTCCCAGTCGGGCTTGTTTGCTTGTATGGTAGCCTCCCTGTTTTATTGAATGAAACAAGTATATCTTCTATTATATTCGAACGTATTCCAACTACAAAGGCAGCCGTTTTACTTGAAATCAGAATAATTAATTAAATTATCTCACGCAAGGCTTCAAATTCGGGGTAACCTTCTAAGGGTTAAGGGTCTCCCGAGCCCTAAAGAATGGCAGCAATCTTGTGGTAATTCTATCCACCCACCCCCGCACCCTAGCCAACAAACTATCGCCTTTTGTACACTATTTTGTATATATATACATAGGTGTATGACTGTATGTATGGGATATCTATATGTATGGGTGTGTATGTCTGTTTGTTAAACTTTGTACAGCTTCTATTCGCTTTATTAATAAATGTGGCGTAGCGAGTGAATAGTTACGCAATGCTTTGTCCTCTTCTTTCGAATGTCAAATTACTGATGACAGAACGAGAGATTATAATATTTAAATTACACCTATTCTATTCCACGTTTATTAATAAGGCAGTATATGTATATGTATGGCGAATGTTAGTGCTGTAGTATTACGCTCTGACCATGACGTCATTATCGCGTTTTTAATACTTTGTACTCAATTTTATTACCATTTTCTATTATTCTTATACTAATTTTCTAAAGAGACATAGGGCACCATATTAGTAAGCAAGCCCGACTGGGGAAGGACCCCCACATTACAAAAGACCACAGTCAAATAACTACACACAGCTGTGTAGTTGTATTCCTGTGTGTGAGTACAAGTCTCCAGCGCTCATTTAGAGATACGGTTTGAAGTAAACGCATTCCTATCCCAGGGATAATCCCATCTTAAAGCCTTGGTGTAAAAAAATGGGTTTGCAACACGCAAGTGATACCTCTGGTATTGCAAGCGTCCATAGGCTAGGGTAACTGCTTAACATAAGGCTGGCTGTATGCTTGATTGCCACCCAAATAGTATAAAAAAAACTACCTCAATTCGACCCGTGAAATATTGACGGGGCGAATCTTGTGATGCTCATATGGGCCGTTTTTGAGTTTATTCATTACAAATATAAATACAAAGTTTTTCTCTTTATAATAATCATCATCCTTATCATCATCTCAACCCATAAACATTCCATTGCTGGGCACAGTTTATAAAAATAGTAGATATAAATAAATTGAGTAAGTACAAGTGGCTCCATGTTATCGAACTAGTGCACACTAATATAATGTAGTAAGCATAACATACAGGTTGTTTGCACAGGCTTTCATTAAAACTTGCAAGGCTTCGATACTCGAGCTAACGATACTTATTGATGGCGGTCTACTTTGTTCTCGTAGTGGAAGATAAATATATATTTCGCCAGCTTCCATCCGTGGCTTTGCTTTTGGTTACAATCCCAAAAACAGTGATTATTTTCGAGATAAAAACTGAAGTATTCCATATTGGGCACCCGTTTTGATGGCACCTGAGTGAATGGCACCTAAGGTATTCCACATTGGGCACCTACCGATATTTTTATATCGATATGTTCCACTAATGGTACCTGCGAAAAATATCGGTAGGTGCCCAATGTGGAATACCTTAGGTGCCGTTCACTCAGGTGCCATTAAAACGGGTGCCCAATATGGAATACTTCTAAAAACTAGCCTATGTATGTCCTTATATGATTGTGATTTATAAATGATTGTCCCGAGTCTGAGTGTATTTGGTGTTCGTAAATTGTATGTTTGTAAAGTCCTAACTACGACTAAAAAGATTATAGTCTGGAATAGCATATAGGTACTTGTTATCGCGATAACCGACATCTACGCGGGTGGAGCCGCGGGTAACAAATAGTGTATAATACATGCATAGTACAGTAGAGAAATCCAGAATAAACCGAAGTCAAGCGAGGGTGGGACGATACTAGGTATATATAAAAAAATATCAATTTTATATATATTAAAAAAAAAAATTAAAAATATATATTATATTTTTTTGCAATTACGTATGGAAAACAGATAAATCAGGTTTTGTATTATAGTTAGGTAATACATCAATTTATAATAAGATGCATTAATTTATTTAATATATTTTTTTAGCTTTGTATATATACTTAGATTATTTTTGTTTTATGTAAAACCCGCAAACATTTGTATTTATATTTTGTTTTGTAAAAGAGGCGGACTGAAAACCAGCGTTGGCCCAGGCGTAGTGTAACCACTGCGCATTGCCAACATTTGCTGAGTCCACTTCGGTTACCATAACACATAATTTTTTTTGTTTGATAATTTTTGTAATTATCATCTTTTTATGTGTTTTTGGTAATAAATATCTTTTTATCTTTTTTTATCTTTTATCTTAATTCAATAAATTTATAATAAGACGGGGAATTTTATGACAACTTAATAATAAGATGGCTGTTCAAAATGGCGCATTTTCTCGCACACAAGCTAGCTCTTAAATCAAACACTTGAAGCAAACCACCCATTTAGTACAAGCAGTTAAAACCGCTTTTCACGTATCTTGTATATTATTTACATGTAAAATATTACGTAAAGTTGTGCTACCCTCCCTAGTTGGAAGTTCCGATGAAATATGTCTTAGGGGGGTATAGGGGGCGAATTAAGGACGCCGACTTAAGCCTCTGGTAGAACACCACTTATTAGGGGGGATGGGAAGGAGGTACCTCTGAAAGTGTGGAGGTTTAGTGGAAGGAGAAAATTTTGATGATAGGTTTAAGTAAAGTTTAGTAGATAGGTATCTAAAGGAATATTTTGTTGACGTCACGATTGAGTACCTGTAGTTTTTGTGTGTGAAATTAAGATGTGCATACGTAAGCACTTAAGCAGAGTTCGTTTAAATATTTTCTATCAAAATTATACCTAATTTTACGGCTATAAATACTATTTGCAAATAAAAAATATGATCAGCGTTAAATTTTAATAATTATTATTACTAGCTATTACTCTCCCACTGTAGGCCAAAAGCCTTCCATTCCTTCTTCCATTGGTCACGGTCGAGACCTTTCACTTGCCAGTCAGCACGGTAGGAGTCAAGCTCATCCCGCCATCTTTTCCTGGGCCTGCCGCGCCGTCTTTCGTTCTGTGGCAGCCTGGCCTGATGGCGATCTGTGTTTTTGCTCTAAGTTTCGTACACGGTTTTAATTGTTTTTATTTATTAAGGTACGCTTATAGCTAAGCATATAAACATTTGTAATTTTAGTCTAAGTATGAAATACATATAGTTACATAATTATGTAATGACTTAGAATGGAATCGACGAAGAAGAAAGAAGAAAAAGATATACAAATTCATTTGGTTACATATGCCACTACACTAGCAGCCTGAATTAAATAATTATATACTACACTTCACCTGAATTAAATAATTATATACTACTCGATTAATTTTATTTTGTTATCTATTATTTATTTTTATTATCTTAATCAAAATTATGTCAATTAATTCTTGTCATCGACATACAGGCTTCAATCTTTAATATATATATAATTTTGCTATGGTTTTTTGGAAAATGGTCACCCATCTACAGACTGCCCCTTCAATAATTTCAATAAGCAATATATGTACATGTTAAAATAACTTTTCCTTGAATGCTAAAGCGCCCATGTTTCCTCTTAATACTATTCATTATTAGTTGTAGCAAGTTACGTGGAACTCGTTAGCGGTACGTTAGTTTGTTCATCAGCAGTTGAAGTCACCGTCAAATGTTTTGAGACTGGGATGTTACATAAGATTACATTAATATTATAAACGCGAAAGTTTCTAAGAATGTATGGATGGATGGATGGATGTTTGTTACTCTTTCACGTAAAAACTAATGAACGGATCTGGATGAAAATTGGCACAGAGTTAGATTATGGTCTGGAGTAACACATAGGCTACTTTTTACAGTGATAACTGACATCCACGCGAGCGGAGCTGCGGGCAACAGCTAGTTATGATATAATCTCTTTTTTGTTTTTGGGTGGGATACAAGCATACGGCCTGCTACCGTAGCTTATGGATGCTTGCAATACTAGAGGTATTAGTTACGTGGTATATAATTTAAATGATTAAACTAGTTGCATTTTATCTTTAGTTTTAATAAACACGAGCAGCACGTCCCGGCTTGGCACGGGCGGCCATTAATTTAGTTTTCGTATGGAACCCGTTTTTTTTTTTCAATAAAACATAGCCTATGTTATCCGCTGATCACATAGCTTCTTAATGGTGAATTTTTTTTAAATCGGTCGATTTGAAACAATAAAAAAATCTTTCACTCTTTAAAGTTTTTTTTACAATTCGTTTTTATACATTTACTAGTGGACCTGGCAGACGTCGTCCTGCCTGAAAAAGCTGGAATACCGACAGCAGCGCCACCTACCGGGTCCAATTGTGAATCTAAACCATCCAGCTCTACCCGAACACACACACATTTCATCAAAATTGGTCCAGCCTTCTAGGAGGAGTTCAGTGACATACACACGCACACAAGAAAAATATATATAAAGATTATAATTAATAATATAATATTAAATACTAAAACTATATAAATATAGACATTAACTAGCTTTAAAATATAGACAAATTTTAATACTTGTTTACATTAAAATTACTACGTATTGAGTAGTATAAAAAAAGCATTGACATCCAGCGTGGCAATGTTGCTAGCCTTCTGTGCACGTTCCCGGTAGACAGTGATATTGAGGTATACTTTGACGCCTAAAAAATATGTATATTTGAATTTGAATTGATTGATGTTATTATTATGTATATCTAGATTTTTTTTTTGTATTTATTACTTTAAAAAATAATTTGATATAGTAAAACAGACAAATAATTCTCACGATGAATCTAAAACACTTTCTAAAATACATTTGGACTAAATATAGTACTTACTTAACAAATTATAAAATATATATATATTTTACATTAAACTTAAATGTCTCGTCTAGATTTGAACAACAACAACTTTACATACATTTACTTAATTGAAGCTTTAAGCCCTGCCGTCCTATTTATAGTACGAAAGTAAAGGTGCCCACCCAGAATGTTTACAAAGCATTTGCTTAATAACTGAAACTTTGGGGGTCGGGTCGAATTCTCCTAATACCTACACTGTATAAGTGTGCGGGGTAACTATCGTTAACTTTGTGTATGTGTGTGTATTGCCCGTTGTCATGACAACGTATCTTTAAGATCTCCCTCTCTGTCCCGTCTCAGTTTTGTCCTTTCTCCTTTGCACGCGTTTCTTGTTGGAGGCGTTCATTTGTACGGTTAGCATGATAAATTCAGATTTTTCATAATTAATATTTTATAATAGTTGTTTTTATTGTATTTACTATGGTATGATATATGGGCAGGGTATATAGCTCGCAGAACTGATGGCCGTTGGGGCAGAAAGGTTCTAGAGTGGCGACCACGAACTGGCAGACGCAGCATGGGCAGGCCTCCAACAAGGTGGACCGACACGACCTGGTAAAGGTCGCGGGCAACCGATGGACAAGGCCAGCTCAGGACTGAACGACGTGGAAATCCTTGGGGAAGGCCTATGTCCAGCAATGGACGTCTTATGGCTGAGATGGACTATAATATTTACTACTGCTGAGGTACTGGCTTCGATTCCGACTCGGTTTCAGTCTTAAGTTTAAAACTGTGGCTCTGAAACTTAAAATAGGTCTCTATGCTGACCTGTTCTGCTTACACCTTCGAGATAAAGGAAAGAATGAGACATCCACGCTAGCGGAGCCGCGGGCAATAGCTAGTATTATATATTTACTTAACATGATCAAAAACTTAGCTAATGCATTCGAAATAGAAAGAAAACAACAAAAGACAACTAACTTAGGCAAGCTTGATTAGGTCGCCATCTTAGCAAAAGTATGATGATGATGAAAGTATACATCAGGTTTATTCAGGTTCGAATGTAACGGACTATCTCTGAAACCACTGATCCGATTTTGAAAATTCTTCTAAGTACTAATAGCTGCATTATTTCCAAATGCGATACTCTGATGCTAATGTCAAAAAAGCACTTGTGCAAAGTCGCGATCGAAAGCTAACAAAAAGATAAATAAAGCAAAGCAAAAAGAAAAATATATATCTTAATATATATATTTCTTGTGTGCGTGTGTATGTGACTGAACTCCTCCTAGACGGGTGGACCGATTTTGATGAAATTTTGTGTGTGTGTTCGGGTAGGGCCCTGGATGGTTTATATTCACAATTGGACCCGGTAGATGGCGCTGCTGTCGGTATTTCAGCTTTTTCCGGCAGGACGACGTCTGCCAGGTCCACTAGTATATATATATATATATATATACTTTCTTTTCTGTCCATCCTAAGGTTGCCAGTAAGAAATTGCTGTTAGCGTCATAATACATGATTTTGAATAATTTTTACTCAAAACGTAATTGGTGTACAATAAAGAGTTTTCTATCTATCTATAAAAGAAGATTGATTTTAGAAGTAAAACTGAACACTGAACGTTTACGTCATCAAAAAAAAAAAGAAGACTTAAAAATAAACTTTTTGAAAACTTAACTTTTTCTGCGAACAGTCCCGTAGGGTTAACCGGTCCGCGCAGGGGGTTCAAACTCCACTAATGGAGTGGCGACCTAACCCCCCCGCTCGCTCACCCCCACTACGATCCCACAAGCCATAAAATTGTAAATTAGTGATGAGACGGCTGGCCCGCGCGACGTTTATCGATTTATTGGCTATCTAGTGATGGGACATCGTATCGAAGAATCGAAGTTTCGTTACTTATTGATACATTTATTTAACTATTTGGTAAGAATGGAGTTAATTAATTTATTTTTTATACCATACTTTGGTGACAAAGAAGCATACGGTTAGCCTGATGGTAAGCAGTTACCGTAGCCTATGGACGCTTGTTGCCGACACTAAAAATTATCACAAGCGTTTTGTGATAGAGTATTCCTGGGATAGAAAAATGTTTCGTTAAAAACGCATCCCTAAATTGTGATAAAGTGATTATTTATGTAGGTATCCTTACTAATATTATAAATGTGAAAGTTTGTGAGAATGGATGGATGGATGTTTGTTACTCTTTCACGTAAAAACTACTGAACGGAACTGGATGAAATTTGGCACAGAGATAGATTATGGTCTGGAATAACATATAGGCTACTTTTTCGCAGCGATAACCGACATCCACGCGGGCAACAGCAAGTTTAATATAAATTGTCTGAAAGATTGTTTGTACACACAATAACGGTAATAATGAACAATCATTATTTTTGTCCCGTGCAGGGATTGAACCCACAACACACCGCGTTAAACTGAATTATCTTATTATTTACTTAGTTTAAAATAAAAGGTCAACTTACTTGAGTAGCAACTGACGTTTGAAGAGAGAGCAAGAAAAGTATGTCTGCATTGAAGCTATTGGCGCATCATAGTCTCCGCCTACCCCAATGGTAGACAGTCGTGAAGATAATATATGTAAGTATATATGTAATTAATTATTAATACAAAATTTTTGTAACTCACACAAAATTGTATACTAAAAATCTGGCGATTAAAAAGATTTGTCAGAGTTTCTTGCCAAATCTTCCAGTGGCCTTAGCCTTGTCAGCGAATTGGTTATAGGGAAAAATATACTGATATTAATAGTTTTTTTTATGTTCATAAGTATTTTGCATTTGATCTAAATAAGTTTGACTTTCACTACCTGGGTACGAATCAACCCATCCCGTTAGCTACCTATTTTAAATCACACACGTTATCCCAACGGCCACACTAAAAGAACTAACAAATTCCGATATATTTTTAACAGACATACACACATTATAAATTATTAATAAGTGTCCGGTCAAGGAGTTATGTTAATAAGCCTTACTATTGTTGGAGAAACCGGTTACTACTGGACAAATTAAGGGTGCTGAGTAAGTAGCAAAGATAAAAATACCTTCAGAAAAAAATTAAAACGGCTCTATGTCAACCAAATAAAGTTTAAATTTGAATATTTTTTGTATACGAAGAGTGTAATGTTAAGTTGGTTTAATATAAAGGTGTGTGCATACATTAAGTTGCAGCATCCCCTTGTTCGAGCTCGGCAGATTTGACCCGTGGTCATTTTGACCCTGGACCATTTTAGTATTTAGATGGTGTCGTGGGATAGATATGGTGATCAGATTCTGTGGGAATTCGGTGTTTGAATGCTTTACAACGGTTTTGTAGGGAGAAGTCGAAGTAGGTCAAGACATTTTAATATTATAATTTAACCAGCTTTTGCCCGCGGATCCGCCCGCGTGGATGTCGTAAATTTTGAAAGAAATCTAAAATAAAAGTAGGTAGCCTAAGTTACTCCTTATTACTCCAGTGAAAGTCCCGTCTAAATCGGTCCAGCCATTTCAGAGATTAGTGGGAACGAACAGACAGACAAAAATTGTAAATAAAATATATTTTGGTATGGTAATTTATTAAAAAGAGGTTATTTTAATACTACAAACAGACATTTCAATTTTATTTATTTGTATATAGATAATCTTTTCGACTTAATTTCGGCCACTACGTCTAATCTCGTGAAGACTAGCCATTTGCGTGGATATTATAGTGCACAAATGTGTACGCAAAAGCTCCATTCTTTATTACCTTAGTCTTTGTAGGCTACGGTAACTGCTTACCATCGAGCGGATCGGGTTTGCCATTGCATTTTTTTTTTCTTTTTTATATATACTAGTGGCCCGCCCCGACTTCGTCCGGGTTAAACTATTTTCAGCGCAACTTTTTTTTTTACATAAGAACCTTTTCCTTACAATAACAAATACAACAAAGAATAACTAAAATCGGTCCAGCCGTTCACGCGTGATGCCGTGATCAAGGGAAATAGGGATTCATTTTTATATATAAAACAAGCTGTTGCCCGCGGCTCCGCCCGCGTGGATGTCGGTTATCGCTGTAAAAAGGTAGCCTATGTGTTATTCCAGACCATAATCTATCTCTGTGCCAAATTTCATCTAGATCCGTTTAGTAGTTTTTACGTGAAAGAGTAACAAACATCCATCCATCCATACTCACAAACTTTCACATTTATAATATTAGTAAGGATATTACTTAGCTGGTAAACAAGCATACAACCCGCCTGATGGTAAGCAGTTACCGTAACCTATAGACGCTTGGTGCCAACCCAAAAATGGTAACACTCAATTTATAGTAGTTGCAATCCTAATGTTAGTAGAAACCGTTGGTCGATTCAAAGGGTTGGTAAATATTTACCGCACTGAGTACGTCTTTGATATCCACAAACACCGAACGGTAAAGCTTGTAGAGAAAACGTACAAATATGAGATTTATTTGCTCAGTTTGTACTTGTGTACGTTACTACGAGTAAGTGTATAGATCTAAGAATTAAATTATATTAGTGAGTGTATATATGTCCCATTAGTGGGCTTCGTGCCCACCAGTGGGACATATATGGATTGCTATTATTTTTTGTCTGTTTAAAAAGGCAACTCATGCACTGGAGAACAAGCTTTGTGTTGCGGGGGACTTTACAAATATACAATTAACGGACACAAATTACCAGACTCAGAACAAATCTTTGTGGGTCACACAAAGTTTGGTGCCTGTGTGGGAATCGAACCCGCAACCTCGTGCACAGAAGGGACATATTGTACCCACTGGACCACCAAGGCAGTCAAATTCTATATTTAATTATATTATTATATAGAGAGTACTAATGAAAATTACAGGCTCCTCTGGTTTTTTTTGTGCTCCTTTGGTGGCAAACAAAACAGTTACCATCGCTAATGGACGCTTGCAATACCAGAGATATTATTTTTTACACCAGGGTTACGTTTCTTTTAAAACGAATCCTTAAATGAGTGCTGGAAAGCTGGAAGTTGAGGTAAAAATCAAATGATCGTGTCTTATTGGTACAAGATCTTAATATCTACACTAATACTATGCAGAGAAAAGATTTGTATTGAAAGAAGGAAAAATTGCTCTAACTGTAACACTTAAAATTATTATATTGAATAAAACATAAAACAAGAAAGCATTTTTTTTAACCTGCGTCAGTTTTAATGTTGTAGCCTGTTTTGTTGTTTGTATTAACACTTTCAGTGCCAAGAAAGCCGTTACGACTTTTTACTCAGTCAAAAACATAATGTTATTCAATTGGTTTAAGAAAAGTATCGAATTACCAACCCTTACTATTTTGCGAACGAACAATAAGACTCGGTAGCCGACTGCTAGGCACTAGGAGATAGACTCGGTAGCCGGGTTCTCGGCGTATAACGTACCTATCAAAGAACGTGGGAGCCGGGTTTTTGGCACTAAACGTGTTAAACAAACTCAAAAACTACTTTACAACGTTTTTTAAATATTTTCACCTATAAACGCTACATTATCATACTAAACTACTACAAAAACTAAACGAATGCCTACCCATGCAAAGCCGGGGTCTTACACCTAGTTATAGAATAATTTATCAGCGTCACGGTGAAGGAAAACATCGTGAGGAATATAATCAACTAATGGACCTGGCAGACGTCGTCCTTCCTGAAAAAGCTGAAATACCGACAGCAGCGCCACCTACCGGGTCCAATTGTGAATCTAAACCATCCAGGGCCCTACCCGAACAGACACACAAAATTTCATCAAAATCGATCCTGCCGTCTAGGAGAAGTTCAGAGACATACACACGCACACAAGAAATATATATATATACACTAGCTGTTGCCCGCGGCTCTGCCCGCGTGGATGTCGGTTATCGCTGCAAAAAGCCTATGTGTTATTCCAGACCATAATCTATCTCTGTGCCAAATTTCATACATAACCGTTCAGTAGTTTTTACGTGAAAGAGTAACAAACATCCATCCATCCATTCTTACAAAATTTCACATTTATAATATTAGTATACGTATATTATGTATTAGTATATAAAGATTTTCAACACAAAATCTTCCATACGAAATATTCTCCAACAAAACAGTGCACATTTCCAAGTACATAGCATATAGGTACATATAGGTATAGACAGATAGGTGAGAGTTGCCAGAGCCACTCCTACCTCTGTTAGCGTTCATTTCCTGCTGCAAATCGTCTTGTAACCCTCGCGACTGTCGCGACATCTATCGATGTACAAATTATTACTATACTAGCTGTTGCTCGCAGCTCCGCCCGCGTGGATATCGTTTATCGCTATAAAAAGTAGCCTATGTGTTATTCCAGACAATAATCCATCTCTGTGCCAAATTTCATCCAGATCCATTCAGTAGTTTTTACGTGAAAGAGTAACAAACATCCATCCATCCATACTTACAAACTTTCACGATTTTAATATTAGTAGGCTTTCACTTTCATTTATGCATTATGACTTATATCATCCTATTATTAGTATAGGCGAAATTTGTAAGTATTTCGTTCAGAATTAATAATAGACACGAATGTAATAATTTTTAAATCATGTATTATATTTTCTCGCTGAGTAAGAAAAGGTTCCGGGTTCAATTCCAGAGTCGGTTCTAAACTAGATGTAGGTTTTTTTGTCAAGAAATTCATAATAGTTTATCAGCCTTACAAATAAACGTCGTATAGCAGTTAACCACGACATCAAGACACGACAACAAGACATCCACGCCGGCGGAGCCGCGGGCAACAGCTAGTATAATCATAAAAGTACCACGTTTCAGGCTTGTTTACGTGTTTATATTTTCAAAATATTGATTTAAAAGAAGTAGAACAAGTAAAAAACGTAATTGTTTTAATACAGGCTGCAAGAAAAGTCAAATAAAATATCGGTTTTCTAAAAGTGGTGTGATTTTTTTGGATTTATGTGAAGTCGGGACGTGCCTCTGATTTAAAATAATACACATTTGCTCTCCTTTAGCGGAAAAATAGTGATGAGAGAGAGAGAGAGAGAGAGAGAGAAAAATATTTATTTCTTACATTATACAATAGGTACAATTCTCAGACTAATATTAGTCGGAGGTACAATTTTAAAATACAAATAAAGAAATAAATGAATAAATAAATGACCTCCCATTCAGCTATTTGCTACCACAATGCATTATGCATTGTGGAAGCGTTGGTTTTCAATGGGTGGTCCACATAATTAGAAAATACAAGTCGAGTACTTAAAATATATCAATAAACTACACTTACATAACAATGATGCTACATGTATGTTATATATTGTATTATTCATATAATAAAAAGTCATATTTATTTTATAAGATATTTTCATGAATAGTTATAAAAGTAAAAGTAACTTAACCTAAACTACTTACCAACAATCAGATATTCTATTTAAAGGTATTCAATCAATCAATAATTCAGCCTATAGCAGTCTACTGCTGGACATAGGCCTTTCCTAACACGCGCCATAGCACACGGTCCTTCGCTTTCCGCATCCAGTGCGTCCCACCTTTTTTAGGTCCTCGGTCCACCTAGCTGGGGGGCCTACCTTACGCTTACCGAGTCGCGGTCTCCACTCTAGGACACGTCTGCTCCATCGGCCATCGGTCCTCAAAGGTATAATTACCCTATAATCTCTCTAAAATCTATCTGATTGAAGTCGCATTTCTGAGGAACTATTATATTATTATAATATTATAGCAATCTATGTGTCCCACTGCTGGGCACGGGTCTCCTCTCCTCTATCAAGAGAGATCATATACTCGTACTAAAGTTAATTAGATTTAAAAACAATATTACAATGTTTTAAACATTAAAAGTTAGTAAAACATTAATTATAGTAGCAATGCTATGATAGCCCAAGGCGGCCGTGACGGGATGTTACCCAACGATATGACTTAGTTCACGGACACAGAATTAGTAACAATGTAATCACCATAACGATACTTTACTATCACCTCGTGATAATTACTTCTTAGCTTTGTAAGTTACAAGCGGGAAGCGGGCTTAAGAGGCAAAGTGTATAAACACCGATATAATATTAGGATAGCTAGATAGATAACTCTTCATTGTACATTATATTACATTTTGTTTTAATAATAAATTTACAGTTATGTACAATGGGCGGCTTTATCGCTAAAAGCAATTTCTTATAGGATGGACAGAGTAGATAGGAAAAAAAAACAAAACTAAATGGTAAGTTTAGTTTTGTTTTTTTATACTACTTGGGTACCAAAAAATTACACGGCCCGGCTGATGCTAAGCAGTTACCGTAGCCTATGGACGTCTGAAATACCAGAGGTATCACCTGCGTGTTGCCAACGCATTTTTTACAAGGTTTTAAGATGGTGTATCTGGTCACTGACGCGCGCGATTCACACGACACGACACGCCACTCAACGTTACAACGAGAGGAACAGACATCTTTTGCAGTTTTTTGAGTGAATTCACAACTTCACAACTTTGATTGACCTGTTGATCTAGTGGTTAGTAAAGCTGGAGGTCATTATAGTAGTTTTTGGTATATCTATACACTCATAGGCAAATAAAGGAGGTAACTACAATAACCAACGACTTTAGTGCTATAAAACTATTCAAAAATATGTTTGTAGCTTTTGCTACAAACTGTCTACGGCGCTACGAATATCGTAGACATTTCGTAGCACAACTTATTGAACAATGCGAAACATATGTTTTGTTGAAATACGCTGCGTCTTATGACATGTAGCTTGTATAATGAAGGTATAGCGCCTTAGGCTACAGGAACAGATAAACACTTTATGTGCGTACACACCGTTACGTGCCTAGTTTGGCTATTGCTTACGTTTGATAGCTCGATAAGCTAACTTGCAGTTAAATGAACGACGAATCGCAGACGTTGTTTATTTTATTGCAGTAATCATTTACTGCAATAAAATAAACTATATAATAGCCTCATGGCTATTATAGCCAAATGCACTCGCTATTCGGTAAACCATCAGCGGTTTAGCAACTACATTGTGGTATTTTTGGTTTGAGCGTCTCCGTGCTTCGAAAGGCACGTTAGAAGTCGTCCTGTTAACAGTCTATCTACCCCTGTGTTTTTTTTATTCTACCAAGGTGGCAAACAAGCATACGGCCCTTCTGATTGTAAGCAGTTACCGTAGCCTATGGACATTTGCAACACCAGGGGTGTCATTCACGCGTGGCCGATTTTTTAAAAACCTTATACTCCTTATGCTCCTTTTGAAAGCGTCCATAGACTACCGTAACTGCTTAACATCAGACGGACCGTATGCTTGTTTGCCGTCCAAGTAGCATAAAAAATACTACAAAAAAATAAAAACAAAACGTCCTATATTTTATTTTAAGGTTACATAAGCCCAGTTAGTCGTTTAACAGACAAGGTCGACACTTAAAATCTTATTTTTCACATGATTCGTCTGGCGGTTATCGGGCGCTAGGCTAGCCTCACTATCAAGCCATTAGCATAAGCAGATTAAGTCATTCGTTTATCTTAAAATACCACTGAGGAGTCGGACCGGGCTTGGGCTTTATACATATGTACTAAATTTATATGTGGGAGCTTTAGAATAGAATAGAATATTCTTTATTTGCTTAAAATGTAGTTAATTGTTCTAACTGTTTGGTAAAACAATATTGAAAATAGATACTATACATTTTGTCGCTTATTTAATACTAACTGTTGTCCGCGGCTCCGCCCGCCTGGATGTCGGTTATCGCTGCAGCCTATGTATTATTCCACACCATAATCTATCTCTGTGCCAAATTTCATCCAGATCTGTTCAGTAGTTTTTACGTGAAAGAGTAACAAACATCTATCCATCCATCCATCCATTCTTACAAACTTTCACATTTATAATATTAGTAAGGAAGTAAGGATACATACGTACATACATATCATCACGCCCATCTCTCATTGGAGTAGGCAAAGACTATGGTACGCTTTATACGTTCTTTCGTTTCCTCTACATTCATCAACCTCTTCATACATGAACGTTGATTCTGGGTACTTTTAATTTGGCCCTAGCACATCACCTACTTGGTTGATGTATCATCGTCTAGGGCGGCTCCTAGTGACGTCTCCATTCATTCTTTTTCATCCATCCGTTCTAAATATTCAAACCATTTCAACATCCCCTTTTAACTTTTGTCACTACATCTTCTTTCAATCCACATCGTACTCTTTTGTCACAGTTTTTCACTCTGTTGAGCATTCTGATTACATACATATTCCTCAAAGCTCTCATTTCCACTACATAATACCATACCATACCCATGATTCACTACCGTACATAGATTTAATGTATTTCATCATCATCTCAACCCATAAACGTCCCACTGCTGGGCACGGGTCTCCTCCTTACAGTTGAAGGGATATTTAATATATTTACTAAAATATAATAACTGAACGAGCGAGAAAAGCGTGCGACATCCAGACTTGGGACAACCATTTATGGATCACACAAATTTTGTCCCGTGTGGGGCTCGAACCCACAACACGTCAAGCAATGGTAAACGGCAAGGTAACCACATGAGCCACTGAACTAACCGTGCAGTCGAAATAATATGTATAAATGTTCGTTTAAAGATAGCTCGAGCCTGCTTTTAGCCCGACCCGGGAATCGAACATGGTACGGTCGGAGTTAGCTGTACAGGGCCGCTTTATGACGATTAGTTTTTTAGGAAAACCAATGTATGAATTTGTGTGATATATATTTTTATCTGTAGGTTTAGTCTTATTGTACACTGTTACCAAATTCCACAGAAATATATACAATTGTTTTCTTAAAAAACGAATCTTTATATAGCGGCCCAACCACAGCAACGGAGCTAGCTGTACAGACCCTCTAGACAAGTGGCATATGTGATAGTCTAATCGAAAAGTCAAAAAAGAAAATGTATGGGATTTGACGTAAGTTTACGACATTATATCGTAAACATACGTCAAATCCCATACATTTTATTTTTTGACTTTTCGGTTCGACTACCGCTTATGTCACTTGTCTAGAGGCTCTGTTCAGCTAAATCCGTTGCTGTGTGTACCTCCTAAACAGCAGTCGCACTCTATGACCAATAGACAAATGAAGCAGTACCTATTTAATATATCTAGATATTCTACATTCTAATAGAATTCCTATCTAACGCCATGTTTCAGTTTTCATTATGTCGATCTGCAGATTCCTTGAGACGCGTGCCACGAATACGTTGTGCTTTATTACCGGGAAAGCTATCTACTAGAAGCCACCAGTATCACTAGACCCCTGACAACTTCGTGATACAGTACAATAGTTTGTACATACTTTAGTAAAGATATGTCTACATATATTGGATGGGTTTATACAGATTAATGAATGATTTTAGAGATTTGAACAGATAACGTAAGTTTGTTTTGAGAAATCGTTTAGTATGGGGTAAGTTTGTTACACATAAGATGTGAGCTCGATTACAGTATCAATGTCAATTTTACATTGTGGAATTTAAGTATATTTAGAAATCAATTAGTTTACTTTCCGCTAACAATCTAAGAAAGTAAGGCTTTGACTTTATTGATTTATAATTTTAACAAAAAAAAACCTGACTACTGCGGCAAATTGTAGAATTTTCAAAAGCCCTAAAATCCCAAGTCTAAAGTATGATGAACCAGGATGAACTTCCATACAAAATTTATTCTCACTTTTCCTCCCTTAAAGACAGTTTTTTTAAATCTTATCATTTACTCTTCTTCTTTGAAGTTGGTTAAAACAAAATATAAAAATAATGTCAAAAAGTGAGACGGGCGGGATGATATGTAAGTATATGTATGTATGAATAAAATGTAGTCAATCCCTTAAACAAGCTTATATATTTTTTCTTTACAGACTATATATAACAGATAAAAAGCCACATACGCAGAATAGGTATGATAAAACCAAACAGAACAAGGTGTTTACGGTAGGGTTGCCACCGATGCGTGTGGTGCGTGCGACCCTATTACTTACTGAGCGTAAGAATAGTATGTGTGGGGCTTCTTAGCTCAATATTTATATCTAATACATATCCTACTAATATTATAAACGCGAAAGTTTGTAAGTATGGATAGATGGATGGATGGATGTTTCTTACCCTCTCACGTAAAAAGTACTGAACAGATCTGGATGAAATTTGGCACAAAGATATATTATGGTCTAAAATAACACATAGGCTACTTTTTACAGCGATAACTGACATCCACGCGGGCGGAGCCGCGGGCAACAGCTAGTATATTTATATTTTTATAATTTTTTTTTTTTTTTTAAAAGACAACTTCTGCACTAGGAAACAAGCCCTGCGTCGCGGGGGACTTTACAAACACACAATTAACGGACACAGAGAAGACCCAGACTCAGGACAACTTTTTGCGGATCACACAAATTTTTGTGTGATCACAATGTGGGGATCGAACCCATAATACGCCGCACAGTGGTTTACCACTAAAGCCACTGAACAACATGAGGCATTACACGCGAATTGTACCCTAAAAAATTTAACACCAAGATTTTATATTATTGGTAACCCTGGGATAGGAAAACGTTGTATTAAAAACGCATCTCTAGCGCTTATTCAAGAAAGAAGAAAGAAAAGAAGATTGAAAAAACCAAAAATAGACACATAAGAGCACAACCTTGGAGGAGGCCTATGTCGAGGTGTGGACGTCTTATGGCTGAGATGGGAGAACACAAAAAATATCTTTTGCGATGTCAGAAAGGGTCCTAATCTCAGCTCTGCTTCCGCACAAAGAAGTTTCCTATCCCAGGTAGGTATACTCCATCTTAAAGCCCTAGTGTAAAAAAATGGGTCAGCAACAACCTAGTGGTACCTCTAGTATTGAAAGCGTCTATAGTCCACGGTAACTGCTTAACATCAGGCGGGCCGTATGCCTGTTTGCCAACCAAGTTTGACTGCTTTGGTGGTCTAGTAGTCGCAGTATGCGCTTGCTGTGCACGAGATTGTGGGTTCGATTCCCATAGAGAACAAAACTTATTAATCTGGGTGTCATTTGTGTCCGTTAATTGTATGTTTATAAAGGCCTCCGAGACACAGAACTTTGATCTCTAGTGCGGGAGTTGTCTTAAAAAAAATAAATAAATAAAAAGTAGGATAGGAAGGCAGTGTTTCTAAACGAGCGTTTTAACCGCCGCGTCCAATCCGAGTGACTACAACCATCATCCTGGCACCCACGTAGCGAAGATCATTATCTGGCACGAGAAAGTTGGGAGGAATCTAGTTAGTACCCTCCCTCTTCACCTACCTCACCCCCGGACATACCCCACAGAAGCCTTAACTTGTTATAACCAGTTTAAGCCAGTTTGGTTTAGTTGGTTACCTGCGATACAAGCCAAACTCATGGTTTGTCTTATGTTTTATTGGATCTGTCTTTGTTGGTATGTTGGTCACGAATGTTGGTTGATTGGTCTAAAGTAGGCTTGGATTAGATTTGTCTAACTAATGATGTGGGATTAGACATTCTATTGTCGACTCCGTGATTTGGAGAAAACGTTTAAAGTCGGTCCTGCCTGTAATTTTTTTTCTTTTGAATAGACATCGCCTGCTCTATGGAAGAAGCCCTACGTCGCGGGGGTATCTACTCATACGTTACAAACATACAATGAATAGACAATTGACTGCCTCGGTGGTCCAGTGCCCGCAGTATGCGCCTGCTGTGCACGAGGTTATGGGTTCAATTCCCACACAGGACAAAACTTTGTGAAACCCACCAAGAGTTGTTCTGAGTCTGGATGTAATTTGTGTCCGTAAATTGTATGTTTGTGATGTCCTCCGTGACACAGAGCTTGTTCTCTAGTGCGGGAATTGTCTTAAAAAATATATATATCCCCGCTTAGGACAAATAAATGTGTGATCGATATTCAACACGATACACAACGGTGGCAGTGGTAAATGGCGAGGTTACCACTTAAGTTACCTACTGAACCAACCGTGTAGTCAAAGTATAAACAGACAACTGGTAAGCATAGTTATATATTTCTAAATACATACATCATCATCATCATCATCTCAGCCAAAAAACGTCCACTGCTGGACATAGGCCTTTCCCAAAGATTTCCACAGCATTCGGACAAAGAATAGCCTCAATTTAGTGGCAATAGCTCGCAGAACTGATGGCCGTTGGGACAGAAAAGTTCTGAAGTGGCGACCATGAACTGGAAGACGCAGCGTGGGCAGGCGTCCAACAAGGTGGAACGACGACCTGGTAAAGGTCATGAGTAGCCGATGGATAATACATACGTAATAAAGATTAATGAAAAAAGATTCGTATCCATGACACAAAGATTTGTCCTGGGTAGGAATTAAACCCACGACCTCAGGCTTAGCAGTCCGAGTCACAAGTCAATAGATTGCATCTACCTGATAATTTATTTTTTTAAACTTACGATGTTCTTTTATCACCAAAACCACTTAACCGATTTTAATAAAATTTTGTTAATGTGTCTTGCTTGATCCCACTTAAAAAATAGTTTTCTTATCTCTCTATATTGGGCCCTTATGATATCCACCCGGACGAAGCTGCAAGCACAAGCTAGTATACCTCTACATATACAAAAACATAGCCAGCCATTGTTATCCAACCTCAGTTGAAACTAAAAGGTCGATCCTTAACGACAAACTATCTCGTATCAAACACATTTACATATCTTCATCAGTGAAAACGTGGGGTAAAGATGATTTGGCGGAATCGTGCGGGTTACCTCCCTTAAACCCCTTCACCCCATCTCCTTTTACCCCCCCCCCCCGGTAGGGTGGCTAATTGCTTGAAGAGAGCACATGTCTTCATACTTTTATGACGTTAAGATAATTCGATTATTTTGGGATAATTAGTAGGGGTATTATCGTGTATATATGTATGTATATTTTATATCTCTGTCTGGTACATTGAACTCTGAATTACACTAGCTGTCACCCGTGGTGTATATGTTTCATTTTTTATACTATCAAGGTGGCAAAGCATACGGCCTGCCTGATACTAAGCATTTAACATGAAGGGTTACCTCACGATGTTTACCTTCTCCTGTGCCTTGTCTTAGAAGAGAGACCACTAGTACCCAACTGTGGGACAAGGACATATAGGATATAGCTAATATTATGCTTATACATACATACAGCTTGCATGACATCAATACTCAAGTAACAACGAGAGATTATAGCATGGCGTTTTTCAAGAGAAGAGTTTTTTTATACTACTTAGGTGGCAAACAATAATACGGCCCGCCTGATGGTAAGCAGTTACCGTAGCCTATGGACGCTTGCAACACTATTGGTGTCCCTCACGCGTTACCGACCCTTTAAAAACCTTATAACTAAAATAAACATATTCCTATCCCAGGGATAGTTTTTTTTATACTGCCAAGGTGGCAAACAAGCATACGGCCCGCCTGATGGTAAGCAGTTACCGTAGCCTATGGACGTTTGAAACACCAGGAGTGTCACTCACGCGTTGCCGACCCTTTAAAAACCACTAACTATAACTATTAACTTATAGTCCCATTATAAAGCCCTGGTGTACAAAAACGGATTGGCAACACGCAAGTAATTCTGGTGTTGTAAGCGTACATAGGCTACGGTTACTGCTTAACATCAGGCGGGCCGTAGGCTGGTGTGGCCACCTAAGTAGTATAAAAAAAACTCTTCTCTTGGAAAAAAACTCTATGCTGTAGTCTCTCGATGTTACTTGAGTATCGATGTCTTAGGAATGTAAGCTGTGTGTATGTATAAGCATAATATTAGCTATATCCTTTATGTCCTTGTCCCACAGCTGGGCACTGGTCTTCTCTCTTCTAAGACATGTCAAGGCACAGGTGAATGTTAACATCGTGAGGTAACCCTTCATGATATTTTCCTTTACCATTAGTGACTGCCTCGGTGGTCCAGTGGCCGCAGTATGCGCCTGCTGTGCACGAGGTTGTGGGTTCGATTCCCACACTGGACAAAACTTTGTGTGACCCACGAAGAATTGTTCTGAGTCTGGGTGTAATTTGTATCCGTTAATTGTAAGTCCCCCGCGACACAGAGCTTGTCCTCTAGTGCGGGAGTTGTCTTTTGTTAAAAAAAAAGAGCAGATGTTAAATCATTTGATTAGTACGTGTAAATTCCACAAAGTAAATTCATTTTAGATTTTTTTATATTACTCGGGTGGCAAACAAGCATACGAAGCATACAACCCGCCTGATATTAAGCAATTACTATAGCCAATAGTCGCTTGCAATACCAGAGGTATCACTTGCGTGTTGCCGACCCATTTTTTTACATCGGGGCTTTAAAATGGAGTAGGTATCCCTAGTATAGGAAAACTTTTTTATCAAATGGAGACCTGTTGATTTTTGTGATTGATTTTATTTAATGTTATGGAGTTACAAAACTTGATGGTAATTTATATTCATGAATTAAACTGCCTTATTGGTCTAGTGGTCGTTGGTTACGACTCCTGATCACCAGGTCTCGGGATCAATTCCCCGATGATGCCAAAAATAATCAGATATTGTGTATATACGTATCTGTCAAGAAATTCACTATAGCACGCAATAGCCCGAAGTTATAAAACGTAGAGCCGTTGGTCCTACGCTTGATTTCTCTCCGGTCGTGTCGGATTGCCGTCCCATCGGATCTATGATAGTGAAGGAATAGGGACAGGTGCACTCTCATAGTCCGGCGGGACATAACTCATACTAAATTGTAAATGTTATTACTCTGACGATTAAAAAGATTGACCTAAGTTTCTTGCCAATTTTTCTCGAGATTGATTCCTAGTCAGCAAATTGGCCGTTGGGAAAAAAAAGCTGGCATTTGTTTGGGCATACAATTGTACACTATAATATCGCCCGCACATTTGTGCGCACATAGTACAGGTCTCCAGCGCTTATTTAGGGATACGTTTTGAATGAAACGTATTTCTATCCCAGGGAATTCCAGCCCTGGTGTAAAAAATGGGTTGGCAACACACAAGTGATACCTCTGGTATTGCAAGCGTCCTTAGGCTTTGGTAACTGCTTAACATCAGGCGGGCCGTTTGCTTGTTAGCCGTAACCGCAATTTCAAGAAAAAGGGCAGTCTGATTTTTAAATACATAAAACTTCATAAGTATCTTAGGTATTTTCAGCCTATTAATCCGTTTTTTTTTTGCAAACTTTTTTCCCACGACAGTGTAATACTTACTAATTATAAAACACAGTAATAAATTCTCTTATTAAAAGGGTTAAAGTAAACTTCACAATAATTTCTGAGAATGGACGAAACAAATATTAAAATTTACGTATTATATAACTTTATGGTTGTATAAAACTTTGAAACTTTTAGTTTTCGAATATTGTTTTATCTCAGCGTTTGGTTATTCTAATAACTGTGTAACTTTTACTTGTATATATATGTAATTAGACGCCCTCCCGAATTTCACCCGGGTTAAACATTTTTCTACCCGTTTAGGAATTGAATTTCCAAAAATCCCTCTTTTGTACAACACAGCAACGGAGATAGCTGTACAGGACATTACTTGCATTGATAGGTTTACAAAACAAAATATCACTTTACTAGACTTAAAAATCGAACTCGGGACGGCAGTTACCACGGCCGGTTACACGCTAGGTAAGTAAAAAAGTTTTTATGTCATCGTATTACGAAATAAAGCCTATATTGAAAACAAAGAACACCGAAGCTAGCAATCATATTTGTAGATTAAACAATTTTTTGTCCCATAATCGAACCCACAATATTCCGCGTAGTCGTAAACGTCGAACTGACAACTAAAACCAACAAGCCAGATGACGAGAGCAGTCAAACCAATAGCAGTCTAATAAAGTGAAAACAAATAGATTCCAACTCTGATTCTAATAAGAAAAAAGCTGAACTATCTCTTCGCAAAAGTAAAGAAACAAAAAACAAACTTTTCGTTCATATTTGTGTTTTGAAAAAAGAAAACTGTTATTCAATTTATCTGTTACACACCCGTGTTGTTTACACGTCGACTAGACGTCGTCGCGTCGGGGCGAACGTCAAACCAATAAAAACATAACGAGAATGGCCATCTAACGGCGAGTAGCGTAAACACTTTGTTATTTAAAAAATCTACTGATAAGTCAGTTAATTTGATTTAGTGTTTAAAAATATATTAGGTTATATTTTATAATAAAATCTGTTTTTGTTTTGATTAATTATAAATCAGAATGTTATAAATAAGTCATTATGTTATGTGTAAGCAACGCCATCTTTAGATCGTTAATAGAAATAAAATATAATAATTGTAAGAAAATAAAAAAAAGTGTTACATTAAAGTTTATAAAATAAATATACATATAAATGTGAATTTTAATATTTAATTTTATAAATAATATTTATATTAGTAATTTAAGAAATAAAAACTTTTCTACTCGATAACAGATGGCGCTGCGCTCCCTTAAAAGCGACCATTTTCGTATTAATACCATCCCAGTTCGGTGCACTTCACCCATCGAGAGTGCGTGAACTTTAATCAAAATGATATTTCTATCGAGTGTTACAATTTCAAGATGAGTTGACTGTTGATTTATTATTGCTGTAGTTTTGGTTTATATTTCAATTAAAGCCATTATTCAATATAAAAATATATATTTGTATAGTTTTACGAATGAATAATTATATTACGGACAATTTACGATCCTCATTCAGATTATTTTCATAGGATGTTTAAAATAATATCTACTCCTTTATTAAAAAATCGTTAGGGAAAGCTCAAGCTCGAATTGTGGCAATCTTTGTAAAGACCTTTGAGATGGGCAAAACGGTAAGGAGCACCTAGTTCTCGGATCTGATTTGCAATGGGTTATATTATAATATGGAATTCGCTTAACTGTTTACGACCTCGGATTGGCTGCTACAGGAAAAGTGGGGAATAAACAACCCGTCCTATACATGTGAGTGATCTGCACGCGATCAAACTAAGCTCTATTTACCTACTGTTTTGCCTAAAATGCCCTTACAGCCCTGACAGCAATTGAATGTTTTTAAAGTCCCCTGCGACACAGAGATTGTTCTCTAGTGCGGGAGTTGTCTTTTTAAAAATAAAATAAATAAATAAATAATAAACTTTTGATTAAGTAGATATATTTTTCTTTTTTATGTTCAAAATATGGTCTCTCGATCTCTGTCAATCTATTCTATAGTATGAAAACGTTAAAATGACCTTATACAATCGAATAACGACAGTTTTATCGTTTCTATACATTCGATTTTCATTGTAATCATGGGGCTAGAGACTAAAGAGGGGACATAGGATGGCAAACGACGATAGTTCCCCTTCTATATTAAGGATTATGGCTCTAGGGTGTTAAGGGTTATAGGTTGAAAATAGGTCCGTCCCCTATTAGTCTCTAGTTGCATGATTACAATGACAATCAAATGATTTATTCCGTGGATTAAGAATACAAATGTCACCAACCCATTCCATCCCGAGGGTGTCGTAAGAGTCGACTAAGGGTGTAAGTCTAGCAGACAAAATCCCCTGCAAGAGAGGGAAAACTCGAAAGAAAACCCTATACCAACCCGTCTGGTGGTCCCAGCGTGGTATAGTAGGCTAATATCCCTCCAAATGTTTGGAGGAGACCCGTGCCCATCAGTAGGACATTTATAGGTTGATATGAAAAAAATAATGACAATCAAATAAGGAAATTTTTATCATTTTTGTCACCAAACAAGCTAGTAAACCCCACAGGAGAAGTACCTCCATCTTATAGCAAACCACACCTAAATAACTACCCATAGGAGTTTTGTTGTGTGCGAGTACAGGTTTTCAGTGCTCCTTTAGGTATATATTTTTAAAGAAACGACTTTTTATTCCAAGATCTCAGTTAACAGAAAATTCTGTTAAGTCCATAGTCTACGATAACTGCTTACCATCAGGTGGCAATGTACTTGTTTGTCGCGTAAGCAGTATTAGAAATATTATTATTAATATTATAAAGCTGAAGAGTTTGTTTGGTTGAACTAGCGCGTTCAACCAAACAAACTCTTCATCTCATTTCAGAAAGTACAGGTTCGATTAGAAAATATTTTTTTTTGTTGAATAGTGCATTTATCCAGGAAGGCTATAGGCTGTATAATATCACGCTATGATCAATAGGAGCAGAGCAGTAGTGAGATATGTTGCAAAATTGGGGAAAATATTCCAAATTAACACGCGGACGAAGTCGCGGACTAGTAAGAAATAAAATTATTAGAAAGAAATAAAATAAGCTGAAGAGTTGTATGTTAGTACGCACTAATCTCAGAAACAACACGGCATATTTACTGCGTAAGTATTTTTGGCCTCGTCTATTCGAACCATTAACAGATAAATTACAATGTAAATTTTAAGATTTAGTACGTTATTAAATGGTTCCAGTTGGCAATCAGCTTGTGGCACTTGTGCCCTGCAACACGTTGAACTTAAAACCTTTTATGGTGCGGTCGTGAGACATAGTACCTACCTAATTAGTTTGTATGAATATCATGCTTCATTATTTACTAGCTGTTGCCGCACGGCTCCGCTCGCGTGGATGTCGATTATCGCGATATAAAGACTGACTATAATCTATCTCTATGACAAATTTCATCCAAAGCCGTAAGTAGTTTTTCCGTGAAAGAGTAACAAACATCCATAATTTCATCCATTCATCCTCACAAACTTTCACATTCATAATTTTAGTAGGATTTTACTTTTTTTGAATAGTGCATTTATCCAGGAAGGCTATATAACATCACGCTATGATCAATAAGAGCGCAGCAGTAGTGAGATATGTTGCAAAATCGGGAAAAATATTCCAAATTACCACGCGGACGTTGTCGCGGGTGACCCCTAGTTTATTTAATAAACAAAATATAATAAAAGGTACTTGCGTGTTACCGACCCATTTACATACACCAGGGCTTTAAGATGGAATATCCCTGGGATAGGAAAACGTTTCTTTTAAAACACATCCCTAAAAGAACGCTGGAGACCTGTACTCACACACAGGAACACAACTACACCGCTGTGTGTTGTTATTTGGCTGTAGTCTTCTGTAAGGTGGAGGTCGTTCCCCAGTCAGGCTTTCTAGCTAGTTTGGTGCCCTACCTATCTTAAAAAGTGTTAATAAAAACTTGCAAGTAGGAAAGAGATAGACACTTTCATTCTTTCTTTCTATGTTAAAATTAATTAGATTTGTTTAGATCTATACCAACATTCTTCCTTAGGCTGGCTTCAAAGCTATCCGGGAGACCTGAGCTTCTAGACAAGTGGCATAAGCGATAGTCGAATCGAAAAGTCAAAAAAGAAAATGTATGGGATTTGACGTAAGTTTACGACATTAAATCGTAGACTCACGTCAAATTCCATACATTTTATTTTGTAGACTTTTCGATTCGACTATCGCTTATGCCACTCGTCTAGAGGCTCTGTACGGGCCGTCCGGAGTGGGCCGCTAGTGCTAAGTTGGCGTATGGACCAATCCGCGTCGCTGTGAATCGATGTTATAGGACCTCACGTGGATCTCCGTTCTGGGAACTTACACGGATGGCCCGAATGTGTCTCCAGGTAGCTCTGAAGCCAACCTGTAGATAATTTAAGTTAACTTAAAAAGAATTTAAAAGTGTTTTATTTTCTTAATTTATAATCAAGTAGCTGTTGTCTGAGTCCCCGCTCGCGTAGACGTCTATTGTTGTGGTAAAAAGAACGCTTAGTCCTTTCCCAGGATACCTATCTCTTTGCCAAATTTCATTAAGTTCCGTTAAGCCATTTAGTCTTGAAAAGTTAACAGAAAAACAAACATATTACGCATTTATAATATAAGGTTTTCCTTTTTTTAAAGACAACCCCACAAGGCCTGTGTCGCGGGGGACTTTACAAACATACAATTCACGGATAAAAATTACACCCAGACTAGGAACAAACTTTTATGTATCACAAAAAGTTTTGTCCCGTGTGGGAATCGAACCTCCGGCGTAGTAGTCAAAGTCACTAATCGCTAGACCAATACAACAGTCAAGTATGGATATTATACTATTTTATTATTATTATTATATATTATGTACCATCATCAGCGACAGTGGAGTAGCTGGATGCGAGAAGTTGAAGACCGTGTTAAGTGGCGTACACTTGGAGACGCCTATGTCCAGCAGTGGGCTGCGATAGGTTGGTGATGATGATGATGAGTCATCATCAGCTGAAAGATGCCCACCGCTGGACATAGACCTGCAAACTTTTTCAAAATCGCTGTCATCATCATCATCTCAGCCAAAAGACGTCCACTGCTGGACATAGGCCTTCCCCAAAGATTTTAACAGCATTCACCATAATCGGTATACTTAATAAAAAAATATTAGGTTTAAGTTATTATTATTTATGTTTAGATTTAAATGCAATGCCACTATTATTATAATAATCTTTTTGTCACGATGTTTGTTAACGCCAATCTACGAAACTCCTCGACTTTAATGAAGTTTTATAAATGTCTCTTGCTAATTCCAACTTGAGACACAGGATAGTTTTTATCTCCAAATGGGGCGATAATTTTATATTGCCAATACAGGTACTCACGCCAACGGAGTTAGTTGTTGTACAGGGCAGCTATATAAAGATTCATTTTTTAAGAAAACCATTGTATATATTTCTGTGGAATTTGGTAACAGTGTACAATTAGACTAAACCTACAGATAAAAATATAGTTTACACAAATTCATACATTGGTTTTCTTAAAAAAACTAATCTTTATACAGCTAACTCCGACGCTGACCACGTGAGCGAAGCCGGAGGCCGAAGCTAGTTTTTTTAAGGTAAGTGTTTCTATTACAAAAATGTGTTATATTTTTTTAATTGCTACACCTACCTCCTACTACTACCCACTACCTTTTATTTAGGCAAATAGGTACACCTAAATAAAAACTACAAAGTGCATTCAATATAAGTAATTTAGTTATAGTTCTCAAATATTGATACAAATCCTTGTTCGTTTCATTTAAAACAATAAAATATTCAGCCATATGTTATATGTGTTATAATGAAAACAGTTTTTTTAAACAAAATAGAAAAGCTTTTAATATATTGATGCAACGTCCATTTTAGACGAATAGTGATTTTTTTGATGGAATTAGCAATAAAATAGTTGAAATCAACGGATGAAAATAAGCCGAAATTAATGCCGTTCTTGGTCCGCCGTCGGCGGAGCATCATGGCGGACACTATACGTACATCCTCCCCCTCCCTCACTGGCCCGCTCCGCATCATCTAACCCTCCCCCCCGCACGCCGGCACAGCTTTTTTGCGAGCGAGAGAGACCTTCCACTCTCAAACGCTTTCATTCTAAAATATTTTCACTGAGCTAATATTGCCAAATAAAATTGATTTATATATCTAAGCCAATAAAGCTTAAATTTGGTCACAGTTTGATGCGTACTTCCGACGTTTTGGTGTCGTTCGTGTCATATGAAAAGTGTGAAAAAGTGAGAGAGACGGATAGAGGCGGCCGTCTCGGGCGGGGCCCAAGTTTTCGTGAGTCATTCGTAGCTTAGATGTCGTACCGCTCGCACGAGCGTACGCTGCATACGTAAAAAAGAGACGGACGGATTTTTCGCGTTTTCTTTTTTTATTTGGTCTTTATCTTGCCGGGGAGAAAAACATTGCGTTTGGGGTGGTATTGGGTATGAGGGGGGGTGTAAACGAGCGTGCGTGTAATGTTTTAGGGGTGGTTTATACCCGCGTACTATAGATAATGAATAGTGTAGAATGTTTAATCATGGTTTTTGAAGTACTTAGTTTGCGCTGTAGAAATATGAGATAATTACTGACAAAAATGATTTTCGATAATGATGGAAATGATTGGCCCGATTGGTCTGTATGCGTGCGTCCTAATTAATTAACTTGAAAATTTTACTTTGCATTTAGTTTTATGAAATAATTTTGTTCGATAAATAGCGGGCATATATTAAAATTGGTTTGTTTTGAGTTTCAGCGGTTATATTACATGCTGGGCATTTAAATATCATTGAAAAGTTGTATACCTATGTACTTCCCTATTTAGATTACGAATGGGAATATTGGATGACATATTGGTATACCTAATGAAATAATAATATGATGATATGTGATAAAAATTTACATAACTTTATGTAAATGATAAATTTAAATGTTTAAGATTACAAAATATATTATGTTGATCTCGAAGTTTGTTAAAAGTAGCATTCATAACAAACCTTTTTTTCGTACTGCTACCGGTTTTTGTGATGCTACAATATCATTTTCTGTAACTAATATACTATTGTATTTAATGGTGGCCTTGGTGGTCCAGTGGCCGCAGTATGCGACTGCTGTGCACGAGGTTGTGGGTTCGATTCCCATACAGGACAAAACTTTGTGTGACCCGCGAAGAATTGTTCTGAGTCTGGGAATAATTTGTGTCCGTTAATTGTATGTTTGTAAAGTCCCCCGTGACACAGAGCTTGTTCTCTAGTGCGGGAGTTGTCTTTTTTAATGAAAAAAAAAAATGAAATAAATGAAAAAAAAACTATTTACTAACCTTATAATTACAGTAAGTGCGCTTCGACTAGAAATAACAATTCTCTATGAATAATATTACAGGTCTCTAGCTCTCAATTAGGGATGCGTTTTGAAGGAAACGTTTTCCTATCCCAGGGATACTATACAGGGACTTTGTAAACCTACAATTAACGGACACAAATTATACCCAGACTCAGAACAACTCTTTGTCGGTCACACAAAGTTTTGTCCTGTGTGGAAATCGAACCCATAACCTCGTGCACAGCAGGCACATACTGCGACCACCAAGGCAGTCGCGTCGAATATGCTTCATCTCAAATTAAGTATATAAGTACTTAACAAAACACATTATCACCACATAGTATACCAATATCATAAAGAAAAAATATTTATAAAAATATTTTTGTATGTTAGTTTGTGCTTTGAACACATAAAAATTCTTTCACCAAAGAAAGCTTATTATCAGCGGGTTAATTTTTTTTTACATACAAAAAGATTCCTAAGGAAACAAAAATAAATATCCGACACTTACAATGCAGTGGTGGATGCCGCTACACACTGATTTTAATATTTTTTATGTCTTCTAATACTAAGCTGTAAGCAAATTATTATAAACATATTATGGATTAAAATCCTATTAACACATTTCATAATACACGACTAAACATAACCAAGCATTAAATTAAATTATATATTGCAAACTTTCATCACTAGACTTTGACAAAAATATCTCACACTCACGTTCCAATTTCTAATACCAAACTGGATTTTTAAATGCTCACCTTAACCTAATTAGCAGCAAAGATCTCGAAGCGTCTGAGGGTTAACCGTGAGAACGCAGGGTTAAAGGTCAAACAGACCTGTCCACGGAATATTCATGATATTGTCGAAAGATCAAGACCTCTGACCCTACGTGTGCCAGATTAACATAAATATGGTATTGTAGGGTCATTTGTACACAACAATAGGATGGTCCAGATCGCAAGAATGAACCGTTGTCCGTTAAACCTTGAGAAATAATTTGCATAAAGCGAAATTTCAGTAGCGAATTAAAAATTTTAATTTCTTGCAGCGCGTTAGGGTTAAATATGGGAACGTTATCCGACGGTTGGAGAAGGATTATGAATTTGAATTTAGTGGTGCTGGTGAATGAAAAATGGATATTTGATTTAATTTTCTTAATAGGTTTTAACTGTATTAGTTACTCAACTAAAAGCTTATGCAGTTAATAAGACAATTAGGTACTTATTATTTTAACATGTTTTTTTAAAACTAATAACTTAACTAAGTAACTTATGTCATTTTAGGATCAAAATTTTAACGCTTTCTTCGACTTGAATAGATTTATTAATCAGTCTTATTGAGTCCACTGCTGAACACACAGACTGCCTTCCTGATGGTCTATTATATTCAGAATTTATAAAAAGATCTGAAACCATTTTTTATTATTTCCAAGAAATCTACAGTGGTAGTAGAAACTTTCAAGCAATTCTTCAATGCCACATAATGCATACATCTTTGCATAAAACGTTTCCCAAGACAAATCAAAATATGCACATATTATTTTAGAAACTAAACATTTATGCATATCATTGCATAAATATCGAAAACATTCACTTTCCGTACCGTGTGAAATCTTGACCCATCTGCAATTGTAATTAGTTTTACAATACACGGGTCACTTTGACCCCTTTACTCACGTTGACCCCACCTGTTACTTACACACTTTATTTGGGTAATTTACATAGCTTTTGTAAAAATAAATAAATCTTGTTTTTTAAGAATTTCTCTCGCAGTTTATTAGCATTAGAATAACAACTTTTCGCTTTAGTTTCGTGATGTGAAATTTTTAACGAATATTTCGTTCACATGCCGTTGGAAGGGTTGAGTAATTAAATTCGCTTCTTTTGTTGCGATTTATTGTGAAGACGAGGACTCGGACACGGACCCGGAGTCTGGAATCTAGTAGTGAAGATGGAGTCTATTAGTTTGTATTTATAGTGTGTTTGAAGTGGCGGTATAATAACTGCCTTGTTGGTTTAGTGAGTAGGTAGTAAGTAGGTTTATTTTCCGGGTCGGTTCAAAAATAGATATTACGTGTTTCTGCTAAGAAGTTCGCCATAGATGCCCGAAGTATGAAAATTAGCAGTGTATATGTCCGTATCTCGGAAAGTCCTAAGCCTAATCTATATTTGAAAGTGTCGGATTCTCATCCCAGCGTACTATGCATGTGAGGAAGTAAAAAGTGCACTTTTGTTGTCGCACTTGTGCCCAATATTTCTCACGCTTTGGCTATTTTTTGTCGAAGTCGTGGGAGGACATTAGAAGAGGCGGTGTGTCAGGGTAAGTCTAGTGTTATTTTTCAATAGTTTTTTTTCAAACAGTGTTTTTTCACAAAGGCAGAAAAATTATGATGATAAAAATAATGGATCTATTATTTAGATTTTCTGTCAAAAAATGCCGGAAGGTTGCATCAAGATCACTCCTTAGTACAATAGTACTCAACATAGCTAGTGTAACGTGGGTATGTGATGTCTCTACACCTTTATGGACAAGAAAATATTTTGTTGAAATATTCTTTTCTATCTTTTTTTTAAATCACAAAACTGAACTGTTTGCCGTCTCATCAGATGGTGGCTTTGAGTGAGGCAATAAAGATCAACGTTTTTATCATAAGGACGTGGTAATATATTTTCCATTTTTGAAGTGGAAACTTCTTTTGGTGCGAACAAAAATCATGGAACTCGCGTCATCGTCACCGAACGCTTTCCATATTCAAAAATAATAATCTAATAGCTCTATAATACAATTCACATGTTTCGTTATAGTATATTATTAGTTTTCACTTCTATCGGCAGTCCTCAAAGACTGCCCCGCATGTTTTTGTTTTTATTTTTTATCAAAGGCCACTAATAAAATATATAAAGATAGTTTTTCTCATTTACTTTCAATTATCCAACAATAACTTTTTTGTTATGGCTCCCTTCGTTTAGTTATACCGATGATTCTGTTAACGTCAAGGTGGAGCTAATGCTAAATAGAACTGGTTGACTGATATCTGTAGCTATGGTTTCCTTTATAGACTGTAAAAAGAACAACACAATCATGATTTAGTAAAAAAAAATTAGTAGGAATATAATTGTTTAGGGAGACAGAAACGACATTTAGTTGAACGGTCACAACTGGTTCAGATCTTCGAAATGAACATGACATCAGTATGGCGCAGTCAATAAAGTATTTACTAAGCAATCGGGCTCCGCCAACAGATTAGTTTCGTATATCACATAAGGCCGTGATCTGTGGTCAGTTATTTTATTATAATTAACTAGCTGTTGCCCGCGGCTTCGCCCGCGTGGATGTCGGTTACCACTGTAAAAATAATGTAAAATGAAGCCTATGTGTTATTCCAGACCATAATCTATCTCTGTGCCAAGTTTCATCCAGATCCGTTCAGTAGATTTTACGTGAAAGAGTAACAAACAGCCATACATCCATCCATACTTACAAACTTTCGCATTTATAATATTAGTAGGATGTCATAACTACACTTAAAAAAAACTATTCTTTATGTTTGAGATGTCAAGTTAATTTTTGATTCAATTAATACTTGATAGAAATACCTTTAGTAATTTTAACTTTCAATCCGAATCTTAATACATACGTAAAATGTTTTTCTTTTTTTGGCGCGAACACATGCGGCGTTTTATTTCCCGAGGAAAATGTTTTTTGCGCGTATCTATTGTCTTGTCATATCATAAGGTGCGCGCGCAGAGCGTTTTTCTTAGAAATAAAACGGCATTGTGATGGTTTATGGATTGTCACCACTACTGTTAAAATATCTCTTATCTTATTGAGGCAAAGGAAATAGGCTGTATGAAAATTGATTATTTGGAGTAGATTTTTGAAATAGGAAAATTATATTGTAGTTTAGTTTTAATAAAAAAGTAAGGCAATGGAAATAGGCTGTTTAAAAATGGAATATTTTTGTATTACATACTTATTTGAATTAAGTAAAAAAAAAGTTTTAATATCATTGAATGACGTACACATGATATTATTTTTTTTCATTTTCAATTCATGAGGATTAAATCATTCGGACCACACGTTACAACCTCATCAGATTTTTTACAAAAATATTAATGTTTGAACACAATTGACATTCTTTTTTTCATTTTGGAAAGGCTTTTGATACTCAAAGGCTGTCTGACTTCGACAACTATTTGGCACTGGCCGTAATAAAGGCAATATCTGGCCTTGATTGTTACCGCTTGGGGGAACGCGGTATCAGGTGTGAGTTGACTGTGATTGATTGATTGAGGGGGTGACTTACCCTAAAGCAATAGGGAAGGCCGTTGCCATCTGTTGCTGTTATTATATACATAGTTGGTTTTATGTATTAGTCTATATTGCTAGGGCTTTCAAGGATTAAATAAATATTGTGCGATTTCAGAGAAAATTTCCAACGTACGATCAGATTATGAAATGAGGTTTACTCGAGATATTAAAGCGTGGTGTTCTTCAAGAAAGGCGTTATTAATGTTTATACAGAGTCGCTTACCTTCAGGTGCACCGTATATATTAAATTTTTTGAAAAAAGTAGGTAACGTTAGCTTTAATATGTGACTGATTCGTTGCAAATTGGATTTATAATAGAATACTATACAAGATAACATGACTGATTACGTAAGAACCTTACAGACGACCACAGCCAAATAAATGCACACAGTGATGTAGTTGTTTCTGTGTGTGTTAATTATCCAATGTTCTTCCAGGAATAAGTTTTTTTAAAGGAACGGTTTTTTTTATTCCGGAGCTACTCGTAATACAATTTCTAGCGTCCAGAGACTAATGTAACTGCTTACTTGCACACATTAGGTGGACCGTATGCTTGTTTACCACCGAAGTAGTATGAAAAAAGGAGGTTTTTATAGTGACAAGCAATCTTAGCTGTCAGGCAAATGACCGTCATGTACGTACGATTACCAACGAGGGTGCAATTTGGGTCCGGGATGTAGCCGAGGGTGTAAAACCACACGAGTTGGGGATCGCACTTCTACCCAAGTTATACTATGTACGATATAGTGCTATATACCTACTACACCTATTAGGCAAATAAAAAATAAGAAAAACTTTTTATTTTACTACAATTTATTTATAAACTCACATTTAACAAAAAAAAAATAGAAACACGCGCTCAAAAGCAATTTAAATTTTATTTTTATTTGACTATACTGAAAAAATCAAGTGGCCAGTATTATTTTTTTGAATTTGGTAATAAAAACTTATCTCAGAAAGTGTAAGTTAAGTGTAAGTTTTCTAACCCGTTTCAAAACATAAAATGTATGTTTCTATCTAGTGGATTTTCTGCACGGTGACTAGAAATAGTAATATTTTTCAGCATGAAGATTCTCGTTTCGAATTTTTCCACTCGTGTCGTCCCATTCAGTTCAAATAAAGTCGTTTGACGTGTATATTGGCTTGACCGCTAACCCTGTGCACGCCGCCTCACTATTTATATCCGATTTGTCTCAATTTAAAGTTAATTGAAACGACAAAACAATTAGTTAGTGCCGTTTTCAGCGATTCCTTTTCAATTATTCTGACATAATCGATGCCCGTTAATTCATTAGATAATTTGATTTCCGAATGGACTGCATGCGTCCCTAGTAATTAGGTTTTATAATTATATCGTTCAGTATCGTTTGGAAATACTTTTTTATACTACTTGTAATTGTTTTGGTGTTATGCGTTTTAATTTATTTACCTTTGCGCCTTGTCGTGGCATATGATAGAAAACAAATTTACATATTGCTAGAATTTAAGATATACAAATAAATAAACGGTTCAGAATATCTTGCTTTGTTAAATTAAGACTAAGTATATTGGTTGGTCTTTTTAATGGCATGTTATCTAATCCAGATGTAAAAAGCGTGGTAGATCTCGACAAAGTTTTAATTTAGTTTAAGATATGTTTTGTATTACATGAGATCATCAAATCAATCAAAATGACATAAAAAATCGAGGCCATTTTTATCACGCAGAAGGAAATCAAAATAAATGGAATTGCATAAAGACGCTTTTAACTTTTCGTGACGTTGACAGAAAATTTAATGCATTATACCTTCAATATACGAATGTAGTGCCATGCGACGGTAAATTATAAAGCGCCCATTGGTAGCAAATATTTGTGTTGGCTAATCGAAGTACCAACATCAATAGTACAAAATGTGCCAGACAGCGTTACACTCGAATGTTTCAACAATGTATTGCGCCATATGCGAATTCATAATTGCAATATTTATCGCTAGCTGGTGCATGTAAAACTTTACGATATTCATTCTTCTTTGTAGCTGTTATTTGGCTATAACGTTGAATATTTAGGTTGGTTCTACTGTTTGATAATATCGACCTCATTATGAGTTTTGACATTTGAATTTTGACAGATTTTACTAACACATTATATGTTCCAAATTCTAAAGTTTATTGTAATTCAAAACAAATGCTAATTCGACTTTGATTGATTTTTTGAGTTACTATAAGTTTCTTATCAGTTCTTTTCGCAACTCTTTTATTATCGGCAAACTGGCTGTAGGAAAATTGACTTAAAAGACATTTATGCTCGTAGCAGGGGCTAAATGTAAATGGGAGCAATTTTATATTTTTTTAAATAAGAACATTATAACCAGCTAAAAACGAGGATGTTATTTTAAAGTGAAATTATTATGTTTTCTTCGTGAAAAGGTAGGTACATATAATAGTTATTTCGTCGGAGGTTACTGTTGTCGTAAATGTTCAAGTACTTAAGTTAGATGAAACAGGGTAGACTTGACAGACCACGCGAGTAAAGGTTTTTAGTTTATATAATTTCAGTTACTCAATTCTTAATTCATCAGTGACTTAGCGTGCCATCATATTATTTGTAAGTAGATATGTAGTAGTTTTGAGTATGTTACAATAAGTAGATTTGAGGGTGAGTGGGTATTGCGGTATTTTGTATTTTCGGGGATCGTGGAAGTTTGGAGATTGCATTTAGTACGTCCATTCATCTCGGCGTTCGCCTCGGCACTGTCCCACTGAACTGTACAAAGCGGCAAGCAACATTTCTGAACGCAATCATTCTCCATTCAATATTCGAATTTGAAAAAAGAACTTGTAGTGATGTGACCTTGCTTTTCCTCGATTCGTTTTTCGTTCAACACGCAGGCGCGGTGGTATTCGGATCAATGCCGAAAAACGGGGGTTTGTGTCCCCCGCGGCGGGCCTGGCCGCAAAGTAAGCGGCTCGCGGCGTCTGAAGGGTTAGGCCCGTTGGTCCTGGTTGCTAGGCAACGCCGCCTTCGTATTTGGCCGGTCGATAAAGCCCGTGTTATAATTTTCTTTAATCGTAAGCGGGGGTTGGGTGCGGGGTTGATTTGGGTTTAGATATCTTTGTTAGGTATATTAGGGCAGTGGTATGGGTAGATATCTGCCTACTTTAAAGCATTGTTTAAATGCGACTGTTATTTTTACAATTTCGTTTGATGTTGAATTGTAAATTTGATGCAAAATAATGGAAGAAAAATATAGACACGTCATTATACTAATCCTAGCTAATTAATGAAATGTGATGATGTGTTTCGGGTATGGGCGAGTTATTTAACGAAAGATAATTAGATAGTAATTATATTATAAATTTACTAATATATAAAAAAAAACTAGCCCTACTAGCCCGTGTGCATGTCGGTTCGCGGTAAAAACTACCCTATGTCCTTCCCCAAGATACCTTACATCCCATTGCCATATTTCGTAAAGATTCATTCAGCTTAGTCAGTCTTAGCTCTTTTTAGTGAAAAGGTAACAAACAAACTAACAGTCAAACACAAATAAACAAGTGATACCTCTGGTATTGCAAGCGTCCATAGGCTACGGTAATTGCTTAATATTAGGCGGGCCATATGCTTGTTTACCACCTAAGAAGAATAAAAAAAAAGTTAAGAGTTACTTTCGCATTGGTAATATTATGGATATGGATAGTATCTAAGTATTTATTTGAGAGTTTAGGCTTCATGCAGACTTGCTACTTTTAACATCGGCGATCAGCGATTTTGCGACAAGTATCGATGTTGCATCTCTTCGTAATATTTCTGTGTCGGAGTCATAGGAGTGAAGGAGTGACTAAGTTGAATCGATATCGGGCTCAGAATAGGAGTAAGGGAATCAAATCACTCGTCGGAGCCGAGATTACCCACCCCTATATTATACGCAATTAAAAAAACGATGCGACCGGCATTTTGTTTTTATTTAAACTTCTTGCACAATGGTGGACTTAATGCCAAAAGCATTCTCTACCAGTCAACCTTTGGGTGATACAGAGACAAAACTAGGTAGGTGCATTCAGTAACAGTTTATGAAAACACTAGCGGTTGCCCGCGACTTCGTCCGCGTGGTAATTTGGAGTATTTTACCCGTTTTTGCAACATATCTCACTACTGCTCCTCTCCTATTGATCATAGCGCTTATGCGAATGCACTATTCAACAAAAAAATATTTTTTCTAATCGAACCAGTACTTTCTGAGATTAGCGCGTTCAACCAAACAAATAAACAAACTCTTCAGCTTTATAATATTAGTTTAGAAGTATAGATTTATTTAACTAAATATATTATAATATGATAAACATAAATGTATATGTAGGCATCTGAAAGTGTGCGGAGGGTAGCGTTTGTCGCTGTGTCGAGCTTCTGAAAAGCGACTCAATCGCCGTGTTTGGTATTTTCAAGTGTGCGGTGTGGAATGTTTGGTCGTAGCATTTAGCTTCTAAAAAGCGACTAAATCGTAGATATCCCTATATTTCATTTGAGCGTCTCCGTGCTTCGGAGGGCACGTTAAAAGTCAGTCCCGGCTGTTAACAGTCGTTAGATCACGACAGAAGCCTAAATATGGGCGATCTAAATAACTCTGCCACTAGGTTGGCCACTAACCAAACAATAAGAATCGTAGATCACTGATACTAATACTAGCATGTCTACTGTAGCCCTTAGTCTGTTCCTATTACGTCTTTCTACTAGTATGAAACTCCGGTTACTATGAAACGTTGGTAATTTGTGCGCGCTTATGCGATGGTTTTTGACTAAATCTGACATTTCAATGCATAATCAAAACTACTACCGTCTCGCCTGAAATATTCCAGACTCTGTATAATGTAGACCTTACGAGAAGCAGAGTAAATTTCATAGATAGAGTAGGTATAATTATATTTAAAACTTTTTAAAATTTGAAAGAAGAGAAAATAAATAAAACATTTCTTTGAAAAATAACAAAAAATGCGGTGGTAATAAAAAAAATGGAGTTCGATCCCGAGTGGCAGTACCAACGTATATTTAACTTTGTGGAACTTAAATTTTAACCACCGGAAAACGTCGTGAGGAAACCCACATGTCTTAAAAGATTTTTTTAAGATATGTCTGATTCACCAACCCGCATAAGGTAAGACGTAAGTTTACGCTAACTTATGTCTAATCCCACTCATTTCCTTTCTATTCTATTTGACTCGACTACCGTCTATGCTGCTTGTCTAGAGAGGCTGTACTTACACACGGGAACACAACTACACCACTGTGTAAATTTTTGCTGTGGTCTTCTGTGAGGTGCAGGTCCTTCCCCAATCGGGCTTGCTCGCAGTTCTCCAGCGCTCATTTAGGAATGCGTTTTAAAAGAAACGTATTCATATCCCAAGGGATACTCTATCTTAAAGCCCTGGTGTAAAAAAAATAGGCAGCACGCAAGTGATACCTCTGATATTGCAAGTGTCCATAGGCTACGGTAACTGCTTAACATAATATTATGCTTGTCGTGGCCGTATGCTTGTTTGCCACCCAAGTAGTATAAAAAAAAGTTGTTAAGAGCACCATTCTTAACAAAAGAAATAAAAGTACGTACCTATTAAAATAATTATAGGTAGGTTTTTAATTAAGTGTACCCTAGTTATTGAGTTACAAACGAGAGCTTAGTAAGGCAGTAGGTAGTCAAAACATAAAACCTAGGTATGTTTTTGAAGCTTCAAATAATGGACAAATAAATAAGGAATTTAATAAAACATATTGCATTTTATCCAGCGGAGCGACTAGATCAAATTTCTAAAAAGTCACGCACATTTTGCAGCGGACACGCGAACAAAATGATTCAGCTTTTAAAATTTACATTTGCACCGAATAAATAATAATATAACATTTATTTAGAAATCTTTTTAATATATTTGTGCAGTAAAAACTATTTGATAAATACCTTCGCGTCTTGTTTTGTTAACATCTTATGTTTAATAAATTAATATTCAAAAATCTTTATTTAATTGAATTTTTGGCAAAACGAAGATATACCTATATTAGCAACCCATATATATCCCACTGTTAGGCACGGATCTCCTCTCCTCTATCAAGAGAGACAGAGGGGGTTTTGGCCGTAAGTTACACACGCTGTCTTAATGTGGGTTGGTGAATCAGACATGTCCTTAGAATTTCTTGTAAGACATGTGGCCTTCCTCACTATGATTTCTTTCACCTTTAGCAGATGGTAAATAATTTGATTATAACTTATGTACATTGGTACCGCAATTTAGGTTTGAACTCACGCCTCATGCGTACAAGTCAGTTATTTTCCTATTCGGCTACCACAACTTGAAAATTACCCTATGACCTTCCCCAAAATACCTTCTATCTCATTGCCAAACTTCATCAAGAATCATTCAGCCGTTTCGTCGTGAAAACATAACAAACAGAGTTACTTATGCATTTATAATATTAGTATGGATACGAAACATTTCGATCCAGCTTTACGTCTTAGCACACCCCTATACATACGTATAGTAATCAAAGACAGTGAAAGCGATGCCTTGACCCCCAGTGTCGGTAATAGCTACAAATACGTACATACAGCGAGCATGTGTGATAGCGAGAGTGCTATTAGACCATAGACTATACACACACGACAAATCGTGTTCATTGATAACCATAGACGATATATGTAAAGCTGTGACCACAATAGATTGTTGATGCAGGTAACAAAACAAAAACATGTAACATCTCCAAATTTGAATATAGAATTTGTGTAAAAATATATTTATTTTGGAGGATTAAATAAATGTAGTTTTAAAACAATCTTCAAATGCAGCAGAATTAATTGCTTGAACTTTTATAATATATAAATTTTTATACTATAGGTTATTTACTACATATATTATCTATACTAAATATTTTAAAGAGGTTGTTAAAGTTCGTAACTTATGATGTAAGAAATTCATTTCTAAAAGTACTGATACGATTCTGAAAACTCGTAGCTGGCAAATATGCATACGTCCCGCCTGGACAGTAAGCAGTTAGCCTATGTACGTTTGCTTGTGTGTGTTATACCAGAGTCTTGTAATGGAGTATCACTGGAATAAAACAGCCATCCCTAAATGAGCAGTAGGTACTGGAGACAAGTATTTATGCACTGGGATACATGTACACTGTATGTAGTTACTTGGCTGTGATCTTCGGTAAGGTGCTGGTCTTTTCCTAATCGGGCTTGCTTGCTGGTGTTCTACTTATCAGCTAGATACATACTCGTACATCGTACAAATTCAACTTTTGTCAATGTTCGAGGTAAAAAACAAATGTTTTGTGTATTTGTTTCCAAATATTATACGCTACGGTTACAGTTCTGACTTGTAGACACAGCCTTACAGTATCCATTCACGTCCATATAGTTGTTTGATAGCAATATGTTAAACGGCATGCAATTGCTATTTGTATGTTGTGGTTTGTGTTTAGAATTAGTGGTCCCAACAGTCGAAATTAATATACTAACTAGCACAAATACTGCTCATTGAAAGTAATAATGTTTTGCATTTTGGTCTATGTTTCGAATATCAACATTCAACAAAACATTTCGTCGTAAATTAAACATTGCTTTAAAGTTGTTTTTTTTTCAATTTTGTCTATTTAAATAGCTACTGTATATTATTATTTACGAACTTCTTATCAATTAGATGGACATACTAAAATATCCTGTCTGTAACTTATTATTGTGTTAGTTATAAATTCCGTTCAATATTTTTTTTTGCCAGAGGAATAGAATTTAGTTTTTATCGTAAATTACTTTTCATAAGGTTGGCTCCGCATTCACCTCACAAAGTTTTGCCCCACGTAAAAAAATCCGTCAATCATTTTATTCCGTTTTAGACCCAAAAATATTATATTTGGGGCTACAACGAAATAAAATGTAGGACAAATACGGTTTTTTTACGTGGGGCAAAACTTCGTGAGACGAATGCGGAACAAATCTTTTATGGTTTGTTCTACACGGGAGATTTTAAATTTGCATCACCTTATCAATTAAAAATTATGAAACTTAATCACGAGGAAACCCAAAAGGCATGTCTGATTCTCTAACCTGCTTTGTGCCAGCGTTTGTGAATTATGGTTTTAACCCTGTCAGTTCTCTTAATAGAGGAAAAGAAGAACCGTGTCCAACAGAAGAATATAAATACTGGACAAACTACTTTTTTTTTGTGTATTTTATTAATTTTATTGATAAGGAAACAATATATATAAAATACAAGTAATTTAGAACTAAAACTATATTTACACTAATTAGAAATAAATTCTAATAATAAAAAACAACACAAAATGGGGGTCGCTCGGTAGTCGACATTCGATCGTAACTGATTTCTGTGGCTGTCCGTATGAATTTTAACTAAACTGAATCTCAATACGCAATGTGCTTTAAATAGGGGTACAAAGTTTTTCCTTCACGTATTAGGTACTAACGGCCCGCCCCGAATTCGCCCGGGCTTAACTATTTTTAGCGCAACTTTCTTAGTTTTTTCTTACGTCAGAACCTGACAATAACTAACACAACAAAAAAAAATTGCGAAATGGCTCAGAGCCTCTAGACAAGTGACATAAACGGTAGTCGAATCGAAATGTCAAAAAAACAAATGTATGGGATTTGACGTAAGTCTACGATATCATGTCGTAAACTTATGTCAAATCCCATACATTTACTTTTTTGACTTTTCGATTCGATTATCGCTTATGTTACTTGTCTAGAGGGGCAGCTGTTCATTGTTCAACACATTCAGCGATTCATTTTTTTATTATAGATACCCTATGCTACTCACTAATAATGAAGCTTTCTATTGGTGAAAGAATTTTTAAACTCGGTTTAGTATTTTTTTAAGTTTTCAAGAGAGGTAGGGCACAGCGAGTTTTCTCGCCCGAATTGAGCAGCTCGACTGGGGAAGGACCTCCACCTTACAGAAGACCGCAGTTAGAGCAACGTTGTGTTGTGTTTCTGCGAGTGAGTAAGGTCTCCAGAGCTCATTAAGAGGGTTGCTGTAGTGACAGTGAGGGGACCAGCTTGTGTCGAATCGCCGTCGGATGGTGAAGGCGCGGAGTGTGGGCGCGGCGGTCAGGGAGACCCAGTGAAACGGTTGCCCGCTGACCGCCCGCGGGTTGTTGGATTCCCGAACCCGGGGATCACTTAATCTCCGCCCCGGGAGGCTGAATCGCCGCCCGTGTAAAGTCCCTGACGTAGTGGTCGTGCCGGAGTAGGAGACCGGAGTGGACCCGGCTGCTGCGTCGGGGGGGGACTGGGGGCCCTTCCGTGCGCCGTGTCCACAAACTGCACAACCTGCGCTGTCAGATGGTGATAGGCACTGCACATTGTTCCTTGCACTGTCCATACATCAACCCTCTAAAAACTACCTTAAACCCCTTTTCTCATGGTCAAAAGTAATAGCAAGAAATGTTTATCAGCGGCACCCATATCCACGTTGAAAGTGGACTTTTGCAACATCAGGGGTCTTCACTCAAACCTTAATGCAGTCCACCACCACCTCGAAACTGCACAGCCGACCTTGTTGTTCCTGACGGAGACGCAAATATCTTGCCCGGCTGATACATCCTATTTGCTCTACCCCGGGTACAAGCTCGAGCACGTTTTTGTGCGTCGTGCCGGGGTATGCATGTATGTTCGGGAGGATGTTTGCTGTCGACGTCTACTTGGCCTTGAAGACAGGGACCTGTCCATTATTTGGGTACGCGTGGACTACGGCGGCCACACCTACATCTACGCGTGCCTTTACAGGTCCCATAGCGGTGAACAGGACATAACCAGGCTTTTTGAGCACCTGCAACTGACAACCGACAAAGTTATCGAGCAGTACCCCTCTGCGGAGTTAGTGGTTTTAGGGGACTTTAACGCTCACCACGTTGAGTGGCTCAGTTCCCGGTCCACTGACTCTGCGGGGAGGTCTGCCTACGAATTTGCCCTGGCTTATGGATTCTCGCAACTCGTCGACTCTCCGACGAGGATACCTGACATCGAGAACCATACTAGCTCCATACTGGACCTTCTGCTGACTACACGTCCGGAGGAATATACCATCACGGTGGATGCGCCCTTAGGCACATCGGACCACTGCCTCATCCGGACCTCTGTGCCTTGTGCGCTGCCCGACCCGCCCCGGGCAACGGAGTGGCGTCGCGTGTGGCGTTATAAGTCAGCAGATTGGGATGGACTGCGTGAATTTTACGCGTCGTACCCGTGGAGACAGCTTTGCTTCGCATCAGAAGATGTTGAGTCCTGCACAACCGCTGTAACTGACACGATTCTTCTGGGCATGGAATGCTACATTCCAAATCTGGTCGTGCCAGTTACAGGGGCTGGGAAACGACCGTGGTTTAATCGGCCTTGTAGAGAAGCTAGTCTTCTTAAGCAAGCTGCTTACAAGGCTTGGACCGCGGCTCGAGTTCATAAGGACCCCAACATCTCTGATGTGAAACGCAAGTTAAATGCTGCCTCGAGGTCCAGTAAAAGAGCAATAGCCAGGGCTAAATTTGAATTCATCGGCAGAATTGGCAAACGGCTAGCGAGCCACCCCTCTGGGAGTCGTGCATTCTGGTCGCTTGCAAAAGCTGCCGAGGGAAACTTTTGTCGGTCGTCCTTGCCACCATTACGGAAGCCGGACAGTAATTTGGCCCATAGTGCTAAAGAAAAAGCCGATCTTTTAGGTTCTCTTTTTGCCTCCAACTCGACTTTGAACGATAGAGAGGCTGTACCTCCCACAATCCCGTGGTGTGGTATCACCATGCCGGAAATCTCCATATCCCAGCGAGAGGTCCGGCGGGAATTGCTCTCTCTAGACGTTCATAAGTCGAGTGGGCCAGACGGCATACCGGCAATGGTGCTTAAGCAGTGTGCCCCTGAATTATGTCCCGTGTTAACGCGTCTATTCGCACTTTCGTTTACCAGTAGACGAGTTCCGTCTTCGTGGAAGACCGCCAATGTGCATCCGGTGCCCAAAAAGGGCGATAGATCAGATCCATCGAACTACAGGCCTATCGCTATAACCTCCCTTCTCTCAAAGGTGATGGAGCGAGTTATAAACAGACGGCTCCTGGGATACCTAGAAGATCATGATTTAATCAGTGACCGCCAATATGGCTTTCGCCATAGTCGCTCTACTGGTGATCTTCTAGTGTATCTCACACACCGCTGGGCTCTAGCCATTGAGAGTCAAGGTGAGGCATTGGCTATTAGCCTAGATATAGCGAAGGCATTCGATCGGGTCTGGCACCGGAGTCTTCTATCGAAGTTACCATCTTACGGGCTCTCCGAGGGATTATGCAAGTGGATTGCCAGCTTTTTGTCCAGCAGGAGCATAAGAACCGTCGTTGATGGTTGTTGCTCGGATCGCCTGGACATCAATGCTGGCGTTCCACAAGGCTCTGTGCTGTCCCCGACACTGTTTCTGCTGCATATTAATGATATGTTATCCATTGATAGCATTCATTGTTATGCGGACGACAGCACCGGGGACACTTTTTACATGGGCCGCGCAAACATCCCTCGTTCCGTTGTAGACGAAAGTCGCGAAAAACTTGTGTCTGAAATCAGCAGCACTCTGTCCAGAGTCTCTGATTGGGGTCGACTAAATTTAGTCCATTTCAACCCCACTAAGACACAAGTTTGCGCGTTCACCGCTAAAAAAGCCCCATTTGTTATGGCTCCACAGTTCCTGGACACAGCCCTTAAGATATCCGAGAGCATTGGGATTCTTGGCGTTGACATATCCTGCGAGGTCCAGTTTCGTCACCACTTGGAGGACAAGGCCAAGCTGGCATCTAGGAAGCTCGGTGTGCTCAACAGAGCAAAGCGGTACTTCACTGCGGGCCAAAGATCGCTGCTTTACAAAGCGCAAATTCGGCCCCACATGGAGTACTGCTGCCACCTTTGGGCGGGAGCACCTGGATACCAGCTTGGACCTTTTGACTCGATCCAAAGGCGCGCTGTGAGGATTGTTGACGATCCCAAGTTCACAGGCGGTATTGATCCACTTAGTTTAAGGAGAGACTTTGCCTCCTTGTGTGTGTTCTACCGCCTGTACAACGGGCTGTGTTCCGAGGAATTGTTTGATATGATGCCCACGGCCACATTTTATCAACGCACCTCCCGCCACCGACAGGGAGTTCATCCACACATTTTAGAACCTTTATCGTGCCGCACTGTGCGGTTTCAGAGGAATTTCCTCCCACGTACGATTAAGTTGTGGAATGAGCTTCCTGCCGAGGTTTTCCCGAAAGACTATAGCATGGGGTTCTTCAAGAAAGGAGTTATAAGGTTTCTAAAGGGTCGGCAACGCGCGAGTAATACCCCTGGTGTTGCAAGCGTCCATAGGCTACGGTAACTGCTTACCATCAGGCGGGCCGTATGCTTGTTTGCCTACTTGGTAGTATAAAAAAAAAAAAAAAAAAAAAAAAAAGTTAGTTCATAACAAACATACAAATCATTTCTCTTTATAAAATAATTAGTAAAAAAAGATTAAATTATATATAGAGCATACCTACACCAGATTTTATAATGAATACAGTAATTACTTATAGAGAAATTGTTGTTAATTAATTATAAATTCAAGAGTAACATCTGGTGTTTAATCCATGTGTAAAATAGATATACATATGAATGTATGTGCTTAGATATTCCAACAGTTGGAGGGTTAGGTTCAAAGGCGCCGTTTGAGGTCAGATGGAAGCGAAAGTGAACGCACTGTAGCCGGTGCATTAATGTTTGTTTACCCTACTAGTATATACGATGTAGGGTAAACGTAGTAAACGGCGGCGTAGTAAGATTAAGTAGATAGTAGTCGAAAATGGAACTATTGTTCGAAGTTTAAAATTAAAATAGTATTAATGACGTCAGCTTGTTATTTGTAGGTTTCTTATTGTTTGTGTCGATGGTACATTGATTATTTTAATTGTACAAGCCAAGAATTTGTAGACTTAACGAGTAAATGGCGCGTAGTAAGATTGAATATATAAGTATAATTTAGGTAAGTATTCGAAAAAAACACATTTATTTCATAAGATGTTTACAGGAATAGTTAAAATAAAAATAACTTAACCTACTTACAAACCTATAAATAAAATATCTGATTGAGATCGTTTATCGAGGAAATGTGTCCAAGTAAGTAAAGGTAACTTTAAATTTGGAATAGTTTATATGACATCACAGCTTTTCATTTGTTGAGTAAACGCAGTAAACATCGACATAGTAGGATTGAGTAAATTGTATTCGAATATCGAACTATTGTTTAAAGATATACCTATTTTGTCTTTCATTTGAATATTAATTCATGTTTTAAAATAATTATACGAACTAGTTTTCAATTGCTTACAAAACTATAAAAAATATAAAAGGTAATTATGTTATTAGAAATGTGAAACATCATTTTAGCTGAAAGATCCCATGGATATAACTCTCCCCAGGATTTACACAGCGTTCGGTCTTGACAAATACACATTAAAGTTTTTTCTAAAGAAATAAATTTAATACACCTTCGATCAGTGTTATCTCCCACCTCATTGGTCATCCAATAAAAAAAGACAATAAGACTAAAGTACGGTCAACACATTCAGTTGAAAACGGAAATATGCTTTTTCATACTTTAAATTTAAAATGTGTTAATTGAAATAAAAAAGAACATAACTGGCTTAACTTTTCAATTTTATGAAATTGAATTAGTTCTAAATTTAAAAACTATTCAGATAACATTCGCGGTTAATTGCGGATACTGCGGTCTAGATTCATAGTATTTAATTCTAAAATTAAAAAGTGTCAGTTTAAATAAAAAGAAGAACACGGCTTCAATTTTCAATCTATTCAAATGTTTTATGGGATTTTTTGACACTTAAGGTGTTACTTAATAAAACCTTTGTTTTTCTTTTCTTTTAAATTAGAGATATAGAATAAAGGTTTAGTTTAGTTTAAATAAGTTTTTAATCATTAATATTAACATGTGGTTTTCAATGAACAAACAATCAACTAAATGGTTCTATATTTAAAATCTGTTCAGCTAACATTGGCCGTTAACCATAATTGTTCTATCTGTATCTTAACTGTCGATAGTTATCTGTACCGCAAATCGGTGTAGTGGGACAAGGCAGTGACCAGTTATTAAGAATAGTATGACGTCACAGTTTGTCATTTGTAGGGTTAACGTATTTAATGGCGGCGTAGTAACATTAAGTAGACTGTATTCTAGAATCGTACTATTAGTCCGATTAATAAAGTAGTTGTAGAGTGCGTGAGTTGAAACCTAACTGAACCTAAGCTGACAAAGAACTCAATTTTAGGTTTTTCGCTAATATCTCAAAAAATGCAATTTAGCAAAAAGTGTTTTAAAAGTAAATGAAAGCTTATAAAATTCTTTATAACTTTAATTAAATATACTTTTCCATATTTCCATCCGTTTTCAAACTACACGCTCCAGAAATATAGAAATTTAAGTTTCTCTTAAGGTAATGTTTAACTTACGAATAGTATACTATGAAGTCAAAGCTTTCAATCGAATTTTATACGCCGTCTAGTTTCATATTTTAAAATGTGTTCGGTAAAAAGAACTAAACCAAATTCTCAATTTATTTAAATGGTTCTAAATTTAAAATCTATCTACATTGGCCGTTAACCATAATTGTTCTATCTGTGTCCTATCTGTCGGTAGTGTATCTCTACCGCAATTCGGTGTAGTAGGACAAGGTAGTGACCAGTATTTACGTGTTTACTACGCTATGCCTGTTTGTGGTAAGGTGAAAGTGAACATTTATGTGTGACGTCACAATATGTCGGGGAACACCATTAACCATGTAACGACGTAGATGTATGGTCGGCAGATTTGAGACATGCTTTGTGGGTTTAGAATTTGAAATCAAGTGTTAACGACAAAAATGTTGTAGTTTTTACCTTTTATATTCTAAGTCTACCTAAGTTAATTTGGTTAATTTAAATACGTAATTAAATATACGTTTTTAATTATATTTTCAAGTTTTTTCTCCAATTTTTTTATTTATATTTAATAAACAACCACGTGATTCCTTTTTATTCTTTTTAAGTTTAAAAAATAAATGTTAAAAAAATAGCAACCACGCTTGGCATGAGTCTTCTGTTTGATCAAGGGAGCTGTAAGGGCTTTATCTTGATCCGCTTGACAAGCAGGTCTAATGCTAGTTGATGGATCGGCCCCTCTAGACAAGTGGCATAAACAGTAATATTTTAAAATTAGAATTACTATTTTATTTTGCAAACCGTACAGTACATTCTAGAAGCCCTACCATGGTCCGGTAATATGTATCAGCTCCGTTGCAGCCTCATTGAGCACAACACTAGTCAATAATGGCCGACTTTATCGCCATCGATGTGCGTTTATTAATTACCGTATACAAATGTGGTACAACACTAGTCGAGTAGCCAATTAATTGTGGGATGGAAGATGTGGTTAAGTTGTTTAGTTAATGGGATAATAGTGTTTATGTTGTGATTTTGGTGTTTAGATTTTAGTTACAGTATTGTATAGTACTGGTTACCTTTTGTTAGTTTGTCTTAACTAATATAATAAAGAGCAAAGATCTGAAGCTGTTTGTATATTACAATGTAATTCATAAACTACTTGACCGGTTTTAAAAATTCTTTCACTATTAGAAAGCTATATTTTTAGCGGGTAACATAAGCTATATTTTATCGAGAAAAAAAAAACGGAATCCATACGAAACTTTAATAAATACCCGTACGAAGCCGGGACGTGTTTCTAGTATAATATAATAATTAAGTAATATTTGACCTTATCTGGATTACTATTTTGCATTTATTTTGAGAAAATCTTTAAACTTTTACAAGAGATGTATGACACGATACAAGTGAGCTAGACCGACTAGGAAAGGACCCTCACCAACAGAAGACCACGGCTACATGACTACACAAGGCGGTGTAATTGTGATCCTGTGTGTGGGTACCGATTTTCAGAGAAATCACATAATCTAATATAAAAAATCCTATATCACAGTTTTAGTTACCATACAACTCCAAAACGGCTTGACCGATTTTAATGAAATTTTGTGTGCATATCGGGTAGGTCTGAGAATCGGTCAACATCTAATTTTCATACCCCTAAATGTTAAGGGTGGTCCACCCCAATTGTTTTTAACAATTTTTTTCGTTTATAATTTATTATGATTCAGTATTAAAAAATAAATACAACCCAAATTTATTAATATTTTTACTATTTTTTAATATTTTACTCTACATATTTTTACATTACTATTTTACTCTACATATCAAAACAACGTTTGCTTGGTCAGCTAGTATTACATAGAAGTCTATACATTTTCCAAAATTAAAATAAATTTTAATAAGCAAAGTACTTTAACAGAAATCGTTGAGTTACAAATTTTGTTAGCGAACATTCCCTTGGCGTTTTGGCAAGCGTCCGCCTTCCATATAATTTGTGCGCTAAATTTACATGTGTCGACTTAACGCTCCCTTCTGTGATTGATGACACGTTCCTAAATTATATTAACGGACCCTGTGGAAAATAAAGGCTTTAAGTACTTATATAAGTGTGGAAAAAGGGGATATGGGAGACGACGGGTTTATTTTGTTAGTAGGTGTTGCGAAATGGGATGATCTAAAGTTGTTAGTGGTTAAAAGATGTTTTAGATTGTATCTGGGACCAGTATTTGTATAGGTAAAACCGACTTTAACAAGCGAAAAATAACTGAATACAGATTGAAGTAATGCCAAACTGAATATTAGGTGTCAGGAGTAATATTAGCACCGATTTCAATCTGTATTTAATAATTTTTCGTTTTTCGATTTTTTTTTCATATTTTTCAGCAGAGGATGTTAGGTCTATATATTTTTGTTTAAATTTTCTCAAATAAGCGCTAAATCAATTTCAATAAAATTTATTTGGGACCACCTCTGAAGTATGACCGACCATACAAAAAAAAAAAAAAAAAAAATCATTTCATAATTGGCGGAATAATCGCATAATTAACATACAGTCGAATTGAGAACCTCCTTTTTTAAAAGTCAGTTCGCTTGTATAGTGTTCTACCTCTCTTAAACTAAGCATTAAAATATAGTTCTTTTTTATCGAAAATCAAAATCTTCAAAAATTTTACATACTTTTTTCGTGGGTACCGTCAACAAAATAAACAAAAGTTAAATTATAGTATTTTATTGTTTGCTCAGCCGTTAATATGTTCACCCACCCTAAACTGTATAATGTGCTGCTTCCAAAATTAAGGGTATATATGCAAATAATTATATTCATTAAAATGGCAAGCCTACAGGAATTTGGGGAGGCTCGGGTCAAAAGTAACCGTAGCATAACTGATTACAGCAATTCCGTAAGTATACAACCCTTTACCCAAAAAGGGGTTTGGGGTAAAACAAAAAACCGAAAAAGATATTTCACTCGAAAGAGCCCCATTACATTGGTCTTGGGGAAAAAAAAGCTTCGGCGCGGCTCGCATCAATTAGTAGAGGAGGTTTGGGTAAACAGGCCCGGTTTAGGGGCAAATAATCGGCGCCTCATTTAGGAGCTTGCCCAAATACCGCCCACTCCCGTGTTTACTAGTCATTAAGCATGAAGATCCAACGATCGCGCTTACCTACGAAAGATTTTAATTTGGTGTTGCAATTAGTTATAGAAAAATAGAGGTTAAGTGACGGGCAGCTTTCGTAATTGTGTTCAAACTATGAAATGGTTTTGTTGATAGAAACGGTACACGTAAAATGTGTTTGTTCTTGTTATACGAATGCATGCATTATGCTCTTTCACGTCAAAACTGAGCTGCGAATTGACGTCATTTTTATTTGGAGATAGTCGTGGATGACTGAGAGTGAAAAAGGCTGGTTTTATCAACATAATAATATGGTGCCTTTTGAATTTGATACATTTGTTTACTACCTATTTAACAAATATAAAAAGTATTTGGATACATCCACATACGCTTTATTCAAATATTTATAATCAGAACCGTCTTTCGTTATCATTTTCGAATGGTGCAAGAAATTTAAAAAAATAAGTATTTTAACAGACATTTATTGTAGTATACTAACTACTAGTTGTTGGCGCCGCAGCATTATGCTGAGCAGAGTCCAAATTCCAGCAGATGTGACATACAGTGGGTACAAAAAAAAAAGGAAAGAAAAATATGTAATAAATTTTTTTTTGTTTGTTTAGTTTTAAGTAAGTATTAAAAATCTATTTTTTTTGTTTTCCCCAGTGTATGTTTTGTTTTCTCTGGAATTAAATGCATTTTTCTTTCTTTCTTTAGTAGCACTTCCTCAAAACTCTCCATAAAAAAACAGCGACATGGTAGAGATAGAATTACATTATAATATGGCATAAAATATATTTCCTCAAGTCTCATTATACAAGGAGAAAACAGAGTAATACATTGACTGCACGGTGGTCCAGTGACTGCGTAGCATGTTGTGGATTCGATCCCCCATACATTACTACTACTTACTACTTACATACATAAATTGTGTGACCCATAAGTGGTTGTCCCGAGTCTGGGTGTAATTTGTGTCCTATAATATAATGTTTGTTAAGTCCCCCGCGACAAACGGCTTGTTCCCTAGTGCGGGAGTTGTCTTTACAAAAAAATAAAAACATTTATATTACATAACGAAACGTATTTTCTCCTAGCAGTGTACTATTTTTTGGTAAAACAAATTCATAATTCGAATTAACTCAAGAATGCGACGTTGCCGTTCGTACATTGTCCGTGGTATTCAGCTCAACACTTAAAATGACCGCTCCCTTAATTTCCGCGGGTGTGTGCTCGACGGGCGTTATTTTTCCCGCGCCATTTACTCAGATGTCCATCATAGCAGAGATTTTTCCGCGCGAAACTCAGAGGGAACGGAACGCCAAGTGCTAAAATGCAAATCATGAGTAGGTATTAATATTAATATGAACGGAGAGATGAATGCTGTGAGCTCGTATTTTGCTCGGCTACTTTTGGCTTTCATAGGGTATGTAATCTCTTGAATATATTTTGTTTAACTACTGAGAAAGTCGATGGGTGGTGATACCAATGTAAATTTGACATTAAGAAATTTATGGTGAAGGAAAACATCGTGAGAAAACCCACATGTCTTAGAAGAAATTATAAAGGTGTGTCTGATCCACCAAAAGCGTGTGTGGATTAAGGCCTAAACTCTCTCTCTCTTTTGATAGAGGAGAGAAGACCCGTGCCCAGCAGTGTGATATATATGGGTTGATATTATTACCGAGTTTAGATGTAAAATAATAATAGAACACTGTTTAGTCTTTGAAAAAAGAAATTTAACGAAAATGAATTGCCTACGTAAGTAATACCTATTAGAGAAAAATATATTAAGTTTCAAAGTAATAAATGAAATATATAGGTTTAGTTAGTTTAAATAAGAGTCTAATATTATTCTTGTATATATATAGCATTAATTTAACATGATTAAATAAATAAACTTGTGAAATATAAATGAAAAGCTTTTGGCGTTTATTACATACTAGCTGTAGCCCGCAGCTCCGCCAGCGTAGACGTCGGTTATCGCTGTAAAAAAAATCTGGGATAGAAAGTAGCCTATGTGTTATTCCAGACCATAATCAATCTATGTGCCAAATTTCATCCAGATCCGTTCAGTATTTTGACGTGAAAGAGTAACAAACATCCATCCATCCATACTTACAAACTTTCGCGTATATAATATTAGTAGGATTTATTATTTTAACAACTAACGCATTAGAAATAATCTCTCCATCGAATGGGGAGGGTTTTGCATATAAATTTTATAGTTATAAGTTTTTTAGTTAGGGAACGACCCTGTAATATCTCAAACAGTAGCAAACAGACGACTATTTAACCCATTATAACATCTGTGCAAAATGTCAAATTGCATGTAAGTACAATCAACAACATTTCCGGTCGAATACAAATGCATATCGCATTTTTCACTATAACAGTCAACCGGAAATGTTGCTACACATACTTCACAATACATAGTCGTAGTACTAACGAGAATGGTTATATAAAGACCATAAATTATCTCCCTCCGAATGGTCGTCGACACTGAAAGCTGAAATAATTTTTCATGCTTAAAAAACTGACACAAACTTTTTGTTCTGTATAAAGCCTACTTAATTTCACCCAACCCCCCAAATGCTATCCGTGTTATTCCAGACCCTTTCTCGTCCATTTACCGCGGGAAGATGCACGCACCAGATAGTGACGGCAGTAATGGCCGACGTTAAATGCCTTCAATGGCGTCGTTAGGGTTAAAATTAAAAATGACCGTGATGCAGCGTTTTCTTTTTTGTTTCGAAGGGTTGCCGAGTTTTGTTGAAAGAATATTTTGAAGGGATGGCCGTTATGACCCCGGGAGGTGTGGGTGGGTTATTATATTAGAGGGTGGTTTTGAAGGGAACAGTAGCTGACGATGTTGGGCCATAATGAGTTCCTTTTTATATTTTTTAATCGTATTTTTTTACACAACCGTGCTTATTTTAACCCTTTTGTATAATATATTTTGTAAAACATTCTCATGTTAAAAAGTACACAATATTTTATAAAACTTGAAGTAAAAACTAAATTCATTCATTATCCCTTCTACTATCGAGTCGATGATATAGTTTTAAAATTTTAATTGGCTTAAACCACAGTCAAATCTAGTAACTAGACGCAAGGGTACATTGCTCATTTAGGAATGTGTTTTTCAGAGCCGAATTTTGTCCCATTTTGTATGAAAATAGCACGAAAATCAGCATCTTGTATGTACAATATCTCAAAACTCTGATGCTATAATTTTTTGGGTCGGTACCGCACTATGTTACTGCTTGCCATCAGTGCCGTATCTTGTTCGCCATTTTTGTAGTGTAGTACTGCAACTATGGTAAAAACCTGGCTTAGTAAAACGACCACAAATTTTATACCTAGTTGTATTTTTTTTCAAATCACATTTTGATATGTTAAAACAGAATAGGAAAGCGTTTGTTAAAAAACGCATCCATTGGATACCTAAAAAGTAGGCTTTACTAAACTGTATCTATTTATCTTTTTTCATACTACTTGGGTGGCAAACAAGCGTACAGTCTACTTGATGTTAAGCAGTTATCGTAGACTATGGATACTTGCAAATACTAGAGATATCACTTGTGTGTTGCCGACACAAGGGCCTGAAGGTGGAGTATAGCGTGGAAAAACGTCTTTTTCAAAACGTATCCTTTAATGAGCGCTGGAGATCTGTATTTGATCTGATCACACGCTGGAACACAACTATACCGCTGTGCCCTGTGGTCCTCCCCCAGTCGGACTTGCTAACTAGTATGGTGCCCTACCTTTCCTAAAAAATATCTAGATGCCTAAAATGTAATTTTACATTTAACTAAAGCTAGGTATGAAATAAAAGAGCACTTTACCGGATTAAGCGTTTACATAATCAACTGTTTTTTTGGGTTTAAATAAGCGGTAAGAGTTGAGAGAAAATTATAATTAATGGAGTGATTGTCACGAAGAATATTTTTTGTACGAGGCCAAACCCGCCCCGTGCTAAGCTCTTTACCGAGTAAAACTGGCCAATTTAGACTGTCCCACCCAGCCTGTTAATTAGTATTTTAATTAAAATTAATAGGCGATTACTGTGAACAATTTTCAAGGAGATAAACTTTTAATAGGTCGTTGAGCTTTTTTGGGTTAGATTATAAATATTGGGCATCTACTGTATGAGTTTTGTGTTAAAATAAAGAAATATGAAAGCTAGATGGAGGACAAATTATATAGAGCTTATTTGTCACTTTAGACGCATAATAATTGTCTTTGGCAAGTCATATACACCTGATCTCAAACACGGTAAAGCCTGTACTTTGGCAACCAGACAACTAGTGCTTATTAGATAAATTACATCCATCATCATCATCTCAGCCGAAAGTCGTCCACTGTAGGCCTCCCCCAAATATTTCCAGAACTCGCTGATCTGGGGAAGACAATGGACATCGTGCTCAACACACAAAAATATAATTTGTCCTGGCTGGCAATCGAAATCTTCCTTAGCAGTCAGAGTCACTAACTACTGTAAGATAGGTCATCATAAAGTCATGCACGCCTGGCTGCATCAGCCAGCATGCAGTCAGGACCTGCACCTTACGGAAGACCACAGCCAAATAACTATACACACTGGTGTAGTTATGTTGTGTGCGTGTGTAAAGTACAGTGCACCAACAACTGCCTATCTCCATTCATTCTGTTCATCTAGGTTGTCTAGAAGAAATCACGGCTAGCGATAAGACCGCCGATTGTATAATAGAAATTAAAGTTGAAAAATGTAATTTTATGGTGTACAATAAAGTATATTGTACTGTATTGTATTGCCAAGGATTCCAGTGCTCACTTAGGACTGCGTATTGTTATAAAAAACGGTTTTTTAACCCTGGTGTTTTAAGTGTTTGGTAAGTAAAGTAATGTAGCTAAAGCGTCGGTAATTGTTTATCATCAGCCGGTCCATGTGAAATATAAAAAAGGCTAACATGACATGACATAGTTGAGACGAACAGCAGCAATGACTAACTTAAAAGTCTAGTACGTTTCATACGAGCAAAACATTTTTTTAGATCAAACGGAACATGATTCTAGTCAATAATACAGTTATTCTATTATTGAATTGTCCTGCCGAGTTCTATCGACCTTTGACTGTGACTACTTGTCTTATTAACCCGTTAAAGCACAAACGGATCTGTGGTAGCGCCGAAGCCGCATCCCACGCCAAAAAAGCCAAAATTCTCACGCGTGAAAGTGCCGCATTTCTTTTACTTTTTTCCAATGGCTATCGACGAACCGCCTTTCGATTTCATTACGGACGTCCGACGTTTTTTATTTTTAAATCACGTGCTCCACGCAACTCACTTTTTTATTTTCCCGGAGTTTCGTCTGTATTTTTTCCACGGTCTCGTTTCGGTTTTTTATGCACGCGGCCCGCAAACAATGCCATCGCGGCCACCGAATTAACTCCCGACTTTTTGCCTTTTGGCGCCAATAAAAATATTTTAATTCGACGCAAGCGTGTTAATTAATAATTAATATTTTTCGACGGCGTGCCGTTTAATGGCATCGTTTAACACGTGTTTCGATGCGATTGTTTTTTCGCGCATCGTTTTCATGAATGGAATGATGACGTAATAGGATAATGTCAGTGGCAATTTTACGTTTTTATTGGACTGTGTTGTTGATTTTTTTTTCGGTTACGAGCGCTTGCCGGTCAATGGGACGAGTGCATCGTGTTTTAATTTTCAATGTCATTATCACTTTCACAATGAGTACCTACTCATAACTTTATTACGTATATGATGTTGTTATTGATAGGGTTAAAGTGTCGTAGTTTTTGCGTTACGGTGTTTGTGAAGGGTTACGTATTGTTGTAAGAAGGTTAGGATGGGGTTGATCTTTAACATTTCTCTAGTGAACTGACGAGTCGTGTCACGTGACAAGTCAACCGTTAGATGGTTGACCTTCGACCCGGTTGATTTGGTTAGGGTTATTTTGACACGTGCTGCCTTTTAGGGTTGAGTTAGTTGAATTAGTTTTATTGGGCAGTGCGAAAGCTTATACAGAAGACTGTCTAGATGCTTTTTGGTGTAATGTTTCTGATAAATCTTCAAACATGCAGTCGATTTGAAAGATTGCAGATGAAAGTACATACTAGTTATGTCGGACTGATAGTAAGCAGTTACTACTTAGACTACTTTTAATCGCAGATAGCTTTTTGTTTTTACAGGCAGAGACGCGACCATCAGCTAGAAATGTAATAATTTTAAGGTGTAAATTTAAACGTTGCGTCGGCACAACATGCAGTATCGTCGGAATAGTATATAACAAGTTAAACTTTACGGTTGTGGGTTCGATCTCCACACAGGACAAAAATTGCGTGATCCATAAATGGTTAGCCTGGGTGTACTTTGTGTCCGTTAATTTTATGTTTGTGAAGTCCCTCGCGACACAGGACTTGTTTCCTAGAGCGGAAGTCGTTTTAAAAAAAATACCTTGTTGTTAACATGCATGCGTCTGCAATACGCACGTGATACCTCTGGTAATGCGAGCGTCCATAGGCTACGGTGACGTAGACGTACGTACGCTTGGCTACCTATTATAGGTAGTATAAAAAAAGAAAAAAAAAGAATAAGTACTGCGTAGACCGTCAGACCTCTAAAAAATTTCAGCCATTAAGAGTATCGTAACCGTTAATTGTATATGTACATATATATAGTATCTGCACATGATCCCGCGTAAACTCACAATAATTTACAGCTCACTCACCCGACTGCGTATAATACGAGGGTTAGGCGTTCGTGTTCGCGTCAGAGGGCTTCCATCGACCACCTTTTACGACGTAAACACACGTTTTTACTGAGGTTCCCAAAGTTTTGATTATAAGTTCGCCTCAGGAGACAAATTTTACTCAGTGCGTGCTGTGGGTGTAATTAACAGAGTCGCACAAGAGCTTGACATTTTTCTTGTACATTGGCGGATTTCAAGAGGTTGACCCTACGTATTATGTCATATTTTTAACTTTATTTTCGCATTGGATGTGTTTAGCCTGTAATCTGTAATAAAATGTAAAGTGTAAATGTAAAAAATAAAATAAATAAACTTACCACTGGATTTTTTATGCTAGTAAGAAGTCAAATAAGGTAATGTCCTACGTGAGTGACGAACGTGAAGCGATGCGACGCGTCGCAATGCGAGGTCAAGCTAAACCACGTCTTGCCGTAGACGGCCACATAAGACCCAAGCAAGGCAGCCGTTGTTATGATAGCGTTCGTCGCATTTGCAGCGTTGCAGTTTTCTATTTGAAAGGTCGGGCACCATACAAGCAAGCAAACTTGATTGAGGAAGAACCTTTACCTTCTAGAAAACCAGTGGAGTAGTTGTCTTTCTGTCAAATCATAAAGAATCAAGTGTCTAGTAGTAAGTGGTGTGTTCTTGTATGGAGTACACGTCTCCAGCGCTCATTTAGAGATGCGTTATGAAAGAAACATTTTCTATTGCAGGGAGATTCCATCGTAAAGCCCTGGTGAGAATGGGTCGGCAACATGCAAGTGATACCTTTGGTATTACTAATGCAAACAAATCTTCAACTTTTATATAACGTAGGTATCAAATTATACAACTACATATGGCTATAGACGAACAAAACCCATCCCAAACCAATTTATAAACTTTGAAACTCGCAGACCGTTCGCCCGCAAGGGTAGCAACGGGGATGTTAGGACAAATCGCTACCGCCCGCGGGTGGGCACGCAGCCCCGTTTGCAAGACGCACCCTCATAATCCCCCCCCCCTTCTACCCTATCCGACTCACCCTCATTACATACAAGGATAGTTAAAATTGCCCCCCTCTACCCTGCCGTTGAATTGCAAGGTTTTATGTCTTTAATAAAACGAAGCGCTTTTGAACGAGATAGCTTGGTGTTAATTTTTGAGTTGTGTTCCTCATTTGATACGGATAGGGGTAAAAGAAGTGGTAGTAATAGTATTCGATAAATTAATTAAGGTATAGATGTAGGAAAGCTATGGTAGCATTAGAAGCTTAATAGGGAAGTAACCAATTTTAACACATGAGGGTGAATTCGATTCCAGTGCGGTGATTTGGGTGCAAATGCCCCTTTTAAAAGAGTGTAAAATCTCCTGTCTGACTAACGCTCTAGTCCACAGCTTTAGGTATTTCTTTGGATTCCTTACTTTTGATGTTCTGGTGCTTATTTTAATAACTATCCAGTGAAATAGCGCGAAATATTGTTAGACTATTATTTTAGTGAAATTACAATATAGCTGATTCCTCTGACGAGACAAGCATCGGCTCGCCTGATAGTCAGCAGTTACCGTAGCCTATGGACGCTTGCAATACCTACTAGATCACTTGCATGTTGCCGACCCAAAAAAACTAACACCAGTGTTTTATGATGAAGTATCTTTCAGATAGGAAAACGTTTTGTTAAACTCAAACTGACAGGCCTGTTGGTCTATTGGTTGGTGACTCTGACTGCTACACCGGTGGTCGTGGGTACGATTCCCACTCAGTACAAATCTTTGTGTGATGAGCACGAATGTTTGTTCTGTGTCTGGATGTAATTTATCTATAATATGTATGTATTTAGAAATATATAGGTATGTTTATCAGTTGTCTGGTTACCATAGTACAGGCTCTGCCTAGTGTGGGATCAGATAGCGATGTGTGAGTAGTCCCGAAAATATTATTATTAAACTCAAAATTCATTTAGGTTACAAAGTAACACTTATGAAGGTCATAAATTATGAATAAGCCAGAAAGATGTAAGGTAAATTTTCCTAGGGCTAATTCGCTGACGTGAAGTCATGACAAGAACTAGAAAGAAACACAAGTTAGAAGCGCATCCCTAAATGAGCGCTGAAAACCTGTACTCAGACATAGCAACACAACTACACCGCTGTATGTAGACATTTGGCTGTGGTCAGGCTTGCTCACCAGTCTAGTATCCTAATAAAAAGTATAATAATATATTTTCTTTCGCTCTGCCAGTATTGCATAAAATAATTACTTACTTAATTTAATTAGTTGCTATTTAGCAGGTAATACCTTACTGTAATTTTGTTTTGGCTATATTAGGCAGTTTTTCAACTAAGTATGTAAGGGTTTTATCTTTAAAGATAAGTTGTTTCTACCTGTGGAGACTTATTAATGGCTCTGTAATGCTACATAAGTGTATATTGTTATTTTTTTGCTGTTAGTTTCCCTAAGATGAATAAATAAATAAATAAATTACTTTAATGGAGAACAGGTCTAAATCACGTAATCTTTTCTTCTTTTTAAAAAAAAGACAGCTCCCGCACTAGAGAACAAGCTCTGTGTTGCGGGGGACTTTACAAACATACAATTAACGGACACAAATTACATCCAGACAACAACAACTCTTTGTGGGTCACACAAAGTTTTGTCCCTGTGTGGGAATCGAACCCACAACCTCGTGCACAGCTGGCACATACTGTACCCACTGGACCACCAAGGCAGTAATATTTTGAAGGTTTTCATACCTTTTATGTTACCCGACGTTTCGGTCGAATTGCACCGACCGTGGTCACGGGTGGACTCATTGTCCATTATAGTAATAAAATGTGAACAAATTAAAATAAGATATCTTTCTCTTACGTCATATAAAAATATCTACGCGTATATTATACACCATCTAAACGAATATCCAACGAAATCCTTTCACGTAGATACACAAAAAGTTGATTATCATCTGTGGGCCCAATTCCCACAACGAAAAACCCTTTTGTTATTGTCAAATTAGCCAATCCTCAAGATAACAAAACAGCCCTTTTATTCTAAGGGACAAAAGCCCTTTTTATTGACGGGCGAAATTTATTCAGGGCGGGTTTTAACTATCTTCCGTATATAATCCAGGGGGTTTTGGGGGGTTGGGTATTTGTAGGGGATGCTTGCGGTCTTCTCCCTAAAGGGAGACTTATCTAAAGCTTTGAAATTGGAGCAGGTTTGCACGGGGCGCAATTTTATTAAATTTAAAAGAGTAAAGTATGATGTTTTAAGGGTTAATGTGACAGAAATGTAATGCATAGTATATTAGAATATTCTGTAATTTTTAAATAATAGTATGTAACAAGCTATATATATTTGTGTCCTACTGTTGGGCACGGGTCTCCTCTCCTCTATTAAGAGAGCTGAGAGGCTTTCGGCCTTTATCCACACACGATTACCTATGTAGATGCCTACCTACCTACCCTATGGCGGTAACTACCTATATACTACTAACTTTTGCATCTAAATTCCAAGCGCAAAAGTGCAGGCACATAAAGTGGTATGGAGTCGTCGGGCGGAGTGAGAGACTTCCGTGGATTCAACACTCCAGCTCCATTGCTTTCTTGTTCCTTTTTGTTTTCATTGTGCTCAAGTATTTTATGGTCTTTTGTGATAGTAGTTTTAATTGGTTTTGGAAGGTGCGTTTGTTTATTAATATACGTAGGTAGTTATAATCTCAAAGGAGACTAGCCATCTGCGCGGGATATATTATAGTGCACAAGTATGTGCGCAAACACAAATGCACTATTTATTTCCTCACTCTCATCGTCCGATGGGATGGCAATCGAACACGACCGGAGAAAGACCAGGCGTAAGACCAACCAAAAGTCAAACTCCGGGCCTCGATTGTGAATTTCTTGACAGAAAAGCCCAATATAAATTTTTGAGTCGATCCGGAAATCGAATCGAACCCGGGACCTCGTGCTCAGCAGTCACACACATTGACCAATGAGCTACCGAAGTTGTCTTTAGAAATTCAGACATGTTATTTTCTTTGACTTTCATTCGTTGGATTAAATATAATTCATAAAAATAATTCTATACTTACTATTATTATAAATGTGAAAGTTTGTGAGTATGGATGTATGGATGTTTGTTACTCTTTCACGCAAAAACTACTAAACGGATCTGGATGAAATTTAGCACAGAAATAGATTATAGTTTTATCGCGATAACCGACATCTAAGCGGGCGGAGCCGCGGTCCTAAATAAATATAATAGCAACCAATATATGTCCCAATGCTGGTCACGGGTCTCCTCTCCTCTATCAAGAGAGAGAGGGTGTAGGCCTTAATTCACACACGCAGGCCTAATTCGGGTTGGTGAATCTGACATGTCTTTAGAATTACTTCTAAGACAGGTTTTCTCACGATGCTTTGCTTCACCGTTAGCAGATAGCAAATCATTTGATTAATACATATAAACTCCACAAGTTAAATTCACATTGGTACTGCCACCCGGGATTGAACGCACACCTCTTGCGTGGAACTCGGTTACTTTCCCACTCAACCACTACCGCTTTTCAAATGAATGAATAAACTAAATGAATATTTCATTTCAATTCTCCACAAAGTTAGAATAGTAGGTAGGTTCAACTGGCCCGTAGTATCAACGTTAGCTTCTTTTTGCTTGGCTCACAAACACCGAGGTTCAAGTGCACAGCTTTGACCCCGTATTGACCGAGTCTGATCAATATTTGACTGTGACGAAGTACTGTTTGTTCATCTTTTTCTATAAAGTATGGGAGTTTTGATTTCGTTTGAGTGCTAGTTTTGTATTTGTGTGTGTAAGCTGAGCTTTTATATAACCCTACTAGCTGTTGCCCGCGGCTCCGCCCGCGTGGATGTCGGTTATCGCTGCAAAAAGTAGCATATGTGTTATTCCAGACCATAATCTATATCTGTGCCAAATTTCATCCAGATCCGTTCTGTAGTTTTTACGTGAAAGAGTAACAAACATCCATCCATCCATTCTTACAAACTTTCACATTTATAATATTAGTAAGGATTCATTGTATAGGCGATCGTTTGTTTAGAATCAGTAATAGACTTGAGTACAATAATTTCTAAACCATGTTACATGTTGTCCTAATAATGTATGAAAATTATATACACCCATATTTTAACGGGCTATATTTAAATTTTAATCAGTCCTTTTTGTGTTTTTTTTATTTTTTATTTCTAATTTGTGTAAATATAGTTTTAGTTGTAAATTACTTGTATTAATCTTACATAATTTTACAAGTTTTATTTATACTGCTTGGGTGGCATTTTTTTACACCAAGGCTTTAAGATGGGAATACTCCCATCTTAAAGCCTTGGTGTAAAAAAATACCGGGATTCCCTGGGATAGGAATACGTTTATTTCAAAACGCATCCCTAAATAAACGCTGGAGATCTACACTCACACACAGGAAGACAACTACACCACTGTGTGTAGTTATTTGGCTGTGGTGTTCTGTAAGTTGGAAGTCCTTCCCCATTAGGGCTTGCTCACTAGTATGATACCCTACCTCTCTTTAATACATTATAATGGTTTGCACTCTGGTACACGTGGCCCGGCACTTTCTGCTTTTTTATTACTTACCATAATCGTGCAGGAAAAACTATTTAATGACATCAGCTTATAACATCGTGTTTCATTTTTTTTATTAAAAAAAATTAGGGGTGTTACGGTATTTTACTATACTAAAAATAGCATTGTAGTGGCGATGGTGGAAATTCTCGATTCATCATCATCATCATCTCAGCCAAAAGACGTCCACTGCTGGACATAGGCCTCCCCCAAGGTTTTCCACAACTCTTGATTAAATGGAGATATATAAAATTGTTAGAAATTTGTTTGGTGACATTGCTAATATAATTGTTTCTTTCCTGTTATTATTATAGTACTGTATGTTTCTTATGCCGCAATAAATAAATAAATAAGAGGTTAGAGAGGTAGGGCATCATACTAGCCATCGAGCATCTACTGTGTATTTCTTGACAGACAACATACCGAGAAAAACGTGACACTAGATGTCGCTATACCGCTAACACCGTCATCCAATGCTAAGTTCTAAACATACGTGACACCCCTAACATTATAAGTATACGTGTATATAAGACAAATTAATTAATTGCGTTGGGCCCAGGTCAATTTGGTGGTACTTGAGGAGGGTTGGCATCTGCGTTAGGCACCTGACATGTCATCTTCGACAGCCCTTACTTTATGTCACAAACATAGTTCATGTACCTGGGCGTTTAATACCTTTACACTTCGAGAGCTATTTATATTTAAAGAAAGAAAACATATTTATATTGAACCTCACACAACCAAATATTAACATACAAATGACTGCCTCGGTGGTCCAGTGGCCGCTGTATACGCCTGCTGTGCACGAGGTTGTGGGTTCGATTCCCACACAGGACAAAACTTTGTGTGACCTACAAAGAATTGTTCTGAGTCTGGGTGTAATTTATGTCCGTTAATTGTATGTGTGTGAAGCCCCCTGCGACACAGAGCTTGTTCTCTAGTGCGTGTTGTCTTTAAAAAAAAAAAATAGAATTAGATAGAACAATTTAATAAAATATAGTTGGCTAAAGTAAAGTAAAACAAAAAGAAATAAGCTATGTTCATACTAAGCGGCGTTCTGTTGCGTTATTATTACATATCCCTACTTACATAGATGTATAATAGATTTCAAGTAGATATAATTGCGATAGATTATACGAAACGTATAATTTATTTATTTATGTAAAAAGAAACAAACATATACACAGACACAGATACATATATTTCAAAAATTAATTCTAACTTAAAGATAGAATTTATATATAAAGTAGACCTACTCCCACTAAAATCAAATGACTAGGTACTAATGTATAAAATTTCATCGGTAACAATATCCGCGCTAGTGCGATATCTATCATGAGCTACATTATTTTTTGTCTAAATAAATAAAACGCATAATAGGGCCCATACCGTGACGTGCTTGTAGCAATTTATTTTCTATCTCAATTCCTAAGATGTCAACTTTATAACTTATCATTAGGGTTGCTTATACTCTCAGATCTAGATATCGATCAACGAGGCAATTACTTAACTACGAGCCCCTTTTTTCTATGACTATCATCTCATTTCAAAGATGAGCGTAAAATATCTCAACATCAAAAGCCCTTGTTCCATACGTAATGCGGGTGCTTTTACACACAAACCCAGGGATTAAATAAACAAAGTTTTTTGTAGAAATCCCGTGAGTTAAAACATCAAACAGTTTAGGTGGGCCCGGGCTGGGTTCGGTACATTTGCCTAGATTAACGGCATGCGTAAGGGAATGTACCTAAAGGGTTTATGTAGAGAAATGATATTGAAACGATATAAAAATGGACGGGAGAGGACGGCCACCTTACAGAAGACCACAGTGAAATAACCATACATGCGGGGTAGTTGTGTGTCTGTATGTGAGAATGGGTTTTAAGTGCAAATGTTACGTATATCTTTTTAACGAAACGTTTGCCTATCTCAGGGAAATTCAATAATAAAACCATGATTTCTAAAATTTTAGGTCGGCAACTCGCAAGTTATACCTCTGGTATTACAAGCGTCTATAGCCTGCGGTAACTGCTTACCATCAGGCGGGCCGTATGCTTGTTTGCGACCTAAGTAGTATAAAAAAAACTATCATAGTCAGGTGAGTTCGCTGATCGGTTAACGACAGATAGATATAACTCTTTACTGTCCACCAAAATACATATTGCTTAAATAATATTTTTTAATGGCAATGCACAAAAGGTGGCGGTTATAGTACGACCAGCCTTATAGTGCAGGGTACTTAGTCAGTTGGTCAATGGAGACAAGGTCAGCAAGTCCTTAGCGATGGAATATGTTCAGCAGTGGACGAACCGACGACGACGTCTGTATGAATTAAAAATACAACGGCTCTCTCTTATATCATGCCCTATTTCGACCCTATTTTGCCCTAAATAAAACTCCATGAATAACAATAGGAAGACGTTGCGCATCCACTTATAATGCTTGATTTGCATGTTTGTATTATTATTTGATTTATTGTTCACAAGCACTGAGCTTGTAGCACACGAAGTAATATAATTTTACTTAAACTTACGTGTACCATAAAAAATAATCTCGCTTCTTATGGATGGATGTTCGTTATTCAATTATGCTAAAACGGCTAAACAGATTGGGGCATTTTGATTTTAGACATTTTAGCGACAAAACAAAGCCGAAGAAGGGAAGCTAGTACCTATCTTTTAAAATAAAATTTTATCTCGTTTCCAAATCGTCCCTCAGAATACCGTCCCAAAACTGGGCCGAGTTAAATCTTGTCTGTTTTTCGAGCTATTTTTCTCAAGGGTCGAGGGTGGGGGTGAGTTATCGCACACCGGTGGGAGGGTCTAGGGAGGGTATGCCCTAATTTTTTACGCCGAGGTTAGTTGAAAGAGGTTGGGTCCCTGTATAATGGTATTATCTGTATTCGGGATCTCATTGACGTCAATTGACTTGTACATGCTTAGGTAGGTATGTTTTAAGGGTATATTCGGTATTTTTAATGTTTGATAAAAACGGTAATGTTTTAGGGAAAATAATGTCGAGAAGACTTTACGTCATAGAACTTGCTAAATGTTCTATTCTGACAAATAGACAAAAGTCGTGACACGTTAATAATATAATATTTTAATAATAATAATAATAGCAACCCTTATAATTATGTCCCACAGCTGGGCATGGGTCTCCTCTCCTCTATCAAGAGAGAGAGAGGGTAGGCCTTTCACACACGCTGGCCTTATGCGGGTTGTAGAATCAGACATGTCTTTAGAATATCTCATAAAACATGTGGGTTTCCTCACGATGTTTTCCTTCACCGTTAGCAAATGGCGAATAATTTGATTAGTTAAACTCCACAAAGTGAAATTCACATTGGTATTGTCACCCGGGATCGAACTCGCACCACTGCTAATAATAATTGAACTAGTTTATTGGATCGAATCGATTTATTCGTAATTTTAATAACTAAACAATGCTAACAGAGCCAAAGACGCAGGCAATGGCATAGTTTTGGTGAAAACCTTAGTTTTATTACAGAAAAAAAAGATTTAAGAAAACTCCTGCACTACGACCTGAGTCCGGGCGACAAACATAATATACAATAATTAACGAACGGACTTTCTTTCTAGTCATGTCATCTCTTACAGAGACTAATTAAACTTCATATTTTATCAGCAATCTCTTCTTCACATATACCGACAGTAACATATCACAATACATAAGATTATTCCCGAATCAGCTTAATGCAGAATTAATACAGCAAAAGCCATAAATCACAAACACCACATGCTACAGCTGGTCATAAATTACGAAGATTTAATTAATATATCCGAACAAAATCTTACGGACGCGGCCGCCATTTTGGAAACCCTTACCCGGCGCTCTCCTGCACGAAACAGACGATTAAATTTCTACTACATTTGAATTTAGAATGTCAAACTCAAATGACATTTAATGAACGCTTATTACTCTTTGCGTAAAGAACAAATTCGTTCTAAATTAAAATTGTGCGTTCGCAAATATAAGTTTGTCTCTTCTTTACCCCTGTCCTTCCGCGAACATAATTAGGGACGTACCCTACGAGATGAGATTTGGTTGAAGTTTAAATTGATTCAATCGAGTACCGATGTTTTGCTCGAGAGGTTGAGCCGTATATTTCTTTTTTATATATTTTTTAATGTTTACACGGGACAACTCATTAATTACGGATCGGATTGATGTTGCTTTGCATTCCGATTTTATGACTTTCCATGCTCTTTTACGGAGCGACGACGTCAAAAAAGAAGAAGGTTTTCAATTCGTTTGTTTTCGTTTTTGACACAGGCATATGAAAAGTGTCAAAGAATATTTAACACTCAGATTCTGCTACACTGATGTTAATAGTAAGTACATATATATAAAGTAGCGAAATAATTTACAGCACTGTTTAAATCTGATAGCGAATATAATAATAGCACCATACAATTTGAGCAATCCCAACTGGGGAAGGGTGACCACCTTACAGAAGATCACAGCCAAAGGAGTGAGAAGTTTCTGTGAGTTAGTATAGGTTTACAGTACAAATTTTGGGATCCGTTTTTAATAAAAAGTTTTTATAGAAGAAAAACCCCATGGGTGGACGTAGGCGTAATAATAATATATAATGTATATTAAACTCTATAACTGTTCTCTAATAATGTTAAATTTACTCCTTGTTAAAGAGATTTGACTACAATGTAACAAATGAGGTCGGATTCAACCGTTTTAATTAGGAAGTGTGTTTTTGACGTGCAACTTTGTTTCTCATTGTAGAATCTACTGACTAAATTCAGGTTATATTTTTGTAGTATTTTGATTATGCTATAGTTGACGAGAGGTGCTAGGTACATAGGACTTTAAGACGATATAGCTATATTAGGGTATTCTACTCTGTTAGAAAAAGTACTTTAAAATGTTGATTTCCTAATAAAATAAAATAAAAACCCACTAAAAAAAATAACTTGTGCAAAATAAAGCGTATTTATTTTGCACAAGTTATTTCTTTTAGGGGTTTTTATTTTATTCTTGCCATCAAATTACATTAAAGTTTAAACTTTTTTTAAGCCCGCGAAAACGCTGGCCACCATTTTCTGACGTAAACATTATAGTGAACAAAAATCTATGAACAACAAAAACAAAATAGACATGTATTAATTTTTCTTCTTACTTTTTTTTTTCACTGGACCACCAAGGCAGTCTTATACTATTACTAAAACAGTACGAGTACGTAAACACAATACCTATTGTTTGTACAGTCGGGTAAAACAGGGTGATGGATGAGAAGACGCAGCTGCGCTCTCTTAATTATCTAATACTGCTGAGTGCTGTAACTGTATGTAGTGTAACCTATAGGTAAAAGCATATGGAGTAGCTCGTATAGAAAACTTGTTTCCATCTGTGGCTTTGCCTGCACGTACAATCCTTCGGACACTGTTATTGAATGGCCTGTTGATGTAATGACTGGTGACCCTGACTGAGCTAAGCTGATGGTCGTAGGTTCAATTCCTATTCAGAAAAAGTCTTTGTGTGACAAATCTTTGTTCTGTTTTTAGGTATAATCTACACTAATATTAAAAAGCTAAAGAGTTTGTTTGTTTGGTTGAACGCGCTAATCTCAGAAAGTACGGGTTCGATTAGAAAACAGTAACCGTAGGCAGTTGACCCTTGCAACACCAACAACACATGATAATAGTTACAAGTAAAACTAAACAAAATTTAACAAACTTAACTATTATACCTTACTTCTTTAAAATCGGAATATCAAAACTTTTCAAACTAATATGGCACGAACTATTAATTACTAAATCCAACTAAAATTAGCGCGACTCACAAAAAACCGAAAACGAAATTCTTATTAAATCTCACATGAATATAATACCGTACATTTCCGTATTTAACCGGTTCGTCTACGGTTAACTAGAGTCGAGGTAGATAAATTATTTAAGTCGGAACTCCCCGCCATTTCCCCACGGAACAAAAGCTTGGTTTAGAATTATATATGAGTGGAGCTTAAAGTTTAGAAGCTGGATGTGCAAGTCTAAAAGCTTAGCTCGGTATGTCTTTAGAAGATGATAGACAAGCCAATGATAATTTAATTATTATAATAATATTAATTATTTGAAATTTCAATCGACGCCCCAAGCGAACATACATCGACTAGTAAGCGATGTGCTGAAAAATAGCCAAATTAAAAGTACTCGGCACCAACGTTTTGCTAGATATGATTTTGAATTTTATTTTTTTATTTAAAAAGACAACTCCCGCACTAGGGAACACTCCCTGGGTCGCGGAGGACATAGTAGTAGTAGTAGCCATAATGACTATAATTCATTCGGTATACTTCGTAACTTCTTAACATTTCTGTGCTCAAACTAATTTATTTCCTTTCATCACTATTATCCGCTTTTAGCCACCGAAGAAACATCCTGCATCTTTATCTATCATTTTAAAATTCCTTTAATATTATTTGTCCCTTCCTTATATACCTGTTCATGTCAATATTTGACATAATCCTAAATACTTGCGCATGCTACGTACGTTAGTTTAGTGACACGAACACAAGATCGTGTCACTAAACTAACTTTTCAATGTAAGTACACCAAGCTGCATTTGTTTTAATTTAAATCTACAGCTTTTGTTAGTTATTGTGTATGTTTATAAGTTAAATATTATGTTAAAATAAGCGCTAATCCCACCGACAAACTGCTACGCAGTTTAGTGGGCTTAAAAAAAAGATAAAAAAGGTTATTTCTTCCGAATAAAAGATTTATTATTAAAAAGATTTATTATTATTATAAGTACATATCTAAAGAATCCATGGTCTACACGAGATGCAATACTGCAGTCAGCACAACATTAGTGTACGGCCGCGAGCCTGTCAGCCTCCAAAGCGGTCCAAATGTGAATCACTACTTGTCTGTACTCAAATAGATGCCTTCTAGCTCCAACATGCATACTTTAGCACTACAGACATTATAAATGTTCACTTTAAATACTCTACACGAAAATACACGAGATTTGCAATTGAATTTGATGTTGTTCTTGTATGTGTTTGTGTTGAATTACCGCTTTATTATTCTTGTGGCTTTCGAGTGATAAAATCTCGAGTTCGATTCCAAAAATTGTTTTGTTTGATTGATCAGTCGGTTTGATTTAAGAGCAGTCAACTACTGCCACTGGAAGATCAAACCATCTCGACCGAACCACGTGGTCGAATCGCTGAAGTAATTCTTTCGTATCTTGTATTCGTCAATTCCACCGACAATGATGTAATAAGATTAGAAGTGAATAAATATGCTGAGCGGTGGCCATTTTTTGCATGCGTGTGACGTACGCCACACAAGATGTTATTATTGTTTTGATGTCCTATAAGTAAATGTGTGTTTTTGTGTGTTGTGCGTCATTTGTTTGTAAAAATAAATTGTTTTTCTTTCTTTCTTTCTTCTTTCTATTAAGACTGGAATTTAAATCCGTTGGTCCTGCGTCTGATCTTTCTTCGGTTGTGACGGATTGCCGTGTCCTCGGACTTTGAGAGTGAGGGAATAAAGACTGCTTCTATGTTTGCGTACAAACTTGTGGATAATATCATCAGACGATTTAGCAATGCAATCAATACAGATGATGTTGATGCATGTTAGATAACACTGAATAAAAATGCGGCGGTCTTCTCCCGAATGACTAGCTTGGTGGTCCAGTGGCCGCAGTATGCGACTGCTGTGCACGAGGTTGTGGGTTCGATTCCCACACAGGACAAAACTTTGTGTGACCCACAAAGAATTGTTCTGAGTCTGGGTGTAATTTGTGTACGTTAATTGTATGTTTGTAAAGTCCCCCGCGACACAGAGCTTGTTCTCTAGTGCGGGAGTTGTCTTTTTTAATAAAGAAAAAAAGAATTGTTTGCTTATATGGTGACCTAACTCTTTTAAATATATATTTACATCGGGTGATGGATCACTCTTTTTCTCATGTTGCATTTATACTTCATATTATGTCACGGGTCCCGCCATTGCACACTCGGTTGACGCGGTCACTGGTCATTCTGTCACCGGTAAATTTGTCAGTTTCAAAGAATAATAATATACAGCATGTAAAATTGAACACTTAAACCACAACTTCGCTGTCAATATTATATTACTAGGGGCCGCCCGCGACTTCGTCCGCGTGTTTTTTTTTTTGCGTTTTTAACGAAATATTTTGCTATCCCAGGGCTAGTCCCTCTAGATTTCGCAACATATCTCACTACTACTCCGGTCCTATTGATCATAGCGTGATGTTATATAGCCTTCCTGGATAAATGAAAAAAAAAAAACAAATCGAACCAGTACTTTCTGAGATTAGCGCGTTCAAACAAACAAACTCTTCAGCGTTTCTTCTTCAAGTATATTGAATTCATTTTATGGAACGTATATAAATAGCTGTTAAAAAAACCTTACACGTTCTAGACTGCCTCGGTGGTACAGTGGGCGCAGTATGCGCCTGCTGTTCACGAGGTTGTGGGTTCGATTCCCACACAGAACAATAAATTGTGTGCCTCACAAAGAGTTGTTCTGAGTCTGGGTGTAATTTGTGTCGGTTATTTGTATGTTTGCTAAGAAAACAAAACAAACATAGAAGGATTCAGAGAGGAACTAAATGCAAAAAGCCGAGGATCTATGTACCTACCGTAGCCTATGAACGCCTGCAATGTCAGAGGTATCACTTGCGTGTTGCCGTCACATTTATTTTACAACGGGGCTTTAAGATGGAGTATCCCTGGGATAGAAAAAAACGTTTCTTTTCAAACGCATCCCTAAATGAGCGTTGGAGACCTGCACTCACACACAGGAACACAGCTGCACCGTTGTGTGTAGGTATTTGTCTGTGTTCTTCTGTAAGGTGGAGGTCCTTCTCCAGTCGGGCTTGCTCGCTAGTATAGTGCCCTACCTCTAAAGATCTATATCCAGCAGTTGACTGATGAAATGATGACGTAGTAAAATTCAGAACATTTTCGCATTTGGCATATTGAGTAAGTCTTTTATGGCTACTCCTGAAATATGGATAGAGGAGGAACTTAAGAATAAGTAGTAGGAATAGAGACTCAGCCGCACTTCATAGAAGAGTGTTGCAGAAGTTCAGCATTGCTGCAGACCTGGCAGTGATCATAAAGTCAAAGTAGGTACCTACACGATCAATGGTCTTTCCATTACTGCACTGATCCAGACCATGAAGTGGCACTTTATACACTTCTATTCAGTTTGCGTAATTAAATCAATCAGTTGGCTTTATGAGCTTTCTAAGATCCGTGTTTCTCGACTCGATAAGTGAAAGGCAGGACGCCCCTTAACTAGGTGGACTGACGACCTTAAAATTGAAAATCCGTGTTTTGGAATGAAGAAGGTTCTAGTTGTTATTAGAGATTGGGTACCCATCTACGGGCTAACCGCGGTAAGCTTGCTTAACCTCTCACATCCATCGTTCGCACAGCTATAACTTAGCTACGAGTCTTTTAAGAACATAAATACCTACCCACAATACATTACCATCCTAATGAAAATGCAAAGAGAAAATGTATATAAGATTCTAACGAGTCTCTCCCATTTAAATCTCGGTTTAAGTAAGTATTAAAAATAAAGCTACGTTTTTTAAAAAGCCTCACCCAAGTTGGTCAAGATAAGAATTTATGTTAGCCCCGTAATAAGCTAATCCGTTAAATAACAATGCTAAAGCAAAGACTTGGAACAAACCCTGAGCTCGTGTCTGGGGCTTTACTTAGGGTTGTCGCATTAAACTTTCTTATATAATATCCTATTTATATTATAAATGTGAAAGTTTGTGAGGATGGATAGATGTTTGTTAGTAAGTCTTTCACGTAAAAACTACTCAACGGATCTGGATGAAATTTGTTATAGAGATAGATTGTAGTCTGGAATAGCGAATAGGCTACTTCTTACCGCGGTAACCTACATTCATGTAGGCAGAGCCGCGGATTTAAGCGAACGCAAAGTTATAAATAATTTGTTGGCGATTCCTCATCATCATCATCTCAGCCAAAAGACGTCCACTGCTGGACATAGGCCTGTTGGCGATTAATTTAGTATAACTCTGGAATTTCGGAGAATACTTACTAAATAGACGCCTGTAGCTTCTTTAAGCTTCAGCTTTAGTAAAATAGTGATATAAGTCTGATTTTATGAGACTATGAAACTAAAGTGTATAATTTCTGTCCGCCGCCGCATGCGCCGTCGCTCGCCGCACCGATCGTGTAATCGCTTACATCACGACGGCGCGATGCTAGGCACCGCCTCCAGACTTCATTATTTCTAACACGGCCTCTCCTGATGGTGAGGCGTCCTCGACCACCTGGTTTTAGCTTGATGGTTCCCCGCAATCTAGGGAGTTGATTAAACCTCCGGCGTCAACTGTAATAACGATATAAAGATTTGTTTATTGCGAATCCCAGATGGCTAGCTCTTAGAGCAGTTGTTAAAAATGTACACACGCCATGTCACAAATGTATGCGTGCATTCATACACCTGCAATCAGTGTGTAACCTTCGTTATTCCATATGCGTGCAGGGAAAATATGTGAAATCTATCATAGGTAGTGTTGCAAAGTCCGCTTATGTGGCTGGAAGATACAGTCAATTTTAAAAGATATGACAGCAAATACCATAGGTCGCGTAAGACCCGCGCACATAGATCAAGCTCACATCATAGGTAGCTGTCAAAGATGCACGTCGCCAAAACTGAAAAGTAAAGCACACGCCTTTAGGTTGCTGCCCCAAAGCAAGCGCACATGGCTTCAACAGAAAAGCAAAGCACACGCCATTAGGTTGCTGCCAAAAGGCAAGCGCACGTCGCTAAAACAGAGAAGGAAAGCACACGCCATTAGGTTGCTGCCGAAAGGCAAGCGCACGTAGCTCAAATAGAAAAGCAAAGCACACGCCATTAGGTTGCTGCCAAAAGGCAAGCGCACGTGGCTCAAACAGAAATGCAAAGCACACGCCATTAGGTTGCTGCCAATAGGCAAGCGCACGTGGCTCAAACAGAAAAGCAAAGCACACGCCATTAGGTTGCTGCCAAAAGGCAAGCGCACGTGGCTCAAACAGAAAAGCAAAGCACACGCCATTAGGTTGCTGCCGAAAGGCAAGCGCACGTGGCTATGCTCTAGCGTCAACAGCTGCCGCTCGCGCATGTGTGTACGCTGCTCACTGCACTGCACTACTGCACGCCCGTGACCTGCTGCTGGCCACCTTGTAGGGACGCCACATGCCGTAGTCCAGCTTGCCAAAAGCCTGCGAAGTTTACACAAAAATAACTAACTTCCTAACGCTCGGCCGTATCTGACCTTGACCACAGAATACGTAATAGTATAGGTACCTTGACTTATAAGTCTGCCTAAATATGCATCTTTACGACACGGCGTGTACAGCTAATATCAGGGCTCGAATAATGATGTCCTCCAAACCGAATTTCGGTCACTGCGACTAATCACTAATATTAGCCATAATAACTACCTCAGTTATTATACTGCACCAGTCTTGTTCTCATTCTAATAGTCCGATGGGTCGGCAATCCATCACGAATCACAACCGGAAAGAGATAAGGCGCAGGAACAATGACTTAACGTGCTTTTAGAGGCACAGCAGGGCTTCTATTAATTCTCAAACTTCGAGCATTTGTTGTAAATTTCTCGATTGAAAAATATTTGTTACTGACCTGACTCGGGAATCAAACCCAGAATCTGGTGATCTGCAGTGGTATTCAACGACCACTAGACTAACGAGGCAGTCACAAATAAATAAGAACAGATTTCAGCTAGTTTCAAAGGAAACCTTTAATTCCTTTCTTTTAAAAGGCAATTTCCACACTAGGAAACAAGGCAATGTGTTGAGGGGAATTTTACTAACATAGAATTCACGGACACAAAGTACCTACACTCACACACGGAACAAACATTTTTTAATCACAAAAAGTTTTGTCCTGTGTTGGAATCGAACACCGACTTAGCAGTCAGTGTCACTAACCACTAGACTATTAGGTCAGTCAACTCAACTACTACTACGCACTATGGAACAAACCCAGAGTCGCAGAGTACATTTAAAACAAATTAACGGGCACAAAGTACACCCAGACTCTGAACAAACATTTGTGGATCACACAAAAATTGTTCCGTATGGGAATGAAACCCATAACACTCTAGGCAGTGATAAGTGGCGAACTAATCACTTAAACCACGGAACCAACCATGCAGTCATGTCGTATCGTTGATTGTAAGTGAGTATAGACATTGGTGGTACCTTCTCTATTCATTACAGCAGTACCGACAGTAATAGAAGTGTACAAAATTAGCAGACATTGCATGCAAGTATACTCCCAGAGTTTTAAACTATCGGCAAAGTAGATAAATATGTGGTACTTTCTGAAGGTACGTATATCAACGTTTGAAATATAATAAGATTGGTTTGATCTCACCATCATGTTTATTGACCAAATCGCGTCAATATAACCGTCAGTCACTCTGACATCGTGGCTGGCAACAGCGTTCGCGGAACGGCTCGGTAACAACGGAGCCTCCGACGCTCTGCCGCAGATCCACGTCGCTTTGCCGTAAATCTACGATGCTCTGCCGCAGATCCATAAAACCGTCACTGTTGCAGCTGCCGCCCGCAGCCCACGGCGACTGTCACTGCGACGTCGTCGATAACGCTCACTCACTCGACTCACAAGGTAGTGAATTCGTGATCGAGATGAGCGACGACGTTCTTCTAATGATATCACTCGATCTAGAATTAGTTGCATTTAATCGGTTAATACGTAGCTAAAAGGGCTGTCTCGTTTACGGGTAACTTAGATTGGTGACAAGAACACGAATCACGGTTCACTGTTCCGTTAGAACGCGGTTCATTGTTCCTAGAACAACTACAACTTTACACCTACGCATTAGCGTGGCACGGTGTATTGTAATAGCTTACTAAACAGAATTGAACAATAAGCCCAAAGCTAAATAACTTACCAATGTGGATACTTACACTGTCACTGTACGGGCATGTGTATTCCCGTACAGGAAATTGTATTTTGTATGCTTTACTTTCTAGATTTGCTGCTGAAAACCAATGTGGGTAGTAGTCGACCTACTATTATATCAGCACTAGAAAGTAAGGCGGAGGTAAATGAAACGAGCTCGTTACTTATAAAAGTAAAAAACAAAAGTAAGGTTATGAAATTTATCAGCAAATCACAAAACAATATTAAAAGTTTAACCGTTAGCACAGTAATGTATTCCTTCTTACTGAACAGAACAAGCAAAATAACTAATGTAGGTACACTGTCGTCACATAGTAAGATTATAAAATTATCAGCGCAAAGCAATATCATAAGTTCTAAATTCAAAAAAATCTAGAACGTAGGTACTCATCAGACAAATTCCAACGCAATATTAGTTCTAAATTCAAAAAATTTGGAACGTACTCACCAGATAACTTCCAACTTATACGTTACCACAACCTCTAATTAATAAGGATGCAACAATAGGACAACGTCATCTATAGACTCGTTGCTATTTGTACATAATGACCGGTTCTTTAGATACGATTCATGTAGGGATCTTAAAGACGCACTGGGCACGTAAGCGGCACGATCTAACCATTCTAACATCAAATATAACCTTAAAAAATATTTAAACTTGTGGGCGAAAGAATTCATATCCCACTTCTGATAATATAAACCAGAAGCGGAATTACATTTTTAAAAAGAAAGTAAGCCACTCATACGTCCGTTACGTCCGAATATCACCATGTGAATGCCTCAGCGCCGCTGTCCGCCGCCGCATGCGCCGTCGCTGGCCGCACCGATCGTGTAATCGCTTACATCACGACGGCGCGATGCTAGGCACCGCCTCCAGACTTCATTATTTCTAACACAACTGTTTATTTTTAAACATCATTTTATAATTATTATGTGTTTTTGCATTGTCTTATATTATGTTTAACTAAAAGTTATTGCGTGCCAACCCTACTTAAGCGCACTAGCAACTTGGCTTGTTCTTTTTGTGCAAGACTTTGTGTAAGCTTGTCTAGTGGCCTCGCTAGAAATACGAGTATAACCTGTCTTTATTTATATATATAGTATATTATTATACTTATGTTAAAGAATTTATGATATAACTACAAAATACGATAAATCCTAACAACCACAATTTATTTTGCTGCTAGGTCTCTCCTTCTCTATCAAAAGAGCAGAGAGCGTCTGCGAGTCCTAATCCACAAATATAATTATATATAAATCCACAAAATAGCCTAATGCGAGCCTAATCAGACATGCTTCTAGAATTTCTTGAAATACATGTGGTTTCCTTACAATGTTTTTTCTTTCTCTGTTAGCAGACGGTAATTTTTTTTTTATTATACTTGGATGGCAAACAAGCATACGGCCCGCCTGATGTTAAGCAGTTACCGTAGCCTATGGACACTAGCAATACCAGAGGTATCACTTTCGTGTTACTCAATTCTTTACTTTTTTTTAGTGCCCCTGGTTTAGGAAAACGTTTATTTTAAAGCGCATCCCTAAATCAAAATTTTACAAAATATCCTCATGGCAATCTCTCTTACTTGCCCACTCGGTTATCACCACAATTTTGAGAACTATTCAAATATTCATTTGAATAGTTCTCAAATATGTCAAATTTTTTAAAGCTCACTTTGAGTCCCTATTACTGTTAAATAACACTAATAGGCACTCAAAGTGAGCTGTACCGATTAAAGACTGAAATCCTTTATAATTCGTGTATCTAGAAATATCATTATACAATTAAATAATCCAAAGATATGCTGACGCAGACGGTACCCGTCATACGCCTATTTTAGCAGAATGCTGTATGAGACTTATGAAATTATTCATACTGCAGCCTGTCTGGCAATCACTGCCAAAACTACTGCCAATCCTAATGTACGCCAAATATAACTCCTTATTAAATCTTCTATTATTTTATGCTTTACTGCCATATTGGTCTTGTGGTCGTTGAGTGCGACTGCTAAGCTCGAATTCTGGGTTATATTCCGGGTTCAAACTGAATAGAAATGTTGAGATTTTCTGTCAATACATTCCCAATAGAAGAACGTAATGTTAGAAATTAGTAATATCCTCATAAAGCATGTAAAGCCGTTTGGTCGCACGCCTGTTTATTTTTGGTCATGACAGATTGCCATCCCATTGGGCTATAAGAGCGAGAAATTAAAGAACGCGTTTATATTTGCACACACTTGAGCACAATAGTATCTCCCGCACAGATTGCTAGTTTTCGTTGAAATTTAGCTGTCTAAATCAAAATTCGGAGACAATAATTTGATTGCCTTGGTGGTCCAGTGGTCGCAGTATGTGTCTGCTGTGCACGAGGTTGTGGGTTCGATTTCCACATAGGACAAAAACTTTGTGTGACCCACAAAGAGTTGTTCCATGTCTGGGTGTAATTTGTGTCCGTTAATTGTATGTTTTTAAAGTCCCCCGCGACACAGAGCTTGTTCTCTAGTGCGGGAGTTGTCTTTTTAAAACGAAAAGAAGAAATAATGTAAAAAACAAAAATACTCTCTAAATAATAAAGTAACTGAATTCCTTTACAAAGTATCATTATTAATGACTTAATGAATACAAATTGAACTAAACAAATGGCAAATAAACCGAATACTAAGTCCGTCCATTCAAAGGCAGACAAAAAGACGTATTTTATTTTTTCAACGTATACATGCGATAGCCTAGCTCCGGTCAGCCCCAGTACCCAGATGTGCCTAGATTAAATGAGGAGATCTAATTGGTCGGACAGTGGTCGACAAATAGTCGTGAATTTATACACGTCTTGTGCTTACCCTGTTATTTACGGTCGGATTGTGAATGGAAAGCTTTGTTTAGTTCGGTCATTATTTATCTGTAGTCTTTTAAATAGTTTTCAAAAATATTTTATAATGTTTATTGATGATTATGAGTCCTAGCTTTGTACGGGTGGACTTAGATTTCGGTTTTTAGATGTAGGAATCCCTAAATTAAGAAAATATATATAAATAACATGTATAGCACATGTTATTTGCTGATAATGAAGCTTGCTTTTTTCACAAATTCAGTGCAAAAGGGTTATGTAGTTTTTGAGTTTATCCATTACAAAAATCATTTTGTCGCTTTAATTACTTGAAGATTATGTACAATATTGTGTAGTTTTATCATATTGTGTTTAATAAATAAATAATAATTATGATCCATTAAAAATATGGAATCTTACAAAATTTCTGATACAAAAAATATTTAATAAATAAAATCTAATATAAAATGTAGTAGAACAACATAAAAATCAAACATATTCCAAAATAACTATTTCAATCTGTAAAGCTAAAAGCTGACTGAATTTGGAATAAAATTAATTAGAAGAGTCTCTAAACAATTGCCCTGTCCAGATCCGTCTGGCGCGAACAAAAAGCGCGGCAGGCGATGCATCTGCGAGACCAAATTGAAACCGTCCACGGACCTCATTAGGAAAACCCTGGCTCCACGACACTTTGTAATTAGAAATAGAATTAAATTAAATTTTTTTGGAGCAACGGAAAGCTAGGGAATTGTCGTGCTTTTGGGAAAACGTTTAGAAACAGACAATTTCGTTCGTTTTTTTAATTTAAATTAATATAAAACAAATGAATAACTTTCCTTTGTGAACAATATAGTCGTAATGTATTTTCGGTACTCTAAAATGCAATTGAAACTTAATTAACTAAAAGAGACGAGACTCATCGTCGCTTTACATTACTAGCTGGTTTGTTTCTCGCACATATAATTAACATTGTCATTCAACGTTGCAAGAAGAGAGAGATTAGACGATAGACCAATAGCTTCACGTGTTTTCCAAGCCCAAATTTGGAGCATCTTGTAGATTTCTTGTTAGAAATAGCCAATATTTATTTTTAAATTCGACCCGGGAATCGAACCTTGGAATCAGCAGTCACAGTCACCGACCACTAGACCAACGAATACATAGGCAATCAAGTGCAACAAAATAAAATCTTACAATAAGATTTGTATTTCATGGAAAAAATGTTCGTTATGAGTAAATTTGTACGTTGCAAACAGTAAATACGCGTTTTTTTAGTGTGAGCGAGAAAAAAGTTTATTTGACACTAAAGTACAAGTTAAAAAAAATGCAACCATATTTTAACGCACTTCATTTAAATCTTTGTTCAAAACCAATGCTGATAAAAATCGGTTAGCCAAAATGAGCTTCTGCGGATTCGCCACTATGCGGCGCTGCTAGCATTTCTTTTATGACCAGAGGAAATTGGAGAGAGTAATCACTACCTTTTGTTTTAATTGAAGCGCTTTCCATTGAATAGATTGTGCTGGGTTTCAAGTAAATTGAAGTGTAGAATGTGGAGGGAAAAGTAGGTATCGCTGACGAAGATTGGTGGGGTACAGACGGGTGGGTGGACTGAAACGAATTGTTTGCTTTACTAGATTTTATTGTCTTTAAGTAAATTTGTACTTTAGTCTGTACTTTAGTTTATATATAAGAGAAAAGATTTGTATTTTTGTTTGTAATGAATAAACTCAAAAACTACTAGACCGATTTAAAAAATCTTTCACCTATAAAAAGCTACATCATCAGCAAAGTAACATAGAATAATATTTTAATTTTTGCCGATTGAAGTGAAAACTATGTATATATCTTGCGAATTGTATCGCCGAGCTATTAGATTATTATTTTTGAATACGGAAAGCGTTCGGTGACAATGACACGAGCGACCCCTGCGAATCTTAATAAATGTCCATCCATGCTAAGTGATATATCAGTTTTTAGGCGTCTAGGCTGAGGTTATATAGGTGCACTGGGATGATCGGTAAGCTACCAAAGTAGTTACGTTATATATTGAGTAACCATTTGGTGGCTTAAAAATTAAACATCTGGGTTTTGTGATGTACCCCAAGAGTTTTATGATGTACCCTGGTAAAGGAAAATGGTCGTACATTGACATCCTTATAACGATTTATTTTCAATTTTAATTTGAATTTCGGATGGCAGCATTAATATCTAGCTTTAAGGTTGTCATTGATCGAAATTAAAATTAAGATATACAGGACGTCCCAAGATTATGGGACATCAAGGGAAAGTACCTTAAATATCGTGGATAGGATATTTTGCTGAAAGAAGACTTTATGTTATTTTTAAAAGTTAATAATTCTGAATTTAAAGATTTTCTAAGAATTACTTGCTTTGTCTGGGAATCGAACCGACTTAAATTAGAAAAAAAATCACTCCTATTTTTATGATGTCTGTCAAAAGAATGGACAAAAAAGAATAATTCTTCCTAAGTAACATAGTATCTTAAAAGAAAGGAACAACTTAAAATGTTTGAATCAAATTCCAAGAAAATTATTCATTGCCGACGACGACGTTCGAAAAATAGCATTTAATTAATTAATACTTAATTGACTTTGGCAGTTTCATGTGCCTATGTTTTTAATTTGATCAAAATGATTAATTTCTCGTTGTTCCTTTCTTTTTGTTTTGTATATAAAAGTTAGTTTGTATGTTTTTATGACTTATAAAATAACAAAAGTAAATACGTTGCTGGCTCTCCCTCTAAATGCCAGTGTCCAGTGGCCGCAGTATGCGCCTGCTGTGCACGAGGTTGTGGGTTCGATTCCCACACAGGACAAAACTTTGTGTGACCCACGAAGAATTGTTCTGAGTCTGGGTGTAATTTGTGTCCGTTAATTGTATGTTTGTAAAGTCCCCCGCGACACAGAGCTTGTTCTCTATTGCGGGAGTTGTCTTTAAAAAAAAATGTAACCGTGCGAAGTTAAGACTACCCTGGTGTATCAATAAAAACAAAACTGTGTGTATTAACAGACCGGCCATGTTTATCCCGTGCGGTGGCTATTTGAAACTCACAAAATTGCTCATTACCATCTATAGCAGTTCCAGCTATGTTGGATCCCCCGTCACCGGTTCCACCACTTGTTTATAATTCCTTTTGTCCCATCACAAAGCCTCTCCCGGGTAGATGTGAAGGCTCGACGGAAAATACATATCAATTATCCCTTTTCAACGTACTCATTATAAATTCTTTCATAAGATATTTTCAGGCCGTACCGTCGTCTACTTTTTAAAGCTTTGTCTATTATTAAAAGGGATTATAATTACATTTTTGGTTATGTAATATTTTATAGTAGAGCTATGATATTTATGATTGAATCAAACAATTCTTATTATCTATACTATAATATAATAAAGCTGAAGAGTTTGTTTGTTTTTTTGGTTAAACGCGGTAATCTCCGAAAGTACTGGTTCGATGAGATTTTTTTTTTGTTGAATAGTGCATTCATCCAGGAAGGCTATAAATATAATGATATAACATCACGCTATGATCAATAGGAGCGGAGCAATACGGAGATATGTTGCAAAATCGGGGAAATGTACATTCCAAATTACCACGCGGACGTAGTTGCGGGTGACTTCTAGTATATTATAAAGTTGAAGAGTTTGTTTGTTTGTTTGGTTGAACGAGCTAATCTCAGAAAGTACTGGTTCGATTAGATTTTTTTTTTTGTTGAATAGTGCATTTAACTAGAAAGGCTATAGGCTGTATAACATCACGCTATGATCAATAGGAGCGGAGCAGTAGTGAAATATGTTGTAAAATCGGCGAAATGTAACGTTCCAAACTTATACGCGGACGAAGTCGCGGGCGACCCCTAGTTTATTATAATACGTATATTGTTATACTACTTAGGCGGCAAACAAGCATATGTCTCGTCTCGCCTGATGGTAAGCAATTACCCTAGCCTATGGACGTAGATATGCCTGGTATTGATAGGTTGCAGAAACTGCTTACCATCAGGCGGGCCGTATACTTGTTTGCTACATAGCACATATTTTTAAAAGTCCCGAGTCAGTGCTAAGCAGTGTAAATGTGCTTAGGCGACGTGTACACTGCAGACACCAACTGTAACACATAAAGACCAGTAATCTGTAAAAAAACAAGCTGATTCATCATAACTCGTAAATTCGTTCGTGAAGTACGCCCTTCACTAAAAATTTTGAAGTATGGTGTAAGTGATAAGCGAATAAATTTTATTTTATTTCTATGGATAGACTTACAACTAAATACAGAAGACAATAACCAGTCGGTCTTCACATATAGAGACTGGTAAAAGTACAGTGAACAACAAAGTACTGCCATCAAGAGATCTTCATAAGGCTACATTAACAAATTTTTAGTTCATTTTCTGCACTTGTAGTCGAGGTGCTTGGTCAGTGGTCACCTCACCGCATCGAGTGTTTTGGGTTCAACATCCATACCAAATACACCTCCTATACACCTCCTATTTTAGCTCAGGATCGCGATGAGGGGAAAAAAGAACAGAAAATAATATATAGATGAAGTCCCGACTGAGAGACTGCCATAAACTGGTAGACAGAGACTGAGAGACTAGCCCTTTGGTCTAGTGGTTAGTGAACCTGCTTAGCAGCAGTAGGTCGTGGGTTCGATTCCCACACGGGACAAAACTTTGTGTGATTCATAAATGTTTGCCCCAAGTCTGGGTGTAATTTGTGTCCGTTAATTGTATGTTTGTAAAGTCCCTCGCGATACAGGGCTTGTTCCCTAGTACGGGAGTTGTCTTGTCATTTAATATAAAAAAACCGCCGGGCGGAGTGACTCTCCTTCCCCGTGATCATTTTAATGTAACTTATTTTAAGATTTTACCAACATTGTTACCTATATTTTGAGAAGTCATTAATGCTTAAACCATAGATACGTTATTCTTAGTCCGCATTATTGGGAATGGCAATTTCGGAACACTACATTGTGCGTGACCTGACATGCACTTGGCCGGTTTTTGTCTATCTGTTGTCCAGTGTACGTTCGAAAAAATGCTTTTCTATAGTTCTTAGGCTGTCGAACTCACTTTGCCGCTAGGATTTGGAAAATCAACCTCTAAGCGGATAAAAAATTGTCCAATCAGGGGCGGGCCACTAAGAAGAGGAAGAGATATATGTCTTATGACATAGAGCACACACCACAGCGTGATGTCGCACACAATCCCTCATTAAACCGACACGGCGCACATCGCATTACTGCGATAATTTGTACCGCGGTCTCATTCAACCTGTTTGTACTTATTTGCAAGTATTACTAACTCTAGAACCGAGGTGACCGTAAACTATAAAAAATCGCCAAAAAAAAAATCAACTGCCTTGGTGGTCCAGTGGCCGCAGTATGCGCTTCCTGTGCACGAGGTTGTGGGTTCGATTCCCACACAGGACAAAACTTTGTGTGACCCACAAAGTGTTGTTCTGAGTCTGGCTGTAATTTGTGTCCGTTAATTGTATGTATGTAAAGTTCTCCGCGACACAGAGCTTGTTCTCTAGTGCGGAAGTTGTCTTTATAAAAAAATGAAAAATAATTTTTTTTGCCTGTAAGCGTTCGCTGTAACTAAGTGGTAATGATCCAAACATAATCCGGGCTGAACACATTTAGGGACTGAATTTCCAATTATCCCTTCCTTAGTGCCCACTTGCGTGATTTAAGGAACCTATGTCTATTATTTCAAGTTTCTTTCTTCAGCGGTTCAGGCTTTACGTTGATGAAGTAAGTCAGTCAGGGCAAGTAATGGTAATATTATGAACAGATAAATACTGTAAAAGTACGTTATAGCCACAGAAGTCCAACCCAAAATACATCATCAAATACAAAAACAAAAGCTAAATTAAAATTCCTGAACGATCACTTTGAAAAAGATATATATAGGAGTGTTCTTTCATCTTCCCCCGGTTACACAGGGCGCCTTAGTCGTTTGTGGGCTTGGGGCGGGATCAACCCGAACCGGGGGGTTGGTATACCCGGGAAAAGTTGGGCCCAGACCTCTGCGGCGTAATTTATGGGTCTCTCGAGTACACTGAAGTGCCAGTTGAATATAAATCCTGGGGTTGGTAAAGACTTAAAATGTGAAAGAACGGTAAATGTATGCGTTTATAGCTTCTATTCTGTTTGTTTAATATGTACGGTTGGCAATGAAGTTAGGTGTACAGGGCCACTATATGAAGAGTATTTTAGGGAAACCAATGTATGAATTTGTGTGAAATATATTTTTATCAGTAGGTTTAGTGTAATTGTACACTTTTACCAAATTCCACAGTAATATAAACAATGGTTTTCTTATAAAAAAAGAACTTCATATAGCGGCCTTGTACAGCTAACTCTGTTGCCGTGTGTACCTATATTATACTAGTAGTCAGCCTCGACTACGACTGGGTTAAGTCATTGACAGGCCTGTTGGTCTAGTGGTTGGTGACTCTGACTGCTACACCGGTGGTCGTGGTTTCGATTCCCACCCAGGATAAATCTTTGTGTGATGAGCATGAATGTTTGTTCTGTGTCTGGTGTTATTTATCTATAATATGTATGTATTTAGAAATATATAAGTATGTTTATCAGTTGTCTGGTTACCATAGTACAGGCTTTGGCTAGTTTGGGATCAGATAGCGGTGTATGAGTTGTCCCCAAAAATATATATATAGGTACCTACTTATATATTTTTTACAAGCTTAGGAATTGAATTTCTCAGAATTCTTACTTAGCAGATACCTACGTTTTATAAATTTTGTCAATTATCATAAACAGTTATTCAATATTTTTACTCTTCAAACTGCTCACGCAGTTGTAAGCATACGTACAAAAGGCATACGGGGCTGTCTATGGGAGATGCCGATAGAAAAATTACTTAGGAATATAATATCGTTGAGCTATTAGATTATTACTTTTGAATATGGAAATCTTTCGGATGAAAATGAAGCGAGTTCCATGATTTTTGTTCATTCAAAAAGTTTGATTATGGAAAGCGTTCGGTGACGATGACGTGAGTTCCATGATTTTTGTTCATCCAAAATGTTTGAATATGGAAAGCGTTCGGAGACGATGACGTGAGTTCCATGATTTTTGTTCACTCAAAAAGTTCTCAAGGGCACTGCTTAACCTTAGACGAGCCGTATGTTTGTTTGCCACCCAAGTAGTATAAAAATAATAACTGTAGGGTACTTTTTATCGCAATAACCAACATCCACGCGAGCGGGTCCACAAGAAACAGCTAGTCTTTCTATATTTAATACACTTTACACACATTCACACATCACGATCACGATCGTAGGCATACCGCATTTAATCAACTTAAGTAATAAAGTATGTTTACGGCCACTTGAAATGTATGTTGTAGAATAAAGAATTATTTGCCGTTAGGTCCAATAACAATTCATATACATTATGTCCCACTGCTAGGCACGGGTCTCCTCTCCTCTATCAAAAGAGAGAGATGGTGCACGCACACACACGCTGGCCTAATGCGAGTTGGTGAATCTGATATGTCTTTAGAATGTCTTCTAATCGACATGTCAGTGGGATCCTTACAATGTTTTCCTTCACCGTTAGCAGATGGTAAATCATTATATTAGTACATATAAACTTTACAAAGTGAAATTCACATTGGTACTGCCACCCGGTATCGAACTCGCACCTCTTGCGTGCAAGTAGTTGTTGCCCGCGGCAGATGTCGATTATCGCGATAAAAATTAGCCTATATACTATTCCAGATATAGATTATAATCATAATTATGATTATAATCTATCTCTGTGCCAATAATAATAATAATTATAACTTTATTTCAATACCAAGACAGTGATAGAAGACTCCGCTCTTCCATAGCGTAACTTATGCTAGGTATCCAGATCCATTCAATAGTTTTTGCGTGAAAGAGTGACAAACATCTCATCAATACATCTATACTCACAAACTTTCACATTTATAATATTAGTAAATATAGGTATTATATACACACATTCACATATAAGTCACTAACGTAGGCATACCGCATTTAATCAACTTAAGTAATGAAGTACATGTCTAAAGTCACTTGATTAAAATGTATGTTGTAGACCAAATAAAGAGGGGTTTTATTTGCCGTAGGTCCCTGAGGCAACACGAGGTGGAATAAATAAGGGCCTCCACTCATTACGGCGGATTCTTTGTGATGAAATGAGGGTAGGTACCAAAAAGGTAATGATGCGTCTTGTTTGAATGTACCGGAATTAAATTTGAGTTTATATATTAAAGTATAAGGTACTAGCTGTTGCCCGCGGCTCCGCGCGCGTGGATGTCGGTTATAGCTGCAAAAAGCCTATGTGTTATTCCAGACCATAATCTATCTCTGTGCCGAATTTCATCCAGATCCGTTCAGTAGTTTTTACGTGAAAGAGTAACAAACATCCATCCATCCATCCATCCATTCTTACAAACTTTCACATTTATAATATAAGTAAGGATATAGCTACAGGTGATCCTACTAATATTATAACCGCGAAAGTTTGTAAGAGTGTATATATGTTTGTTACTCTTTCATGCAAAAACTACTAAACGGATCTGGATTAAATTTGGCATAGAGATAGATTATAGTCTGAAATAACAGATAGGCTATTTTTTATCCCAGAAAAAACTCTGTTCCCGAGGGAATGTACGTGCGGGCGAAGCCACGGGTGGACGCTAGTAATATTATAAAGATATGCTACCTTCATACTGAGCAGTGGTTGTGTTATGTTTTGTTAACATTTTATTTTTGCGTACTTACTTGCTCATAGTATTTCAAGTATGAATATATAATACTGAATGAAACTGCGAAAGTAATTAGATAGATAGTATCCTGGGATAGGATATACAGAATTTTTGCCGTGATAGTCGTTATTGCCGCGGGCTTAGCCGCAGGCAACAGCTAGTAGAATATAAAATATACCTCCTGCACACAATTTAAAACTTATTTCATACGAGAAACTTAAACAAAACAAAAACAAAGGGCGATCCTTATCACTGCCACTTGAAATAACAAAAAATAATTCTACGTAAAAAAAAACATGAAAAAAACAAAAGGTTAAAAGTTGTCCTTATTTGAATTTTCATTAAAACTTTCTCCCGTCAGGAACAAAGAACATTTATATTAAAAAAGTCCGGCCACGGCCAGATAAATATCTGTAGTCTCGAGAGCGGAGCCGAATTTCAACTTTTGCGTCAAAGAGTTGGAAGACTAAAAACATAGAATTGACACTTCATACGTTCTCCACGCAAAATATGCACCTTGCTATTTACCACGGAACAAAAATGTTTTTTTACTTATACTACTTGGGTGGCAAACGAGCATACGGCCAACCTGATGTTAGCAGGTACCGTACCAATACAAAAGCAAAAATATCCCTTGCATGTTGTCGACGCAATATTTTTATACACCAGTGCTTTAAGATGGAGTATCTCTGGAATAGGAAAATATATCTTTCAAAACGCATCTCTAAATGAGCTCTGGATACCTGTACTCACACACTGGAATAACTAGCAGTGCATTATATTTGGCTGTGGTCTTCTGTAAGGTGGACGTCCTTCCCCAGCCAGGCTTGCTAGTATTGTGCCATATAAATAATAAATAAATAAATAAAAACCATTTATTGACAAAAATATTACAAAATACACGATATATCCATTAGCCCCACACTAGGCAAGCCTGTCCTGTGGGTGCCTGTTACGATTACAGTAAGTGAGATAACAGTTTTAGCTCGGTCGGAATCAATAAACAGATACAAAGTAGGTAAGTGCTTATAACTAGTTTAAGTTTAGGTAGTTTACAATTTTTTATTACAATATGAAATGTGTATTTATATCTATTAATATAAAATAAACGAATAAATTATATATAAATAAATAATATATAACTAAACATATATGTACATATAATAATATAGAATATTAAAATATTAAAGGTGTTTTTATTCACATTTTTAATAGTAGGTAATATTAAGCAAGATGCACTAATAGATTTTCAGTAGAGTCATAACTAAGACAAGAGAGCCATTTTGATACCTTAACTTTTGCTTCTTTTATAGAACATTGTTTTATATCACAGAATTTGTTAACTTTATTATATATGTAAATATCTTTGAATGGACTAAAGCGTCTAGCAAAGGATGTACTGATGGTAGGTAATGTAACCTTGTACACGCGACGTTTTAAAAGATCTTGATATTCTGTTGAATTAGTTATTACCCCATGTGTTTTAAGAACCGTGCCTAATATAAACAACTGCCGCACATTAAGCACATTGCTGTCTTTATACAGTTGTATAGCTTCAGCTAGCTTTTATCATTTTGAAGTCGATTTAATTTTTTCTCATCAGTAAATAACAAAGTTAGGTATATTTATACGACTACATCACAAAGATAGCTACCTACAGCCGTGTCTGCGATGAGCTACTTCGCCTCCCAACTCATTACCGCCCGCCCTGCGCCACAAGACCCGCCCCGTCCACCACTTGCTTTCACACAACCCAGGGTTGACAACTATTCGACCTCAAGATGGCGGACTAAATTCCACCAATTGAAATGTGTAAGAAACTATTTGTTTGAATAAACATTTTTTGTCATTGGATGTTCTGGATTTTCGAGCATTATGACTTTATTCTAGAAAAGGTTGACAGTGTGTAATTCCAACGTTACGCCAGCTGTTACGTTGTTTTTAATGATATATAAATATATACAACTAAACACAGCCCCATAAAACTATTTTTACATTTTCTCTGTAGGAACTATACTTAGAAAAATATAAAGATTTAATTTCGTGGGTAGTGCAGATACAAATATCTATTATTTATTAACGTAAGGTCAATATGCAGTTACTTTTATTAAGGTAGGTATTAAGTCCAATAATATAAGAAGCGAGTCTATTTAATATCCCAATTTCAGACTACGTTCTGCTAATTTAAATTACCTTATACAATTTTTTTGCTTTGCCTGATTTAAAAATCAAACTACTGCTGCACTGCCTCATGTCATTGGTTTTTAAATCAAGCAAAGCGTAATTGGATTTTTTAGAACATGTGCGGTGTAATAAAAAAGGATAACTAAATACTTATTGTAAATTTAGGAGATATATCATTTAACACTTTCGCGGACAGTAACGTAGACACAATAGATGTTTTATTGTCATGACGTCTATAGGCTTTCACTATGTCCTTCAAAGTGTTAACTAAAAGAGTCTAAAAGAAGTAGGGTACCATACTAGTAAGTAACTGGGGAAGGACACACACCTTACCAAAACCACTGGCAAATGACTACACATTTTCCTATTCCTAGGCAATTCCACCATAAAACCCTATTGTTTATTTTTGGATCGGCAACATGTAAGTAATACCTCTGATATTGTAAGCGTGCATAGATACAGTAACTGCTTACCATCAGACGGGCTGTATGCTTGTTTCCCACCAAAGAAGTATAAAAAAATAACATGACATTGTTCTTATCCCAGGGTTATCCATAACACAATACCCTACTGTTACAACCTGTAGGGGCATTTACATTACAGTAACTGCTTACTTGTCCCCGCAGTAGAATAAAAAAACACCTACTTCGCCAACCCTACACTGACCCGAGCTCAACAACGGACGTCAACTTTAAGCATTCCCACTTGTACAAAAACTTTTTAAAAACCACGCTCTAGATTAAAATACTCTAATTTTAAACATAATTTAAATTTTTAATTACGCACAGCCCTGGCTCGATGGCAATCTGTAACGTTGGTAAGGACGAGTAACGCCCGGTAATTAGATTTTAGGCCGAACGATTTGTACGCTGATTGAAGAAAAGTTACGATTAGGGAGGAAATCGAATATTACCCGAGCTACTCGTATGTAAGGGAGGGAAACGACTCGGAAAGTATGTAATTAAGTTACGTACGAGTATGTAACGTGGAGTTTTATGATTAAATATATGATATAATTGAACGGTATAGGAAAAGGATTATCAGCTTTTTACATTGAGTTGATAAATTCAGTTAGGCTGGACACGAGCCATGCCATGAAGTCGTAATAGGAAGTCTATTTCTTTGTTTTGTTTATCATAACTAATATATATAAATAGGAAAGGTTTTATATTTGTGTTTCTTACGATTGGTAAGATACTTTATTTCATAAGATATTTACATGAATAGTTATAAAAATTAAAGTAACCTAACCTAACCTACTTACAAACAATCAGATATTGTATTTAAAGGTATTAACCTATAAATAAAATATCTGATTGAGATCGCAGTTCTGAGGAAAGGTGCCCAAAAGACTGGCCACATTTCCACGCTGGATTGCAAGGCTAATACGTTGACCCAAGTAAAGGCCAGCGTTAGGATCGTGAGACGACTCGACCAAACGCCTTGATATCTCACGATACAATTTGTGGGCACTTGGGCCCCATGGTCCTAGAGTTTCGACCCCAAATGGCTCAAAAATGTAAGTCTCACCGAGACTTTCATATTTGCGCCGCTTGAGACACTCTGCAGAAGTGCATTCTTACGATTTAACTTCGAAAGATTCGACCGAATTTAAAAATTCTTTCACCATTAGACAGCTATATTATCAGCGGGTATAATCCTTACTAATATTATAAATGTGACAGTTTGTGAGTATGGATGGATGGATGGATGTTTTTTACTCTTTCACGTAAAAGTTACTGAACGGATCTGGATGAAATTTGGCACAGACATAGATTATGGTCTGGAATAACACTTTTTACAGCGACAACCGACATCCACGCGGGCGGAGCCGCGGGCAACAGCTATAGGCCATATCAATTATGACTACTAAGCCAAAGGTCGTGTGTTCGATTCCCATCCAAGACAAAACTTTGTGTAATACACACACGGTGAAACACGGTTCTTTGTTTTGTATGAGGGTGTAAAATTCATTTATACTATTTAGGTGGCAAATAATAAATGATGGTAATCAGTTAGTTAGTTAGGTTGAAGATACTTATAACGCCATCTATTTCAATTTATATGAACTTACTACGTATATTACAAGTGGAAGACGATGCACACATTTGGTGTCTTGAACTTTTCCAAGTTTACACTTATAAAAATATGGTTGTCTTTTATGATGATACTAGCTGTTCACCAGGATACCATTTATCTCCTTACAACTAACCAACGCCTTAATTTTATACACTTATTAAAAAAAACATAAATCGTACAGTGATTTTAAGAGAGGTAGGGCACGCTACTAGCAAGCAAGCCCGACTGGGGAAGGACCTCCACCTTACAGAAGATCACAGCCAAATAACTACACACAGCAGTGTACTTAGTTGTTTTCTTGCGTGTGAGCACAAGTCTCCAGGGCTTATTAAGAAATGCGTTTTGAAAGATACATTTTCCTATCCCAGGGATACACCATCTTAAACACGCAAGTGATAGCTCTGGCATTGCAAACGTTTATAGGCTACGGTAACTGCTTATCATCAGGCGGGCCATATGCTTTTTTATCACCAAGCAAGCGTACTAGAACCGTCGGCGTCTGTCGAGCGCGTGCGCATTTGCCGCCGCGCTATGGAAACAAATAAATGTTTTTACTGCTGCACCGATCGGTGGACTGACCATACGGATGTCTGTATCAGTCATGTGTCAGTATTATACCAGCCCCGTTAGTTTGTTGGTCAGGAAAGCACTGAATAATACAAACTAACGGTCGGTTAATGCGTATAGTCAGGACGGAACGTACACATTGACGGTCCATGGAGCACTGTAACCGGCATCAGCCGATAAGCGAGCCGTCTAAATATCACTATGACTCATAATCATATTTTATTGATACGGAATTCTTACAACTCATATTTACAGTACAATAAAATACAATTTGTTCATGTCAATTACAATAAAAATATAATAAGTATATTAAGCACAAAATTAAATCAATTATCAGTATAATAATAATGTCAGTAGAATAAAATAATGTCAAAATATTAAATTTCAATTATACTGTAAAATGATAATTTCATCGTATGAATGCATAAAAAACTGGAAATATTACAGACGGTGAAAGTTAGGAACTTGGCATATCTCGGGCACATTATGAGGAATCCCAAAAACCAGTTTTTACAACTCAAAATGCAAGGAAAGATATACGGTAAACGCAGTGTTGGAAGGAGAAGAATATCCTGGCTAAAGAACTTACGCCAGTGGTACAACAAGAGCACCCGTTCTCTATTCCGAGCTGCTGTGTCAAAGGTCCAAATTGCCTTTTTCTTCTTCTTATCGTTTGGTTAGTGGCCAACCTGGTGGCAGAGTTATTTAGATCGCCCATATTTAGGCCTCTGTCGTGATCTAACGACTGTTAACAGTCGGGATCGACTTTTACCGTGCCCTCCGAAGCACGGAGACGCTCATTGTCTTAATGATTGCCGACCTTCATTAAGAAGATGGCACCCCAATAAGAAGATGGATGAATAGAACGCTTGCTCAATAAGTCATTTCTTCAGGTGAAATTTAAAGCTATCAGCTGACATAACTGCCTCGTTCCTCCGAGTAAAAGAATTTTCAGATTTTTAACTTCAGAAATACCCTCTACATGCAATCTTACAAACTTAATTTAAAAACTAGTAGGTATAGATAGAAGATTTAATACACAAGTACATCGTAACATATAAAAAAGTATATAATTTGGTACATATTTTAGTTTCAGCTTCTCGTGAACCGCAGCGTGTCACCCGCTCGTCTGGTGCAGCAAGTAAGGAAGCGTGAACGAATCCACCATAGCTGAGGATGGTAACTTTTGTACAATTACCTCACCCTCTGCGCTCGCGCCTCGCATCGCTAACACCGTCTGCAAAATAAATTTAACATGCACTTTTTATTTTGACAAATAATTTTAAAATATTATTTTATTTATGTTATCCAGTGGTGAAATTGGACTTAATGATGGTAACAATATCAGCCCATAATATAATATATTATGTCCCACCTCCTTTCCTCTATCGTTATTTTAAAAGACAACTCCCGCACTAAGAAACAAGCCTTGTATCGCCAAGGACTTTACGAACATACAATTAACGGACACAAAGTACACCCAGACTCGGGACAAACATTTATGAATTACACAATTTTTTATCCCATGTGGGAATCGAATCTACAACACGCTGCGCAGTGGTAAAATGGCACAGTAATCACTTAAGCCACTGAACTAATCGTGCAGTCAATTCAAGTCAATCGAGATGGCTAAGTTTAATCCATACAATAAATCGAACATACACTTTTCTATATTTAATTTAATATTTTAAAGAGGAAAGATTGGTAATCCTAAGAATAATTTTTCCCCTAAATGAGAACTACATTCACGCAAAGGAACACCACTGTATGTAATTAATTGGCTCTGATCTTCTGAAAGGCGGAGGTCCTTCCCCAGTCGGGCTTCCTTTCTTGTATATGCCGCCTTATCTCCCTATAAACTAGAAACTATAACACATTTTTCTGCTGACCGTACTCTCAGAAGTTGACCACAAATGAATTATAGCCTCGCAAGGATAGGAACGTTGTCTAACTTTGCACTTTGCTCGTATTTTACACATAATGGTTATATATGTGAGGTAAAACTTTCTACAGCGAGCACTAATTGAGAGTGCGTTACGTCTGGGACTCGAACTCCAACTAACTTTAACTATATAGTTGTGCTACTGAGGATATTAGATTCACTAGAAACTAGTAAATACCTATTGAGGTACTGAGAGGTATGTTAGGTTAAGTGATATAAGGATAAATAAATAAATAAATGATAAGGTGAAGTAGAGGAAGAGAGAGAGAGAGGGAGAGAGAGGGAGAGAGAGGGAGAGAGAGGGAGAGAGAGGGAGAGAGAGAGAGGGAGAGAGAGGGAGAGAGAGGGAGAGAGAGGGAGAGAGAGAGAGGGAGAGAGAGGGAGAGAGAGGGAGAGAGAGAGAGGGAGAGAGGTTAATTAATAAATGGATGTGCAGATGTGTGCGTGTTGGGAGAGGCCTATGTCCAGCAGTGGACTGCGATAGGCTGATTGATTGATTGTGCAGATGTGGACGACTTGAGGCTAAATAGACAAGTTATAATAGTCCTTTAGATCGTTCGCTGTCAGATAGTGCACAAATGTGTGCACAAGCCTAGGAGCACTCTGTATTCACTCAACATGACCTGAGAAGATCAGGGGTAGGACCAACGACTTAACGTGCTCTTGTGAAAAGTGGTGTAAACACAATCAATTTCCAAACTTTGACATCAATTAAGAATTTATTGAAGAAAATGTCAATATCTATTTTTAACCTGACCCGGGATCTAAACCCGTGACCTCAAAAACTCACCATCGATAATCACGGATTAAACCATCAGATGGTCCGTATGTTGTTTGTGATAATATTATGAAAGTATTTAACAAACCATGCGGGGCAGTCTTTGGGGACTGCCGATAGAAGTGAAAACTAAGTAACTTGTGAATTGTATCGTCGAGCTATCAGATTATTATTTTTGAATATGGCAAGCATTTGATGACGATGACGCAAGCACCATGATTTTTTTTCACCCAAAAAGTTTGAATATGGAAAGCGTTCGATGACGATGACGCAAGTTCCATGATTATTGTTCACCCAAAAAGTGTTCAACGCGCTTAAAGAAGTTTCACTTTTTATAAATGTAAGCATGGAAGGTAAATGAAGTGTTCCTAACTTGGCTGGTGCACTGCCGTGTGTACAGCTAACGTCGCTCATTTCGCTCACTAATTCTCGTCGCTGATTTACACATAAACCGCTTACAACTGAAAGCGGCAAAACTATTCTAATTTATATTTCCCAGCAAGTCCCAACATTCATAAACAAGTTTTGTAAAACATTAACAGCTATTACCAGTGATGTTTTATATTTAGACGCGTCATACGAGTATATTCATAATTTAGGCTCCAAGCTAACATTTTTAGCATCGGCGATTTTGTGTTTCTTTTTGTATACTACTTGGGTGGCGTAACAAGCATACGGCACGGCTGATGTTAAGCAGTTACCGTAGCCTGTGGATTAACTAAGCGATTTGGTAATTCTGTGCGTTCGGTCGCGGATCTCTTCGTAATATATGAACCATAATGAACCAAATTGATGCGACCGACATCCGAAAATGTGCGGAGAGTAGCGTTCGTCACTGTTCCGAAAAGTGAATCACCGTGTTTGGCGTTTTAAGTGTGCGGTGAGGAATATTTAGTCGCAGCATTTAGCTTCTAAATAACGACTAAATCGCGATTCTAAAAGTAGCATATATGCTGTAGCTCTTCTCTTCTGTGCATCATGCTTAAATTTTTGACTGCCTTGGTGGCCCAGTGGGCGCAGTTTTCATTTTTAAAATTTTTAGTTAAAGCACCGAACAGCAAAAATATGAACGCTTCTATAAATAACTTCTTAATTTTATTAACTAGTATCTATAAGATCATGTCTGAGTTAACTCCAGACAATACCGCCACGTGTAACACATCTATACTTATCAAACATCTCCATCTATTACAGTTAACGTTTCAAAACTAAAATCGTAACAATTCGTAGGTACGACTAATATACCAACTAGCTTAATTTCGCTTTTACGTTAGCACATACCGACACTCTCATACTCACAGAATATTTTAACGACCATTAAATATTTTAGGATAAGCAGTAGTTTTGATGTGGTTTACTTGTTTTCCGTTACATGCATTTGAAAATTTACTAGTTTTAGAAAGTTTTCGGTAGTTTTCGGGTTCAGCGCCATCTGTAGAATTTTGTATTAAAGCGTTGTAGCTATACAATTTTATGTTTGTGTAAATGCATCATTATCATTTTTTACTACTTATAATAAAGTCCTTCTAACCGATTTTCGGTCACGGCGGCTAATATCAACGGAGACTAGCTATCTGCGATGAAGATATTATAGTGCACAAGTGTGTGCGCAAACACAAGTGCAATTATTCCCTCACTCTCATAGTCTGATAGGACGGCAATCCGACACGACTGGAGATAGATCAGGCGTAAGATCAACGGCGGCCTATTGTCAATTTCTTTACAAAAAAAGCCAATATTAATTTTTGGCGCGACCCGGGAATCGAACTCGGGATCTTGTGATTAGCAGTCACACACATCGACCACTGAGCCGATCGATCTAACCGAGTCAGTGAACTACTTAGGTAGGCAAATAAACATACTATAACTATACTATTTTATTAAAATTAAAAAGATAGATCCCGCACTAGACTTCTTCATCTTCATCTCAGCCAAAAGACGTCCACTGCTGGACATAGGCCTCCCCCAAGGTTTTCCACAACTCTCGATCCTGAGCTGACCTCGCCCATCGGTTGCCCGCAACCTTTACCAGGTCGTCGGTCCACCTCGTTGGAGGCCTGCCCACGCTTCGTCTTCCAGTTCGTGGTCGCCACTCTAGAACCTTTCTGCCCCAACGGCCATCAGTTCTGCGAGCTATGTGCCCAGCCCATTGCCACTTAATGGAGGCAATTCTCCGAGCTATGTCGGTTACTTTGGTTCTCCTACGGATCTCCTCATTTCTGATTCGATCTCGCAGGGAAACTCCAAGCATAGCTCTCTCCATTGCTCGTTGGGTGACTTTGAGCCTTCGCACGAGGCCCATAGTGAACGACCACGTCTCAGATCCGTATGTCATCACTGGCAACACACACTGGTCAAAGACTTTCGTCTTGAGACACTGCGGTATTTGGGACGAGAAGATATGACGTAGCTTCCCAAACGCTGCCCAGCCGAGTCGGATTCGACGAGTGACCTCTTTCTCGAAGTTGGACCTACCTAACTGGACTGTATGTCCCAGGTAGACATACTCGTCAACAACTTCAAGTGTAGAGCCTCCAATTGTGACAGAGGTGGGTGCGACATGGACATTTGCCATAATCTTGGTCTTGTCCATGTTCATTTTAAGACCCACTTGTAGTGAGACTCTACTGAGGCCATCGAGCATTGCGCCAAGGTCTTCCATGGTCTCAGCCATGACCACGATATCGTCGGCAAATCGAAGGTGAGTGATGTACTCGCCGTTGATGTTGATGCCGAGTCCATTCCAATCCAGAAGCTTGAAAGCATCTTCCAGTGCAGCGGTGAAGAGTTTCGGGGATATGACATCACCCTGTCTTACACCTCGCTGCAACTGGATAGGCTTCGTGCTCTGATCATGGAAACGGACCGACATGGTGGCGTTTTCATACAAGCACTTCAACACTTCGACGTACCGAGTGTCAATTTGGCACCGCTGGAGAGACTGTAGCACAGCCCAGGTCTCGATCGAATCAAAGGCTTTCTCATAGTCCACAAACGCTAGACATAGAGGCTGGTTATACTCCTCGGTCTTCTGTATAACCTGCCGCAGCGTATGTATGTGGTCTATGGTACTAAACCCTTTTCGGAAACCGGCTTGTTCGGGAGGCTGGAAGTCGTCAAACCTGAACGCGAGACGATTCGTAATGACTCTCGAAAACAGCTTGTAGACGTGGTTCAGGAGTGAGATGGGTCTGTAATTCTTCAGCAGAGTTTTATCACCCTTTTTGAAGAACAGCACCACCACACTCCTGTGCCATGCCTGTGGCGTCTTGCCCGCGAGTATGACGGAATCAAAAAGCTTTTGCAGTGCCTTTAGCACCGGCCTTCCACCAGCCTTTAGCAATTCGCTTGTGATTCCGTCCTCACCCGGCGCCTTGTTGTTCTTTAGCTGTTTGAGAGCCATACTGATCTCGTCTAGGCTGACGACCGGGATATCATCGGTATAATGTCGGGACAACTTAGCTCTTGGGTCGTCTGTCGAAGAGCTAACAGGTGACCGAGTTGTCGTGTACAGCTGCCTGTAAAACGTTTCGATCTCTTCCACCAGCTCGGGCCTGGACGATATGATTCTGCTGTCCCCAGTCTTCAGCTTGGTCAATCGGCTCTGCCCGATAGACAGATCTCTAGCGAACACTTTGGAGCCCTTGTTCTGCTCTATAGCCTGTTTAATACAATCTGTATTGTATTGGCGAAGGTCGCGAGTCAAAGACTTAGAGATCTGCCTATTGAGCAGCCGGTATCGGCCAGCATCATCTGAGGACTGCAAAACCATCTCTCGCCTTTCCTCCATGAGCTTGATGGTTGAGTCGGAGATCTTTCTCGTTTCTTTTGTTCGGCGGGTTTTAAAAAAACTGTTAGACCCAGCCGAACGGACAGTTTCCACGAACCTGTTGTTGTAATCGTCCACATCGACGCAATCACCTAGGCTCTCGAAGCGGTTCAGCAGTTCGAGCTGAAAGCTGTCGGGGTTTTGGGTTTGGATAGGTGCAGGTCGGAGCGTTGACTTCATCAGTCGAGATCTTTCCAGCTTGGCATTGATATTTAATGTGCCCCTTACCAGTCGGTGATCGCTCCCGGTTTTCACCGCATTGATCACAGAGACATCATTAAATATCTGCCGCTTCGTCGACATGATGAAGTCAATCTCGTTTTTGGTTGCACCGTCAGGACTCACCCAGGTCCATTTGCGTTGTTCGTGTTTCTTGAAGAAGGAGTTCATCATAAAGAGTCCCTCCTTCTCCATGAAATCGAACAGCATCTGGCCCCGGGGATTCCGATGCCCATACCCAAATTGCCCCACTTTCAGCTCATCACCGCTCCGTTTGCCCAGTTTTGCGTTGAAGTCCCCCATGACAACGGTGAAGTGGGTCTTGGTGCTATGTATGGCTCTGGAAATATCCTCATACATAGCTTCGACCTCATCATCGGGGTGCGCCGATGTTGGAGCGTATACCTGTATGACCTTCAACGAATACCGTTTGGTGATTCTGAGTATAAGGTACACTACCCTTGTCGACACACTCTCGATCTTGACCACGTTGTTTACGAGGGACTTGTGGACGATAAACCCGACACCACCCTGGGACTGTTGGTCGCCCTCCCGGAAGTAGAGCAGGTTGCCGGATTTGAGCGTTATCGAGTCCTCTCCCTCTCTACGGACTTCAGATAGCCCTATAACATCCCATCGCAGCTTGCTCAATTCTTCCTCCAGTTCGGCAATCTTCTCGTCGGTCCGCAGTGTGCGCGTGTTATATGTTGCCAGGGCCAGCTGTCGTTGTTTTTGGTAGCCTGGTCTCTGCCGGAAATTCTTAGCACCCCTTGTCCTACCGTTACCATGGCCGCTACCTGAGCCAGGAATAGCGGGACTGCCGGGGACTAGGGGCCGATTTTTATTGGTGCGGATCATTTTGGGGGGGATTTACCATAATCGCCACGCTTGGCAGGCGGGTTGGCGATCGCAGTGGCGGAAGTCTTTACATAGGGACGCTGCTGCCCGTCCTATGTCTACTATTTGCTTCCGCCATATTAGAATGGTTTGACCGCCATTATTCGGTTGACTGCTTGCACAAGTGCAGGCACCGGCAGTTAAATAACTACGTATACCTGCACCAGTGGGCGGTGGGGTCGTCACTTCCCGACGCCGAGCACTAGACTACAAGAATACAATTCACGGGCACAAAGTACACTCATACTGACTGCCTCGGTGGTCTAGTGGCCGCTGTATACGCTTGCTGTGCACGAGGTTGTGGGTTCGATTCCCAAACAGTACAAAACTTTTTGTGACCCACAAAGAATTGTTCTGAGTCTGGGTGTAATTTGTGTCCGTTAATTGTATGTTTGTAAAGTCCCCCGCGACACATAGCTTGTTCTAGAGAACAAGCTCTGTGTCGCAAAAAAAAAACGGAACGAGCTTTTATGAATCACGGAAAGTTTTCTTCCGTGTACGCATCGAACCTGAATACTCCGCGAGGCGTTCGATAGCGAGATTAAGACCGCAAGTGCAGTCACCAGTAGCTTCATTTACTGACTGTCTATCGTATTATTTTAGTCTGAGGTTTTGGTTTGCTCTGAGCATGAGGTCCTTGGTACGATTCCAGGGGATTTTATGTTAACTCTTTATAAAATTCTCAAAATAGAAAGTAATAAGATATAGGTATGTGTCGATAATTGTATCTATAAATTATGTAGTGTATTATATACTAATATATGTATGTAGGAAATTGCTTTCAGCGATAAGGCCGCCCATTGTACATTACCTTTTAAAATGTAAGGATTTATGTATTTTGGTGTACATAAGAGTTAACTACCTAAAAAATAATCCTATGCATATGGCAATAGGCGCGCCACCTATTATATCGGGCGCCTATTATAACTTCAACGAATTTCAACGACAAGGCTACGCTACTTATATATCATACTAGCTGTTGCCCGCGGCTCCGCCCGCGTGGATGTCGGTTATCGCTGTAAAAAGTAGCCTATGTGTTATTCCAGATCATAATCTATCTTTGTGCCAAATTTCATTCAGATCCGTTCAGTAGTTTTTACGTGAAAGAGTAACAAACATCCATCCATCCATACTAACAAACTTTCGCGTTTATAATATTAGTAGAATAAAATATAATCCGTACAAAATATTTTCAAAAGAAATGCACCTATTTCTTATATCTCGAAATATATACGCCGCCGTTGCACATGAGGCGTTAACATAATTTGTTGACGGTGCCGCCACCTAGCGGCAGCGGTGTGAACCCCGTGCAAGGGTCCCACTCTCTCGACTATTAATTTCCTAAGGGAACTCTACACCCCGGCCCTCGTACCATGAGACGAATGGAAAATATTTTTTATATTATTTTTTATGGAATTTAGATATAGTTATTAGTATTTTTGAATAAATGGCTAATATTTGAGTTTTTAATATCCTTGTAATATGTTGAAACGCCTATTTTAATGTTTTTTTTGCTCGAAACTTTTGCGGACACAAACTACAACTGATCAAAAATTATCATAGAGCACACAGAAAATAAATGATCAAACAAACAAATAAGGCTGCTCATTGTACATAAATTCATATGTAAAATAATATCTGTATCATAAATGTAATTGGTGTACAATAAAGAGTTTTATATTCTATTCTATATCTAGAAGATATCTAAACGTTTAATTTATTCAGTTGCCGTAATGTATTTTAAATTATTTATTATATTTTTTGTAAAGGTTGCTTTTGTTCCAGGTCGCAGTAGAAGAAGAGTAGGAAGAGTTACTTACTTATTAAACCCCTTCGAAGCATTCATCATCATCATCATCATCTCAGTCAAAATACATTCACTGCTGGATATACTCCTTAGTCTTCCCTAAATATTTCTACAGAATTCGGTCCTGAGCTAATCTTGTTCATCAGTTGGGAGGCCTGCCTACGCTGTGTCTTTCAGTTCGCGGTCACCACTTCAGAGCGTATCTGCCACAGCAGCTACCGGTAATACCACCATTGCCACCTAAAGACATAGAACAGATGATTAAAAAAATCTAGATTTAACTTGAAGATTGTTAGTTTTACCTTCATAAAAAAAACAATATACGGGTCGACTTGAGAACCTCCTCCTTTTTTTTCGTCGGTTAAAAACAAGTAATATTTACTTATTAGAAAATATTTCCAGTTGGAAAATTTCAGTTGAAATCATTTCTTCAGTATCTGGCTGGGTATACAATTTTTTAAATAATATTCTAGATAAAGCATTAACCTGCTTAGCTCTCTTGATAGAGGAGACACGTGTCCAGCAGAGAGAGATAAACATGGGTTGTGTTGTCTATTTATCACCGGTATTCTCCTATTATTTAAAGATAATACCCGAGCCTTTGGAAGGCTTACGTGGGGCTTTGTCTAACACGCAGTTGCCCTTAAAGAATTTTAATCTAAAATAGCATAGGAGACTTTCCGTAGCCATACCATATTATACTATAGCAGTACAACCATGGTATGACTAGGGTATTGTAACAATGATGGAATCTATCTTAGGTTGCTTTTATTATAATTCTACATTAATTATATTCTACTTAAAATAACAACAAAAAAGACTTCGTAAATTACTAGCTTGTATAATTTTAAATATAGTTTCTAATTGGCACTCTTATTTCTAATAAGATTATTCATTTCACACTGATTAAAATGTATCAAGTGGCAGAAATTGGAACTAATTACAAATTTTACATTTTTTAGTTCCATTTTTTGCCGCTTTCTAAAAAAACGTCGAGTAACATAAGCTTTACAAATTCTTTTTATAATGTATTTTTCTAACCCAGGAAGATGATGTCAGTCAATTTTCCTACTACTTCGCTGACAAAGAAAGTAGAAAATTAGGCTACGGTAACTGCTTACATACATAAGTACTAAAAAAGTTACACAAATAGTAGAAAAAAAAATCTTTTTTTTTTTCACAGAAAATAAATCTCATTTTTCGTCGCCGAGTTGTTTCGCTTGCAAAATGTCATGGTAGGAGGGCAGGGACGGGCTTGGGACGAGGTTTTATCTTCACACGCGCGTGACTATGCTATGGTAATGTAATGAAAAATTACGTTCATCTGATACCGCGCTGTCTCCGCGCTTTTTGTTCTATCCATATCCAACCTCCTCTGTGAATATGATAGAGGATGTAATTTAGATCCTTGAAAATCGACGCTATTCTCAGATGATGGTTGTATTAATTTTGTATTGGACAAGTCGGAATTTTATAGGGATTATTTGGAATACATTCTGACTTGTTTTTAATTTATTTTGTTACGTTGGAATGGTTTTGGTATCTTTTTGTTTCTTAAAGTAAAGTCGGATTATAAATCATTGTATTAACGTAAGATGCGAGATCCTTTGTGATATTTGCTAAGTGCCTACAGTAAAATGATATTTTTTGTGTATGTAGGTATTGTTTTATACTACCTAGGAGACAAACAAACCTGATGGTATACAATTATCTAATACCGCAATACCTGGAACATCATTCGCGTGTTGTCGAATCAAAAATGTTAATGGTTTTAGTGTTATAGGTATTTTTTTCTGTTAAAACGCATTCTTAAATGATCACTAGAGACCTGTATTCGCGCACAGACAACCAACTACACTTCTATATATACGGATATGCGGGCGGAGCCGCGGGCAACAACTAGTGTTGAATATATTTTATCAACTAATAATTATAGTTGTGAATAAGCGTCAGGTTCGGCAGTGAGATAATTGCGTATGTTTACGAGTAACTAATTGGAGTGAGTTTTAATTGATCGATAGTTAGTTTTTGATTTCACCAATGGATCGCTGATAGTAAATATATTGTTTTATTTAAATATTTGAGGGTAAAATTACTAACATGTGTGTGTGTGTGTGTGTTTGTGTGTGTGTGTGTATGTGGTTTGTGTGTATGCATAGGTTTCCAGTACTACTCTCTTGACACAGGAAAGGAGATTTGTGCCCAGCAATAAGACATAATACGGGTTTCTATTATCAAATTCTATTATAAAACTAAATTTTGATAAATCTATACCTCCCTAAATATAGATTATTAAAAGCATTCGAATACACAAAGGAATATTTGAATAGTGAAAGGCATATTTGAATTTTATTTTCATAGTGGAATAGTTACGTTCAATTAAGGGATGACGAATTTTATTGAAAAGTGATATGCCTTTATCCTCCACAACACGGAACTGTACCATGCTATATTTATTATTAGATAATATGGTTGAATTTTTCCACAACACGGGGTGACCCCGTGGTCGAAGTTCGACCATAATGCTTTCTACAGTCCTTCTCTGTATAAAATTTAAATATGCCTAATTTTACACTACTGAAAGATACAAAGTTTTTTTCACGCATTAATATATAAGTAGATTGATTATATTAGTCCTATAAGTTTTTTTAATAAAGCCCACAGGTTTATCAATATAGGCTCCTACTAATGATGCGCTTCTACAGTTTTATAACAAACATTAATTATATTTTTTGTATTACAATTGTTGTACCACAAAATTGAGAAAAAATAACTATTGTCAGAAAAGAGTTTTGACATCATGTGACTGCCTTGGTGGTCCAGTGGTCGCAGTACGCGCCTGCTGTGCACGAGGTTGTGGGTTCGATTTCCCACACAGGACAAAACTTTGTGTGACCCACAAAGAGTTGTTCTGAGTTTGGGGTGTAATTTGTGTTTGTATGTTTGTAAAGTCCCCCGCGACACAGAGCTTGTTATCTAGTGCGGTTATCTAGAAGTCTTTAAAAAAAAAATCTTATCATAGACTTTATATGAGGTCAAATCTTTTTTTCGATTTAGGTATAAATACTCAATTTATAATTATAATTTAAAAAAATTAAAAAAAATCCTTTTTTTTTCTTTTTATTATACGCATACATATTATATCTACATTTAATCATGATCTGTAAGAATAACCACACGTTTAGTTACAGTAAATTTTACCGCCTACCATCCTAGCGATAATTTAATTTCGTCACGATACATACTACCATCCTCAGGTGACGTCTTCTCACGCAAAAGTCTAACGGAGCAATGCGTCTACACCCTCGAGCGTCCGAACTACCCCTACCTCATCCTCCAAATTACCCCGGGTGGCCTTTTTAAAGCCCACAGCCTTACTCACAAGCGCCTGCTATTACCCCTCGATACTTAAAAGACAAATTTAAAATCGACGATGTTAAGCAAAACTAAAATTTACATCCTATATTTAAGGTGGAGTTTCAAATGCAATCAGAATAAATGTTAGATCGGTTTCTAATACGATATTTGATGATCACTCTACGTTCTTCAGAGAAATTCGTTCTTACAATTGAAAGTTTAAATTCAATTTTGAGTTTTATTTCTTAGATATAAGAGTTACTTTTGTATTGGTAACATTTTTGCTAGTTAGTTCGTTTTGTGTGGAGGTTGGGTGGAGGTGCAATAATTTAAGCAAAGGGTGGAAAGCGACGGAGAGTTCTTTTTGTAGTTTGTGCGAGTGAGACGTGCGTAGGTCGTGAGGGTGCGGGGTTAAACGCGTTACAGGGATGGATTTGGGAATGATGCGGGTTTTTATAGTGGGAACTATTGTTTAGATCAATATTAAATTTATTTAAGTGGGCCAATTTTTACTTCTCCAAATACATACATTTTATAAGTTGTTTGAATATTACTCGTAAACTTATAAAAGCTATCCTCTCTATCCTTTTTAGCAAATTGGTTGAAGAAAAAATATGCTGTCTTGTGTTCATTTTAACGTTTATAAGTATCATGCATTTAATATAAATGAATAAATTACTTTAAGTTTGAGTTTGAAAGACTTTTATTATATGAATACTTAGCTGTGATAGGTTTCCTTTTAATAATAAATACTACTCCTGTATTTTTTTTCCCCTATCCAAATACTACCATTTTACTAGCAGGGGCTTGACTCTATGAAAAAATATCATTTTAAAACTTAATATTTCAAAAGAGTCTCTGAGAACCATTTTGCTTTGAGGTTTCATAAAGTATAATTATATTTGTGCTTATTACCTTCAAGGATTCCTAGTTGTGTCCTTAATTTGAACTTTGTAGATCCATTGGTAAGCTTTTTTCATAAAAGTGAATTCTGAAATAAGTGTAAAAACAATGTTTTAATAAATAATACTAAAAATACCTTATAATAATAATTATGTACATACTTCATTATTAATTATTCGGTCACTGACCAATATAATTTCAATAATATGTAATATACAAATCAAAATATATAATATTATTTGAGACTAATCAAAATTCCTAAGTTAATCAAGCACCCGTCTGCCTGAATCCGGCCCTGTTAGCCATCAACACCCCAAATAGGCCGACGCGCTGCGAACGCTAAAAACCTACCCCATTGCCCCTTACCCCGATTTTTAAGCCTACTCCCCTCCCCCCTAACTCCCGGGTTAGCCAGAGCACATTTATGCGCAATAAATTTTGACCGCTTGCGACTAGTCGAAATGGCGTCACTACTCACCATAACACCGAACAAAAGTAACCCTTAAGTCTATACAATTAAAGTCTAATTTTATTTGTATATATACTAGGAACATAGTGTATGTAAAAGAAATGCTTTTGGAGTTTTGAAACGCCGTTTAAAGTTTAGCAAAAAACACTCTATTTCTTTGATTTTAAAGTGTTTTTTTGTTTGAATTGTTTTGTATAAAAGAAGGTGCAGCTTTTGCGTGGATAGAACAAAGCTATCCTATTTACCTAGCTTTTTAGATATTGTGTACATCTCATTTGTCTTGGTCGTTGGTCCATTGTGTTTGCGGCCTATGAGGTTTGTAATAATACGGGATTGTGAATAGACAAATGGGTTTTAGATTAAATGACAATATGATTTGCGGTATTTACTTTGTTAAGAAATTCATAGCCAGGTAATTAGGATAAATCTATTGTACTTTCGATCCCAGGTGGTAGTACCACTTTGTGGACTTTATAGGTACTAAATAAATGATTCACCATCTGCTAACGGTGAAGGAAAACATCGAGAGAAAACCCACATGTCTTAGAAGTGATTCTAAAGACATGTCTGATTCACCAATCCTTGCTAGGCCAGCGCGTGTAAATAAAAGCATAAAACGGGTTCCTCTCCTCTATCAAGAGTGGGAGAGGGTCCCACTCTTGATAGAGGAGAGGAGACCCGTGCCAGCAGTGGAACATATATGGGTTGCTATTACATATTGTACTTAGCAATATTCTGAGTTTTTAGCTTACCCTTTGACATACATACTAATGTCTTGTCGGTCTTATTGTTTTGTGTGTGAACCTATATATTATGTGTGTGTATAAAATACTATTATTTACTTTTATTTCTTTCTTTTTAGTTGCAGTCGCTGATTGGTAAATGTTTAAAATTAAAAATGGAATAATTTTGGGGAAACGTTCCGGAATTATCGGGAGTTGGTTTAAAGGTGCTTTCCTTCAGTCAAAAAATAAAATGTATGGAATTTGACGTGAGTCTACGATTTAATGCCGTAAACTTACGTCAAATCCCTTACATTTTATTTTTTGACTTTTCGATTCGACTATCGCTTATGCCACTTGTCTAGAGGGTCTGGAGCATTCGCCTGTAATGTAACGTTACAGAGTCGAGCATTACATCAGTGAAAGAGGACAATCGAGTATTAGACTGCCATTGATTATAATTATACATTATTTTCAGCTATAACGTTTTCTTTTATTCTTCTTTATTTGGATTATATAAAAATTGTGTAAAACTACACAATTTAGTTGTCCGATATGTTGACTACGAGTGGCAACCAATCTGGGGCATGGGCAAGCAAAGAGTTCGAACATCAGGTGGGCCGTATGCTTGTTTGCCACTCAAGAAGTATAAAAAAATGAGCGTGTTACACGGCGTTAATGATAAGCGATCTCAGCGATAAGCGTAAGTCCTGGAATGTATGGCCGACTCTGGGTTTCGCCTCGGTGGGTCTCTTGGACGCAAAGAATGTCACAGTGAGTTTTGCGGCATAAATCGGAAAGAATTTCTGATTTATCTCTTAAGAACCCTTCGATGTTAATTGAGACTACGCACAGAGCTGGTTTTAGGAGTGGACTTTGGATTGCTCGTAGCTAGGTTCTGGGCTGACACAGTTTAGATTGCCATCGACACGCTAAGAAGAAGAATGATAAGCGATTAATTATGACTTAGATGTTAATTATGTTATCATGATTTTCTAGATACAGGCTTGCCTGGTGAGAAGATCACCAATATACAATAATCTTTTTCACATTAATATTCTCTTAGATCAAAACCTCCTTAGTTCCTTACACAATGTTGACATATTATTATTGGCCGTTTAGAGGAATCGTCATTAAAAAAAGTATCATCGCTGTGCCGGTCGGAGTGGGGGGTGTTAGGTTTATTATTTTTGTTACGGAATTTCTGGATTCGGTCTCCACGCCCAAGGCTCGCGATAGAAGCTATGCAATAGCTTAAAAAATCGTGATTTTACCTATGTTTTTGTCGTCGATTACTGTGATAATATGCCAAAGTTTTAGAGGAAGAGCCAGCGACGTATTTACGTTTGTCGTATCTAAAGTCATGAAAATTCACAAACTAACTCTTAAGTATATACCGGCAGAATAATAAAGGGCTTTTTTGGTAACCATCTGTGGCCGGGTGTTTAATCCTAAAATAACGAAGACAAGGAGTAAGAAATAAAACTTAATCCTTACTTAATATTATAAATGTGAAAGTTTGTGAGTATGGATGGATGGATATATGGATGTTTGTTACTCTTTCGCGTAAAAACTACTGAACGGATCTGGATGAAATTTGGCACAGAGATAGATTATGGTCTGGAATAATACATAGGCTACTTTTTGCAGCGATAACCGACATCCACGCGGGTGGAGCCGCGGGCAACAACTAGTTATAGGTTATAGTATCAGTCCCAAAATTTATATTAAGGTGTTTTAGCATGAATGAGTATACTATTTGGGTGGCAAACAAGCAAACGGTCCATCTGATGATGAGCAGTTACCGTAGCCTATAAACGCTTGCAATATCAGAGGAATCACTTGCGCGTTCGCGACCCATTTTTTATACCATGGCTACACTCCGCCTGATGTTAAGTAGTTACCGCAGCCTGCGTATTGCCAACCCATTTTTTACACCAGGGCCATATAAGATCCATCTCTAAATGAGCGCTGGAGAACTGAACTCACACACAGGAAAAAAACTACACAGCTGCGTCTAGTTATTTGGCTGTGGTCTTCTGTAAGGTGGAGGTTTTTCCCAAGTCGGGTTTACTAGCTAGTATGGTGACTTCCCTCTCTTTTTCTCTTGTTATCTCTCTCTCTCTTTCTTTTGTTATATTGTGTGTTTAAATAAAGAATCAGGAAAACTCGTACTCTGTGATGATATACGACCTAACAATGACTTGGTAATCTAAATGATTAATACCCTATGTACCCTTTAGTTACATAAGCAAAATTTCATTGCCCATAGAAAAAAAACAAAGGCCCGTTAGTATCGGAAGTGAGGGCCTCATCAAGATAAATAGAAATGTTACTATGATTGATTACCAACGCAAGTGGGGAAGCATCTACAATATTTTGCCGTATTATACTTTGTACTACAGTCTTATTACAAAGGGATAAGGTTCAAATTTGTATGTTTTTATGTTGTGTGGTTGTGGAGAAAGTTAGGGTTACGTGCAAGGCTGCATTTGTCGTTATCGGTAGTAAGTAAATAGGAAGGGTTTGGCTAAAAAGAGGGGTAGAAATACATTGTTTGGTTAAGGTAATTGATGGGTAATACCCTTCATGAATATTCTATGTTTAGACAGCTTTCCATTAAGTATTTTAAGTATATAATGTTATATACAGACATTAAACCTCAACCTTACTGAAGGCCACAGCCAAATCTATACCCATACTATCCTTACTAATATTATAAATGTGAAAGTTTGTGAGAATGGATGGATGGATGGATGTTTGTCACGTAAAAACTACTGAACGGATCTGGATGAAATTTGGCACAGAGATAGATTATGGTCTGGAATAACACATAGACTTTTTGCAGCGATAACCGACATCCACGCGGGCGAAGCCGCGGGCAACAGCTAGTAATATTATAAAGCTGAAGAGTTTGTTTGTTAGGTTGAACGCGCTAAACTCAGAAAGTACCTACTGGTTCGATTAGAAAAAATATTTTTTTGTTGAATAGTGCATTTATCCAGGAAGGCTATAGGCTATATAACATCACGCTATGATCAATAGGAGCGGAGCAGTAGTGAGATATGTTGCAAAATCGGGGATAATATTCCAAAATACCACGCGGACGAAGTCGCGGGCGACCCCTAGTAACTACATACAGCGGTCTACTTGTGTTCCAGTGTATGGGTACAGGTCTCTAGCGCTCATTTAAGGATGCGTTTTTAAGGAAATGTCCTGAGTCTGGGTGTTCTTTATGTCCGTTAATTGTATATGTGTTAAGTTCTCTGCGACACCGGGCTTGTTTCCTTGTGCGGGTGTAATCTTTTTAAATAAAAAGAGAAATTTAAAGATATGTAAAATAACCTAAATAAATTTATCTTATTGTTTATGATGTAAAAATAATACTACATACCAACGATAGCCATAATGGTTCTAAACAGATTATTCATCTTTGTTTTTTCATCATTCAGTTGTAGGGATCATTCAGTTGTAGGGATGTCCTGAAATAAGCAAAAGAAACATATTAATTTAATGGAGTTTTATTCTTGTATACCGCTGCTGGTACCTAAACGCATCTCTAAATATCAGCACTGGAAACCACACGCTATAGACCAGTGGCATAGACGGTAGTCGACTCGAATAGAATAGAGAGCAAATGTGTGGAATTTGACATAAGTTTACAATATAATGTCGTAAACTTATGTCAAATCCCATACATTTGCTTTCATTCGATTAGACTACCGTTTATGTCACATATCTAGAGAGGCAGTACTTACGCACAGGAACACCATTATGTGTTACCTGGCTGTGGATGCTTTTTGTAAATTGGAAGTCCTTCTCCAGTCGAGTTTCCTCGCTTACATGGTGCCCTGCTTCTCTTATAACTGTGTGTTGATTTCTCACCACGAGTGCCGCGTGCGCCTATAAAAGTATCAATATTTTACGCCTATAACATTTTGTGAGGCTAGTTAATGTTTTTTTTTATATCCAAATTTTATTTTGTTTTATTTTCTTCTAATTTTAAAATTATTGTAAAACAAGTAAAGTAAGTAATGATGTTGTCTAAACTGTGAATGTTGTGTTAGCTCGTAAGTGGCATGTATATAAGAATCCTTTCATCTAAATTGTTCACTTTATTGTTACATATATATGCTGTGAGTTAACCAATTAAATAAATAAATAAATATCGATTTGCTTGCCTGTAAAAAAAAATTAGTAAACGTTTGTTAGTTGGCATGAATAGAGTTATATCTAAAATTCCTGATTCGATTCTGAACATTCTTTATTATATAAATAAGAGTGCCTGGTGCACTCTTATTTATAAAAGAATTGAACAACTGCCAACATTCTTTACTTTCTGCCCATCCAGATTGTCTGGAAGAAATCGCCGCTAGCGATAAGACCGCCGTTTATACCTACTAGATTTATAAATAAAAATATACGTATGTATACAAACTTTTTATTGTTTACAATAAAGTGTATTGTATTGTGTATTGTATTCTAAGCTACATTATCTCTAAAGATGCTTTTTAATAAATCACATAAAAAATTAAAAATGTATATTATTCAGGGCTGTTTTGTACTTATGGATCACAATTGGCTTGCAGGCAGTTTGAATTTTGCCCTAAAAAAAACTGTTCAATCTGTGAAAATCTGTGTGACAACCTATTTATTTATTTACTAGCTGTACCCGCGACTTCGTTCGCGTGTTCAGTCTTTTACTGTAAATCTGAAAACTACAAACTTTCATCGGCTGATTGTCATCTTTAGCGGTTACATTTAAAAAAACTTTTCTTAGCGGATGCCTATATCGTAATAGCTATCTGAGTGTCTAGTGATTTAAACTGTGCGTTTGTTGATCATTAAGGTTCTGCAATTAATAAACTTCATAAAGAAATATTCCTTGTTTGTACGATTGTTCTGCTCTTCAAATTGTCTTAGCGCAAACGTGGACAATCTTATAGCCTATCGCATAGCTTATCTGTGCTTAGCTTATGCCCTGTAGAAATTTCTGCATCCATACATTTCGTTTTAAATTGGTCACTTCTAACCTGATAGGATTCCGTGTGGTGTCGGATTAAGAATACAAAATATCTCCACCCCTATCTATCCCAAGGGTGTCCTAAAGGAGTAATTCAGGCAGACAATATCCACTGCAAGAGAAGGAAAATTCAAAATAAAACCCTCTATCAATCCGTCTGGCCAGCGTGGTGTAGTAGGCTAATATCCCTCCAAGTGTATGGGGGAGACCCGTGCCCAGCAGTGGGACATTTATGGGTTGATATGATGAACCTGATAGATACTGTTACACAGTTTGGGTGAGCTAAAAATTTATTAAATTCCTAAAGGACATAATGGTCCACCGTAGTGCTCAAGAATTTCAGAAATTGAACTGCATAGTTATTAGATTCTTTTTGATTCATCATTCTATTAATAGAGATTATACTGAATAAAAAACCAGTAAACTGAACCCTATTTATTATAGTCGACCATATTGGTGAGAGTTCAACGTAAATTCGATATATATGTAGGTATCTATTATTATGTATATCTCTGAAACCATGCATTTTTTTTATACATTGTTTAATTACGAAGTTTCGGTGCCTATATCCAGCTGTATAATCATATTAGTTTAATTGGACCATTTTAATTTGCTCATTGAATGTGATTAGTTACAGTCATTTAATTACACATTATGTCTAATCTCCATCGACTAATTATTTATCATTGAGAAGTTGGCCATCTGCAGTATACTTTATTAGTTTCACTAACAAATTGATGCTTCCTGAATGCATTTGTTTGATTCATTGCAGTTGTGTGGTGTTTTTTTTAATGAGAACAATATTAAAAACTATCCATTCAATTGCAAAATGATTTTTAAGAGAATTTTTTCAGATAGGGGAGGATTTCCACCTTACAGAGAACCAACACCTTAGAAGACGACAGCCAAATAACTATACACAGCGGTGTAGTTCTGTTCCTGTGTGTGAGTATAGGACTCCAACGCTCACTTAGGGATCAATTTTGAAAGAAACGTATTCCTATCCCATGGATACTCTGCTCCCATCTTATGGCCCTGGTGTTAAAAATGGGTTGGTAACACGCAAGTGATACCTTTGGTACTGCAAGCATCTATAGGCTACGGTAACTGCTTAACATCAGATGGGCCGTATGCTTGTTTGCCACAAAAGTAGTTCTATCGCAGCCATAAGACATCCACTGCTCGACATAGGCTTCCCGCAAGGTTTTCCACATCAGTCGGTCCTAAGCTGACCTTGTCCATCGGTTGCCTGCGACCTTTACCAGGTCTTCGGTCCACCTTGTTGGAGGCCTGCCTACGCTGCGTCTTCCAGTTCGTGGTCGCCACTCTAGAACCTTTCTGCCCCAACGGCCATTGGTTCTGCGAGCTATATGCCCTACCCATTGCCACTTAATTGAGGCAATTTTTTGAGCTTTGTCGATCACTTAAAAAAGAATATTACAAATCGGCCCTTAAATGACGATGTTTAGGGATAAAAAAAAACAATGCAATTATTTTAGGGAACCTCATCTTTTAAAAGTCAGTTAAAAATATATATCAGTTAAGTATTCCGATGAGACAGAGGCCGATCACGCGTTTCGCTGTGAGTAATTTTTGTGGTCGCAGATAGACACATAGTATCATGGACTTTTTTTTAGATCTATTTAGGAATAACATTGCCTCCTGCGGCAAGATTTTGTCTAGTCGTTTAACTATCATCGTAATACTTCAGCCAATTCACACTCACAAAACTATAATAGAAGAATTACGCCATCACCTGGTGAAAATCGTATTAAATTTTATTGGGTAGTTATTGAGTTTATCTTGACCAGACAGATTCGGTGGAGTGTTTTCTTTTCTCTGCTGCTTTCCTGATTACCTAAATTAAAGTATTGTTAAATGTTAGCGCCTACAAAAAATGAAATAGCAATTATTTTATAGGCGTTTATTAGGCGTTACTAATTTAGTCAGTGATTGTCTGAGGTCTTGGCATTATTTACCCCTATTTTTTTTAAATAAAATATAGCCTATGTTACTCGCAGATAATGTAGCTTTTTAATGGTGAAGGAATTTTTAAAATCGGTCCAGTCGTCTTTGAGTTTATCCATTACATACAAACAAACAAACAAACAAACAAAAATACAAATCTTTCCTCTTTATAATATTAGTATAGAATAAGGCATTTCAGTGTATGCTTCTAAATTATAGGTATGCACAACATTTGTTTGTGGAATTCTTGTTATTTTAACCTAGGTATATAAACATTTCATTTTTATAATTTACATACGACATCAAAATCAAATGTTTTAATGAAAAATAACTTATAGTAATAGTAATAGTATCCGCTCCCCGAACTTATAATAAAATGCCTGATATAATTAAATATATTTATGCGGTGGTGGCCGAGTGGGGAAGTAACTGACTTGCACGCAAGAGGTGCGAGTTCGATCCCGGGTGGCGGCACGAATAAGTTTTTTTTTGTTTTGTAGAGTTTTTATGTACTAATCAAATGATTCACCATCGGCTAACGGCGAAGGAAAACATCGTGAGGAAACCCACATCTCTTAGAAGAAATAATATATATATAAACACATGCCAGATTCACCAACCCGCATTAGGCCAGCGTGTGTGAATTAAGACCTAAGCCCTCTAATCATTTACCGGAGAGGAAGGAGAGGAGACCCGTGCCCAGCAGTGGGACATATATGGGTTGCTATTTGCCGTTTATTTTTTTCTTAATGTGTGCGGAACAAAAGAATCCACAGAAAAATAAATAACACAGATATTCTAGCATTAATATACCAGGATAAAACAAACATTAATCTTACTTCAAAGATTAAACATTTCAGTATACATTTCAATGTGCGATATTAAAGTAGTTGTCTAACTAAAATGGGGTAAAAAATGACCAGGGAAAAACAAAATGGAAGGCAAGCTTAGCGGGGGGAGGGCGGTAAAATACGCATGTGCGTTACCCCAACCCTCTCCCGCTGAGGGGGTAACGGACCGCTTGCAGACCACAAGAGGGCGGGCTTTTTATTCCAGTAGGTAAAAAATATTTTTGCCTATCTTTCTTGAGTATCCCTTTGATGTTTTTTTGTATGTACTTCTGATATGCATGTTATTTTGGGAAATTAATTGAGGCTCTTTCATTTTGCTGTGTTTATGTATCTTCTATAAAAACTGTTGGTCTTTGTTTAGGGTGAAGTATTTTTATGGTGTTATAATTGTATGTTTTTAATTAGCTGGTTTTAATATGAAAGTTAGTCATATCCGAAGGTTGATAGCCGCTCTGCAGATAATCTTAATGGTAGCAGAATTATGATTAATTTTTCCTCGTCCCTCATCGTCATCCTTGTCAGGATCATGTTCTATTTGCTCTTAAAAAAGGTTTTGCTTGTATGAAACATACTGAACCTTCAAGTTATGGCTTCTGCTTGTTTAAACTATCCCTGACTGCTACTTTGGAGGTCGGAGAATCGATTCTAGACAAAATTTGTTTGATGAGCGCCATCTTTGTTTTGAATCTTAAGTAAGTAATCTAAGTAAACATATGATGTTTAGAAGATTGTTCAATTAATAATTTAAAACTTGTTAAAGAAGACTACCAGATACCTACTTGCCTGTTTATGTCCACTGCTGAACGTAAGCCTCCCCTATATATATCCACAAGTCTTGAGTGTCTTTCTGCAGCTCTGACCAGGTCATCTGTCCAAGTTAGAGGTCGTGGTTATGCCGATAATGTTCCGTAGAGTACCCGGGTTACCAAGGAACTTAGCGCTGTATGTGGCGACCTCAGACAGGCCTCCGTCACTACATATATTTGCGCGCAATAATTACCTACCGCCTGGTCAAGCGGTCTCGGGCCGTTTGCGGACCAAATTCAGTGCTGTGGGATCGCGCGGTGCGAAACAATAACAACTGTGCGCTTGAGCATTTAGGCTCATTTTAGCATCCAGCGGTTGCTGACGCGACATAGTAGGCTATTATAGCAGTAGGTATTGGTAATTTTCTACTGAGTGAGGTAGGTATCTGTTACGTAGAAACTATTTAGTAATCTGTGCCTCAGGGCAATGTACCTAACATGTGTTTTCTTTATTGCCAATGAAAAAAATTAATTTAACGCAACGGTCCAACTGATGGTAAGCAGACACAGTCAACTGCTACCGCCATCTCTTTTTTTTTAATCTCTTCTATGCGTAAAAATAAGTTATCTCTTAACATATTAATAAAAAGATAACCCAAACTAACCATTATAAAGTCCAAAAACAAGCCTATTCTAAATTCCAATTATTCACTTTGACGTCGGCCGTAGATAATCATCTGTCATACAACTCTGGGCGGGGAAACTGTCCAGTTTACAATGAACTACCACTTTTTATTGACTTGCCCCGCTTGTTACACTTTTAGTATTGACCTCCGGGGGGTGGTAGACCAGGTTATGTTGGTCGTGGAAAATGGAAAAGCAAAGGCCGGGATAGGTTTTAAGCAGAGTTCTGTTTGTGCGTAACATAAGATTGTGAATGACGTTTTTTTGGGGAGCACAGATAATAAATGATATTCGTTTTTATTTTTTTGGATAAGTGTCATCCATTTTGAATACGAAAGGATTTTGTTTTGACTAGATGTCGCATGGTAGTCTAAATTCAACCGTAATTCAATTGCTCAAAAGATAACAACGTATCAGGAAGTAAATGACATTTTAAGGCCATTGATTGGTAAATGATTAGCGGGTTATGGCACCAAGGGTGCAATTAAACTACGAGTGGATACGTCACTGTCTCCGTGACTATAAAGTCTAGCTAGACGTCGATTCCAATTGTTAACAATCGTAAGATAGTTTTATTTATTTTGCCGGCCACAGAAGGTTGCTAGAAGAACCTTTTATAATTCTACTGGTATATAAGAGTTAGTTTGTAAATTTTCATGTTATATGAAATGACAAAAGTAAATAAGTAGCTGGCTCTCCGTCTATATCTAACGGTAAAACATATCTAAAGCCCTGTCTGATCCACCAACCCACATCAGGCCAACATGTGCAGATTAAGTTCTAAATCCGCTCAGAGAACGTACCATGACGTCCTTAGAGTGATCAATTTTCTAACTTTATTTGAATTACGAACAACGGAAACCATAACGCTGTATGTATTAAATGTGATATCTTACAAATTTCGAATGAAATTAGAAAATTAATCGCTATGGACGTAATTCGGATAATTAAAAAATAATGATATGGTCCCAGTATTGTATAATCAATAAAATCACTAGCGATCCCGGTTTTGCACGGGATAAACATTTTTTTGTTCTAAGGGTTGAATTTCTAAATTCTTTTATTTTAACCCCTTGTATAATCAATAAAATCACATGAAATTTCCAAAAACTCCTTCTTAGTAAGTACTCAATTATGTCTTTTAGGGAACCTTAATGCTAAGTTTCAATATTGTAGCCCCAGCGACAGACTTTGACTGATTACAATGATCAACGCGTCAGTGAGAATAGCAATTACATAGTATAGGTACCTATGTGTAGAAGAATTTTGTCAACCGACTATCAACGTACAGCTAAAACTACTAAATCTAGAAAGCTGAAATTTGGATTTATTTATTTATTAGATGTACAAACAGTTCACAATCATATTATAGCTACTTAGATCTATAACAATGGTTTTGACCTAAAATGCGAACCTAGACAGTACACACAACATGCAATATGTTACAAAGCAGAAACAACGCTAGATTAGGAATCTACAGATACCGGGCAAGTAGAGTCTATACTCGTATATAAATAGTAATATTTATTAACTAAATTTACTTAGAAGAAGAAACACAACAAAATTTATTGAAAAACAAAAGAATCTACTGAATGCAATTTATACATACTACAATATTCTTATGGAAGGAGATGTAATTAGTATTGTAAAAATCAACATCAACAGTTATTTATTTGTGAAATTTAATCCCTATATGGGTTAAAATTGTTTAACTTGGCTGACTAACTTAGCCTTAAATTCTACTTTAAAACTAGATCCGAGCAGGCAAAGCCGCATGTTAAAGCTAGTTAGTCTAATACGTATAATACAATACATCTTCTATTTTTACTCTATCCTGTGACCAATGACGTCAGCAAATAAGTACTTAATAAGTCTAATGGACCGGCCGTTATCAAATTAGTCTTTAAGCTAATAAAGGAGAGAGCGCGACATACTTCCTTCGTTTTCCATTTAAAATTTCTACTAGTATGTAAAATTGTAGTGACAGGTTAATACAAATGTCACCACTCTATTCCGCCTTGAGGGTGTCGTAATATTAATACGTATTAACGTATTAATATTAAGTAATGTCAAGTCAGATGATTGGAAGTTTAGACGGTTTCCTATTCTAGGGATACACCATCTTAATTAAAGCCTTGGTAAAAAAAAAGAATTGACAATGCGTAAGTGATAATAAATGCATGTTGTAGAACTCTGTAATTGGCTTAGAATACCTTTGTAATAAGAAATTTGTATGTATTTTATCTTCAAAAAACTGTAGAGTTTCCTTAAATAAATAAATAAACTCCCACATTAGGGTGTTCCCTGGTTTGTTAGCCATGTGTCGCGGGAGACTTTATACACATACAATTAACGGACGTAAAGTACACCCAGACTTGGGACAACCATTTATGGATCACACAAATTATTGTCCCGTGTGGGGATCGAACCCACAACACGCCGCGCAGTAGTAAATGGCGAGGTAACCACTTAAGCCACTGAACCAACCAAACGTAACTTTTTTCTACTTAAAAAATAAACCCCGGACATCTAATGTTTGTTTTTGACAGGAAAATTCAATATGTGTTTTTGGCTTGTCCCGGCAATCGAACCGAAACCTCGTGATCTGTCACTTAATAGGCCATCGAGGCAATATTTTAATATTGAGTGTGTTTAATAATTCTATATTAAAATAATGACAAAGTGTAAAAAAAGAAGTACTTAAGACAGCACTGTTCCGTTAAATCTATTCTTTTAAGAATAGAGTTAAGGAAAAACTAAGTAACTTGTGAATTGTTATATCATCGAGCTATTACGAATAGATTATTATTTTTGAATATGGAAAGCGTTCGCTGACAATGACGCGAGTTCCATGATTTTTATTCACCCGATAAGTGCTCAACGGCGCGATAAGCACTTTTCGGGTGAATAAAAATCATGGAACGATAAAGAAGGTTTCACTTCAACAATCTAAAAAGTCTAAAAATACAGCCCATGTCTATCGCTGATTAAACCTAACCCTCCGAACGCTGCATACCAACTTTATATCGGTGCGGACTGACGACGAGTGATTAGGGTTAATCTATTAGAACATTCTCAATTATTGCTTCGGGAACTGTTGCCGATAAATGGGAACAAACCGTCCCCCTACCGCATTACATACTAAAACCGTTATTGGCAAATTGACGGTTGAAAATGTAAAACGGTGAAACCCTTTAGACGACCCTGCTTTCGATAGGGCGTTTATATACTCAGTAGAAGAGTATTGGGTTATAAAAACGAATGCGTCTGAAAAATATGAGAAGAATTAAAAAAGCAATGACTTAGTAAAATTTATAACAAAAACTGAATAAAAAAATGTAATAGTTTTCCATATATAGTGTATTTATAGCATGGGGATTGTGACGTTTAATATTTTACGATGAAGATGAAAGAAAATTGATTGATTGATTATATTGATTCAATCTCTAACCAATTGAATGATCAAGAGCCTAGAGTATTCATTTAATCATCTATTATTTTAATCGACTGCCTTCGTGGTCCAGTGGACGCAGTATATGCGCTTGCTGTGCACGAGGTTGCGGGTTCGATTCCCACACAGGACAAAACGAGTTGTTCTGAGTCTGAGTGTAATTCGTGTCCGTTAATTGTATATTTGTAAAGTCCCCCGCGACACAGAGCATGTTCTCTATTGCGGGAGTTGTCTTTAAAAAAATAAAAATAAAATTAATATTTTCTCCAATTACTAACGGTATAGTTATTGTGTCCCGACAGGGGTTCGTAGACCAATCAAGTCCCACAAGAATTTTCTTTGGTACTTAATTAAAAAAATCTGAATATGTTACTTACTTAGAGAGTGGTTCTGAAAAATAAAGGCTAAAAACAATACAAATCCTACACAGATAGGTACAACATTTAACTCATTCCAAAACTCCTCCAGTCGACATGGCAACTGAGTTTCGTATCCAGTCGTCCAAAAGGAAAAATGTTTCTTATTATTAACACTTAACAAAAACGTTCCAACCAAAATATCTATTTTTAAATTCTTACGCAATGTAACGTTCATAAATGGCGTCGGCTCATCGATTTTGTTTGTAATTCTACACAAAGATAAAACAAGGCTATGTATCTAACGGCCAACACTTTTACATAATCCGGAAAACCCGAATTAAATTTTAGCACGTAGGCTGAAAAAAGGAGACCCAAACAACCCTTGCTCTGGTAAAAAATGGAATATTTCTTTTTGATTACAACAATATAATTTGTATCTTCGGTAAGGCTGCAAGCGAGGAGACATCGGCGGGTAAAGGCTGTTTTTTTTAGAACTTTGGCTGCAAATATGCATACAGTCCGCATGATAGTAAGCAGTTTTTGTTGTCAACCCTAAAATTTGTAACAACAAGAATTTTGTGGTAAGATATCCCTGGGACAGGAAAAGTTGTCTAAAAGCGTATCCCTAAATAAGCACAAGAGAGATGTAGGTACTTACTTTTGAGTGCTTTTACTTCGCTGCGATGTTCTGTAATATGGACTTTCTGCTTCAGAAATCTGAAAGGAAAAAAGTTTGGAGAAGAGTAAGTTTGGAGTTTTGACACAGGATAATATTTAGGGGGATATGACACTTAATGGCCGTGTAAAAATATTTTTACTTAAAAAACGTCTGCTTACTTATCTAAGCATGCAGATATGATTTATAAAGTGCTTACCTATCTACATATCACTTTTGCCAATCAATGGTTTATTGACCATAAGTGAGAAAATATGTCTGATTATAACTCAGAATATAGTATTTCATCAGCTACCCGCTACAGTCTTTAACATAGTCTGTAAAGCCCAACCCTTTCTGCGTACGACAAATTAAGCAGGGCGGCCCTTTGCGGGCTCCAGGCAAAAATTCAATTACAAACTTCGGGCCATCCCAAGAGCATCTAAAGGGCTGTACACCACGTTTTTTTGCCTCTAAATTTTTATATGGTCCTTTACAAGGCCGTAAACGGGATGGTTTTATGAATATTCCATTCGGTACTCGCGCTTATGTATTGAAAGTTTACGGAAGGGGAGGCCTATGTTGGTAGATCCCTTTATGTGTTTTGCTTAATTAAAATGCATTAGAATAGAAATTTTGCCTGTTTGTAATTATGTACATAGGATGTGTGTTCAGGGCGTTGGCGAAGATTGAAATAATTACGGTTTTTTTCTACCGGGTTCATACAAACAAACGGCACGCTTGATGATAAGTAAATACCAGGGGTAAATACACGTTGCCGATCCTAAAAAAAGGATCTATTTTAAAAACACTCACTTGGAATGGACACTAGAGAGCGTTTTTCATTTATACTACTTGAGTGGCATACAAGCATATAGCCCGGCGGTTATCGTAGCCTATGGTCGCATGCAATAGGTATAAACCTCCGTGTTGACGACCCATTTTTTACATCAGGTCTTTAAGACGGAGTATCCCTGGGATAGGGATACGTGTCTTTCAAAACGCATCCTTAAATGAGCGCTAACAAAATAACACCAATTCTACTGAACAAACCAGGCAATCAGAAAAGAAATATTTCCACTGCTATGCGTATATAATATTTTTCTGTGTAACCCAAGCAATAAGTACCCTTTTCCCCAGTTATGATATAAAAACGTGGCCTTAAATAAGCTAAACTCTTTGCAAAAAGCTGGCAACATTTACATAATTACTTTATATTATGCTGTGGACTCTGTAGCGCAGAATTTTAATGACCCAAACCACGTTTTTGAGTTTTTAATGGGTACAGACATATAGAGACATTACATTAATTTGTATGTAGAGCTTTTGGGTGGCTATTTGGTGGGTGTAAAGCAGAAGAATGAGGAGAAATGTAATTAGAAGGGATAGATGGCTTCGGATTTTTTTATAAACTGTGGTAGCTGAGTGTGAAAGTAACCTATTTGTAATAGGAGGTGGGTGAGAGTGTGAGTTTCATCTTCTTCTTCTTCTTCTTATTGTTTGATTAGTGGCCAACCTAGTAACAAATTAATTTAGATCGCCCGATCGATTAGTTTTATAATAAAATAACAATAATATTTTATTTTCGGTGTTTTATTTGCATCCCATAGATAAAAAAAAACAATAAAACCTTATACATATAGGTATACTATGCATATCTTCTTCTTTATATATAAAAATGAATCCCTGTTTCCCTCATGGTCACGGCATCACGCGTGAACGGCTGGACAGTAATTGTAAAAATAAAAATATGTAAAGAAATAAGAAAGTTGCGCTGAAAATAGTTTAAACTGAACGAAGTCGGGGTGGGCCACTAGTCTTATGTATAAAAATGAATCCCTATTTCCCTTTGTCATGGCATCACGCGTGAACGGCTGGACCGATTTCAGAAAAAGTTCTTATGTAAAAAATAAGAAAGTTGCGCTGAAAATAGTTTTACCCGGACGAAGTCGGGGTGGGCTGCTAGTATATATATATAAACTTAACAAAAATGATTAACTACAATACATCGGCGCCGTGTAATGCTCTTTCTATACGTTGGTCCAATGTTCGCCAATACTGGCCACAGTAAACCCATAATGAAACAACAAGTTTTAAAAAAATACAGTAGTTTAATGCTTTAGTTATAACTATTATTATACTGTGGTCTACAGAGGCTTATGTTGGCTCAACGAGTAGAATTCACCTTCACGCTTCGGTCAAACGTGTTGAGTCGGCGCCCGAACCACAAACGAATGGAAATGTGTGCTGCGACGTTGTTCCAACTTCTTGACTCTCAAAATCCAGTTGCACTTCATCGATATAATAATATGGATTGTTATTATTGTTATACTTACGTGCAGTAGTAGAGGTAAAGGTGGGAAACAATAGAAACTGAGTTAAATGCAAAGGTTTACTAATATATTAATCTTTATTACAGGTTTTAGTTGAAAACCAGCGCCACATCCTTTTCGGTGAGATGTGAGGCACACAAAAGACTAGCCTAAGTTTATAGTTAAGACCTTTTGGTAATTGTTGTTGTTTTTAAGTGTCTCACTATGTATCTGAATAAATGTTTTTTCTTTCTTTTCTTTCTTCTTCTTTCTTTCTAGGTATATTGAATCCCTATTTTCTTTTGTCACGGCATCACGCGTGAACGGCTGGACCGATTTCGGTAATTCTTTTTTTGTTTTGTTTGTTATTTTCAGGAGACGATTCTTATGTAAAAAAAGAGAAAGTTGCGCTGAAAATAGTTTGACTCGGACGAAGTCAGGGCGGGCTGCTAGTACTTAAGACAAACTAAACAATTGAGAAACGTATTTATATATTTCTAAATAAATAGACTAATAATAGCTACCTATTTATGTTCTAATGCCGGGCACGGGGCACTGTTCTCTATCAACTCAACGTAAACTCAAACTCAAAATGCATTTATTTATTTTATAAATGTCATAATATGAATAAGCCAAAAAGAATCCGCTAACGTCTAGCTATGAGAAGAACTAGCAAAAACTCAGGCCACTCTTTTTAATCGTCATAATATATCCGTACTATCCTTACTAATATTATAAATGTGAAAGTTTGTAAGTATTGATGTATGGATGTTTGTTACTCTTTCACGCAAAAACTACTGAACGGATCTGAATGAAATTTGGCACAGAGATAGATTAAAGTCTGGAATAGCATATATACTTTTTATCGCGATAACCGACATCTACGCGGGCGGAGCCGCGGGCAACAACTAGTAAAGATGTATATGAATATCCAGTATGTAATAGCTCTTACAATTAAATTCTTTTATATCAATTCAATTTAAAAATAATACGAATTGTAAGGCCACGTACATAACAGACACACAATACGAAGCATTAAGTAAACAGACGTGGGGTAAATCCCTACGATTTACGTCACGTCGTTACTCATTACGCATTCCCGCGAAGGCTTTGAAGGGAAAATTACTGGCCCTTAAGGGGTGAAAGGGTGTTCCCGGGAGGTAGGAGGGTCGGATAATAAATGACGTAGCCGGGCTGGGGGTAAAATTGCCAACTTTTTGTGACAAATTGCTGTAAAAGTGCGTACTCTAATCGTGGGTAGGTTAATGTAAGGGTGTGGGGTAAATAGGTAGGTATGTGAATTTGAGAGGGTTAATGAGTAAGTATATATAATGTATTATAAAGATAGAGTGGTGTACATTATAAGATAAATAGAGATTCAAAATTGATGGGACATACCATTCAAGCAAGCAAGGACAACAGACCCTCTAGACAAGTGGCATAAATGGTATTCGAATCGAACAGAATAGAAACCAAATTTATGGGATTTGACGTAAGTTTACGACATTATATCGTTCATTTAGGGATGCGTTCTAAAGAAAACATATTCCTCTACAAGGGAGAGACTCCCATCTTAAAGCCCTGATGTAAAAAAATGGGTTTGGTAACACACAAGTGATACCTCTGGTATTGCAAGCGTCCATAGGCTACGGTAATTTGCATAACATCAGGCGGGCCGTATGCTTGTTTGCCACCCAAGTAGTATAAAAAATATCTGCACTCCGGGAGTGCCGACAGAAGTGAAAACACTAGGCAAAACAGTTGTTTTAAATTTTATAGCAATAAATGTTTTTTTTTAAGTGAAAACTTATTTTAGCACGGTAGCATATTTTTAGATGAGATAATTCTCTGGATTCGCGACACCGTTACGAGACGCAGCTTGACATATCCGAAAAAACTTTTTTCGACTCGTTATTAAAGCAAAGAGGCGACAGACGCATGTACACTACGCAGCAGACCGCAAACGCGTCTAGATAAATTTAAAAATAAACTGACCTTTTCTATTCCAGCAAGATGTGTTTTTGAAGTGAAAGCTTCTTTGGGCGCGTTGAGCACTTTTTGGGCGAACCACCGAACGTTTTCCATATTCAAAAATAATTAGACTCTCAAGCGGCGCAAATACAATAATCTCATCGGAGATTATGTGTTTGAGCCGTTTGGAGTCGAAACGCTTGGGCCGTGGGGTGCAAGTGCTCGCGGTCTTTTTAAAGATTTGTCGAAGCGTTTAATCGAGGCTTCACGTGACCAGAGGGCTGGCTTATTTTTGGCTCAAAGAATAAGCATTGCCATTCAACGTGGCAATGCTGCCAGTCTTCTGGGCACGTTTCCAGCAGACGTCGATGCGGAGGAATTTTATGACGCCTACTAAGCAGTCCCTCCCGTTTTTCGTGTATTTTCTATGTATATAATTATATTATTATTTATTTTTTCCTTTTTTTTAAGAACTGTAAATATATTAGGTATATTGTATATATAGATGTAAATAATTGAAATATTATATTAAATTTATAATTTAATAGCTCGACGATACAATTCACAAGTTACTTAGTTTTCACTTCTATCGGCAGTTCCCGGGTCTTTGTTCGTTTCGCACCACGAGTTATTTAAACCGCGGTGCCAATCGCCCAAGTACTATTTCTGAATGGGACGATTAGCATCGCAGTGGTTGCAGCGGTGCGAATGGCCCAAGGTATCTTTTGGAATGGGTCGATTCGGAACACGGAGCGAAAGTATTCAATACCCATATTGTACATCCTGATTTAAACTCAAACAAGACATTAAAGATTATTATTTATACGTACAAACGATGAGAAAAGTGGTTAGTGAAAATAAAACAAAAATGCGATGTAAAAATCATGTTTAAAAATAAACAGTCAGTTTGATCAACATACACTTCATTTAAAACAGACTCTTCCTTATCACAGATAATAATTTTAAATAATAACTTACTAATAACTTATTCAATTTGGACAATCACAGGTATGCGTGTGCATACCATCACCTTTATGCACCTATTTCATACATTTTTACTATATTTTAAGGTAATGTATTTATTTAGTAAGTAAAAAAACCGTGCAATAGCGCCATACTAACTTATATTATTTTGTTTTTCTTGTTATTTTTGTGCCTGGTTGTACTAAAAGGTTGTATAATTAAAAACTTCATAATCTTTTCTGTTTGACGTTACTTATCTAAAACTAGAAATGTGCCCTATACTGTGGTCCGAATCAACCCATTGCAAAAAGTTCTTGGGCGATTCGAACCGCGGTGCGAAAGGACATATTAAAAAAGAGCTCTTGGGCATAACTATTTAGTAATCTGTGTCTTGGGCAATTCATACCGCGGTTCGAACCACTCGCGGTGCGAAACGACTAAAAACCCCAGTTCCCAAAGACATGTTTTTTACTTTCGAAACGTAGCGTATTGTGTCGTAGCATTCTCAAACGCCTCGCCTTGTATATACCCGCCTTTATACGTAACATCTAATAATAAATTGTCATAATTTTGCTTTGTTCTAATATCTGTCATTGTTATACATAAAAGTTCATTAGCATTAACCTTTATAATGTGATACTCTCCTTGTTATGAGATTAGTTTTTCTGAGAATTTATCCGCATTAGAATTATCTTTGTGTGATGAGCACGAATGTTTGTTCTGTGTCTGGGTGTAATTTATCTATAATATGTATGTATTTAGAAATATATAAGTATGTTTATCAGTTGTCTGGTTACCATAGTACAGGATCTGCCTAGTTTGGGATCAGATAGCGATGTGTGAGTTGTCCCGAAAATATTATTATTATTATATCTAATGAGGAAAACATACTGCAGATAAAGTATATTCCTTTTGTCTTTTCTTTTCTTTTTATTCTATACCTTTAATCCACTAATGACGATGTATGTTTGTTACTTTTTCACGCAAAAACTACTGAACGGATCTAGATGAAATTTAGCACAGGGATACATTATAATCTGGAATAGCACATATGCTACTTTTTATCGCTATAACCGACATCAACGCGGGCGGAGCTACGTGCAACAGCTAGTGATATTATAAAACGAAATAATACTGTAGTCTGTACCTCGTTCGTTCGGCTACCTTCGTACACATTCGTATATTTCCGTGTGATCATCAACCGAGTCCTTCGGCCTTCCCCACCGGTCTCCACTTACAATGCACGGAAACAATGATTGTCGTTAAAATATTAATTCTATCGTCTCGTAATGCCATGGGGCTTTTGTTACTTGTCTGCTATATCTATTTGGTCTGTGAACTCTTGTTTATTAAAATTAATAATTAAACGATAAAAGTTTACTTTTTATACTACACAGGTGGTAGACAAACTTGAGGATAGGCAGTTATCTTATCTAGCCTGTGGACGCTTAGAATATCATTTACCATGCTGTCAATACAAAAAAAATGTTTTCGCGCCTGTTGTTATTTGCCAACTCCTCCTAAACCAAGCCACGGATTTTTTTGCGGTTTTCACTATGATTGAATAATTTTTCAAGGAGGGTTTATATATGTAATAGATGCATTTTATAATAGAGAAATCCAAAAAAAAATATATATGTACTAGTTGCACGCGGCTCCGCCCGCGTAGATGTCGGTAATCGCGAAAAAGCCTATATGCTATTCCAAACTATAATCTATCTCTGCATAGAGTAACAAACATCCATACATACATCCATATTCACAAACTTTCACATTTATAATATTAGTAAGGATATAAAAATATTCTAAATATAAAATAATATCTTTTTAACAAAAAATTGAACCGACGAAAAAAAAGGATTTGAAAAGTAAAAAATAATAAAGTTTTGAGTCGGCGCCAAACAAACAAGCCATCATCTCACTTTATGTATAATGCTCTGCGTTGGTGAATTAGTTAGGGCAAGTATTATATACGTAGGTATAGATTAATTTGCTTATTCGTTAGTTTGGCGCCGACTCAAAACTTTATTATTTTTTACTTTTCAAATCCTTTTTTTTTCGTCGGTTCAATTTTTTGTTAAAAAGATATTATTTTTTAATTTTTTGTGACTTACATATACATATCAATAATTATACATCACAAATTGGTTATAAAGCCCTTATGATCTCAATCAAAAGAAGCGCACTGGTCTACCAGTGCACGTCTTTTGACTGAGATCACTGCGCTGTGTAAATCCTTATGCTATGTAAACATAAGCATTAAGCTTACGTTTACATAAAGATTTACACAGCGCAAATAAATCCTTATGCTTATGTATACATAAGCATTAACTGGCCTGTTGGTCTAGTGGTTAGCGACTCTGACTGCTACGCCGGAGGTCGTGGGTTCGATTCCCACCCAGGACAAATCTTTGTGTGATGAGCACGAATGTTTGTTCTGTGTCTGGGTGTAATTTATTTATAATATGTATGTATTTAGAAATATATAAGTATGTTTATCAGTTGTCTGGTTACCATAGTTCAGGCTCTGCCTAGTTTGGGATCAGATAGCGATGTGTGAGTTGTCTCGAAAATATTATTATTATTAAGGTTTAACACAGCGCAGCGTTAGTATACGACCACGTCTCAGATGTATAATGTTCATCACTGGTAACATACACGGGTCAAACATTTTTTTCTTGAGATACTGCGATATTTAGGACAGGGAGATATGGCTAAGCCATTCAAACACTACCCAGCCGAATCCGATTAGCGAGTAACCTCCTTTAACGAGTTACTACTTTTGACAAGTGACCTGTTATGGTGTCCTCTTCGAGCTTTTTGGGGGTGTTGAATACGAATATAACATCTATTTCGTGATCAAAGATGTAGAACGCGATTTTTTCTAAAAAGTCAATATACATATCTTTGTAGTTTAGAAGTTTTAATTTTTTTTATTACTTACCCTTATTTTTGTACCTTTGATTAAACAATAAAATCTAAATCTTTTATTTCCTTTTCTTTTAAGGCAAGTCCCTCGCTAGGTAACAAGCCCTGTGTCGCGGGAGACTTTACAAATATACAATTGACGGATACAAAGTACACTCATACTAGGGACAACCATTGGCACCACCATGGGTCACACAACTTTTTTCCCGTATGGACATCGAACCTAAAACACGCCGCGTAGTGGTAAACGGCGAGGTAACCACTTATGCCACTGAACCAAATATCGTCTTATAGTCCACAAAACAATTTTTTTTAGGCTAACGAAGCTGCTTAAAATATCCTGACATTAATATTTAATACTTTTATCCTTCGTCAAGGTGCTTCTTCTATTTCTCTGCAACTAGGATGGCAAACAAGCATATGGCCCGCCTGATGTTAAGTAGTTACCGTACCCTATGGACTTTTGCAATACTTACCAGGGGTATAACTTGTGTGTGTTGCCGACCCACCATTTTACACTAGGGCTTTAAAATGGAGTATCCCTGAGACAGGAAAACGTTTCTTTCAAAATGAATACCTAAATGAGCGCTGGAGACCTGTATGGGTACAGGTCGCCAGCGCTCATTTAGGAACACAACTACATCGCTGTATGTAGTTATTTGGCTGTGGTTTTCTGTAAGGTGGAGGTCCTACCCCAGTCGAACTTGCTCGTTAGTAAAGCGCCCTACATATCTTAAAATACGGCACGCTAACCTAAATGACATACTCCGACGCGCTCTTGTCACCACTGGCGTTACAGCTGTACGGGAACCCAATTGTGTATATATATTGTGTACACAACGATGGTAAGAGACCTGCAGTAAAGACATACCGTCTTTACTGCCCTGGAAGATGGGTAGGCCTTTGATGTGGGATGAAGCATGTGTCTACGCCATCACGCCATCCCATCTCCCAAGCACAGCAGGTGGTGCTGCTGTTGCATCTGCGGAGACTCTAAAGGGGCGCAAATACAGCATTCTCATCGGAGATTATGTTTTTATGCCGTTTGGGTGGGGTGCAAGTGCTCGCGGTCTTTTCAAAGCTCTGTCGAAGCGTTTAATCGACGTTTCACGTGACCAGAACGCTGGTTTATATTTGGCTTAAAGAATAAGCATTGCCATTCAGCGTGGCAATGCTGCCAGTCTCTTGGCCGCGTTTTCAGTAGACAGGCCGAAACACATTTTGAATTAATTACCATTATTATTTTTATATTTATTACAAAATTTATTAAATATGTTTATTTTAATCTGTAATAATATATGCAATGAATGTTTTAATTATAATCAGAGTACTTCGATTTAGATTTAAATTTGTACGCTTCAATGCAAAACATAAACCATGTTCTATGATTACAAACAAAGATTTTGATTTTGATTTTTGCTGCACTAATGGAAAATAACTAATTTATTTTAAGTCGGCGCTAAACATTTATTTATTACGATTTCACTTTACGTAATAAATAATTTGTTTGTTAGATGGTTTGTTAGTAGTTAAGTAGCTGCTATAAACTATTGAAGAGTGCACTTAACTGTCTTCCGTGTCGGTTGTAGATCAATTTAAGGTCTCCTTGATGATGTAGTGTCATTAAAACTGTATATGTTTAGCAAATTTTAACAAAATCGGTAAACAAATGTAAATGTTATGAGTGAACAATCAATTATTCCCTATTTATTTAACTGAGGGGTATTATTTCTAGTTGAAAATACGGAGTTTCCGAAAATCTAATAATTTACAATTAGAGTGCATCTTATGACCTCTCCAATAAGCCCAAACACGGCTAGAATACATTGTTTATTTATGGAGTTCCGATGCTTATGCCTTCCAAGTTCATCATCAGATTAGTTTAATGGTACCATTTTCATCAAAAACATTAAATTTACTTTATTACAGTCGCTGTAACTATCTTATTCGATATCTATATTATCCTATCGCCATTCACAAAATGCTTATTATTGAGAACTTCTGGCAGTCATTTGTGGTCTTCTTCATCTGTTCTACTTCACCAAATGATACTTTCTGAATGCAAATGCTTGACTTATTGTAGAAAATATCAAAATCGTTATATGTTTGCCTATAATATTTGAGGAGTTCTCTCAATTCCTCATGGATCCCATCATAAGAGCTAAATGTCGTTAAAATGGGACCAACTTCAAAGTATATCCTATCAAATAAAAAAAGAATTATCGAAATCGGACGACCCTGTAAAAAGTTATGCGTGGTCATACATAAAAAAAAATAAAAAAAAAAAAAAAAAAAAAAAAAAAAACAAATATACGGGTCGACTTGAGAACCTCTCTTTTTTTTTTTCGTCGGTTAAAAAGAATCTAACTGACGAGCTACGGCCCTGAAAGTTTGAGTGCAGATTTCTTTTACCATGTAGATAAGCTTTAAGAAAGGATTTTTGAAAATTCAACAATTCCCGGAGTGGAGAAAAGGGGGTCGAAAGTTTATATGAGTCCGTCATTTTTGAAAATAGATTTGAAAAATATTTTTTAAAAGAATAAAAAATATTAAGTTTAACCCGAGCCGAGTGAAGATAGGGAGGGCTATACCTACATAAAAACATCTTACCCTACAGGTGTCAGGACAAAATGGCGGCGCTCGGCCCTCCTCCTAAATGTTTAGGTAAGCAACTAAGGCTTTACGTTCCCTCCATTTACATAACACGATCCCAAAACTCAAACAAGGTTGTATTCACAAAATCCTTTGCCTCCTGGCTAATAGGAAATGAGAAAATTAATTAAGTGGGGGGACCAACACGTAGCCATAGTATAAAAAGAAGTAGTAGTAGAGAATTTACTTTATGGGTGCGTAAATGGTGACAAATAAATACCTAGAGTGCGTCTTATGCTGGGTTGCTAGCAAGTCTGCGTGTTTGCAAAGTAAGTTAAGGCTGATAGCGCATTGCAAGACTACCTCATGAGGCAGACCTTGTAAAGCTACCTCACAATATCCAAATTTACCCCACAAGCTCCCTCATAACGCATAAGGTTATCAGAGCGTAATAATATAATTACTGTAATCATAGACTATTTTACTGTTAATATGAGATAGATTTTATAGCTAGCTACTATTTTTGTTAGTATCGAAATCAATATACCAATTCTTTTTGCCATAAATCTATGCGATGATGACAGTTCGCATGACGGCGGGCGCTCTGCCTGCAACGTTGCCAGCTCGTACTTGTACACAATTAAATCGGCGCTGAGTGGTAGGTATTTACTTTGATATTTTGCAGCAGGCCATTTGTAGGCCAATAAATGAGTTTGTTTGGTTAGGTGCTTACGAAACAAATTCGCGATATGTATGTTTGTACGTCCTCTGTTTGAGGACCAGATTTTGGATTCAGGTTTATTTTGATTAGAATTTGCTTTGCTTTTTTGCGGTCTTTAATTGAATTTTATAAAGGTTTGTTTTTAAGAGGTAACTACATTACTGGTCTAGTGGTCGTTAAGTACAACTTTTGATCACGAGGTCGCGGGTTCGATTCTTAGGTCTCTCAGTCAAAAAAATCAAAATAGATGCCCAACGTTAGAAAACCAGTGCCTCGGAAAATACGTTAAGCCGTTGATGGCCTCTCCAGTCGAGTCGGATTGCCGCCCTACTATGCGAGTTAAGAAATAAAAAGTGTATATAATATAATAATATGTTTAATAATATATGTTATTGACTGCTTTGCACTGTACCACACAGTGGCCGCAGTATGCGCCTGCTGTGCACAGAACAAAACTTTGTGTGACCCATAAAGAGTTGTTCTGAGTCTGGGTGTAATTTGTGTCCGTTAATTGTATGTTTGTAAAGTCCCCCGCGACACAGAGCTTGTTCTCTAGTGCGGGAGTTGTCTTTAAAAAAAAAAAAATGTTTGCGCATATGTACAGTCCGTATTTGCGCACACACCTTGTGCACTACAACATTAACAGCGCAGACGGCTCTCTCTGCGTCGATTAATTATCAAAAAGTATTTTATAAGAATTTGTAGACTTCGTAGCAGTGCTACGATGTCTACGAGATCCGTAGCTAATATAAGCTACGAATCAATCTACGCGTTTACCTACACATTAATATTACTTTGCCGTAAGAAAATCGACCTTAACTACAAAATATAAGATTGTTTTTACATTGAAACTCTACACCACAGCTAAAGGCTCACCCTTGAATTCGGTAACACCTTCTAACATTCACTAGTCCACTAAACGTGATCATTTTGACAATTCTCGGATCAGAATTCGCATTTCGCACGCGTCGACCCTTTGTTAACAGCTTAGGAAAGTTCTATTGTAACCTATAGAGACGTGCTACTAGTGGACCACCTCGGTTTTATCAACATTTTCTCTAGATGGATGTTTGTTACTTCTTCACGCAAAAACTATTTACTCATTATATTTTTACAGTGCGTGGATTTTGTTATTTTTTAATAACTTTAGTGCTTTCCCGATGTGTAAGTGATATATAAAAGCCGCATAAGCGATTTTATTTAAAAATAGTAAAATCCACACGGGTTAATCTGTGGGCTGAAGCTCCTACTAATGTTCTAAATGCGAAAGTTTGTAAGTATGGATAGATGAATGGATGTTTGTTACTCTTTCACGTAAAAACTATTAAACGGATCTGAATGAAATTTGGCACAGAGAAAGATTATGGTCTGGAATAACACGTAGGCTACAGCGATAACCGACATCCCCGCGGGCGGAGCCGCGGGCAACAGCTAGTTTAATTATAATGTTTATAAAATATATCGATGGTCTAGAATTAAAATGTGCTAATTACATTTTTTTTGATACTTTAATATTTTAATGCCAAATGCATGCTTATTTAATACATTTAGCATTAAAATATTAAATTATAAAAATGTTGTAATTAGCACATTTGTCTTCTAGACCATCGATATACATTTATGAATCTTCAGGCAGGTTTAATGTCCTAAGATATAATATTATTATATCTTCTTAAGACGCGTTGAACACTTTTTGGGTGGACAAACCTCATGGAACTCGCGTCGTTATGACCGAACGCTTTCCATATTCAAAAATAATAATCTAATAGCTCGACGATACAATTCACAAGTTCTATCGGTAGTCCCCAAAGACTGCCTCGCATGTTTTTTTTAGTTTTCTTTGTAATTTAGTTAATATACTCGTATATTGCTTTCTCTCGTGTCTTTTATTTTAGCAAATAAACGTTTTTCTTCTTTTTTGTAAATTTCGATGATAAATTAAAATATTTAGACAGGTTTTTACCAATATATTTGAAAGTCGTTGACAGCGCGCGTGGATTATTTAACGACAATGCAATTTACAAAATTAAATGTATGGCCAGTATCTGTTGCGAGTTTTATTAGTTACATAAGTACTAAACGATAGTATTCAAACCGAATTTAATGCGTATAAACGTATGCCGAAAAGTGTGTTTTGTTTCTTGCCATTTTCAACTAGCGCCTCTAATGGCACCTTATAGGTACTATTTGAACTTTACAGTATGGCTTCTTCGATCTCATAGTCTTATTTTCGATATTTGGGTTCATTTTTGACACTTTGGTATTAGTTGTCATTTTTAACAATATAATCATAATAGTCGACGACGAAAACATAAAACATTTTCGGATAACAAAGTCCTATTCGAGGTAAGGGACCGACTTTTTGCAAAAATGTGAACTGCAATGGTATTCTCAACTTAGATTTATTGTTGATCGTAAGAATCAATTTTAAGTGAGCCTTGTACCTCTTCTAAAGTGCATTGCGCGCACGGAGATGTGTGAGATTTAGCATAGATAAAACATATTCTGAGAAGGAGTGTATAAAGCTAAAATTACGATCGAATATCGACTACAAAGCGACCCCTAGTTTCTTAAAAATATAATTCAATACCTAGCAAACATGGTTGAAAAATATATCGTCATCCTTACTAATAATATAAATGTGAAAGTTTGTAAGAATGGATGGATGGATGGATGTTTGTTACTCTTTCACGTAAAAACTACTGAACGGATCTGGATGAAATTTGGCACAGTGATAGATTATGGTCTGGAATAACACATAGGCTACTTTTTACAGCGATAACCGACATCCACGCGGGCGGAGCTGCGGGCAATAGCTAGTAACTTCAGAAAACTAAGAAGAAATACGTTTCCATCTGCTATTCCTATTTGGTTTAGTTTAATTTGATAATATATTTTCTCAGTAATCCCGCTAAAAAGTTTTTAAACAATAGTACATAAAACCGTGTGACATATACTATATACATCTAATTGCGCCCATTACCGTCCTCTCTAATGCGAGCCTTAAGCTCCACCGTTGGGTCGTAATTGGACGACTCATAAAGGGGTTGGAGGGACCGGAAAAGGGGACGAAAAACGGGTGAGAGGGTGGCGGGACGCGGGGGAAAAGGCCAGGGAAATGTTATGGAAATGACACACCACCATTTCCACGTTTTTGTATTTGATTATCCTTTCAAGACAATATTTTGCAGGGTCCGGAAATTAATGAAGGCAATTTATGCGACACAGAGCGTGGGTGCCGGGTTTTATTTAAATAACTTTTTTTTTATTATTATTTTTTAAGCCGAGGGTTTTCGGGGCTACTGCCTTTTATAATTGGAGCGGTCTCTGCGTATATTTTTTTGTTTCTGAGGGCTTATGAGCAAGAATTATGTTTTGAGGTTAGAATAGGCGGGAGCGGCGCGCTTTGTTTTTGTTTATGCGTCCATATCTATGATATGGGGCTTATAACGCGCCAGTATTAAGCTTGTTATAAGGGAGACTCTTTTTTTGTATTCTTTTTTCAGGTATTTTTTTTTGTTACGGGATTACGTGTGATTTGTTACGGTCGGGCAATGATTAGGTACTACAATATACAAATGTGTCAAAAAAAAATCGAAATTTTATATTTTATTTTTTTGCCGTTAAAGTCGTTAAGCAACGCATATTATTATGTACCACTGCTGGGCAAGAGTTCCCAACTAAGAATCATTGCTCATCACACAAAGATTAGTACTGGGTGGAAATCGAACCCATGACCTCCGGTATATCAGTATCGCTAACCACTAGTAAGAGATGTATGGCCCATACAGAGGGATAAGCCAGACTCGGGAGGAACCTCTGTTTTACAGAGCCAAATAACTACACATATTGGAGATTTAAAGAAGTGTTTAAAGAAACTAAACAATCAGGCCAGTGATGAACAAAATCTATACTAAGTAATCTATACTTTATACTAATATTATAAAGCTGAAGAGTTTGTTTGTTTGTTTGGTTGAACGCGCTAATCTCAGAAAGTACTGGTTCGAATCGATTCTCAAAAACACTTTTTTTGTTGAATAGTGCAATTATCCAGGAAAGCTATAGGCTATATAACATCACGCTATGATTAATAGGAGCGGAGCAGTAGTGAGATATGTTGCAAAATCGGGGAAATGAACGTTCCAAATTACCACGCTGACGAAGTCTCGGGCGAGAGAACAGTTAAAAGTGCAAGAATCAGTACGATTAATGTCCAATCAGTTCGTGAACCCATTATGAGAATCGAAATTTCAATCGGGGGTGATGGTCAAAAGGGTCTAAACATATGATAGAAGCTATTAGTGTTACCCACATACTGTAGGTATAGATTAATTTACTGTCTTTAGATATTGCAGAACAATCGCCTGAAACTGTCAATTTGACAGCAAGGAGGTTTTACTCTTTATTTTTCACAGAATGTATAAATAATGATAATAAACTGTCAATAAAGGACTCTTTTATAGACAAAAACTATACAATTTATTTCAAGATATACACTCATCAGCTTATTGAGCTGCTTATGTGATTCCTGAAGAATAATGATGTACGAGTATGTCTAAAATAAAACGAAATTATACTAACTTTCTACACGAATCCTACAAGCAAATGATTGAATTTTCATACCTTATATATATATATATATATATAATATATAAGGTATGAAATAACTTAAAACCTTATATATATACTAGATCGCTTCGCCTCGCGTACAATCTCTCGGGAACAGAGATATTTTCCAGCATAAAAAGTAGCCTACGTATTATTCCAGACAAACATACATCCATGCATTCTCACAAACTTTCGCGTTTATAATATTAGTAGGATGGTAAGATTTCAATCAATATTGTATTATTTCAATCAATCAATCTATCAATAAGCTTGTTTCAGTCACTCAAAAAAAAGAGACTCATGAATAGTGATTCATGAGTCTCTTTTAATTCATTTTGCACCTAGTTCTCTGCCTTCTCCTAGCGATATTATATCGCATCGTGTTAAAATCTTCCTTGTGACTATTACTGTTTGAAATAATGCTAATAATAAATAATTACTAAAATAATTTCTTGAAACAGACAAGCTAGCATTTAACAGGAAGATAAAAAATGTATTATAGATGAGAAATTCAAAAAATAGCAGAATGTAATAGTCAAAATTCGAACGTAATTCATATTTTTTTTTAACTGAACTTTATTGATGTTCTTTTGTCACACATAACTGTTCTATACATTTACTTTTATATATGTTAAAATTAGCTGCTAGTATGTACAAATGTGGCATAGTTAAAGATTATAGGTTCGATATTGTCAGTATGTAAATGTTTTACTTTATTTAACATAAAATTTTGAAACACATTATCTCTGTTTGTGTATCTTTATGTCGTGTCGAACAATTTTAGCTTACTTAACTGCTTTACTCGTTTAAACTTCAACTCTGACCCATTTCACACTTCTCCGCTTGTCAGTGCAGCACTGACAAGCGGAGCAAGCAGTGCAGTAGTTTTTGCCTCACGTAAATATAGATAAATATACCGCATGCTCATTTTTTCGCATGGTAACGCTTACAGATGCCTATTTCAAACTTCACAGCTTTCTCCATGGCTCTGATTCGAGGCAAATGATATTATACCTGCGTATAGTACTGTACGTACGTAATTGTAGATAGGCAAGCGACGAAAGCCACTGCGCTGTCCGCCGCCACCAAATCCCTCTGCTTAAAATTGTGCACCATACCTTTTTATACACAAAGCCCGCCATCTGCCCCCGCACAATACATACGAAAATACACCTTATATTCACACCAAAAAAGTCCCTTTATAATTAACCAAGACTATAAAAAAAATCTACATTAGAAATTTAACTGTATGTATAAAACGGTAAGAGCGAATTTCGCGGTGACAACATTAGAATGGGACTTTGAGAAAATTCGCATTATGTAATAAAAACATTTATTTTGTCCGTTTCCGAGTAAATAGGACTCCTCTTCCCCTTATATACAATGATTTAGTGCGCGCGAGATTGTTTTGATAACTCCTTTCATATTTCGCTCGGCGGAGCGTTATCTTAGTAGGAAAATGTGAATATTACGCTTTTTAAAAATGTCTGCCAGTTTTTTAAAATTCGTTTTCGTATGCATAACACGTTCCTTTTCTTGGCATCCGGCGTTAGTTTAAAAAATAAAATATGACCGAACGCCTTTGTACAAAAACCGTTTCGTTTTTAAATTTAATTTACAAATGGAACGTTGAGCGAAACGTTACAATTTAATTCATTTCTTTTTATTCTTAAACGGTGTCACAGTTGCCAGTTCGAAAAAACTTCGTTGACATCAATTCATGGCTTTTTCTTTTTTAATGACATCAATGGATTTATTAAGTGTATAGAAATTGGTACTAGTTTTCGCGACATCCAGCTGCCCATTTATTTGTGCGAATGATTGTTCGAATACCCCTTTCATTCTTGAGGACAATGTCGACAACACGTTCGGAAACTAGTTTGGATGATCTGCAGCACGGAGTTTGCATTCCGCGTACCTGTGCGTTGCAGAAACCCCGTTATAAAACAGGTTTTAAATGGAATATTATTCGTATTTAGAAGCCGGTTTTTGCACGATTGCATTAGCTGCGTTTTGCACAGAGCTCGGTCGAAATGAGCGGTGAGTATAATAGGGTGAGTTTGAATTGCCAATTGTGATCGTATATTAAGTACTATAAAAGAATTTAAAAAAAAATGCTGTCGGATCGTTTTTCTGCTATGACAACAAAGACGTTTAAAAATATTTTTTGCTGTAACAATGTATACAGTATTCTTTATGTTTTATATAGAAAATAAAGTCAGAAGTTTTGTAGGTACATACAATTTGGTAGTAGGTAGGTATATACCAATTACTTTAATAATAATAATAGTATTTATTCGGACAATTTACTAAACCATTTGTGTTAGTAACAATTCTTCTGATAAACTATGTTAGTGAAGAATAGCAAAAATTAACATATAAAAAATAAGTGCGCCTATATAATTAATTCTCATGTTCTCTAAATAATATAAAAACGCTTTTAAGTAACTATGAAACTAATTTATCCTTCATAAAATTTAGCTAAAATAACGGGTCGTTGTACATTCGTCACAAAGTAAATTTGCCACAGAAAAAATGTACCTATGTGTAAATTCGTCACAGTTCTAGACAAAATTAAATTTACACATACTTCCTTCTGCGGCAAATTTACTTTGTGACGAAAATACAACGACCCTCATTATTGGAACCGTTATCTTTAGGTATAACATTATCTATAGTACTAATAGGGGCAGCTATAGGCCCAGTCTAGAACTAGGCCTATAGTTTCCCCTATTAGTACTATATAGAGATTTTAATTTAATATTTTTGTGAATTTCTTTTTTTTTTTTTTTTTCTTTTAGAAAAACATATTCAACCTTCATACGTTATCTCAACTAAAATCGGGTCCACGTGTTTAACAATCGCACTCAACCATAATTACACCATTATGGTATTATACACTCATTAAAAATATGACCCTCTATTTACTTCCGTAATAGGTTAAAAACAAAAAGTATATAATCAATGAGCGTACAATTTGGACAGCGTAATACAAACGTAGGTAATTTGCATTTAGATTACTTAGTTGTTTTGTGGGCATTATTTTTGTTAACACATATCTACCGGCGGCCATGTTGGTGCGAGTGTAATAAATGTTCGGTAATACGTGACTGTAATTAGATATTATAGAGAGGTATGTAGGTGCTATGCAAGCGTGAGTTAAGTGTCAACTCAGCCAATGTCAGCTTCGTCAACACAACTCTCTCCACCAAATGATCTAGTTAAGGTTTAGCAATAATCTATATATTATTGACGCACTGGATGCGGAAGGCGGAGGACCGTGTGCTATGGCGCGTGTTGGGAGAGGCCTATGTCCAGCAGTGGTCTGCGATAGGCTGATTGATTGATTGAATCTATATATTATATAAATCAATTGCTGTTCGTCAGTCTCGCTAAAACTCGAGAATGGCTGGACAGATTTGGCTAATTTTAGTTATGAATTTTATTATTTGTGGCAGTCCATGGAAGTTTTAAAAGGTGAGTTAATATGAAACAAATGCTTAAAATATCGTAATAACAAAAAAATCGCTTTCCATTAGAAACTATTCCTACCTGTCAAATATTTGATGTTCGTCTTGCGCCGCGTCGTTTAGTAATCAATTAATTAATGTAAAAGTCGTTCAGAAATCAAATTAAATTTAAAAGTAAAGTTTTATTTATTGATTCTGAGCCGGTACGAAGTTTGCCGGGTCAGCTAATCCTTACTAATATTATAAATGTTAAAGTTTGTGAGAATGGATGGATGGATGTTTGTTACTCTTTCACGTAAAAAACTACTAAACGGATCTGGATAAAATTAGGCACAGAGATAGATTATGGTCTGGAATAACACATAGGCGATAACCGACATCCACGCGGGCGAAGCCGCGGGCAACAGCTAGTTAGTTATAAATATTGATCGAAACTAAACCATACGTTGATTATTATCGTAACATTAAATACGCCGCCATTCAGCCAGTTAATAAAAGTCTTTTTATTTAATCTTCCGAGTGACCAACTATTTAATGCGTGCAAGCCGGTATAGGGAAAGATCATTTTTTTCTTTTTTTTTGAAGTGAAATCTTCTTTAGGCGCGTTCAGTTATTTTTGGGTGAACGAAATCATGGAACTCGCATCATCTTCACCGAACGCTTTCCGTGAGCTATATGTATACTGTGTATAATATATATGTGTACTTTTTGGGTGAACAAAAAGCGTGAAACTGGCATCGTCCTCACAGCACGCGCTCGACACAATTCACAAGTTACTTAGTTTTCACTTCAATCGGCAGTCCCCAAGGTTTTTTAAAAGACATCACCCGCACTAGAAAACAAGCGCTGTGTCGCGGGGGACTTACAAACATACAATTAACGGACACAAAGTACACCAAGACTCGGGACAACCATTTTACGGATCACACAATTTCTTGTCCCGTGTGGCGATCGACCCTACAACACACCGCGTAAAGGTAAATGGTGAGGTAACCAGTTAAGCCACTGAACCAACTGTGTAGTCATTAGGTTACAGAAGAGTACAGCTAAACATACACATAGTGGTGTAGTTGGGCTCCTATACGTGAGTGCAAGATTTCGCGGTTTTTTTAATAAAAGTTCCGTAAAATTCCGTTGTGTTATTTCCCGGGATAAAAAGTAGCCTATGTGGTATTCCAAACTATAATCTATGTCTGTGCATTAATTCATCCAGATCCGTTTTGGCGTTATCATCCATTCATCCAAACTGTAAGAAGACCACAGCCAAATAACTACACATAGTGGTGTAGTTGTGTTCCTGTAAGTACTGGTCTTCAGCGCTCATTTAGGAATGCATTTTGAAAGAAAAGTTTTATTGCAAGGTATTGCAAGCGGCTATAGGCTAACTGCTTAATAGCAGGCGGGCCGAATGTTTGTTTGCCACAATAGCTTAAAAACAAAAAAAAACGCTTTTATATTATTTGATAGTAGGTAGTTATTATTTAAATATTATACCTATATTATATTTGTACCTACCTACTCGGAGTAGCGTTTATACAATGTGTAATACAAAGATATTAAATGAATACCACAAAATCCCAAGAGAGCTAGCTGCTTTACAATTTCTCACAACAAACAAACTAATCAAGTTAATCAAATTTACCCCCAGTTCAACCGGTACCCACAACAATTGCGTCCCTTGTAAAGATATTATACATACCCAAGTAAACAGGACAAAAGGGTCGCACCCTTTGCATCGAGCTCACGTTTGCACCAAGAGCGCTGCAACACCCATTTACTACATCCTGTATATATCTATACATGCAGCAATTTTGCTCAAAACCCGTTTCTTTTTATTCCCACTACATAAATACGTTTGCAAACTTGTTCCAAATTTAAACTTGACATTTTTTCTTAAATGCAAGCAATTCTGTTCTTTATTTGAATATGTGGTAAGAATAAATGGTTTTTTGCCAGTGTTGTGGTTTTGTTAACGGCCAGGTATATAGAATTTCTTGAATTAAGGTGGGGATGTAAATCGATGTGGAGATGCTGTTACTAATCGAATTCAGTTTGAGTTCGGCCACCGATCGATAAGTTCGCTTGCAAAATGTAACTTATAATTCAGATAAGTGTACTCAACATGTTCAAAATTCAAAAATGTAAAAATTTGTGTGTGTAAATTCTAAATTTAAATCGGTGCTGAAATTTTTGTAAAAAAATGTGATACCAAGTAAAATTCTAAATAGCTGCAACCCAAGCCAACAATGCTAAAATTTGCAATTACATCGAATGAAGCAAAAAGTATCTACTCTGAGGAAGCCTGGCGAAGACCATGAGATGGACAAACCACAAGTAAAAAAACCAATTTGTTTATTTATTTTTAGAGAGCAGACGCACGCCATACGGCCAACGCGTTCCATTCTACGCAAAATGACAACAATCGGGCCTCCCAACAATTGTTGTTGTGTACTCAAGCCATTGACGCGATTTTTTTAAGTGTTTTTCCACATACGTCCGCCTCGTGACGGGCTGCGTCGATTTAATTTATTTATTAGTTCAGTTTTCCGCTTTTGTACTTCGTGTAGTGTTTATTTCTCTTTTAAAGCTGTTAACTTAACTTGCCAGATGAGTTTATCACTAGATTTTCATAATCTCCGAAAAAGAAAAAGTAACTCAAATAAATACTTTATAGCTCTCTTTTTTATAGTGTTTTTTATGACTGCACTTATAGTGTAGTAGTGGATTTGGGTTTGATTCCCACACGAGACAAAAGTTCGTTTTAATAATAATAATTCGTTCCTAGTCTGGGTGTAGTTTATACCTAGTGTGTTGTTGTCTTTATAAAAAGAAAACTATACTTTAGCTATGACCATGATTTTTATAAAACCTTAGCTACTTATGCAGTCAATTTAATCGAAACTTACATATATCGATATACTCGGATCTATACTAATATATGAGTATAGATCCGGGTATATCACTTGGTCATCGGTATATCGGTTGACTGGTAGATATTGCCTCAGGCATTAAGTCCGCCTATACATAAATTTTGTGTATGAAGTTTAATAAATAAAAAAAATAATTTAAAAAAAATGAGTACTTTTTACAGAGACAAGCGCTACTAATCGATATAGACTTTCTCTCTCACTTCCTTGCTGTATGTATATGTATCCTACTATAGTCATCGTAAACCAGATAGTCTCTCGTGTCCTAATTGATATAGACTATTATGATAAATGAATATAGAGCAAATCATCGATAACGTGTACCTAATCTATATGTACAAGTAATCTGATTTGTCTTCAGATGTAATAAGAATAGGCAATCTATCCATTTTCTTAACATCCCATGCTCAATTTAACATGACCTGGCATTCATTTAACTATTGACAATCCTTGTCATAATTAATCAATCTATTTTTGTTTTCCGCAGAACAAACCGATACGTCTACGAACGAAAAACAGTTTCAACGAGTCGCCATTACACGTCAGAAACAAAAACAAAACTGGGCGCGAATTTCAAAAATGGAACAATAACCTCTAACTCGGCCACGGACGCCGTTCAGTTAAAAAGACAAAACGAACCAATATTTACTCACGATCGTACGGCTGACACTTTGCCGCCAAAATTCTTTTATCGATACACGATATTCGTATCGATTCCAATCGGTGTTGAATTGAATCGATTGCTGACATGTTTGGCTGATTGGATAAATGGATGTTTGGTAAATAGTTCAACATATTAAAATTATGTTATTTATTTGTATTGCCAAATTATTTATAAATTATGATTTACTGTTTAAATTGAGAGAATGTTATACATAAAACACATTTCTGTACAAAACCGACAAAATTTAACGACATTGTTAACGCTGTTATTTTAGTAACGGAAATTGTAAAACAAATCAAATTTAACTTCATGGTTGGTTTAGTGACTACCAAGCTGTTTACCACTTCGAGACATAAATTTTAAAGTGATAAAAAACTAAGAGACATAAACTTTTGCGATCCAAAATGCTTCCTCCTAGTCTATTTTTAAAGTCATGTCTTGTTTGTAAAGTTGTCCGCGACACAGAGCTTGTTTCATAGTGTGGAAATAGTCCAATATAAAATAACAATAACGCAAGCCATGAGAATGAAACATATCACAATAATTGTTAAGAATATTTGTATATTCATATGAAACTACACTATGCAAAAACGAATACAGAAATTGGCACAAAAAACTACCGATGTCATTATCGAACAGTCCATTACTCGGTACCTTGTACTTTGCTTTTAATTTTCACTTTAGATTGCTTAAGTGCACTGGCTGAAACACAATTATTGTCATCGACTCGCTAGGAAAAAAAAAGATTTAGTTAGGTAAATAGCAGTCCGTTATAAAACAGTGACAGTCCTTTTTCAAAAAATCAATTTCCAATTTTTAGAATGAACGAAAGAAAAATCTACCTTAATTAGTTCATAAATCTACTAAAACAAGACTTTTAATTACATTAAAATAATTTTAAATTAACTAAATTAATGTATATCTATCGGAAAATGATTTGAATTTCAAATAATTAATAACAAAGTTAAAGACACATGCTTTCGTTACATGCTTGTAGTACAAAAAATAGTAAAATGAAAGAAGCTGTTATAATATTGGCCAAAAAAATTTTTTTATCAATATTTTAAGTGGTTGCATTCTTTTTCACTATAATAAAGAAAATATATCGATAATAATAAAAATAATTTAAAATATTTTCACAATCACTATTAATCTGTATTCTCAGGAAAAATATCTTTCTTACTATAATATTTTGGTTTAACTAAATGGAAAAAAATGATTTACCAGTTTTCAATTCTATGTATTTTATTATGTTAACTGATGATTTCTAAAAAAAAATGTTTCAATAGTAAAAATAACGAAAATGCAATTTCATTCCTTGCTCTAAACCCATTCTAGTTATGACAAGAAAAAAAAACAAATTGAATTTTTGATAAAAATTCTACTCGCACTAAATAAGTCACATTTTAGTCCTTCAAAGCAACTCGAACATTTAAAAATATGTCAATCTATAACCCAATTTCCATTTGAATTATTAAATTGAAATGATTTTAGGTGCCGCAAATTGTATAAAATGTTATTCAGGCCTATTTCTAAATTTCAACTTAAGCAACAGTGACCCTTATCATGAAACTTTTGAAATCAGAATTAACAAGGAAAACATTTTATTTTAAAATAAAAGTTAACAAAAAGTTAAAGGCATTACTAAAAGTTGTAGCTGTCCATTTTGTTGAAAGTTAATTAAGCCCGCCGATTTTCACCAAATTATTTCAATTAACTAGGTACTTATGATTCGATGTTTCCAATACGAAATACCTAAATTCCATTGTACTATATCGATTTGAGTGTATCGATGTCCAAAAGTGTTATTGTAATTCTCTACATTATAGGTATTTGTCCAAAACTATTTACTAAAGTCACATACGGTTTGAATTAAGGAAAAATATATTTTGTTACAACAGTGTCAATAAAAATAAAATTAATGCGAGTTACTTAACCATCAATGTCCTAACATCCGTGGTCAATAATTTAAAGCTCAATTTCATAACCAACCAGCTGTCATAAAACACACATTGATTACCGATATTGATTTCAACCAACCCAAAATCGATACTAATCCAATATTTACTTTTAATACAATATCGATTCTATTTTAAAATCGCCAGGTGTATTTAAAAATAATTTTATCTGTGGAACAAATAAACTGTATTTTTTTAGGATCAGCTGTCTTTAGATTGCTTCATTTGACTTTTTAAATTAAGAATGTGTATCTGGCCAGTATTAATAATAAGGAACTCCTTTTATGAACATGAACATATTAACTTGGTGTATAAAATAATAATTGGTAACTTTTTCTGTTTGCGAGCGCACGAATTATTTGAATTGGATAATATATTTTGAAATTATTCCTTACCTTTTTATTCAGTTTTATTTAGAAAACTAGAAATAAGTCTTTAAGTGTTAGAATTATGTTATGTGCATTTTGTCTATGTTACTGTCATAATATTGACAGATTCGTAATTTGTAAGATGTAAGCATTTTGTGTGTTTTGATTGTAACCTACTTACTACTATGTATTACTGCCGGTGTTTTTGTACTAACTTTTATAAATCATAATGTATCTTTTTTTAATTGTGTAACCGTATGTAACCTGTCTTAATTTTAAGTATTTTTTGTTAAGTTAAGAATAATTGCTGCTAAGTTTTATTTGTAAGAAATACACATCACATCCGCATTTTTGTTTTATTTCTACCTTTTCCTCTTCAATCAGGTCCCGAGCTGAAACAATTACAATCTAATCCGAATGATTTCACTCGGTGCAAACCCATTTAAACTTTGAAGAGCATGTAATTACACGAAAACAACATACGGAGGGCAGCCATCTTGTTTTCGCGAGGCGTCAGTTTTTGCGCAAAAAGGCCTAAGTGCGCGCGACCATTCTACATACATATTATGCAGGGAGAGAGGTGATTAAGTACTGTTGATGACACGAATAAATTTGAGCTTTATTCTAAAGGTACAGAGTTGGAATTTAAGTGGAGTTGGTTTTATATTTTTTTGGTCATGGCCGTAGGGATCGAGGAGTATTTAGCTGGCCCACCCTCGCGTTTGCGATTTCTTACAGTGCGATATATTATTAATATATGTGGGGTACTGTCGAGAGAAAAATGGCGTGCTTTAGCCTGCTGGGTGCTTTATTGCGGGGTTTCTGTTAAATGGGGTGGATTATAAAGTTGTCTGGAAACCTAGTTTCGTTTACGTAGGTATGTTAAAAGAAGTAGACAGCTTAGTTGTTAGTAAAGCTTTTGGATTAGGAATACTTAAATACCAGTTTACAGTAAAAGTATTGAGGTAGATAAAACATCGAATAGGCATAAGTATGTGATAATAATCGCGTTTTGGGTAATTAATAAATTTACTTTTTTTTACACTACTTAGGCCGCAAATAAGAATATGATAGCACCCTGATGTTCAGCACGTAACGTACCCTATGGAAGCTTGGGATTGAAAAACATTTCTTTAAAAACGCATGCCTAAATGAGCACTGGAGACTTGCACTTACTCACAGACACAAAGTAAACCAGTGTGTGTAGTTATTTGTCTGTGGTCTTTTGTTCAGCGGAGGTCCTTCCTTGCGTGTTTTTATGGTAAGGCGATTTCTTTCTTAGCCATTTTATAGACTTTACGTCAAAAGATATAGATTTTAAAAATATAAAAAATAAGCAAATATCCTAGCTTTATTTGAAAACAAAGAGATAGTATTAAGTTTAGGTTGTGTACATTTTGTCATCACAATTAAGTTCTCGCTTTTCAAATACATTTTGTTAGACATGTTTTCCATCTACTGTCTTCGTTTTACTCGGCAAGAAAAACAGAGGTATTCCTCGGAGCGCTACCATTTTGAAGCGCACCTAATGAAGCGCTCCTTTCTTTTCCTCGGAGCGCTCCCGATAGCAATTAAAAATATTAAAATTTTATTTCTCCTAAAAGGTGCGCTCCGAGGAATAAAAAAGGAGCGCTTCATTAGGTGCGCTTCAAAATGATAGCGCTTCGAGGAATACCTCGAAAAACAGAGACGACACTTTTTATATTCGTATGACACTATCGCGTGGAAATTGTTGTCATCAACAGTAACTAAGTAGCTTCATTTCATCTATCACTATCTCTTTCTGTATCATTACGTTCCGTATTATCTATTGCATTCATACTTTAAATGTATTATTAGCAAGAACGCACGAAAACATGGCACCAAAACTGAATACCGCAGTATGAAGGTAGCTTATCTTTCTTCATAATATCATGGGGTATTATACACTCTTGTTCGTAAATAATATAGACTATAATGTAAAATCTGACACCTATTCAAACGAATTGCTTTTATTTCCGCTATATGCTGAATAAACGACGTTTTATATTCACAACTGACTGCTTTAAGCAATAAAAATGGCTACCAAAGCTTTATTTTAATGTATAGGAAGGAAATCCGGCTGTTTATACACACCTACATCTATCTTTTCTTTTTTCTTTTTAACTAACGTTAAAAAGGAGGTTTTCTATTCGACTGCATGTTTTTTTTTGTATGTTTGGTTCACAATAAGACCTCTATCTTACAGAAAACCACGGAAAAATAATACACTGGTGTAGTTGTGTTCTTGTGCAGAAGCACAGATTACTAAAGAGTTACTACGTAACAGATACTTCACTCAGAAGAAAATTACCAATACCTTCTGCTATAATAGCCTACTCTATCGCGTCAGCAACCGCTGCATGCTAAAATCTGCCTAAATGCTCAAGCGTACAGTTGTGATTGCTTCGCACCGCGCGATCCCACAGAAATCACGGGGCTGCCTCTTTAATAAAATTAAATTAACATAAATAACTATTTGTGTCGATTTTATTGAGAACTGTGAATATGTTCTGACTAAAGGTGGTAGTTTAAAATTGTTGACTGTGCAATACATCTAAAACATAATTATAAAGGTCAGTGTGTAGGTAAAATAAAAAATCTTTAAAAGGTACGTGTTTTATTTTTATATATGTTTTTATAAATTTCTTACCCTTTCTAAATTCTCGGTTATTAAATTTAAGTGTAGAAAAAACTAATAAAACGATTAAAATTGAACAACGTGCGTGCGCTTCGCTTGCGAAAACCGCACTGAATTTTATCCGCCGGCGGACTGACGGGCGGTAGGTAATTATAGCGCGCAAGTACATAAGAGTGACGGAGGCCTGGCAAAAGTACAAATCTCTAAGGCTTACATAGAACTTTCGAGAAATGAAATAATAAGACACATTTCAGTAAACTTACACCTTTATTAACTTTGAGCGTACACAAAATACAATTAATATACATATAATCTTCATACCTAAATGTATAAAATAAGGTGCCTACTTCTTTGTAGACAAAATAAATTAATAATAGTAACGCATATTATGAAGCGGTGGTGGCCGAGCGGGAAAGTAATCGACTTGCACGCAAAAGGTTTGGTGCTAGTTCGATCTCGGGTGGCAGTACCAATGTGAATTTCTCCTTGTGGAGTTTATATGTACTAATCAAATGATTCGCCATCTGCTAACGGTAAAAGAAAACATCGTGAGGAAACCCACATGTCTTAGAAGAAATTATAAAGACATGTCTGATTCACCAACCCGCATTAGGCCAGCGTGCGTGAATTAAGGCCTAAACTCTCTCTCTCTTTCTCTTGATAGAGGAGAGGAGACCCGCGCTAATCTCAGAAAGTACTGGTTCGAAAAAAATATTTTTATGTTGAATAGTGCATTTATTCAGAAAGGCTATAGGCTATATATAACATCACGCTATGATCAATAGGAGCGGAGCAGTAGTGAGATATGTTGCAAAATCGGGGAAAATATTCCAAATTACCACGTGGACGAAGTCGCGGGCGATCCCTAGTAAGATATAAATTGCAAAACAAACACGCTTTAACTTAGGTCACTGTTCCATTGTGCATGCAAAATGATTCATAGGACAGGAAACCTCTAGGTATTACACACACTTGAGGCTTGACCGATTTGGCTATTTTAATTTTTTTCCTTGTTTCCGCAACTTTTACGACAAGATTTGTATGAAATAGAATTTTGGTCTATCCACGGAAAAAGTCTGAAACTTGCAAGATATTTTTGTATAAAAAACTCAACAGATAACACGCATACGAAGCCGGGGCGGGTCACTAGTTTATAATAAATTATAATCGCGTACCCACAGAGTATATAAAATAGATTATATAAAACCTCAAAACGGATTTATATAAAAGTACACAATAGAAATATCAAACGAAATTAAACCATATTTTGTAAAATTTAGAGTCGATTACAGCTTATCATGTAATCATAGATATTCGTCTATGTCTAGCAATAGGGTGACAATACAAAAGAGGATTTTATAAATAATGTATGTAATATTTAATTTATTCGTAAATTTATTTCGTGATTGGTTTGTGATGATATATAAAATGTTAAAACTGGGGTTTGGGTGGTAAATAAATAATTTGTATTACGAATACTTTATCCTGTATAAATAGAATAATGTTTATCTGGATCATTTTGTAATTATAATATGGATGGTCATTGTATTTGGGTGGAGCGGAAATTAACAACAGTGGTTTATAACTTTATTATATAATATACCAATATAAACTATATTATCAAGAGAAAAATATGAGATTTGTTCTAATAGGTAAAAAGAATAATAAAAAACTAGTTCACTGTTACAGGTCTCTAGCGCTCATTTAGGGATGCATTTTGAAAGAAACGTTTGCCTATTCCAGGGATACTCCATCTTAAAGCCCTGGTTGGTAACACACAAGTGATATCTCTGGTATTGCAAGCGTCTATAGGTAACGATAACTGCTTAACATCAAGCGGGCAGTAAGATTATTTGCCACCCTGCTAGTATAATTATTTTTTTAAATTAGAGTGACTAAAGTATCAAAAAAAATCCATAAACGTTATTATTTAATTGTTGATGCACTTAAAATAACTAACTTTTAATGAATCTTTTTTTAACTCCGCACTAGAGAACAAGACCTATGACGCGGGGGTCTTTACAAACATACAATCACGGACTTAAATTACACATAGACTCGGAACATACATTTTTAAATCACATATTTTTTGTCTAGGATTCCATTCGAATCTACGACCACCGTCTTAGCAGTCACGGTCACTTACCACTAGACCAACAGGCCAGTTAATCTGTTAGCCTAGACTTAAACTATGTTTTACTATAAAATTATTACATACAACAAACTAGCTGTTGCCCATGACTTCGCCCGCGTGGATGTCAGTAATAAAAAAAAACCTTTTTCAAAATACCATATATCTCTTTGCCAAATTTCACTAAGATTCGTTCAGCCGTTTAATCGTAAAAAGATGACAAACAAACATACTAACTTTCGCATTTTTAATATCAGTACGGATTACAGAATACAAGATTATCAATAATAAATAAATCGCTTTAAAATTGACTACAGGTGTGGTCCAGTAGTTATAAGGATATCTTGATATTAACACCGCGCCGAATGCTGTTGGTTCAATTCCCACAATGGAAAAATATTTATTTAACCCACAGATTGTTGTTGCCTTAACAATGCGAAGGTAAGTGTGTTTATATGTATGTTTGTTTGTTACATTTTAAGGATTAAACGACTGAACGGATCCAAATAACATTTGGCTTGGAGATGGATGGTATTCTGGAAACGGACGTGGGATAGTTTTATCGCGATAAAGAACATCTACGCCGTGTCACCGCACCAGTAGGAGTCGTGGGCAACAGCTGGTTTCAGATAAAATTATTTTAATTTACGTTACGTAATTTACGTTACGTTTTATTTTAAGTTACGTTTTTCGTGTATTTTCTATGTATATATATATTTTTTTTTTCCTTTTTTTTAAGAAGTGTAAATATATTAGGTATACTGTTTATATATATGTAAATAATTGAAATATGATATATAAATTATTATTAATAATAAAATTTGATTGATGTTATTTGTTATAGTCGATAGATAAACTTAATTTATATTTACGTTTAAGTTGTGAAATATAATAATAATTTTTAAGCAGTGTTTGTCATGTTGTCCGTGTGGTGACGGATTAAGAATATAAATGTCACCATCCCCTTCCATCCTGAGGGTGTCGTAAAAGTCGACTAAGGGAGTAAGTCAGGCAGACAATATCCACTGCAAGAGAGGGAAAACTCGAAACAAAACCCTATACCAACCCGTCTGGCCAGCGTGGTATAGTAGGCTAATATCCTTCAAAATGTATGGAGGAGACCCCGTGCCGAGCAGTGGGACGTTTATGGGTTGAGATGATAACTGTTTGGCATGGAGTGCTTAGAAAAACAATTTAGTCTATGTAGGATCATCGCATTTTATTTTTAATAAGGTATCACATTATGGCAGGACGATTTTATAAACTATGAAAGTTTAAAATAGAGGTATAACCCCTTATAATATTTTATGAAAGAAAGAAAAGCATTTATTCAAACATACACAGGATAGCAGATGGTAGAAAAAATATAGACATATAACAATACAAAGAATAAAAGATATCCTGTGTGATGTCAGAAAGGGTCCTAATCTCAGCTCTGTGCTGCGGCATTTTAAACTGCAGCGCTGATTTAATGATCAGGCCTTATGGGGCAAATGTAATGTTTTGTTATATACGACAAGGGAGTTTTTTTTGTTCTACTTCGGTGGTAAACATGCATACGGCCCGCCTGATGTTTAGCAGTTACCGTAGCCTATGGACGCTTGCAATAACAAAGGTATCACTTGCGTATTGCCAACAATTTTACACCAGGGCTTTAAGATGGAGTATCCCTGGGATAGAAAAACGCTTCTTTGAAAAACGCATTCCTAAATGCGCGCTAAAAACCTGTACTTACATACAGGAACATAACTACACCGCTAGGTGTAGTCATTTGGCGTGTAGTGGAGGTTCTTCCTACTACTCACAATGGTGTAGTTGTGTGAGTACAGATCTTTAATGCTCTTTAAGATACACCTATTACATTTTCCTATTCTAGGTCCCTCACAAGTACCAGGTGTAACACATTTTTTAGTTGGCAACACACAAGTGATGCCACAGGTATTGGTCTTTAGGCCTGTTAGCCTGATTGTTTTACTGTATTTATCAATCAAAGGATTCGAAAACTGAACGGTTGGTTCAGTGGCTAACTCGCCATTCACCAATGCGCGGTGTGTTGTGGGTTCGACTCCCACACGGAACAAATCTTTGTGGGTTTCAAAATGTTTGCTCCGAGTCTGAGTGTAGGTACTTTGTGTCCGTGAATTGTATGTGTAAAGTCCTCCAGGCCACAGGGCTAGTTTAATAAATACTTTTGAAAACTAGTTCTGACTTGTTTACTTACAAACAACTGGCCTGTTCGTCTAGTGGTTAGTGACTCTGACTGTTACGCCAGAGGTCGCGGGTTCGCTTCCTCCCCAGGACAAATATTTGTGTGATGAGCATAAAATGTTTGTTCTGTGTCTGGGTGTTACTTATCTATGATATGTAAGTATTTAGAAATATAAGTATGTTTATCATTTGTCTGGTTGCCATAATACAGGCTCTGCCTAGTTTAGGATCAGATGGCGGTGTGTGAGTTGTCCTACAATATTATTATTATAAACGAAATGCCATAGCATATTTGCACTCACTAGAATAATAAATTATTTGTAATACCTAGAGAAAAAGTGATAGATAATAATAATTCTACATCAACATGCATGCAAAGAACACCCTATTAAAAAAACTGTAACTGACGAATAAAACACTCGCAAATGATATTCACCCTACCCTATTATAACAAAGCTGTGTCTGACCAGCCACCTGCCTTTAGAATGAAACTTTGCTACTCGCCGTTAGATGGCGCTTAACTCAATATAGCTAATAATTACGATATTGAATAAAATTCTTTTTTAAGTTAATAAAAATTTTCAAATAAAATAATCAACGATATATTTTAATTAATTTTTAATCAAAGATTATTATTTTTTAATTAGAGATTATTTTATTCAGATATTTTTTTATCTTAGTTTAGTACGCTATAGTGTAACTAGATGGCGCTTAAAAAAAGTTATAAGCAACCGATGGTATAGATTCTATTACACTATTATTATCTGTGGTACAGTTATAAAGCTTGATTACTTTTTTACAAATTTACAATATGTAAAATGGTTGATTACTATATTTTTTAGCTACTCACCTTTAATATTAACTTGCTTAAACTCAATCTCAGCTTATGCTTGTACTCAAAGTGAGTTTTGAAATTGTTAAGTTCGAATTCGAATATGCTACCTTTCGATCGTAAGACATCATCTCTCAACTGAGAGACTACCGCGTCATTGCATTTTTTTTAAATCCAGTATCAGTATCGAGTCCAGTAGTTTTTGATTTTATTCATTACAAAAAAAAAATACAATTTACTTTTAAATATAACTTTGTTTAGGAAATTATTTTTTGGTAACAGCTTTTCGTACTTTCTTTATCTAGGTACGTTAAAAAAATCTATATAGTATTCCAAATGTATGCGTATCTAGTAACTAGTTTGACTGCCTCGGTGGTCCAGTGGCCGCTGTATACGCCTGCTGTGCACGAGGTTGTGGGTTCGATTCCCACACAGGACAAAACTTTGTGTGACCCACAAAGAATTGTTCTGCGTCTGGGTGTTATATGTGTCCGTTAATTGTGTGTTTGTAAAGTCCCCCGCGACACAGAGCTTGTTCTCTAGTGCGGGAGTTGTCTTTTTTAAACCAAAAAAATACACTTACCTTAATACATTGACAGGCTGCAAAAACCTTGAAGTAATATTCTTGACAATCTCTCGTCTAAGCAAACTGAAGCAACTCGTCGTCGTCGTATAAACCTCTCCCAGGCAGTTCTACAGTAAGCAAGTAAGTAGGTATTTCCCAAATAGTTTCTACTGCCTATCTATTAGTGTCCTACCTGTCCTGACTTCCTTGCCATGTACGTCTCTTCAAGATTACAACTTCAGTAGAATAAAAACGTCATAAATCTCAGTGTATGAAAAGCAAACGGCTTGAAGCTATAGATTAGCTGCGCGGATCGATGGATCTTCAAGGTTAACCACGCTTGCTGCTTACGATCTGTAGATGGGTGAAATTGCTGTAGACGACTATTAATTATATGAAAATACTAGGGGTCGCCCGCGACTTCATCCGCGTGGTAATTTGGAATGTTTTTCCCGATTTTGTAACATATCTCTATACTGCTCCGCTCCTATTGATTATAGCGTGATATTATATAGCCTATAGCCTTCCTGGATAAATGCAATATTCAACAAAAAAAGTTTTTTTCTAATCAAACCAGTACTTTCTGAGATTAGCGCGTTCAACCATACAAACAAACACACTCTTCAGCTTTATAATATTATAAGTACCTAATAAGTATAGATTGATCAAATGAAAATATAACATACTAGCGGCTCGCTCCGACTTTGCCCGAGTTAAACTATTTTTACCGCCTTAATAATAGCAATTTCTCGTATGCATCCTGAGAGATGGTTTCGTGTCGTCACACAGTGGATGCCTGAAGATGGGCATCGCCGCCGAGGCCGACCTAGAAAACGCTGGCGTGACGACCTGGATGCATATGAGAAGGATTGGTGGAATAAGGCAATGGACAGACGGGACTGGAAGTCAATGGGGGAGGCCTTTGCTCAGCAGTGGGACAATATAGGCTAGTAAAAAAAAAAAAATAATAATAATAGCAACCCATGTATGTCCTACTGCTGGGCACGGGTCTGTCAAGAGAGAAAGAGAGGGCCGTGAAACCACACACGCAGTCATGTGAGGTTCCTCACGATGTATCCTTTCACCGTTAGTAGATGGTAAATAATTTAATTAGTAGGTGCGTATATATTACACAGTACAGTATTTTTTTATCATCATCATCATCTCAACCCATAAACGTCCCACTGCACGGCACGGGTCTCCTCCATACATTTGGAGGGATATTAGCCCACTATACCACGCTGGCCAGACGGGTTGGAATAGGGTTTTCTTTCGAGTTTTCCCTCTCTTGCAGTGGATATTGTCTGCTAGACTTACTCCCTTAGTCGACTCTTATGACACCTTTGGGATAGAAGGGGGTGGTGACATTTGTATTCTTAATCCGTCACCACACGGACTAATAATAATTTGATTAGTACGTATATATTACACAGTATAGTATTTTTTTATACCTAGGGTCCTTAGAGGGTCCTAGAGGTCCTTTCCCAGTCGGGCTTGGTCACTAGTATGGTGCCCTAATACATCGTATTATTCATCATCATCAGCCTATCGCAGTCCACTGCTGGACATAGGCCTCTCCAAGGGCACGCCACCTAGCACGATCCTCGGCTTCCCGCATCCAGCTACTCCCAGCCGCTTTGCGAAGATCGTCGCTTCACCTCGCCTGAGGGCGTCCTACATTACGTTTGCCGAGCCGCGGTCTCCACTCAAGAACACGTCTGCTCCAGCGGTTGTCAGTTCTTCGGCAAATATGACCCGCCCATTGCCACTTCAGCTGGCTTATTCTTTGAGCTATGTCGATAACTTTGGTTCTCTGTCGGATCGTCGGATTTAACTAATACGTAATAATCGTGTTATTAGGTATTAGTTAAATCTTACTTAACTAGCGATTAATAAAAACAACTATCTATTGAATGAACATGTGTGAGTGTAGATGTGGGACTGGGTTCGATAATTACGTGGGTCAAAAATAAATTTGATCCACAAATAATTATTCTGATTCTGGGTGTAAATTGTGTGGGAAGTTTTTGTAAAAATCCAACACGTGTATCGTGTCGGGTTTTTTATTTTTTTCCAACATTTAATTATAAATTTTTATACTTAATAATTATATTTTTAATTGCGGTTTTTTCATTAAGTTTTTTTTACGATTTGATAGAAAAATAAATATATTTAAATAATAAAGACTAGTACTACACTAGTCTTTATTATTTAAATGAACGAATAATGTTATTATTATTCTAACCACATGTAGAGCTGAATACAAATTTCTCTCACAGCACTTAGACAATTATAATTCCTCTTCAAAAAATATAGCATCTATAAACTATCAGATGATATTTTTTTTTGCTGAAAAGACAACTTTCTCAAGAACATAAAATAGAATACACAGATATAAAGTACACTAAAGACTAGAAACAAACATTTATGGTTCACACCACACATTCCTGCCCCGTATTAGAATCGAACCCACAACACGCCGCGCGGTGGTCAATAGCAGAGTAACCACTGACAGCGCAGTCAAATCGTCTAAAGACTGACCGCAGTGATAGTAACTTTACCTCACTCAATCTTTACCATTATTCAAAGATGAATAAAATCTTTATTATTATGATTTAACATTATTTAACCTGTCCCCCGAAGGGGTAGGTAAACGTAAAATGCTAGATACCTATAGGTATCTAGCATTTTAGCAGGAAGGAGGAACGGGTTCCTCCTTCCTGCTAGGTAAATTTTACAGACCCTATACAGATAAATTTCCAACAAAAAAAACAAATAAAACTTTTTTCGACCCGGAAATCGAATCTTGAACCTCACGATTGACCGCACGGGGGCAGCCATTATAAATATTATAATAATAAAAACAGCCAGAAAATCCTATCTTTCAAATAGGTGTGTATCTATTTGTTTCAAAAACTTTCCCATGTTCCAACTGAATAGGCAATTACCAGTGAGTAGGTTTGCGCGGAATTATGAAAGACCACGATTAATCAGCGTCAACGTACATACGCTTTGTTCCACAACTCTATATACCACGGTACATAGCCGTGACATCTCATTATATACCGCGCCCATGTGCACCTACCCGATACCCTATCTAGGAACTTTGCACGCAAAAATCTAGCGCTAGGTGCTTGCCCCCAGCACACACGCGTATGCCCACACACAATCACACAAGGAGCGAGCCTGCGTGCTAGAAAAAGACAGCCATAAAAAACACCCCGTGGTGTGAGGTACTGCCCCCAAAAAAAGCACCAAAAACGCAATCTGCGCAACTTCCCGGCGCAGAATCGTTAACGACTCCGGCTCTCTTTATCGTACACACTGTGCCTCCTATATTTCTATTTTTTCTCCGTCAAATATTAGACGTAAGACTAGAAATATGACACATTAAATTCATCCGTATTACAGTGACAAAAAGTTGATATTCGCTTGGTGTAACATGGCGTATATCTTGCGTGTTGGCCGCTAGACGCACACACCCGCACCGGAACAGAAATAACGATCGCATTTTTGACCGAAAAGGACGGACAGATGGCTGAAAAGAGAAGAAAAAAATGACGACCATTTTGCTTTGCGCACCTACGACGAGGCGTCCGAGGTGAGGTTTATGTATACTCTATTTTGAGGATAAAAAAACCGGACCAAAACAAATGCACGTGGTCGGGTGTTATGACCGAAGTTGGAAAAATTCTACCGTCCGCTAAGAGATGCCGTTAGCGGCGCGATTTTTTCCAACACAATTTAGTTATGAAAAATATTACTTGGTGGCGCTTTTGTTGCGCTCTGTCGTACTGTACACGGGTGAGAATCATTTGAGAGTTTGATAGGGGTAGTGTGAGAATTGTGTTGCTTTAATATAGACGGCGCCGGCGTTTGGGAAATACAATTAGGAAGTAAATTAGTAGGTACGACAAAATGAAAATTGATTGATTACAATGAGTTTCCACACATTCGAAGTTAATGACACAATATATGTAAATACTGTAATAAGTATGAATTTAATTTACAGTATATTAGGTGTTAATAAATATTTAGGTGCATAAATAGGAAAATTATTTTTATTATGCTGAGCTACAGATATAATTCTTGTTAGGTACATGTTATTATATATATTGAATATTGGTATAGCCAATTATATTTAACCACAGATTATATTGTTGAGTAAATTGTTTAATTGATTAGATTTTGGCTGTGAGTTTTTGTGAGGGAGGAAACGAAAGAAAGACTTTCATCTTGAAAGTCTTTCTCCAGTCTTGCTTGTCTTGTGCCCAGCTGTCCAGCCCAGCCAGCTGCTCAGCTGTGTGTATCAAATGTTATTGATTGCATTGACTAATTATATTATTATATAACATTATGTTACTATTATTATTATAATAATTGCGACCTTTAGATGTATGTCCCGCTGCTGGGCACGGCTCTTCTCTCCTCTATCACGAAAGACGGGTTTAGATCTTAATCCATATACTCTGGGTAAATGCGAGTTAGTGGATCAGAAATTCCTTTACATATATTTTTAATACATGGTATATGGGTTTTCTCACGTTGTTTTCCTTTACCATTAGCAGATGGTAAATTATTTGATTAGGCTAAGTACGAACTTAAACCTAATAAAATGGGAAAGTAGCTTTGTGGTCTTTCCAAATCGGCTCCAAGGGCTACCAGTTATGGTATACTTAAAAAATATATCTAATAATAAACTGACCTGTGAAGATGTTAGAAGAAGCTCATAGCCAGGTACACTCACTGTTCGGTAAACGATCAGTGGGTCATTTTAACGCGGTAACCCTATAGATGGGTGACCGCATAGTGGTCACATCATTTGAAATTAAGTCAGTGCCGACTGTTAACAGTCGTTAGATCACGACGGAGTCCTAAATATGGGCGATCTAAATAACTCTACCAACCGATGGACAAATGGAAATCCTTGGGGGTGGCCTATGTCCAGCAGTGGACGTCTTTTGGCTGAGATGATGATGAAATAACTCTGTCACCAGATAGGCTAATAACCAAACAATAAGAAGAAGAAAATGAAGATATTAAATAAATAAGCATAAAGCAAAGCCTTAATTACCATTTTTTACCACATTCAACAGTTGGGAGATTAAAACAACTATTTGTATTTAATTATGTTTATTAGAAGCCAAATCTTTGACAAAACTAGGTTTCAAACAAATGCAAAGCGCTAATCTAAAAAACGATGAGAGAAAAAGTAGGTAGTGCCCTGCGCTCCCGTTGTCTCGTCTTGGCGGTGGCACTACTGTGCTTCCAGATGTTACGGTAAAGGCCCAAACTACTGTCAATTCTAAGATTTACCAATTCTGAGTGGTAAAAGTTTTTTTTTCTATGTTACTTGCTAATCTCGGATACTTAAGGAGGTCAGTTTAGTTTATTATCTTAGATTAGATTACGTTATATGAGGCCTATGTCCAGCAGTGGACGTCTTTTGGCTGAGATGATGATGATGATGAGATTAAGTTAAGTTTAATAAAAAAGATAACCAACTTTTTTTTATATACTACTTGGGTAGCAAACAAGCTTAAGGCCCGCCTGATGTCAAGCAGTTACCGTAGCCTATGGACGCTTGCAATACCGTTGCCAATTGTTGTTGTTGTATAATATATACAAGTATACATATTTATAACAGTTTTTATCATAAAGAATTGGTAAATCTTAAGATTTACCGTAATCAGTTCGGGTCTTTTGCCAATTGCTTTCATAAAAGTTTAAATTTTAAAAAGATCGCATTTACATATATTATTTGCAACAATTATAATTATTAAAAAAATAAGCTACCTTCATACTAGCGGCGGTTAGTTTTGATGCTATATTTTGGTGCGTACTTTTGATTTAAAGTCTATAGATACGCATCCGAATGAATTTTTAATATAATATGTATACTTAACTGCACTTTTTTTTTCGCCTGTGACACAGGTTTTGCACCTAGTACAGACACTTTAAAATATGATCTATTTTTACGTTATTATTAACACCTATATACTGTATAATTCCTTCATTATTTGCAATAAATTATTATTTTAAAGTACCTATGAATGCGATAGATAAATATGAAACGTACTTAGCTACTGCTGAGGACAAAAATTCCACGCGCTAGTGTGATATCTATGTCTTTTTTTACTGTAGTATAATTTTGATTGGAGATATTGTAACTGTCAAAATAACTGATCTTTTTTTATACTATTTAAGGACTTTTCTCTCAAAAAATGTTGAAAAAGAGGTGTAAATGAAACCAATTTTTGTTGGCATTTATAGACAAATGACTGCCAAAATATACAGTATTAATCAACAAGATGTGTTTTATAATATGGTCTTGCAATAAATTGTATATTAATTCTAAATAGTTTGTAAAAAAATCATCGAATCAGCACCAAATTACTGAGATGTAACCACTTTATGACTTCAATTTTTATCAAATAATACGAAAAAAAAATACCAATATTTGAATACATACAATATGGCGATATCCAAAGCCTTAAGCAGTTACCGCAGCTTATAGACGCCCGCAATATCAGAGGTATCGCTTGCATGTTGCCAACCCATTTTTTTACACAATGGCCTTAAGATGTAGTGCCCTGAGATAGGAAAACGTTTCTTTCAAAACGCATCCGTAAATAAACGCTGGCAACCTGTATTCACACACAGGAACACAACTTCACCGCTGTGTGTAGTTATTTAGCTGTGGTCTTTTGTGTGAGGTGGAGGTCCTTCCCCAGTGGAGCTTGCTAGTATGGTGCCCTACCTCTCTTAAAATCTTGATTTGGGTTACTCCCAAGAAGGTACGTATTTACCTTAAATCTATTGTGCAATAAAAACAGCTGTGTAAACTTGATACTCTGTTTAATATGTACATATGTTGAAACAATAGGATCGTTACGTCTAATTTTAATGTTTGTGTATGTTCTTGAAGAACAAATGTAGATTGTTTTTTATCCTTGTATATACGTAGGTGTTTATAACTAAAAGCGCTCATAGCTAGGTGCACTTGCTGTTCGGTAAACGATCAGCGGGTTAAGCTACCAAAGGCGCGGTAACCCTATAGATGGGTGACCACATAGGGGTATTTCATCTGAGCGTCTCCGTGCTTCGGAGGGCACGTTAAAAAGTCGACTGTTAACAGTCGTTAGATCACGACAGAGGCCTAAATATGAGCGATCTAAATAACTCTGTCACCAGGTTGACCACTAACCAAACGATAAGAAGAAGATAACTAAATTACTAAGGCTGACAAATGGACCACAGGCCACAGCTATAAAACGTCGCCACCGACAAGTCAAAAAAGAAAATCAAAAAAGCAAATGTATGGGTAATGTACGTTTATATCGTAAACTTACGTCAAATCCCATATATTTGCTTTTTTTGACTTTTCGGTTCGACTGCCGTTTATGCCACTTGTCTAGGGATGCTGTTTTGATACATTTATAAGATATTTCATACTCAATTGATATGTTTGTTTTAAAATTAGTACATATTATATCATACATCTGAATGAATTTTAAATATATACTTAACTGCATTTTTTTTTCGCCGATGGCACAGGTTTTTCACCTAGTACAGGCACTTTAAATTATGTCCTATTTTTAAGACCTAAATACTATATAGTTTCTTAATTATTTGCAATAAATTGTTATTATTATTTTATGTGTAGCGTGTGGTAATCACCGGCGTCAACCGTGTGCGGCAAAATCATATTTTATATGTATGAAAACTACAAGAAATTTTGTGGGTGTCTTTTGTGGCCCATGTGCCACTAAGGTAAATTGAAGAACAATCATACAGATCACCGTAATCTAGGCGAGGAAAAATGCCACCGATTTTTTTGAGTCGGCAGTATGTAAGTGATATATCTGATATTGCATGAATATACTACGGTAACTGCTTACCATCAGGTGAAATTCCAGATTCATTAACAATGTGTTACAAATTGTGGTAGTATTATAAGTATCTAATCAAAACTGGCATTATTATACAAATTGTTGTCTCGTAGGCTGTTTGCGCAAGTAATGCTTCTGTGGCTGTACCATGAGGAAATTATAGCGATTTATTTTCGATCTTGATGTAAATTCATATAATGAGAACCTTAAAGTTAGGTTACAAAGTTGACATCTTACGATCATTATAAGAACGTCATGGTATCTGCTCATAAATCTAAAATTGTATTGTATACAGAACCGCTATATTCAAATTATTTTTTTAGAAAAACCAATGTATGAATTTATTTGAAATATATTTTTATCTGTAGGTTTAGTCTTATTGTATACTGTTACCAAACTCCACAGAAATATATACAATGGGTTTCTTAAAAAAACAATCTTCATATAGCGGACCTGTATACATATCTCCGTTGCCGTGTGTTCCTAGGCTAATTGACTGTCAATTTAACTCATTTATGTCTTTTGTAACGATCATAAGTATCTCCATAATCTAAATGAATGAATGAAATTGACTGTGACAATCATCTACTCTTAATAATAATGAATTTGTTAGAATAGCTTATAAATTAAATCAAATTACTCTAAATAATAAAACTATTTAAACAATATTTACACTTATTAAAATAAAATAATGATAAAAAAATATTCAAAAATAGAAATGAGGGATTGCTTAAAAGGAGTCAGTTGATAAATAAAAAACGTAGCGTGAATTTGTAAGCAAAAGCGAAGCGAAGCGCTGGATTTGGCGAAGCAAGCTGGTTATGCTTACAGGACTTCTGATGCTGTGCTGCTTCCGAAGCCTAACCATGAACATGATGCTCCTTCAGCTGCCCCTGAAATTATAGAAAGTATACTTATATTACTGTATTTTTCAGTATTTTCTTGTGGAAAGACAACTCCTAGTAGAGAGTTGTCCACACTTGTTCTATAAAGCACAAGCCTTGTGTTACGTCCCACGCGACTTCTTGTTTACAAACATACAATTCATGGTCACAAAGTACACCTTTACCAGCCTTTACCAGGTCGTCGGTCCACCTTGTTGGAGGCCTGCCCACGCTTCGTCTTCCAGTTCGTGGTCGACTCAGGATCGAGAGTTGTGGAAATCTTTGGGGGAGGCCTATGTCCAGCAGTGGACGTCTTTTGGCTGAGATGATGATGATGATGATGAATTGTAGCCCGCGTGGATGTCAGTTATTGTAATAAAAGGTGGCCTATTCACTATTCCAGACTATTTCACGCAAAAACTACTGAACGGATCTGGATAAAATTTGGCTCAAAAATAGATTAAAGTCTGGAATAGCATATAGGCTTTTTATAGCGAGCCGCGAGCAAAAGCGAGTGTGTAATACATATATATATGAATATAAAGAATTTTCATAATGGTTAAATATTTGAATCTTTAAAAAAACTGTTCTTGATGAATTATTTTTATTAAAGTTAACTCTTTCAATACACTTATAAAGTTTAACGTATTTTAATAATAATACCAAATTGTAAGATGCAAATAATCTAACCCCATTATTAAGGGGTGCCATTAATGCAGGGGTGTTGATTTAAAAGGGTTGCATTTTACGCCTATCCAAGATGGAGTAGTGCAAAATCTTATTGTAAATGTTATACTTTTAGATAATATCTATAATATACTAATATTATAAAGTTGAATAGTGCTTTTATCCAGGAAGGCTATAGGCTATGATCACGCTATGATCAGTAGGAGCGAAGCAGTAGTGAGATATGTTGCAAAATTGGGGAAAATATTCCAAATTACCACGCTGACGAAGTCGCGGGCGACCCCTAGTTAAAGAGAAAATTAAAAGTACACAGAACCAACGTTCATGCATAAAGAGGTTGATGAATGAAGAGGGAGCGAAAGATGTTTGTCTGAATTGAAGCAATTAGCTTACAGGCGACAACAGAGTTTGCTGTACAGGGCCGCTGTATGAAGATTGGTTTTTTGGGAATACCAAGGCATAAATATTATATATACGGGTGGAAATTTATTTAGTTTTCGTAGAGATGCTGCAATTTATCTTCAATAAAATATAGCCTATGTTACCCGCTGATAATGTAGCTTTCTTATGGTGAAAGAATTTTTAAAATCAGTATAGTAGTTTTTGAATTCAATCATAACAAACAAACATAAATTCATGTTTTTATACTTATATAGATTGTTATTATATGTATTTTGCAAGCTGGGACATAAAGAGGCTAACAAAAATATTTAGGTACCTTATCGAGCTATGGAAATGAAGTTATGGGTATTATCCTATGTATTGTTACATGAGGATAATTCTTGCAAACTGCAGTCGATCTCCGCCATGTTGGCTGTTGTCTTGCTACTCGTAAATTGCCGTATTCTGAAAAATAACAAACATCTTTATTACTATGGATAATATTATTATTTTGATAGAAACTAGGGGTCGCCGGCGACTTCGTCCGCGTGGTTATTTGGATTATTTTTCCCGACATTGCAACATATCTCACTACTGCTCTGCTCCTATTGATCATAGCGTGATGTTATATACCCTTCCTAGATATATGCACTATTCAACAAAAAAAGATTTTTTCTAATCGAACTAGTACTTTCTGTGATTAACGCGTTCAACCAAACAAACAAACAAGCTCTTCAGCTTTATAATATTAAGTATAGATAGGGGCTCGTAACTAAGCTTAGCTTGGCCCGTAGATGGACGACCCTTTCTATTAAACTTTTCTATTAAGAGAGGTAGAGCCCCATACTAGCGAGCAAGCCTGACTGGGTAAGGACCTCCACCTTACCGAAGACCACTACAGCGGTTACAAATAACTACAGCGGTGTAGTTGTGTTCCTGTGTGTGAGTACAGGTCTACAGCGTTCATTTAGGGATGCGCAAATCTCAGTAAGTACTGGTTCGATTAGAAAAAATATTTTTTGTTAAATAGTGCATTTATCCAAGCAGGCTATAGGCTATATAACATCACGCTATGATCAATAGGAACAGAGCAGTAGTGAGATATGTTGCAAAATCGGGGAAAAAAATCAAAAAAACCACGCGGACGAAGTCGCGGGCGACCCCTAGTAAATCATAAATATAGAATGTGTATACTAAAAGTTGGGCCATTGAAACCCGCCCGAGAGCCATTAATCCGTTTATATTTGGCATTCAAACTTATCGTTAAAAACTTATACTTTAGTTATTGTTGTTTATTGCTAATATTCCAACTTTAATGTAGATTTGGTGTAAGAGTTATTAATTAATATAATAGTTAGACATTCTCTACGGATACTAATTAGATGTATTTTTAAATACCTACATACATCTATACTAATATTATAAAGCTGAAGAGTTTGTTTGTTTGTTTGGTTGAACGCGCTAATCTCAGAAAGTATTGTAATAGATAAATGACATCCAGACACAACAAAGAATAGAGCTCATCACGCAAAGTTTTGTCCTGGGTTAAAATCGAACCCAGGACCTACGGATTATTTGCAACTTTATTAATAAAGCCGCAGCTTGACGTGTTAAAAGTGAGTAGTTCGAGAGAGAGAGTGACATAGGTATATGCGCTGTATAGCTCCGTCCCTCTTTCTCGAACGAACTACTTACTAGTATGGCCCCTGATTAGAGAAATCTATTTTTAACCGACTTCAAAAAGAGGAGGTTATCAATTCGTGTGTGTTTTTTTTTTTTTTTTTTTTTTTTTTTTTAAATGTTTGTTACCGCATAACTCCGTCATTTATGGACCGATTTGAAAAATTCTTTATTGTCTGACTGGACATACTTTCAGTTTGGTCCCATTATCATGAAAAGAAAGTTCTGATGATGGGATCCATGAGGAATTGAGGGAACTCCTCAAAAGTTATAGGCACACATATAGCAATTTCAATATTTTTAACAACTAATCAATCATTTGCATTCAGAAAGTGTAATTTGGTGAAGTAAAACTGATGAAGAAGACCACAGATGGCCATCTGAACTTCTCAATAATAAGTATTTTACTGATGGCTATTAGATAAGTTTCGATTATTGTTGCTAAGCAACTATTAATAAGAAATAATGACGTGAATGAATTGAGCGCGGATTGCACAGATTAAATATTGCTTTTAATACCTACTTGACCTGTGTTCAGCCCGACGCTCAGTCGATTTTATTCGATTGTATCAAACAAAAAAATTCTTTATTTAAACATATTTATTCTCTTAATTTTTTCCTAATATTCTCAAACACGTATTTAAAGGTATATTCGATATATTCTGTATCATAAATGTGTGGCGTACAATAAAGAGTTTTGTATCAAATCAATTACCTATATAACTGACTGTGACTTCACCAAGGCCTGATCAGAATATCAGCGCTGCAGTTTTAAATGCCACAACACAGAGCTGAGATTACGACCCTTGCTGACATCACACAGGATAATTTTTTGTTTTGTTATTGTGTGTCTATTGTTTTTGTTTATATATGTTACCCTGTGTATGTTCGAATAAATGCTTTTCTGTCTTTCAAATGTTATGCAGCAAATGAAAACTGGTACATTTGAACTGAACAAAGTTTAAAGGTATTTGAAAATTTTACAACTTGCCGTACTGAAGTCGGTTTTTTTTTGTTAAAATGATTATATTTATAGTCACTTATCTCTTTTGTGAATGTTGTTGATGAATGTGAAGGACGCGAAGGAAGTGTGTTTGAATCGAATCAATTGGTGTCCCATAGTCTCTGCCTACTACATTGGGAGACGGGCGTGAAGATATTTTTGAACTATGAAAATATGTTTGACTGCCTCGGTGGTCCAATGGCCGCAGTATGCGCCTGCTGTGCACGAGGTGTGACACACAAAGCATTTAGAATTTGTGTCCGTTAATTGTATGTTTGTACAGTCCCCCGCGACACAAAGCTTGTTCTCTAGTGCGAGAGTTGTCTTTAATATATATATATATATATATAGTAGGAAGTCAATGGGGGAGGCCTTTGCTCAGCAGTGGGACAATATAGGCTAGTAAAAAAAAAATATATATATATATTATATATGTGTATGTACGTATCTCTTTTGTTGACTGTACGTCAAATTCAAATAAGACTCTAACTCACTTAATCTAATCGTGCTTCGTGCTATTAAGTATTGGAGTTACGATGACATGTTACATCAATCGAATTATGTAGGGGAGTGTAATCGACTAACGCAATTCGAATCCCACCTCTACCCAAACTCTTTTACCGGTTACACTAATTCGATAAATTACCGATCAAATTTCAAAAACACCGGTTTTCGCCACCCTTGGGTTATTCGATTATCCGTTTAAATTGACTAGCAGATATCTGTATAGACAATTTTTTGTAACTGTACCTTATGATATATATTACTTACTAGCGGTTGCCCGCGGCTCCGCCCGCGTGAATGTCGGTTATCGCTTTAAAAATATAGCCTATGTATTATTTCAGGCCATAATCTATCTCTATGACAAATTTCATCCAGATCTGTTCAGTAGTTTTTACGTGATAGAGTAACAAACATCCATCCATAGGTACTTACAAACTTTCGCGTTTATAATATTAGAAGGATGTATTTTTATTTAAATCTAGTTTGGGTCTGGCAGCATACAATCGATATGGTGTACTGTTGATACAACGTATTATCGATATGATATACTGTCGATTTATGATCCCGTCGATAGAATAGCAATAGATGTAGTGACTGTCGATATTATGAACCAGAAACCCCAGGGATAGTCCAACACAAAACCCTGACGCCCACAACACCAGAAGCATCCATGCCGTGTTGCCGACCCATATTGTTTTGCACCAAGGCCCTAGAATGGAAAAGTATTTTTCAAAACGCATTCTTAAATGATATTAAGCAGTTACCGCAGTCTATGGACGCTTGCAATACCAGAGGTATCACTTGCGTGTTGAGAGTATCACTGAGATAGGAATACGTTTCTTTCAAAACGCATCCCTAAATGAACACTGGAGACCTGTACTCACACACAGGGACACAACTACCTACACCACTTTGTGTAGTTATTTCACTCTAGTCTTCTGTAAGGTGGAGGTCCTTTCCTAGTCGGGTTTGCACGCTAGTGTGGTGCCCTACCACTCTTAAAAAAGGTATCAATACTTATTTGCTATCTAAGTATAAAAATAACCGTTTTGCCAACTCCCAATATATAAAAGCTAAAACCGTAATATTCGCGAAACAAATGCATGAATTAATCTATCTGTTTTGCATAGACATGACAAAACGTTGTATTTCTGGCAATTTAAATAAGTCTAGATAGAGAGTGACGGGCTACATTCATTTGGCGTCAACACATAAGTGGTATTTAATAAGTATCATTGGTATTTTGTTGGATTTACAATATACTTAATATATTAATTTGTGAAGTGAAAATTCTGGATTTATTTTTAAGATTCAAGTAACCGAGTTGCTGAGCATGCTGGGGTGTGAGTTCGATTCCGGGTAGTACCATTGTAATTTCATTTTGAGGAATCTATACGCACTAATCATATGATTAACTATCCGCTAACGGTGAAGGAAAACATCTTAAGTAAGCCACATTTCTTAGAACTATTTCATTAAATAAAAGGCAATAGTTTAGGCGTCATAATATTCCTCCGCATCACTGTCAACTGGAAAAGTGCCCAAAAGGCTGGCGGCATTGCCACGATGAATGGCAATGCTGATTCTTTGTGTAAAAAACAGGCCAGCCTTTTGGTCATGCGAAGCCATATCTTAGAATATATTCTAAAGACATATTTGATCCACCAATCCACATTACGCCAGCGTGTGTCAAAGCCTAGACCCTTTTAGGTATGGTTATATATATATGGTTGCTATTATTATTATTCATAACTTAGAAATGCGTTTTAAAAAAGACGTATTCCATCTCCGGGATACTCCATCTTAAAGGTATGGTTTCAAACAATGGGTCGGCAACACGCAAGTAATACCTCTGCTATTGCAAGCGTCATTGCTATAGACGCTAGCTACGGTAACTGCTTAACATCAGGTGGGCCGTATGCTTGTTTGCCACCTGAGAAATATAAAAAAAGGATTGCTCGCTTGGCTGAGTGTGAGATTTGGCTTAGTTATGTTTATAAATAGAAAGAGTGCGAAATTTTAAGTAACAACTGTAGGTGGGGACTAGTGGTAAAAATGGTCACCTTGCTACTAACACCCCGCCGTTTATTGTCGATTCGATTCCATATTGGACAAAACTTTATGCAATCCTTAGGCTTTGCGCAAATGAGCTACCAATGGGCTACTGACTGCCTCGGTGGTCCAGTGGCCGCAGTATGCGCCTGCTGTGCACGAGGTTGTAGGTTCGATTCCCACACAGGACAAAACTTTGTGTGACCCACAAAGAATTGTTCTGAGTCTGGGTGTAATTTGTGTCCGTTAATTGTATGTTTGTAAAGTCCCCCGCGACACAGAGCTTCGTTTCCTAGTGCGGGAGTTGAAAAAAAAAATGGCCACTGGTTGTTAGTGATACGATTTTTCCGTTTAGTCGCATAACGCCTAATTCGCGAAATGGCACCCGACTCCGGAAAGGACTTATTAGCGAATGGACTAATTCGCGAAATGGCTAATTCTGAAAAGGACTAATTCGTCAAAGGGCTAATTCTTAAAAAGACTTATTCGCCAAATGGCCAACTCTTAACAAGGTATGACAGCACAAGCCACCACTTATGTAGACTGCTTTATATACGAGTATATACTAGATGTGCAAATTAACACAAATTGATCAATTTACTTCGACACCCTAGACGTCTTTTCATTTATATCTCTGAGCCAATTTCCAAATCAATCAGACTATTTCCTTCCTTCGTCTCAATAACAGCATCGTCTGCTAACTAGTTTTACTATCTTCTTCGAGTCTGATTGGACATAAAATTGACAGCATTGCCTTTCAACGAAGCAATGCTGCCAGTCTTTTGGGCACGTTTTCAGTAGACGACGGTGCGGAGGTATTTTATGACGCCTATTAAGCAGTCTCTCCCTTGTTTGAATATTTTCTATCATTATTTTTATGTTTCTTTTTTAATAAGTATAAATATTGTATATATAGTTTACAGTAACTTAACCTAAACAAGGTTAAGTTATTTTAATTGCAATAAATAAAAATTGTCTCGTATAAATCAAAATCAAAGATAATTTAGAGCCATTATGACACCTTCCTAACAGAAAAACCCAATAACACTTTGTCCTACTCAAGAAATCAAACGCGAGATGTTCTTATAGTGAATTTCTTTTCGTAAAAATAACTTTACTTTCTCCAAAACGTTTGCCTTTTAAATATTTAATAGTAGCATTTTAATTGAGCGTTTACAATATTATTATTAACTTAGCCGAAGCCGTCCACTGCTGGACATAGGAATAGGAAAAAAAGTTAAAATGATGATGTACCAATAATGCAAACAATAAACTATTCATTATTATTCATGCCTTAAAGTAATTAGAATCATTCTAAAATTTTAGTGCGGGAGTTATCTTTTAGGGAAAAAGCCCTGTGTGGCGGGGACTTTACAAACTTACAAATAACGGACAAAAAGCACACCCTGATTCGCGACAACCATTTATGGATCACACAATTTTTTGTCCCGTATGGGTATCGAACCCACAACACGAGCGCAGTGGTAAATGGCGAGGTAACCAATTAAGCCACTGAACCAACCGTGCAATTACATTAAATACTTTAATAACTTATTCATTAATTATAACAACTAATAAATAACACAGTTTCATCACATTATTAAAATAAAACACATAACCCTAAAAAGACGTAACGTCTTTTAATCAACCCTCACAAAGCTACATATTCTGGGTAGCGCGCGGTACCTTTAGTCCCGGGGTAGCTTGGGTAGCCGGGGTAGCCGGAGACTCGCCCGTCGTTATACGAGTACAAGGCGACAAGTTTGGGATAAAGCATAAATATATCGGGGTGTGAGTATAGTTTTGGTCGAATTCGCGAGAGTGGGCGGCGCGTGTTGGCTTGTAGTATATGTATTATGTTTGGGATACAGATAAATTTGTTGATTTACTATATTTTCTACTTATTTTTAGATTAAATGGTCTAATTCTTTGTTACAATTAGTATGTTAAACAAAATATAGAAAAATGTAATTCAAAGTTTACTATAAATAAATAATTAAAGTTATATATTTATATGAGTAATTATAGTTATATATTTAATATAACTTTAATTACTCAATGCTATGTTTTTTATACAACTTAGGTGGCAAATAAAAATACGGTCCGCCTGAGGGTATGCAGTTACCGTAGCCTATGGACACTTGCAATACCATGTATGCTTACCACAACACAAACTTAATACTTGCATACCTACATTTTTTTTATATTTATCTCATATTTGTTGTGCATTTTGTCACAATATCTAAAAAAATTGTAAATAAAAACCGTGACAGATGTGTATTAATTTTTTCATAATCTTAACTTTATTATGATCCTACCTTGCTAAATCAGTTTCGGTGAAATATATAAAATACATACCTAAGAAGTGGGTAGGTCTCCAACAAAGTGGACCGACGACCTAGTGAAGGTTGCGGGCGGGAGTCGTATGGCCAGCAGTGGACGTCTTGTGGCTAAGATGGCCATACCTAACATGCTAACATGTAGGTACGTACCACTATATTCTCTCAATCTCGTGGTACGTGTCGCCACGTCGCTTTAAGATACTCTTAAACCTGCAATTTCAAAACATTAGTTTTATTCGCGAATGTTTGACGTGGTATTATTATTCTATACGTACAATTCTTTTTAAAGATAAATCTCTTTAATACGTTATTGGTGTCAAAAGAAACACTTTTAATTCATATTACCGGTCAACTTCTTTCCTGTTTCTTGTATAAAAATTTCAATAAATAATCATGAGAATTTCTTATAAAATATTCACCGTTTATTCAAACGATGTGAATTCGGACAAAATCCTTTTAATGTCAATAGAAACATCGTTGAGTTTCCATAATTAATAAAATCTATTTAAAATAAAAATAGACACTAAGGGAGATGGTCTAAGACCGGTTTGGTCACCGTGTGATCTTCGGTCAGAGATCAAAACGCATACGTAATGAGGGCAAAGTTCCCACAATTGCGCATGCGTGGACCTTGGTCCGACCCTTTGACCGTTGATCTTTTATAGTACCTGTTTTTAAAATAAACGTAATCTTGAACTAAAATTCTATTATAAGTATTGGGGTCAAATTTTTTCAAGATGTAAAGGTGAGGGTTAACTCTGTTTCTGAGATGATTTAATGTTTCTTTGGAATATTAATGCGTGAGGTTATGAGCAGATACAAGTTCTTTTTTGTATTGCTGATCTTTAGTATCTTTGGGGTGGAATTTGAGTTAATATGATTTTGTTCACTGTCACTAAATAACTATCGTAATTTAAACTAATGTTATAAAGAGGAATGATTTTATATTATTGTTTGTATGTTTGTCAGAAATTACTCGACTGATTTAAAAAAAAACCATGAGAAAGCACATTATCAGCGGGTAACATAGGCTATATTTTATTGTAAAAAAAATTACGGGCTCCCTACGAAAACTAGATAAATGTCCACCTACGTGAACGTGCCGCTAGTTTCTTAAATATAATTTAATTCGCCCGGGTTAAACTATTTTCAGCTTAACTTTCTTTATTCTTTTTTACATAAAAACCTTCTCCTGGCAATAACGAACATAGCAAAAAAGATTAGGGCTTAGCAACACTTTAGCGATTCATTTTTATATTATAGATTGTATTGTTAAGAAATTTAAAAATAATCACAAAATTAAGCACAAATTATTGACTTTGTGCTTAATTTTGTTATTAAGAAAAATCTTTGTACCCCTTTTTAAGCACATTCCGCTCACGAAGAAGTGTGAGTTCTGGCATAATTAAATGTTATACCACCGGGTGACCTTTAGTACTAATAATACAATATGTCTTTTGTCAGCAAAATATAGGTAAGTACTTATCTTTCTTTAAAAAAAAGACGAATGGCACTCGGGGACTGCCGCAGTTAAACTATTGCATTTATTTTTTAGTATGATTTTTTTATCCAATCAAATAAAAAATTACTTTACAGAATTATCTAAATCATTTTATTTTATTCTCAATGATTCATAAAAATATATAATAATAAAAATGAATACTTGTAATAATTCCTTAAGACTCCTTATACTACATATAATCTTTTTCACATTAATATTCTCTTAGATCAAAACATCCTTTCACAAATTTGACATATTATTATTGGCCGTTTAGAGAATTCGTCATTAAAAAAAGTATCACCGCTGTGCTGGTCGGAGTGGGGGGTTTTAGGTTTATTATTTTTGATACGGAATTTCTGGATTCGGTCTCCACGCCCAAGGCCCGCGATAGAAGATATGCAATAGCTTAAAAAAATATTTTTTTTAATTGCTACATATAATTATTTATCTGTAACTTTTGCATATTCTATAACAGATTGCTTGAATTCACATGATGGTGGTGGTGAAGGCGGATCACTTGAGGACGCCTCGTCTATATGTGTGTGTTGTGTATGTTCATGTTGTGTGTGTGTGTGTGCGGTGCAAATGTGCATGTGTGTGTCTAACTGTAATGTTATGTACGCGATACATTAGATATTTTAGTTTAATGCTAGTTATTTCATTCGCCATTAGCAGTTTTAGTACATATATTAATATAAAGGTTGGTTTCTTAAGAGGTGTGTAGATTAGGTGCGATGTTAATGTCTTAGTGTAATTGCACTGTTAGACTGTACGGTTGGATAAGTAGCTTAAGTGGTTAAAAGTCTGTGTGATCTACTGTCCCTAGTCTGGGTGTACTTTGTGTCTGTTAATTGTATGTTTGTTAAGTCCCGAGTTGTCTGAAAAAAACATGCGGGGCAGTGTTAGGGGACTGCCGATATAAGTGAAAACTAAGTAACTTGTGAATTGTATCGTCGAAATATTAGATTATTATTTTTGAATATGGAAAGCGTTCGGTGACGATGACGCGAGTTCCATGATTTTTGTACACCCAAAAAAAAACTTAACGCGCTCAAAAAAGGTTTCAGTTTAATAAAATTAATACATAAACTATACTAATATTATAAATGTGAAAGTTTTGATGGATAGATGTTTGTAACTTAATTGCGAAAGAATTAATTTTTTTGATTTTTTTTTATACTACCAAGGAGGCAAACAAGCATAATGGTCCAATATGATGGTAAGCAGATGAAATTTAGCATTGACTTTTTGTCCTTAAAACACTGCGTGGAATTGTATATGCAATGCCGCAGGCAGCTTTTTAAGCAAATGTCCATAGAAAATATGTATAATAGTCTTGTTTACATTTGTATGTAAACAAGAGTATACTTGATAGTATAAAAGCTCGTTAAAAGTCAGTCCCGACTGTTAACAGTCGTTAGATCACGACAGAGGGCTGTATATATGATCTGAAAAACTCTGTCACTGGATTGGACATTAACCATTAGATATAAAATAAAATAGTGAAGGTCCTTCCCCAGTCAGGCTTGCTCGCTAGTATGTTGCTCTACCTCTCTAAATAGGTCGGTAGTTATTAAAGTGAAGACTTCTTTAGGCACTTTTTGAGTGAACAAAAATCATGGAACTCGCGTCATCGTAATCGAACGCTTTCCATATTCAAACTTTTTGAGTGAACAAAAATCATGGAACTCGCGTCATTGTAAATAATGCAATAGTGATCCACACTGTATTGTTAAAAAAAAAATGTTTAAAAAGCATATATGTAATGTACATTGTAAGATCCCGGTTTATACGGGTATAATACCAGAAATGTTAAAATATAAGAGGTGGAGACCTGGTGTCCTGAAACACAGGCCTATCTTAGGTACCAGTCTCCCACAATATTGATGATGATTGTATTCTTTAAAATTGTAATGTTTGCTAAATTGTGGAGAGAAAAATAAACATTATTATTATTATTGTCATCGGACGCTTTCCATATTCAAACTCTTTGGGTGAACAAAAATCATGGAACTCGCGTCATCGTTATCGAACGCTTTCCATATTCAAACTTTTTGGGTAAACAAAAATCATGGAACTGGCGACATCGTTACTGAACGCTATCCATATTCGAAAATAATACGACGATACAATTCATAAGTTACTTAGTTTTTTTCACTTCTGTCGGCAGTCCCCGAAAGACTGCCCCGCATTTTTTTTTGTTACTATGGGATGGTATTCGCGGGTGAAGCCGCGGGTATAAGCTAGTATTGAAGTATCAATACTAGCTTATAGAGTATCTTTCACAAAGCTATGTATTATAAGTATATAATACATAGCTATGTGAAAGATACTCTAAAATTCAAAGTCTATTTAAAAGCATACAGCGCCTTAAGGAAAATAATACAAAACGAAATGCTAAACAATCTTATAATATGCACACAGAAACTATTTTCTATATCAGACACAATAAGACACTGTGTCGACTTTTCTAACCACACAATGTCTATACTCATATAATTTATGAAACACACTGTGTAATGGAAAACCTCGCGCGAAGTGACGAATCTAATCCCATGTGAACTCAACGTTACAGCCCGCGGCGTCACTGTGTCGTGTGTCTTTGTGTGTGTGTGAGTGTGTATGTGTGTTGTGTGTGTTGTGAGTGTGAGTGTGTATGTGTGTAAGGCGAAGTTAGATCGTCCACACTTTACCGCGGGACTCGATAGGAGGTGTACACGTGCAAGCAAGACTGTAACTAGATTCAAGATTTTTAAATCGAGATTGGTTCAGTGGCCTTATTGGTTATTTCATCATTTGTTACTGCGCGGCGTGTTGTAAGTTCGATATTCACGACGCTAAATGGACTATGCTAACGAATATGGACGCTTGCAATACCGGAGGCATCATTTGCGTGTTGTGGACTCATTTTTTTACACCATAGCTTTAAGATAGATGGAGGATATCCCTGGGATCGGAAAACGATGTCTGTGAAAACGCATCCCTATCACTAACTACTAGAAAAACGATTTCGAAGTGAGGGTGGGCCGCTAGTAACCTGGCAACGCTAAACAAATAAACCTAAATAGTTTATTTACCGTATGATGACGCATTTAGAATACAAATGTCACCCCCGTTCAATCCCTAGGGTGTCGTAAGAGTCGACTTAAGGTAAAAAGTCAGGCAGACAATATCCACTGCAAGAGACGGAAAACTCGAAACAAAACCCTATACCAACCCATCTGGCCAGCGTGGTATAGTAGGCTAATATCATTCCAAATATAAGGAGACCTATGCCCAGCAGTGGGACGTTTATTTGAAACTACCAATCCTTTAAGAAATAAAGAGCTAAAATATATTGGCGCAATAACCTGGATCCTATCCGAAAATAGAGGAGGCCAAAGAGAAGAAAAATTTATATTAGGTATAATAATATAGTGATATCAAAAACTAAAATCCATTTTCCCGTTCCGTTGTACACTGGTCAGCTTCTAACATCATTAATCTAACTTTCGTGCTACCCTTTATAATAGTTCGGTCCGTTCCCTCGGGTGGGGTGGACCCCCACTCGCCGGGGGTGTATTAACATACGAATTTGGACCCACTCGCCAACCTTCTTGGGGAGACGAAATTTAAGTTCTGGCCCACGTATTGATCCGGTCTGCTTTAGTTAATATAATGATGCATTAAATTTTGATGTTTAATATTTAAATATAACTTAATCTAGCTGTTGACCGCGGCTTTGCCTGCGTGGTTGTGGATAACTACTACCCTATGTTCTTCCCCAGAATACCTCCATATTTAATAATAATAATAAATATTTATTCAGATAATAAGGTATTTACAAACAATACAGGTCTTAAATATAACTTAGGATATATATATATATATTTTGGTGTCTATACTAGGTATTAAAACCCGTGCTACAGACGGTTACCGTGCATATAGCTATTAATATTTACTCGTAAATGAGTTTAGGTAGAATATAAATACTCGCTAAAATTATAAAAGAAACTAAACAAATAATTAGACTATATTTAAGGTAACATTTACATGACTTATTTCAGTATAATTAACATATCTACTGTTTGTTTTTGTTTTATTATTTCCTAATTAAAGCTATTTTATTAAGATTATTTTATTGATATTATAAACGAGCGGCCCGCCCCTGTTTAGCACAGGTTAAACCATTTTTTAACCGGTAAATACTGATTTTCATAACTTTATATTTTAATAGAATAGAATAGAATAGAAAACTCTTTATTGTACACCAATTACATTTTGATAACAAACATTATTAATACTTAGTTATGTACAATGGGCGGCCTTATCGCTAAAAAGCAATTTCTTACAGGCAACCTTTGGATGGACAGAAAAGAAGGTTAAATATAATAAAGAAAAGTGGGAGGGTTTTGGTGTAGTTATAATAAGAAAAGGAGATAGATCAAAACAATTAGATAATATTATAGAGTTTAATAGAGAGAGAGACATCAAAATTAATGACTATCATACAAATTTTCATCATTTTATTCACCATAAGGGTTGAATTTCTAAAAATTCTTTCTTAATGCTCACCTATAGTGCAAATTTTGACGATCCTAGACCCTGTAGTATCGGTGTGTATTGATAAAACAGTCAGTCGGGAAAAGCAACTAGGTATATACTATACTAGCTGTTGCTCGTGGTTCCGCCCGCATGGATGTCGGTTAAAGCAATAGAAAGTGGTCTAATTGCTATGCTATACTATAATCTATCTCGATACCAAATTTCATCCAGATCCGTGTAGTAGTTTTCACGTGAAAGCCATCCTCACAAACTTTTACATTTATAATATTAGTAGGATAATATAATATGCTTATTATTAAGTAAAGCTAGCTTGTGGGTTGTTAATATATATTAGACTAGCTGTTGCCCGCGGCTCCGCCCGCGTGAATGTCGGTTATCGCTGCAAAAAGTAGCCTTTGTTTTATTCCAGACCATAATCTATCTGTGTGCCAAATTTCATTCAGATCTGTTTAGTAGTTTTTACGTGAAAGTGTAACAAACATCCATCCATCCATCCATTCTTACAAACTTTCACATTTATAATATTAGTAAGGATACTTACCGACAGAGTCAAAGTCTCTCTGCATCTCTCTTGCACATGAAGAAGATGTTATGATTCTTTCTCATTCTTTGTGTTCGCTTGTTGATCTTTGGAAAGAAAAATATTTATTAAAACATGAAACTTGTATCTTTACTCACATGGTCACCTCACTACTAAGACTGCGTGAATGTTGTGGGTTCGATACCCACACTAGGTACTTTTGTTATTAAAATATAAAATACATGCAAGATTATATCGAAACGTAGAAACAAAAATTAAACAGCTTGAAAAAGTACAAAGTAATTCTTTTTTTAATTTTCTTACATGGCGAACAGGTATACGGCTTTCCGGTTAGTAAGCAATTACCGTAGCCAATGAACGCTTGCAATACCAGGTAAACCCATTTATTTATACCAGGCTTTAAGATGGCCATCCCTGGGATAGGAAAAGTTACTTTCAAAACGCATCTCTTAATTATTTATTACAATTCATTTATTTATTACATATAACTGACCGTGACTTCACTAAGGCCTGATCAGAATATCAGCGCTGCAGTATACATATATTATGCCGCAGCACAAAGCTGAGATTAGGACCCATTTCTGACATCATCGACGTAGGATATTTTTTTGTTTTTGTTATTGTGTGTCTATTGTTTTTGTTTGTATCTGTTATCCAGTGTATGTTCGAATAAATGCTTTTTTTACTTTCTAAATGAGCGCTAGTAACTTATACTCCCAGGAACACAACTACACCGCTATGTAGTACTACTGTAAGGTGAGGTCCTTCCCCAGCGAGCCTGACTGGGGAAGGACATATACATAAGAGACGTGGAGCATTATACTGATCTTCTTCTTATCGTTTAGATAGTGGTTAACCTGATGACAGAGTTATTTAGATCGCCCAAATTTAGGCCTCTGTCGTGATCTAACGACTGTTAACAGTCGGGACTGACTTTTAACGTGCCCGCCGAAGCACGGAGACGCTCATATGAAATACCACTATGCGGTCACCCATCTATAGGGTTACCGTACCTTTTTTTTTTCTTTTATAAAAGACAACTCCCGCACTAGAGAACAAGCTCTGTGTCGCGGGGGACTTTACAAACATACAATTAACGGACACAAATAACACCCAGACTCAGAACAATTCTTCGTGGATCACACAAAGTTTTGTCCTGTGTGGGAATCGAACCCACAACCTCGTGCACAGCAGGCGCATACTGCGGCCACTGGACCACCGAACAGCGAGTGCACCTGGCTATGAGCGCCTCATATACTTACTGATAATTCTCTACGTCTCTTAAAGAGATAAAAGTAATTGGATACACAAGGAAAGGAAGCAAAAGAATATGTTTGGTATAGAATCAATTAGTATGGTAAGTGGAAGTTGTCTTGCTCTCATAGCCACTTGTTTCTATCGTGTCCCGATGTTGTTCGTGTTCATTAGAGCGATCCAGAGATATCTGATACGATATCGGTATGTATACGATATTTGAAAAAGAAAGTAGAAGTACTATTTTTTATACTACCAAGGAGGCAAACAAGCATACGGTCCGCCTGATGGTAAGCAGTTACCGTAGCCTATGGACGCTTGCAACACCAGGGGTATCACTCGCGCGTTGCCGACCCTTTAGAAACCTTATAACTTCTTTCTTGAAGAACCCAACGCTATAGTCTTTCGGAAAAACCTCAGCAAGGAGCTCATTCCATAACCTAATCATACCTTTCTTTTATGAAAAAAAAAACATGCGGGTTAGTCTTTGGGGACTGACGATAGAAGTGAAAACTAAGTAACTTATTAATTGTATCGTCGAGTTATTAGAGTATTATTTTTGAATATGGAAAACGTTCGGTGAGGATGACGCGAGTTCCATGATTTTTGTTCACCCAAATAGTCAATGCGACTAAAGAAGTTTTTATTTCTATTGTGTCAAAAAGGAGAACCAATAATTTAATTATTTGAAAAAGTACGTCACAGGCTCGCCTTGGTAGGTAAGCAGTTACCGTAGCCTATGGGCACTTGTGATACCAGAGGTATCACTTGCGTATTGCCGTACGTAGGTGCCAATCAAATGATTCACAATCTGAAAACGATGAAGGAATACATCGTGAGGAAACCCTTATGACGCAAAATGGGACAAAACGGGACTAAAATAATTAATTCAGAATAAACTTTACATTTGGAACTTAAAAGGAATAAAATTTAGGACGAATACGAACTTGGGGCGAAACTTCGTGAGGCAAATGCGGAAATTTTAAAAGCATGTCTGATCCACCAATCCGCAATAACCCTCTCAGCTCTCTTCATAGAGGCGAAAAGCGTTTTTTTTTTTATATTAGAGCACCAACTTGACTGGTCGAACTTTTTGAGACACAAGTATGTAATTTCAATTCCAAACTTCGGGTATCTATTCTAAAATTGTTGGCAACAATCTCAAATTTATCTCCTTTGTTTTTTATTTCTTAGTCTGGTGTACACTTCATTTGCTCTCTCACCTTATCTTCTCCTCTACCACTCTAAGGTTTGCTGGTAGAAAACTCATTATGAGTTAAGCTCGCCTTTGTACATGATTTTTATTTTTAAGTATATTGTAATGTTTATTTGTGTGTACAATAAAGAATTAAGAAAGAAAAATCTCCTATATTTTTTCGACCGCGGAACCAAACCCGGATAAGCAGCTACATTCCAGACCACTAGACCATCGATGCAAAAAATAGAATCAATGTATACTTTGATATTTGTCCTATTCGTTTCACACGAATCCCTTACAGTGATGTAGCTAACACTGCAGGCGCAAAACGCTCATCTTTTGATCTCAGATGTGGGTTCAGTTCAATGGGTTTGTGACTCCAATGAACCGGCAATACCATCTCTGCTTACCACCACTCGTAGAGAGCGAAAATATATATCTATAGGTACGTTTTAGAGGGTGCTAATGGCGGATATATACGTATGAATTTATTAATTTCTTACTAAATGTTGTCTGCGGCTTTACCCGCATGTATGTCAGTTACTGGTATAAAAAACAATCCTATGTTCTTTCCTAGGATATTATCTATATCCTTGCCAAATTTGATTAAGATCTGTTTAGCCGTTTAGCCGTGTAAAGGCAACAGACAGACACAATGTTACATTCGCATTTATAATGCTTATTAGTATCGGATACATACATATGTGTGTAAGACTAAAATAAAAGTTTAAAAAGAGGTAGGGCACCGCACATGTGCAAGTCCGACTTTGGTAGGACTTTATCCTCACAAAAAACTACAGCCAAATAACTACGCACAATAGAGTAGTTGTGTTCCTGTACGTATAAGTCTAAAATGCTTATTTATACGTTTTTAAAAAACGAATACCAGGGAAATTTTGGGTTTTCTTAAATGATCTGATTGGAATCGAATCCATACCTTATATGTGTGAGTCAAAATAACCATTTATGAATCAATCAATTTATTTTGCCTCGTGTGCCTTGATCAAACCTACAATACGCCGCGCAGTAGTAAATGGCGAGCTAACCACTAAAGCTACTGAACCAAGCTTACAATCAACACATTTATATAGGTATATAGTGTATATTAACATACAAACAAATTACATAATCAACGGGTCCCTCATAAAAGCCAAAATTAATTCGACCGTAGAAGACAAGTGAACTGGGGAGGCCAAAGCCACCCTACTTGACTACCCCCCGACTATTCAAGAAATTGCCAGCCCGGGGGTGAAAATAACACGGTTTTATCTAGCGGGTCGCCCACCCTTCAACCCTTACGATATAAGGGCAGATGTGTTGCTACGAAAATGCCAGAAAGAAAATTTATATTGATTTGTGACAGATGTTTGAGACTACTAGCATCTGTCTCATTTTAAAGGCAACCACATAAATGATATACATACTTATATTTCTAAACTAGAGACCTACTTCACTTTGCTTAGCAAAGCGTTCGGTGACAATGACGCGAGTTCCATGATTTTTGTTCACCCATAATGTTTGAATATGGAATATCGTTCGGTGACGATGACGCGAGTTCCATGATTTTTGTTCATCCATAATGTTTGAATATGGAATATCGTTCGGTGACAATGACGCGAGTTCCATGATTTTTGTTCACCCATAATGTTTGAATATGGAATATCGTTCGGTGACGATGACGCGAGTTCCATGATTTTTGTTCATCCATAATGTTTGAATATGGAATATCGTTCGGTGACAATGACGCGAGTTCCATGATTTTTGTTCACCCATAATGTTTGAATATGGAATATCGTTCGGTGACGATGACGCGAGTTCCATGATTTTTGTTCATCCATAAAGTGCTCAACGCGCCTAAAGAAAGTTCTCACTTTTCTTAAACAATTTTTCAGCGCATTTTCTTTTTCTCTGTAGGAACTTTGTATATAAGATAACTTAAAAAATACGATGAATTAAATCGGTAAAGCTGACTTCACTCCAAGATGTAAATAAGCGGTGGACAAACTCGAACTCCAGAGTAGGAGCTCGGATGGCACAATTGGTAGTGCGCTGAGAAATCGAGGTTCGAATCCTGCTCCGGGCTCGACTTCTTCCACATTGCTGTAATAATTAAGTATATTTGAAATCAGTAAACTCGTTCTCGACTTATAGTGTGACCAAGAGAAATAGGGATTTTTGTATATCTGAAACACATCTTTAATTGTGTGTTTCCTTTCATCCACGTACATATATATAACTGATCTTTCATAGCCAGCTATTAGTTTAGCTGCGGTATTCTATGAGGTAAAAGTTCAGCGCTCATTTACAGAAATGTTATCCTATCCCAAAATTGTTTGGTCCCTCTATTATTGAATAGGCTATTGTATCTGCTACCATCAGGCGAGCTGTATGCTTGTTTGTCACTTAAGTAGTATGAAAAAGGGTCCATTTCTGGCATTGCTCGCTTGTATGGTATCCTACCTCTCTTAAATAGAATCACCCAAAACAAAATAACATTTAAACAATACCCTCTTCAACCAAATTAGTCTAACTTACCCGTAGCTCGTAAGATCCTTATCTAACTTTGCTATCTTTACATACAACATTAGGCGGTTGTATCACCACCCTATTGTCCTCACACAACCCTCCTACCCCTCCCCTACTCTCAAAGATCGTCGGTACGCACTTCCCTCTTTAATTGTGACTCCCAGATTCATTATTGCCGTATCCTTTCGCGACCCGCTCCGGGCTTATCTTTAGACATTCGTTTGTATGTTTTGTATGTGTTTGTGTGTATGAAGTTGTATGATTAAGGTTGGTGTTTATATGTAGATAGAACTAGCGCCCCATCCCAATTTTACTCGGGTTTGTGGTTATTTGGCTGTGGTATTTTGTAAGGAGGAGGTCTTTACTCAGTTGAACTTGTTCGCTGATAGTATCAATCTCGATCCATCAAGCAGTGTGAATAATTTCGAATTTATTATTTAAAATCGACTGCCTTGGTGGTCCAGTGGGCGCACTATGCGCCTGCTGTGCACGAGGTTGTGGGTTCGATTCCCACACAGGACAAAACTTTGTGTGACCCACAAAGAGTTGTTCTGAGTCTGGGTGTAATTTGTGTCCGTTATTTGTATGTTTGTTAAGTCCCCCACAACACAGAGCTTGTTCTCTAGTGCGGGAGTTGTCTTTTTTTATGAAAAAAAGAAAGAATCCTTTATTGGCACACAAACATAGACAACAATAGACCGAGTGATATTTGTATGCCAAAGGGTAGCCAACTCAACATACTGTTGCGTTATTATAAATCGCCGTAAACAAAATCTGGAGATCTGGAGGACTTTTTTGTCGCGGGGGATTTTACAAATATACAATTAACAGACACAAAGTACACCCAGACTCCGGACAACTCTTTTTTCCCGATTTTGCAACATATCTCACTACTGCTCCGCTCTTTTTGATCATAGCGTGATGTTATATAGCCTATAGCCTTCCTGGATAAGTGCACTATTCAACAACAAAAAAATACTAATTGAACCAGTACTTTCTGAGATTAGCGCGTTCAACCAAACAAACAAACAAACTCTTCAGCTTTATAATATTATATAGTTATATAGTATATATATATTATAAATTCCACAAAGTGAAATTCACATTTGTACTGCCACCCGGGATCGAACTCACACTTCTTACGTGCAAGTCGGTTACTTTCCCACTCGGCCACCATCGCTTTCCTATTATAATTAAATTACGTACATAATTCAGTTCTTCAGAGGTCACTATTTATAGTCCAACCTATTGATTTACGTAATGTTTTATAGAGCCCAAGGGTGCAGCTAATTTGGCCGGCCATGGACACCCGTGACTCCCGCGCGCCAATTTTATTGCCATTTTCAAATATTTATCGTTTTACGTTTAGCTTTCAAAATAGATATTTGTAAATTAACTTTAGATATTATTTATTTACTAGATAGACTATAGATAGATAGAAAATGCTTTAATGCTATAAGATAACAAAACTTATGTTAGATATATACAGAAAATAGAAAAGTACAATGGGCGGAATTATCGCTAAGCGATTTCTTTTAGGCAGCTTCAGGATGGATAGGAATGACCAGAACATTTAAAACATGTGATGGTGTAGTTGTTGTTACGCAAACTTAAAAATTCAAATACAATATTACATTGTAATAATAATACAAGAGCTTTGTGTTATGGAAAACGTATTTCTAAATTAGTTATGGAGACCTGTATGAACACAACTATAGTCTATTTCACATAGCATGTGTACTGTGACGTTTAATATTTTACGATGAAGATGAAAAAAGCCTAGAGTATTTAATCGACAGGTTTTAATTTAATCGTCTTTCATTTTCATTGACATTTATCTTCATAAACTTTGTGTGACCCACAAAGAGTTGGGTGTCATTTGTGTCCGTTAATTGTATGTTTGTAAAATCCCTCGCGACACAGAGCTTGTTTTCTAGTGCGGGAGTTGTCTTTTAAATAAATTTAAAAAAAAAGTCACACGTCACAGTATCCATGCTATATGAAATAGACTATACACTACTGTGTTGTTATTCTGTGGTCTTATGTAAATTGGATATTCTTCTTTAAATATCCTTGCCTGTATGCTAGCTATATTTATGTACTCTTTGGTCGTACACCTGACAAAGAACCATAGCCTTCCTCAGACAGGGCTTACTCGCTTTTACAGTACCTACCTTATCTATGTTATCGTCTATAAAAAATAAGTTATTACAATATAAACAATAAACATCAACCAAAGAAAAATTAATAAAATCTTTGTAATTAGACTAAAACAAAATTCCCCTAGAGGGGTACAAACTTACCCACTATTCAGACATTTTGGAAATTAGCAAATTCCGTTTTATAACTGAATGCGAAACAATGCGGGGTAATACTTAGTCCGGGCATGTCAAATCGACTTAAAATTATTATAATTTAATTTTGTATTTTGTACTTTATAGATATACTATTAAGGTTTATTTTGCCCTGTATTGGAGGTCTTTTGTGGTAAGATTAGGACAAAGTAACACGAATTAGGGGGCTAATGAATACCACAAGTCAGGCGATGTTCAGTTGAAATAGAAATGAGGTTAGCACTTTATCGTACTTTTTAAGCTTTTAGATTGGCGAAGATTTTTAACGTTTGATGATATCGGTTTTTGAGTTTTACTTTTCTTTCTAAAAGCAGTGTTACATAAGTTACTTTTATTTCATCTCGCACGACCAGTACTAAGTACGATTTGTATTTTTATCAATGAAATAAGTATCTATAACGTATTTTGAGCAGCTTGTATGCTACCATAATTGTATTTTACAAATGACTGTAACTATCTAGCGATTAAAAAGAGTGGCCTAAGTTGTGGCCTTGCTAGTTCTTCTCATGACGTCAGAGAACTAGCCGTTGACAAATTTAGCTAACATCATCTTTCTGGCTCATTCATAATTTATGACTTTCATAAGTGTTACTTACTTAGTAAGATAATTAAATAAATTAATTTTGAGTTTGAGTTATGTATAGACGTGCGTTTCATAAACTTTTGACATACGAGTATTTCTTTAAGTAAGTTAAAAAAGGTCGGCTCAGGATCGAATCCTTGGGGGGAGGCCTATGTCCAGCAGTGGACGTCTTGTGGCTGAGATGATGATGATGATGATGTAGTTAAAAATGCAGGAACCTATAAGAGACTGCGTTATGGTAAGCATTAAGTCTTTTTTTCTCTAGTAAATCATTCCCGTGCAACTGCTAAAGAACGTGAACTTGGATTATTAATGTTTATTCACTTATTTGTTTATCTACCTCACTCATTATTATGATTTCTCTAAAAACAAGTCCTAATTTATTTAAAAATGTGATTTATTTTGTAAATACTAATTTAAATTATAATTTTAACAAAAAAAACCGACTTCAGTACGGTAAGTTGTAAAATTTTCGGATATTTGTTTGTTACAATCGAATAAAATCGACTGAGCGTCGGGCTGAACACAGGTCAAGTAGGTATTAAAAGCAATATTTAATCTGTGCAATCCGCGCTCAATTCATTCACGTCATTATTTCTTATTAATAGTTGCTTAGCAACAATAACCGAAACTTATCTAATCGCCATCAGTAAAATACTTGTACTTATTATTGAAAAGTTCAGATGGCCATCTGTGGTCTTCTTCATCAGTTTTACTTCACCAAATTACACTTTCTGAATGCAAATGATTGATTAGTTGTTAAAAATATTGAAATTGCTATATGTGTGCCTATAACTTTTGAGGAGTTCCCTCAATTCCTCATGGATCCCATCATCGGAACTTTCTTTTGATAATAATGGGACCAAACTGGAAGTATGTCCAGTCAGACAAAAATAATTTTTCAAATCGGTCCATAAATGACGGAGTTATGCGGTAACAAACATTAAAAAAATAAAAAAAAAATACACACGAATTGATAACCTCCTCTTTTTGAAGTCGGTTAAAAATAAGTGAGTGGCGATTAAAAAGAGTAGCCTGAGTTTCTTGCTAGTTCTTCTCAAGCGTCAGCGAACTAGCCGTAGAATTTTTTTTGCTGACATCATCTTTCTGGGCTTATTCATAATTTATGACCTTTATAAGTGTCACTTTGTAACCTAAATGAATAAATGAATTTTGAGTTTGAGTTAAAACTGTGTTAAAATGCTGATATAAATATTATTTCATTTTCATTAAACAAGTAGGGATTGAACTCACACCTAAAGGGTACAAGTAACATATCGACTCGGCTACCACAGCTTCTCAATGATATGTAAATTAGAGTACCTATTGTAATCGTTTTTACATGAAAAATGTTCCGCGTGAAATAGACTGGGGTTGCCGAATATCGTGGTGCGAGCCGTCGATGTGAGAAGGCACGCCAACAGCGCGTCGTATTCACACCTAGGGCTGTCACACACGTGGATATTTGATACCGTGAATATCTGAAATTGGTTGATGTTACAATTGAATTCTAATTTTAGGAGATAGCTCTGGCACTGTGGAACGAGGCCTGTGTCGTCGCGATAGACTTTTTTAAACATATCTGAAATGTATCGAATTCGAATTATAAAAGGACATCTCTCGCACTAAGGTTCAACGTCTGGGTCACGGGGGATTTTAAAGACAAAGAATCTACGTTCGAATTTCGAATAGCTGTCTACTATTGGTCCAACTCTTCCCTTTTTCTTGACCTAGTATGAACCTTATTCGTACTATCGACAAATATACGAGTATAAAACTTAAACTCAAACTCAAAATTCATTTATTCATTTATGTAACAAAGTAACACTTATGAAGGTCATAAATTATGAATAAACCAGAAAGATGATGTCAGCAAAATTTTCCTACGGCTAGTTCGCTGACGTGGAGCCTTGAGAAGAACTAGCAAGAAACTCAGGCCACTCTTTTTAATCGCCAGATAGTTACAATCTTTTGTAAAATACAAGTATGATAGCATGCAAGCTGATGCAGTCAAAACACGATACTAACTATATTGATAAAATATGATAATCGTACTTAGTACTGGTCGTGCGAAAAAAAAAACATAAAGTATGGTGTTAAAGTCTGCTTCAATTTACATATTGCTATTAAAGAATAAGGCAATATGTGAATAGTGACAATTTTTATTGTAAATAACGTTTTGCTACTAAATAAATAAACAACGAAAAAAAAGAAAAAGTACAGAATTATCACTTGATTGACTGACTAATTCATAAACGCCTACCTAAACCAATGGGCCAAACTCACGAACCAGTAGATGCTTCTGAATGGCTAGCGACATCGTCATTTCAGACGGAGATGGCAGGATAAGTTGGGTTTATTTAACAAAACTGGTCCTTACAGGCTCTAGGCAAAGAGAAGTGAAAGGAGAGTAGTGGGACAAACTGAAAAAATTTGCATCGTGTAAGTGAGTTCTTTACTTTTTATTTATTGCTATAATACTTTTATTTAACTTTCTTTTTACATATTCTGTATATATACTAGCAACACCAAACTGCTCACTTTATAATCATCTTTAGGTATCTATAATTTCTGTCCGTCCTAAGGTTGCCTGTAAGAAATTGCTTTTAGCGATAAGGTCGCCCATTGTGAATTACCATTTAAGCAAAACTATGTAAGCAATATGTATTTTGGTGTACAATAAAGAGTTATCTATCTATCTATCTATATATCCTAAATCTGCATTAAACTATATTGACTCAAATTAAAAAATAAACAACAACAATAGAAAATCTATAAAAAAGGGTAAGGCGTAATTATATTCCTCCGCATCGACGTCTATTTGAAACGCGCCCAGAAGACAGGCAGCATTGTCATGATGAATGGCAACGCTCATTCTTTGAATCAAATATAATCAAGCGTGTAAAGCGAATAAAAAAGAAAATATACTGCGTGTCCGTGAAAACTGCGGGACTTAAGGTACATTTTAGAAGGCAGTAGCAGCCCTAAATGAGGTAAATATCTCGCGAGCCTCCTGTAATTGAAAACACGCTGCATCCCGACAGTTTAATGGCCCTTGCGTAATGCTAGTAGATGTGATGCAACATATTCGTTACTGTTGTTCGAACTGCCTGCCATAGTACAATGCCTATATTATGTTTGTAAATGTAATTATGTACAAGCTGTTGCCCGCGGCTCCGCTCGCGTGGATGTCGGTTATCGCTGTAAAAAGTAGCATAATGTAGGCTACTTTTTATCGCGATAACCGACATCTTGCGGGCGGAGCCGCGGGCAATAACTAGTATACATATATATATATGACTGCCTCGGTGGTCCAGTGGCCGCAGTGTGCGTCTCCTGTGCACGAGGTTGTGGGTTCGATTCCCACACAGGACAAAACTTTGTGTGACCCACAAAGAGTTGTTCTGAGTCTGGGTGTAATATGTGTTCGTTAATTGTATGTTTGTAAAGTCCCCCGCGACACAGAGCTTGTTCTCTAGTGCGGGAGTTGTCAAAAAAAAAAAAAAAAAAAAAAAAAAATATATATATATATATATATATATATATATATATATATATATATATATATATATAAATATACCAGCGACTCGCCCTCGTTTTATATTATTTTATCTAAATATTACAAATCCGACTTCCAAAAAAGTTTTTTCATTTTTTACGTTAATATATAGCCTATGTCATGGTTCAGTAGATCCAGAGATTATCCTCTATTAACCTCTTTAGAATATTAAGTATAGATTACTAAATATAATGTTTTTCTGGTTAAGTCCGCCTCCGGCTTGTTTTATAATAATAATATAATATTTTTATTTATTAACTCCCACGACAAGTATTTTACAAATTATTTAGATAACAACAGTTTGTGAAAAGTGACAATTGTTAGGTAATGGGAGCCTGGTTTCCAAGCTAGGTTTATGAGAGGTAGAGCACCATGCACGCGAGCTAACCCGACTAAGGAAGGACACCCACCTCACAGAAGACCTGCAAACAGCGGCGTAGTTTTGTTCCCGTGAGTACAGGTCTCCACTGCTTATTGAGGATGGTGTTTTCCTATACCTGGGATACTCTCACAAAACTCTGGTGTTAAGTTACCGTGGTCTATGGATGCTTGCAATACCCTGAGCATGGTCACGCGTGTTGGCAAAAAACACCAAAGTTTTCAAAATGTTATTAAAAATGTTTTTTTTTTAATGCTATTTGGGTGGCAAACAAACATACGGCCCGCCTGATGTTAAGCAGTTACCGTAACCTACAGATGCTTGCAATACCAGAGGTATCACTTGCATGTTGCCGACCCATTTTTATACACCAAGACTTTAAGATGGAGTATCCCTGGGATGGGAAACCGTTTATTTCAAAACGCATCCATAGAGAGAGAGAGAGACCTGTAAATGGTGAAGAGTCTTTCCGCACTTTAGCTTTAGCTTGATTATATACCTAGGTATATAATCCTACTAATATTATAAACGTGTTAAATAAAGTATAAAGTTTGTAAGTATGGATGGATGGATGTTTGTTACTCTTTCACGTAAAAACTACTGAACGGATCTGTATGAAATTTGGCACAGAGATAGATTATGGTCTGGATTAACACATAGGCTACTTTTTACTGGGATAACCGACATCCAAGCGAGCGGAGCCGCGGGCAACAGCTAGTATGGTATATTTGCATACTAGCGTTAACATAGTAACTAAACTCGCAATTGCAACAACGAAACTGTTATATAGAACTTTGCCAGCCTGCTTAGGTAATTGTTAAACCTGCCGTGAACGCTTTTTGCCGCAACATTACGCTAACTTGTATAAAGTTGGCAACTGGCAGCGCACTGGCGGAACTGCCAGACAACTTTGTAGACTATATAGAGCCCACAAAGGTACGGTATCGTGCCATCGCCGCTATCTGCTTTTCCATGCAAATGAGTTGGAAAAGTCTGATGGAGTAAGAAAACAAGTGTTGAGTTGTGTGCCACTAAAATGTTGCTGCACTATTATTTGAATTTTAACTTTACAACAGCCGTGACAGGGCTAGCGGTTAGGAAGGTACAGAGATGCGTACGCGCTTACCGGCAGGGGTAATCCGTAAGAGCGAAAACCGAGCGACCGCGGAAACGGAGCAAAATCTGGCTGTCAGATTGAAAATTGGAGCAAAATCTGGCTGTCAGATTGAAAATCGGTATTCCGTAAGAGCGAACACCGAGCCTTTTTGACGTTTAGTAATCGTGTGTGCCGTCACCGAGCAATCACAACGCGACGAAAGCGATCAAAAAAAGGGCTGCCCTGCTTGCGTCCTATTTACATATGTGGTCGTCTGCGGCAAGACGCGGTTTAGCTTCGCGTTGCATTGCATCGCACCGCGTTCGTTGCTCATGTATGACACTGACTTCGCCAATAGCGTTTAATTCAACAGTGGAAGGGTCGATGAAGTAATAGAATAAGTAGGTGTGTGATGTGATTGAGCTTGAGCTACACGAAAGCCAGGTTAAATGCAAAATTTGAATAGGGATAGCAATTCGGGACAGTCTATTTTTTAATTGATGATTTAGTAGCCATTGCATCGTTAATGTTGCTATGACTGGTAAGAAAAGTGTAGACATGTTCCTATGTGTTTATTTATCCAATAATTTAAACAATCATTTTTCTATTCCAAAGTTGCCCATAACAGGAAACCCTAGGATGCCCCGCATTCAAAGTAATTTCTTACTATCAAGCTAGCCTTCCTTAAACGAGGATGTTATTACCTAAATAGTATAAAGAAACTCATACCCTAAGTTTAACGACCAAACAGAAAATCAGACCAAAACTATCAACTCAAACGCACACCTCTACAAATTCACGAAATAACTTCTCCAAAATGTAATCCTGTACATCTTTATTCAAGTAGGCATGAGTGTACGTCGTCACAAGGCGCCATAAGGGCCGGGCCACAGCAGGGGGGTTGCGGGCAGAGGGAGAGGCGCGCAGAAGTTTACCGCGATAGTTGCGGGCGCAGCCTTTGTGGGACCGCCCCACGCGTCGACATCTACAATAGTACCTACAAACTATTGCATTATGAAGATATTGAGTACCTTGTTGGTTATTGGTACAATTTGTTAAGTCCTGGGATCTGGCAGTATTGTAGCATAGAATGGAATTTATTTCAAGAAAGCATGAGAGTGAGGTAATAGAGAAGTTCGCCTGTGTTTGTAGGTATAGAGGCCTACAACTAGAGAAGTAAAAATAAGATTCCAAATTCATTGCGGCCAAGATTAGTTTTTTTTCTATTCTTTGTTTTTGTATTTTATAATTTGTTTTGGCCTAATTAATTCATATAATTATGTATTGCCATGTAGTTTAATTTAGTTTTAGTTATTTGTACATTCATACACAATTTTCTAATATTTCTAAATAAATGAATTAAATAGAGACTTGACAAGGGACAGTTTTATTTTACAGCAAAGTAAGGATCTAACTCTAGAAATATAGACCGTATTTTTTTAAATTGTTGTATTTGTTTTCTAGATCTCTGTAGCGCAAGAGATTTTCATTTATCTACTAGTCAGGCTCTATGTGAAGTTATTTCATTGTAATTTTCTGTCAATACTGTTATTATAGCTACTTATATGTTTTTATTTTAATATTTTTTTCTAAAGAGAAGTAGGGCACTATACTAGCGAGCAAGCACGACTGGGTAAGTACCTCCGCCTTACAAAACACCACAATCAACACACAGCAAGTGTAGTTGTGTTCCTCTGTATGAGTACAGGTCTCCAGCACTCATTTAGGGATGCGTTTTGAAATAAACGTTTTCCTATCCCAGGGATACTCCATCTTAAAGCTTTGGTGTAAAAAATGGGTCGGCAACACGCAAGTAATATCTCTGGTATTACCAGCGTCCATAGGCTACGGTAACTGCTTACCATTGGGCAGGCCATACGCTTATTTGCCACCAAGATAGAATAAAAACATAATAAAATCATAATGTATGCACCACCATGCGTCCTTTGTAGAACGCACCGCGCTATCTGAGAAAGTAATTTAGAAAGTTGGATAGCTGGACGATAGAAGCGCATTATTTATCTTGTTCAAGCGTTATATATCTCTAAAATATGTATACAGACATGTGATATAACTAAACAAAAACATCATTTCATAACTTATTTACATGGTACCTAAGCGTAAGGTAGGGCGGCCCCCAGCTAGGTGGACCGACGATCTAAAAATGGTCGCTAGGACGTACTGGATGCGGAAGGCGGAGGACCATGTGCTGTGGCGCGTGTTAGGAGAGGCCTATGTCCAGCAGTGGACTGCGATAGACTGATTGATTGATATTTACATGAATAGTTCTAGAGTCTAGATTGACTGCCTCGGTGGTTAAGTGATCGATGTGTGATCACGAGGCCCCGGGTTCAATTTCCGGATCGGGCCAAAAATTGATATTGGGTTTCTATCTACAAATTCACAATAGATGCCCGCAGTTTGGATATTGTGTTAACACACCCGTGCCTCGAAAAGCACGTAAAGCTGTTGGTCCTACACTTGATCTCTTTTTGGTCGTGTCAGATTGCTGTCCCATCGGATAGTTATTAAAATAAAAGCAACTTAACCTAAACTACTAAATAGGAAATATTCTATAGCTGGATAGGCTAATACAAGCAAGGAAAGGCCAGCCTTAGGATCGTGAGATAACTCGACTAAACGCTTAGATATGTCACGATAGTTTGTGGGCACTTGGGCCCCATGGTCCTAAAGTTTTGATGATATGTACTTGAAACGTATGGTCCTGGTCCTGACCAATCTTAAGTTCTCAACGAACGTCCTAACGTCAAGCAATCGAAAGGTAATTTCGCCAATATGAATTAATTTTGATGATTCTTTTTGTTTTTGGCAACTTCGGAGGTCCCATATAAAAAAAACGACACTACACTTCGGTATTTAAAAATAATAATACCTAATAATGTTTATCTGTTTAATATTTTCGGGACAACTCACACACAGCCATCTGATTCCAAACTAGACTGAACCTGTACTATGGCTACCAGACAACTGATAAACATACTTATAAATTTCTAAAAACATACCTAATATTATTAATAAATTACACACAGACACAGAACAAAACATTCGTGCTCATCACAGAAAGATTTGATTTGAAATTATTTGAAAGGATATAACTTATTATAATTTTTATTGCACATATTTTGTAAATGATAATTAGTGACATGGTATGGGACTATCAACAACAATACTGATATGGCACTACATGGGTACCCTCCTAGCCTGAATTTATGGCAAGCTTATTATTACATTGCCATATTATTATTGCTATCTGTGAGATAGTGATAGGCTCAAATTGAGCGTAAGCCGTATTTATGACAGCTACTTAAAAATAAATCAAATTTCATGCAATTATAGTAATGTTATTTAGTATACTTAAGGTATGTCAAATAAATCTATCTTTTATATATTATATATGTTACTAGCTGTTGCCCGCGGCTCCGCCTGCGAGGATATCGGTTGACGTGAAAAAAGGATCTTATGTTCTTCCCCAGGATACCGATTTTTTTTGTCCGGGTGAAATTGGTAAATTTCAACTTTACAATTAGGGCAATTTTGACTTTTGTAGTCAAGTGGTGATCACATTGCAACCTATAACTTCTGTCTTTATTAAAAGAAAACAATAAATAAATTGCAAAAACGGTACACAATTATGTTATGTATAAAAAAAGCCGCAGATATGAAGATACCAAACTACAACAGTCCTTTTAATTAATTATGTTTTTGTTCGCTTAAGATATTATAAGTTATTTTTTCCGCATTCACCTCACGAAGTTTCGCCCCACGTAAAAAAATCCTTATTCATCCTACATTATATTCCTTTTTAGTCCCAAATCTAATATTTATTCTGATTTTAATATTTTAATTCCATTTCGTCTCATTTTTTCTTATTCACACTCAAATATTTTTATGTGCAAATTAAAACTGTACAGACAGTAGTTAAGTTTTCATAAATACCTACACGTTAATTGTTTTAAACTTCCAAAATTATAAATAGTTATAAAAGTAATATATTTTATCTACAACAGTCCACAGACTCAATAAAATGTTACAATAGTCTACAATCTCCTTCTCCCCAAGTTTCCATCTTAATTCGTGGGTCAGTGACCTCTGGACCCTTCACGATTAATGTCCAGAGGGTCAGCAAGACTCACTAATACTGCGAAATTAAGACGACCCCTATCGCCATCTGCAACCCTCTCGCCACGCAAAATGGCGGCCCTTGTGTTCTTCGGAAGGATGTTATTTTGCATTTTGTTTCGGACTTTGTCGTTAATTTGCCGTGGAGAAATAAAATTTATTGTTGCTGTAGTATGTGTTTTTATTTGGATAAATATATAAATGTTATTAAAACAAAAAATATAACTCTTCGGAGCGGCCTTAGTCCTTTATTTATATCTAGAAAAAGGGTCTTGTTGTTTTTTTTTTAAATTTTATTTTGTTTACTAACCTTATTAGTATTTTTTCATTAGTTCCTCTCATGGCTCTATTCTCGTTAGCAAAATATTATTAGTTGACAGTTTTTGAGCTAAATCAAAGAGTTGTTAGGTTAGGTGTAAGGCTTTCTGAGTTTCTTGCCCTGCTTCTTCAGGCAACGAATCTGGCAGTAGGCAATAGCCTACAGCCAGACACAAAACAAACAATGATGGTAAATTGTTTGTTTAGTGTCTGGCTGTAGGTAATCTATTTATTGAATTAAAAATATTAACCCCTTGGGAGTGAAATTTCAAAAAAATCCTGTCTTAAACTTTCGTCATTTAAATTTTCAAGTTAAGCAGCGGTTTAGGCTCTGAATAACTCAGTCAGTGAAGAAGTCGGGGCAATTATATGTGGATTATTATTTAAAAATATATAAAAGCATTTTCCAGTTGTCTGCTTAATTTGTATTCATACAGCCATGACCGAATCGTTCCAAGTCACTAAATAAAAAAGATACAAGAAAAAGCACTTCTAAAACGCAAATACATTTCTAATTATTTTCAATCAACAAAAAGCTATTAGGTGTATACAAATTGTGTACAATGAAGAGTTAACTTCATTGTAAAGGGTCAGACAAACTAATTTTAGTTATTCAAAACCTTTTAATAGTACCACAGGGACGTGGCTTGTCAGCGGAGAAACTTTACACAATTTAATTATTATAACGTATATATTTATATTTTACGTTAGGTTATGTGTACTAGCTGTTGCAGTCGACTCCACCCACATGGCTGTCAATTATTGCGGTAAGAGGTATCATAATGTCTTTCTGCAGGATACTATATATCTTCTTGCCAAATTTCATTAAGATCCATTTAGCTGTATTAGTATAGATGTCGACTGCGGTTTTGTCACAGACAATTTGTTACTTAAATGTAATTAGTGTACAATAAAGAGTTTTCTATTCTATGCTATCTATACTCAAATTCAAACTCAAAATTACAAAGTAGTACTAGCTAACATTTATGAAAGTCGTATCTAAATTAGTAACATAACAAGCAAATCAGAAATGATGATCAGAGTGTCAGAGCCATGGAAAAAGTAACAAAAAACTCAGGCCCACTCTTTTATCACCCACAGAACTCTCATGCTTTGAAAAGCACCTAAAGTCGTTGATCCTACCCCTGATAGTGTCGGATTGTTGTCCCATCGGACTATGAGAGTAAGGAAATGAAACACAGGTATACTCCTGTGTTTGTGCTCACACTTGTGCACTACAATATCTCCCGCGCGATAACTAGTCCCCGTGAAGATTAGCCACCGTGACTAAAATTCAATTAGGTCATTATGTTGATACTATTTAACAACCCTGACATTAGCTAAAATCATAATTTTGAAACTCATCAATATTTCCATTACGGTGCCATTTTTCGACTAAAATTATCGTCCAAATCTTGCATGAAATTATCCAATCATTTCAATCTATTTCTTATTCATAGAAAGGAATGAAAAGAAGATCAACAATATGCAAATACCCTAACTTTCCTAATGAAAAGTTAATTAAACCAATAAAATATCATAAAACCTCATTAGTAATACTTTTGAAGCTATTATGAATTCTGCAAACCAAATAGTGAGAGAGCGAGTTGATAGCTAACGCGGAGAGAAGGCTTGCAATTAAAACTTCTTTGTGAGGCTGAGTCGAGGGGTTGCGGGGGTGGTTCGTGCGGGGTACGGGGGTGTTGAGGTAAGCGGGGTGGTAGGTGGTCACTTGACGGTGTTCGTAATTGGAAAACTTTCCCTACGGACGTTGTCTGTGATAAAGGTTACTTGCGACAATTTGGTGACGTTTATACTCTGTGGGCCTTCCAACAAAATGTGTTAGGCCACTTTGCGAATAAAAATACTTTTTAATTCTATTGACAACTGAAACATTCCAATTGTAAATTGAATTTTTAAGTCGCGAAGAAAAAAATACCATAATGTTGTTTTTTTTTCTTATCGTTGGTCTAGTGGTCGTTGAGTACGACTGCTGATCTGGAGCTCTCGGGTACGATTTCCGGGTCAGGCCAAAAACACACCCGGAAAATAATTCGGAAATCAAAGTAAAGCCGTTGGTCAGCGTTTGACTTCTCTCCAGTCTCCAGTGGAGTCGGATTCCCATTCCATCGGACTATGAGAGTGGCAGCGTGAGATATGTGCCGTAACCGAAATTTAGTTAAGAGGACATGATAATTTCAAATTAAGAATGGAGCAAGAGAATGAGAATGGAAATTGGCTCCTAGATTTTCATAGCCTACCCTACAATATATCTCTTCCTCAGTTACTTACATTAATTTTGTGCCTAAAACGTTCCTTCACAGACACTAACATGCTATATAAACACCTCACTGAACGCTCCGCCCATCGTAAACTTACAGGCTAACTATCTCAACCAACCATTTGAAACAATGTTCATTGTATCCTTATATAAACCAGTCCGAGATAGTGGAGAAATGGAGGTATTCACACATTAAAAGGCTTCCTTAAGACAATAGTGCAGTCTCCAATGAACTCACTCCACTGGACCATAGTATAAAGAGTGGATAGTAGTGAATCTCCTTTATATGTTACTAGGGGTCGCGCGGGACTTCGTCCGCGTGGTTATTTGGAATATTTTTCCCCGATTTTGCATCATATTTCACGACTGCTCCGCTCCTATTGATCATAGCGTGATGTTATATAGCCTATAGCCTTCCTGGATAAATGCACTATTCAACAAAAAAAGATTTTTTATACCTAGAATGCGTATAATCCCACAAGCCGTATTGCGTTTGATTATCAGAGTTGATTTATATAATTATTTTAATAAAGTATCATTTAATTGTTAATATCAGATAGGAATTATAGGTAATTACTTTTATTGTCATTATAAAAAAATATAACGAAAGAAATATACCAATACATGTTGCGATGCCGACAGTTTGCACGACGGCGATGTTGCCAAACCTTGTACGCGGATTTAATTGACGCAAAGCTTTAGGTATTTAATAAGACATTTTTGGACAATTTCTTTACTACTTACTTATTTATACTATGACTGGATTGTACAAAGGAGACGTTTGAATAGCTCACATAATTAAAATATGCTATAACTAGTTCTGTTCTCAGCTAGTGTTGTGACACACACAATGGAGAATTGTTACTAAAGATGACAAAGCTTTTGTTAGATAAGTACATCACTACGTAGTCTCTTTTAATTTAAAAAACGGTAATCGAATTGAATAGGATTCGATTCGAATACCGTTTTTAAAATTTAAATTTAAACGATTAAGTACATACAACGGTGAAGTTTAGTTTCTTTGTCTGTACAGCCCCCCAAAGCAAAAGTATTTGACATAAGTTTACGATATAATGTCGACAATCCAAATCGGTCAAGGGTGAGTCGTGCGTTCACAGTTTGAAGCAAACCAGTAATTATTCTTACTAATACTTATTAAAAAAAAGTTTGTAAGAATGGATGAATGGATGGATGTTTGTTACTCTTTCACGTAAAAACTACTAAACGGATCTGGATGAAATTTGACACACAGATAGATTATGGTCTGGAATAACACATAGGCTACTTTTTGCAGCGATAACCGACATCCACGCGGGCGAAGCCGCGGGCAACAGCTAGTATACATATATAATTCCTTCCCCAGATCAGCTAGCTCAATTGTATAGTGCTCTACCTCTCTTAAATCACCTATTCACCAATGATCATTAAATGTTTTGTCCCAATTGACCACCAGTGGTAACAATTTGAGTCACCATGTGACTATATTTTTATAATAGCGTGTGTGAATTAAGGCCTTAACCCTCTCTTTCTCTCTTGATAGCGAATAGGAGACCCGTGCCTAGTAGTGGGACATAATATGGGTTGCTATTATTGTAAAACAGTATTCAGTATTCAAATGAATACTGAATGGCTTTCTGACCAAATTATACACGTAAACTTGTACTCAAACGGCATATAACAAAATAGTTAGAAATTAGAACATGAAAATATAAACGAACAAACAAACTGTACAAACAACTTATTAGCACGTTATTTACATAGGCCAACGTTAATTTTAACTTGTTTACTGTTAACTGTATACTGTGTAACCTTAGCAACCATTAATAGAGAAGCTATAAATCATATCTTTGTAATATTATAAACTTGCTGTGCCCGCGTCTCCGCCCGCGTGGATGTCGGTTGTCACGATGAAAAGTAGCCTATATGCTATTCTAAACTATAATCTATCTCTATGCCAAATTTTATCCAGATCCGTTCAGTAGTTTATGCGTGAAAGAGTAACAAACATACCTTCGTACAATCTTTTATATTTACTTATATAATGATCCAATTCAAATCCTACTAGGATTCGAGTTGGATGGTTTGATGGATGGACGTTTGTTTCTCAAATGGAAAAGACACAGCCAAATAACTACACACAGCGGTGTAGTTGTGTTCCTGTATGTTAGTAGGTCTCCAGCGCTCATTTAGGGATGCGTTTTTAAATAAACGTTTTCTTCCCAGGGAAATTCCATCATAAAACCCTGATGTTATTTTTAGGTAAACAACACACAAGTGATAGATACCTTTGGTATTGCAAACGCCCAAAGGCTACGATAACTGGTTACCATTAGACGAGCTGTATGCTTGTTTGCCACCCAAATAGTATAAAAAACACGCTAAAACGGTTTAACTGATCTGGATGAAATTCGGCACAGAGATAAAATATATAGTATGGAATAACACATACACTGCTTTGTAACCCAAAGAAAACAAACGTTCTCGTAGGATTATATGCGCGGGCAACTCTCCCACGATCATATTACATCCTTAGTAGAAAATGGCGTAACTTGAGCCATGTTACTGGGCAATTTTGAACCTTATCTGCAGAAAATAAGATGTAAATTGTAGAACAAACTTTCTTTACTTAATTCATTTTTCCACGGTGGGTGCGATAGGATGTCAAACTGACCAGAAAGTATGGTGGGCAACGGAGATGGCTGTTCAGGGCCGCTATATGAAACTTAGTTTTTCACACTAATACGTATGTATAATGTATGAATTAATGTGAAATGTGTTTTTATTCGTAGATATAGTCTAATTGTACACTGTTACCAAATTTCACAGAAATATATACAATGGTTATCGTAAAAACTAATCTTCATATAGCGGCCCTGCTCCTCTAGACAAGTGGCATAAACTGTAGTCGAATCGAAAAGGCACAAAAGCAAATGTATGGGATTTGACGTAAATTTACGTTATAATGTCGCAAACTCCGTTGCTATGTGTATTATAGCAGCCGGAATAATAATAGTAGAAGAAAAAATAAAAATCATATTATATCTTTAAGTGTACTACTGCTTACCTACTCAGTTTCCCTTGATATTACGTTACAAGTACACAATGTTATTTTCTTGTACAAATTGTGAAATTTATTTAGTTTGTCATCAAGGCCCAGTTGATTTCTGTAGGCAGATCCCGTTGCTCGTCACCCAGTTCATGTTTGAGGCATATTTTTGACTGGCTTATTGGTCTAGTGGTTAGTGACACTGGGTTTTTTCAAAATTCAAAATCATTTATTAATATCGGTCACATTGTAAGAAAGAAAGAAATAAATATTTATTCACATCTCGCACAAAAAGAAACAATACTATCATACAGGAAATAACGATATACATACATTCATCAAATAAAAATAAAAATAGGTAATATGAAAATTACGAAAAAACGGTAAGTAGGTAGGTACCTACTTAACTACAATAAAAAAATGTATGTGCGAGCCTGAATAGGCCACCATCTCAGCATAATACCGATAAGTATTTAGAGCTAGTTTTCTGATGGCGCCTTAATGGTGACGTCACTGGCGTTACGTCAAGGAGTAAAGTAAGACTCCGTGCGTTACGTACATACTATATAACAAAATATAATTATAAAACATAAAAAATAAATATCCACTAAAAATATTAATACAGACAATAAAAGCTTTTTTGTCAGTGAAAAATGCCAAATGAGACATCAGCTAATTTGCCTACTGCCAAGTTCGCTGACTGAACAGACAGGGGTAGAGCCTAAGGAAAGAATGGGCAAGAAAGTCGGGTCAGTCTTTTCAATCGCCAGATTTGTCGTTTTGAAATGCGTGTTAGTACTCACACACAGGGAAACAGCTACACCGGTGTGTGTAGATATTTGGCTGTGGTTTTTTGTAAGTTAGAGGTCGTTCCACAGTCGGGCTTGCTCGCTAGTATGGTGCTTAAGAAGAGAGAATTTTATTTATAACTCTCAATAGTGGCCCGAGTTTCTTGCCAATTCTTCTCGAAGCACAAGTCAGTGAATTGGCCGTAGGAAAAAAATATTCTGGCATTTGTTTTTATGACGTTCATAAGTATCATGCATTTGATTGAAATGAGTTTGACTTTGACTTTAACACAATACGAGAGAGGAAGTCTCTTGTATTGTATTAGAAATTAATTTCTATAGGCATCTCTGATTGAAAGTCCTGCTTTAGACCATCGGGAAACCCTATCAGCTTTCTTGAGGGAAGAAAGAAGACACGTGCCGAGAGCAATATAAGACATATTGTTTTAACGCCTTGCTATCAAACATAATTGAATGCACCATTGGTTCTGTGGCTTAAGTGTATACCTCGCCATTTAACACTGCGTGGCGTGCTTTGGGTTCGATCCCCACACGGGACAAAAAATTTGATCCATTAATGGTTGTTCAGGTTCTAGGTGTACTTTGTATCTGTTAGTGATATGTTTGTAAAGTCCCCCGCGACACAGGGCTTCTTCCCTAGTGCGGGAGTTGTCTTTTTTTTCGAAAACCATATATAATTATGTATAAGTACGTTCAATATTAAATTTGTTATTCTACCCATTACATAAGAAACAACTAACACAGACCGCTCGACAATTTCGTTAAAATTAATAATAACACCCCCTACCCTTTCAACTAGGTTGGAAACTAGCAAATTAATTATAAAACACGTCAAAACAAGACACGAGTTCGAGCAACCCATCTGAGATTCACAAAAGGGTGGGCCCTAATTCGAGAACAGGGAGCCCTTTCTACCCTTATCGCAAAGTCTAATCTACTACCCTTCCATCGATCTTAAGTAGGGTGACTTAACCCCCTAATGTTGGGGGAGGGATGAAAGAAAACCGTGAGGGTGGTAAGGGATTATATTCGGGGGTTGGTGAAGTTTAAGGGGTTAGTTTTGTTACGTCATCGTCATGGTGTTTTTGGGGAATTTTGTTGGCTTAACGAGTTTTAGGGTTAAGGCTTAACGACATTTTTGTAGAACATTGTTTAGAAACATTATTTTTAGTGTCTTTTATAATATAGCCTCAGTGGCAGTGAGAATAGATGAAATACAGAAGTCTCGAGTTTGAACCCCGGTCGGTTATTATATTGGGTATTTCTTATAAACCTTAGAACCTGAAATTGTGCCGAGTTTATAGTAAAAGACACGTCTTGTCTTGTCGTTCTTTTTACGCCATACTACTACTTCAATTTCTTTCTGTCGAACCAAAAAAATATTGAAATTCAACCATAATTCATTAAATTTTAGGCTACCATTTGACCTTTAATTTATTCTTTACTTATTTTTCATTCTCTTAGATCAAAACCTCGTTACACAAATTTGACATATTATTATTAGCCGTCCCCGCGATAGAAGCTATGCAATAGCTTAAAAAATCGACCGTACCAAATCTGCAAGGCGAAGGTTTCTACACGTAATTTACGTAAACAAACTTAACTATCTGAGGCAGAACCATGACATAATTATGGCGATATATTTTCGATTTTAGTTTTAGTTATGGTTATGTTATTGTGGTTGACTGTACACAAACTCCATACATTTTTATTATTTCCCAAGTTGACAACAAAAATAGGTAAAATCGAAAGTTCCCAACTCGCCAAATTTACCGATTTATTCTTCAGCGAGTCGACGAATTATTCCAAACAATAACAACCTAACGAATTTCAAGATAATAATCGAAAATAAATGGCGAGCCTGTGAGCTCCGAGTACCTACTTAAGTCATGGTAAGACCCCTGTGAGCTAAAACATTTTGTTCATTCATTTTTTAATTATATTATAATATTTTGGTACGTTTCTTTAAAAGGTAACTACTGCGCTTGATGTACAGTCAAACAAGCAATAACAAAAGCTTAATAAACTTCTACAATAGCAAGTTATTACTATAGTAATATAAACTTTAATAAAACCAATACAATACTGAAGCTGTAACATTCCATAATATCTAAATCGTCAGGCAAGTCACGACTGTGAACTCACAAATTGTGTACGTATGAAAATTGTCCAATGTACTGGTCCGTCTTAGTGTGAGTGGGGTGGGCAGAGGGAGGGTTTTATTATAGAACCGCCGCGCCACGGCCGGTCTGCGGTCCGTCCCGCAAGGGGGGCGCACTTCTTACGGACGTCAAGGGCTGACTGCCATTTTGAAGTAATTCAAAATCAAATTTTAAGAATAAATATTTGAAATTATCGTCTTGTTCTAAATTTGAAATATTATGTTTTACTTGTTAGCATGTGACTTAGCCAGTGTGTGTTTTTTTTAATGTCCGTCAGAAAAAATGCCTATATACTGTGCTGTTCTGATGTCTTTTATTTAAATCTAGAATGATTTAAATGAAAGACATCAGAACAGAACAGAGTCGTTTTTGCTTAAAGGTATAACAAACAACCGTATATCCTTTTTTCTTTTAAATCACAATACGATTAATTTTGTTCCAATTACGTTTTAAAATGTAAATTTTAGAAATAATTCATAATTTCGTTGTTATTAATCGGTTTCATTTAGCTTGACCCTGTGCAGGTATATGCTTCAAATCTTACGGCAAATTGTTCAACTACTTTAACTAACTTTACACACATATTGAGATCCCGTGGCAATACAATATTAATAGATTCACGAGGGTCTGATTATGAAGTCGGGAGATAAACAATGTAAGAATTAAAATGAAATAAAAAATGCTTAAAAATCGTAAACATTTAAACTTTTATTCCAATTTCAGCAAAAGCCGTTTACGTGATAACATTATTCAATGTTATCTCTGTTACAAAACATTACATAACAAACAGAAACATTTTGTATTACGGACAGCCCTACGTGACATATACATAGTGCGTCCAAAACGCCTCTCTCGACAGAAGAAATTACATACTTTAATCTTATCGCCTGGTATAAAATAGAATATTAAATCGGACTGGCCGGTCACACGCGCGTACAACGGAATGTCTTTTGTACCCTCAGCGCGACAATTTTGTCACAAATTCTAACAAGATATTTGAATTTGGAATAGCCCTTTCCTTGCAGTTTGAATAAAAAGAAAAGGACGACTGTGTCTTTGTGTCGAGTTCTATTCGTTTGTAACTTTATTAACAATTCAGAGAGTTCTTTTTTTAAATTATTTATTGGAATCATTTTGATTTCTGTTTTTCATTTGAATTGATTTCTTTTCTTAAATTATTATTTTCTCAAAACAAAGCAAATTTTGCATCTAAAAATAAGGAATTTCTAACAAGATATTTGAATTTGGAAAAAAAACATGCCCTGTTATATTCTTATATTATTATAATTACCTACTAGTTGGAATTATTTCTGATTTCATATACGAGTAGTGCTCGTGGTCTTATTTGGCTCAAAGTCAAAGTCAAACTCATTTATTCATTTAGATCAAATTCATGATACTTATGAACGTCATTAAAACAAATGCCAGCATACTATTTTCCTAAGGCCAATTCGCTGACTAGGGTAAGGCCTCGAGAAGAATTGGCAAGAAACTCGGGCCACTCTTTTTAATCGCCAGATTTACAATTTGGTATGAGTTACAATAGTGGTAACAAAAAGGAACGGAAACCAATATACCAATATAACAAAGAATAAGCATTCGATTCCATGTGGCAATGCTGCCTGTATTATAGGCGCGTTTCCAGTAGTCATAGATGTGGAGGAATTTTATGACGCCTATAGCAGTATACGCCCAGCAGCCTATAGCCCGTTTTTTTTGAGTATTTTATATTATTATTATTTATTTTTCAATTGGCACATGTGGCCACACAACGGGATAATAGGCATCGTCTCCGAGGCAGGCCTGAAAAACCCTGGCGTGGCAATCTAGATTCACACGAGAAAGCTTGGTGGAACAAGGCAGACGGGATTGGAAGTTTATGGGGTAGGCCTTTGCTCAGCAGGTACAGGCTATAAACACAGGCTACACAGGATACAGGCTAATAAAAAATAATATAAATACAGTTCTATTGTAGTTTTATTGTAAGATGTATAAAATAGTACATTACTTTTATTACATACTAGGGGTCACCCGCGACTTCGTCCGCGTGGTAATTTGGAATATTTTTCCTGATTTTGCAACATATCTCACTACTGCTCATAGCGTGATGTTATATAGCCTATAGCCTTCCTGGATAAATGCACTATTCAACAAAAAAAAATTCTAATCGAACCAGTACTTTCTGAGATTAGCGCTTTCAACAAAAAAAACATTCAGCTTTATAAATTTAGTAAAGATAAGTAGATATTATTATTTCAATACTTTTCATATACCAAAATATCGTCAACATAGTACCTACATAAGTACTACTAACCATTATCCAGAATCAAAGTAACCAAAATGGCGAAACTATTCCAAACTGACAGTAACACTGGACAATCGAACAAATCCAATAAATCGGAAACGGAAACCCCCGAACCGCAATCTAATTACTAACCTTTAAATTAATTCCTGAATTGTAAATAATGGCGGCAAATTCTAACAATGTTATCTTAACAAATTGACGTCGGCGTTAGAGAGGGACAAAATACTGTTCAAATTTTACAATTTTGCTCTCGCCAATGTTTAGCAGTGTTTATGAGGGGTGGGGGATTAAGGGGTGAGTGGGGAGGGGGGTGGGTTATAGTGGCGAAAGGGAGAAAGGATAAGGAGTACTGGACGAAAACCTCCATCAGTTGTTAGATGTATTTTGGCGATGCGAACGAAAGATATACGGGTTACACCCTTGTGGGATGCTTAGAAAGGTTTCTATTATAATAAGGGTCCATTTATTTTGCTTAGATTGAATAATAGACAGAGGGTGAATATTATTAATTATTTAATTTATAAACTATTGAATAAACGACGATTAGGCTATGGTTTATAATCAACTCCCAGGAATACTTCTATCTTAAAGCCCTGGTGTAAAAAATGGGTTGGCAACACGCAAATGATACCTCTGGTATTGCAAGCGTCCATAGGCTACGGTAACTGCTTAACATCAGGCGGATCGTATGATTGTTTGCACAAGTAGTATAAAAAAAGTCAAACTTTGAACCATACTAACGAGCAAGCCCTACTGGGGAGGGACCTTCGCCTTACAAAAGACCATTACGCACAGCGGTGTGGTTGTTTTCCTGTGAGTACAGGTCTCCAGGGCTTATATAGGTATGCGATTTGAAAGAAACATTTTCCTATCCCAGGGATACTCCATCTTAAAGCCAAGTGTAAATAAAAAGAGTCGGCAACACGCAAATAATACCTCTGGTATTGCAAACTTACGAATAGTCTGAGGTAGCACCTATACTAGATATACTATGGCAATTTGTTAATTACATTATATATATTTCTAAATATGTGTGAGATAAATTTGATAACGACCAGATCCAGAACAAAAATCGTTCTTACCATACAATGATTTGTCCTGGCTTGACATAAAAAGAAAGAAATAAAAACTATATTCAACGTTTCTTTCTATCAATACAATATTATTAATTGAAGAAAAGATATTTTTATGCTATACACAAGAATAATATTAAAAACGTATTACTAACTAAACCTACGACCACGAACTGGAAGACGAAGCGTGGGCAGGCCTCCAACAAGGTGGACCGACGACCTGGTAAAGGTTGCGGGCAACCGATGGACAAGGTCGGCTCAGGATCGAGCATTGTCGTCGCCGGCGAACTGGACGGCGTCAGCGCGCTTACGGGCGCCTGATGCCGCCATAGTGAGGCTGCGGGTGAGAGGTCGGGGCATCGAGCCTCTCACCCGCACCGCACGGCGGAGGGACAGCGTTCCCGGTGCACCCGGACGCTGTCACTGGAGTTGAGCTCGCGCAGCGCGGGTAGCCGCTGGGTGGACCACTGATGTCATAGCAGGTTCCGGTGGTCCATCCGTGAAGGCGGGTGTAGGTGCACAGGGGGGTTTTAGTCGGTATGCCGGCCGCCTACCACCTTAAGGCCGGAGAGTCCGACATATCCGCTTCGCTTCCCCGGGCAGGGCGGTATGCGTAAAGCATTTCCCCTCTACAAAAAAAAAAAAAAAAAAAAAAGGATCGAGCATTGTGGAAAACCTTGGGGGAGGCCTATGTCCAGCAGTGGACGTCTTTTGGCTGAGTTGATGATGATGAACTAAACCTAACGGAAACCTAGGGAATTGTTTAAAGGCGTCATAATATTCCTCCGCATAACCTTCCTATTGGAATTAAATCCTCCGGTTTAACAGGTAATGCCACTAACCACTAGGCCAACAGGATAGCAAAATATACAGTTTAAAAAATGTGTTTCAACTGCGTGTGACATACTCGTAATATACTATAGACTGGCCTGTTGGTCTAGTGGTTAGTGACTCTGACTGCTACGCCGAAGGTCGTGGGTTCGATTCCCACCCAGGACAAATCTTTGTGTGATGAGCACGAATATTTGTTTTGGTCTGGGTGTAATTTATCTATAATATGTATGTATTTAAAAATATATAAGTATGTTTATCAGTTGTCTGGTTACCATAGTACAGGCTCTGCCTAGTTTGGGATCAGATAGCGATGTGTGAGTTGTCCCGAAAAAATATTATATTATTAATAAAAAATAGTATTTGCAATGACAGATACCCTCTCTATTCCCTCACTCTCATAGTCTGATAGAACGATAATCCACAACGACTGGAGAGAGAGAGAGGTAAGGTCCAAGCCTGACTGGGGAAGGACCTTAGGTGCAGGACCTTACAGAAAACCACAGCCAAATAGAATAGAATAGAATAGAATAGAAATGTATTTAAAAAACAAAGTAAGTATTACATTGTATAGTTCTGATACACAACATAAACAATAGCATGTAGCAAAATGGTAACATTAAATGACAAAGTTGTTTAATTTTTATAAACTAACAATATTAATAATATTTACCAATTGGCGGTATAATAACTACACACAGCGGTGTGATTGGCTACTTGACAGTTGTTATAATAAAATATGAAATGTATTGGTTAAGGCATTACAGATTAACATAACTTATTCATAATTTTTATTTGCAAGCATCTCTGTTTTATTAAATGAATATTTATTAGGAAAATAACCTGAGTTATAATAACAATAACATTTTTATTGATGTGCCGAGTTTTAAAATGCAAAAACTTTGGAATAAGAACCTAAATAGTTTTGTTTCCCATAATGACGTGATCGACTGTTTTCGCGGGACATTTCAAATAAATGAACAAAACTTTTTTTTTCTTGTATTAAATTACGTTTTTTCAAGAAAAATATATTTTTATGAGGTATAAGATAAGCAGCAGTAAACTTTAAAATCCTTTTTTAAAAACTGTCAAATATTCAATTGTGTTCCTGTGTAGTGTCTGTGAATACAGATCTTCAGAGCTCATTAGGGATGTGTTTTGAAAGAAACATCTAAAAGCGTATATAGGCTACGGATACTGCTTAACATCAGGCGGGCCGTATGCTTGTTTGCCACCCAAGTAGTATAAAAAAAATATATATATAAAAAAAAAACGTTTCCCTATCCCAGGGGTACTCCATCTTAAAGCCCTGGTGCAAAAAAGTTGGGTCGCAACACGCAAGATACCTCTGGTGTTGCAGGCGTCTATAGGCTACGGTAACTGCTTAACGTCAAGCGGGCTATATGCTTGTTTGCCACCTAGCTAGTATAAAAAAAGAAGGATCAGGCGCATTGCCATAGACTTTACGTACTTTTAAAATCACGATCACGTTTCACTGTGTCTTTAGAAATTGGTCACCTGGAAGGTTGAATAACGTTGCAGGTGTTAAACTCATGTTTATGTATACTGTTAGTTGGTATAATATTGTTGTAAGTAGGCATGGACATTTAGTACAAAATAATGTAAGTAAATGAAATCATAATCATTTATTTCATTAATTATGCTTTCATTTATTTTGATGCAATAGGTATCAGCTTTTAAAATTCATTTCATTAAAAAAAGAAACATATTTTTTTAAATCAAGTTGTAACTGCCATACACTTAAAATAGAGACGTGTCTCGAAAGGAAGGTAGTCGTAAAAAACTCGATAAGTCAAAAATATCCAATTAAGTACGAACATTAATATTCTAGAGCCGCGGTCGTCAAGTGCCGCCGGGGGATAGTGCAGGTTGCCACCTCCCTCCCTTCTCCCACGGGGAGGCTGCGGGAATGATGGCCGAAATCCACGTTTTTAGGCCTAACCAACCTTTTTAGTATTCAAATAAGCCTTTTGCCAATTTTAACGTGTATTTATCGGATATATTGTTCGTGATGGTTAATTATTTAGTAATATGAAGTGATATTGATTTAGTTTTACATTACATGGAGCTAATTTTAATATTAGTTTGTCTCTTTCTAACAAAAAGAAATAGAAAAAGATAATATATTTTAAAAAACAAGAAATATATACAAGTATTAGAGCTTAAATTCGTTAACTTTTATTGTTTTTTATTAAATAGCTATGCGTGCAAATTTGTTTTCGTCTATCTGATTTTTCGGCTGTTTCTTTAGGATTTTACTTTTTTCTTTTGTCCCAGTACTGAGACGAACAAAACAAAAAAATATTCGAATCGGTCGATTCATTTTTCAGTTTTTGCGAGACTAACGCACGGCAATTATTTATGAAACTTCATGCATGCATGGCAGACTTAATGCCGAAGGCATTCTCTACCAGTGAACCACGGTGATACATATACACTCGTATATAGATAGATAACAGGTGCAATACAAAGGGAATCAAATGTTAAAGTTACGTAAGTTAAATTTTTCATTTAAATTTATTATTGCTTTCTTTTTATTAATGTAAATGTAATAAAAATGCGTATTTTTTGCCTTGAATTAATTAATACCAATTTAAGAAACAGTTGCTTAACTATTAAATACTTTTTTTCATTTAATTTGATTATTAATTAAACAATAAAATATTATATGCCTTCTTTTTTATAATAGTCTACGAATATAACCCTAAGCATTTATAAGCTGTCAATATACCTTAACCCTCTGTTCGCTGATCAACTCTAGATGCATAGACAACAGCGCAGGCTGTCGCGCCACTATTAATCATAGAAAATGACGCGGTGCATTGTGTGAAACGGCTCAGCTCAAAATTGTGAAAACCTATCCTGAGCGAGCACGCGAACTAATAACGCGGCCCACTCACACTTCCGAAAATGCCCACAAGGGGGGTACTGTCCGCAAAAAAAAAAACAAAAAGACTGGTATTTTTTTTGAAAAAAGAATCGTAAGAGAATATTGTAAGTCTTTTGTATTTTGCACTTGAATTTTCAAAGGTTTTAATTATTTAGACATCTTAAGGTTGCCTGTAAGAAATTGCTATTACTTAGAGGTCACCCATAGCCAAAAATTCATTATTATGACAAAACTAACTTATTTTCTTTATCAATTCTACTCTACTCTATACAAATGCTGTGCTGTGTGTGATTATATAGCTTGGAGCTAACCTGGGGAGCTTCTAGCTATGACAAAAAGTACTCTCGCCCTGTAGAACAAGCTTTATGTCTGGGGGTCTTTTTAATCATATAATTCACCGACACAAAGTACACTCAGACTTGCAATAAACATTTAGATATCACATGAAAGTTTTGTCCTATTTAAAAACCGAACCCACAACACTTGGTCTGACGACCACTAAACATCAAGTGCACTCAATTGAAAACAAACAAACCAAAAAACAAAACAAAAAAATGTTTTCTTTTTTTTAATCTTTTTTTATTCCGACCTTACTTCGTACATAGCTTGACGATGATGCGTCGTGTATGTGTGCGTGTTGATTCACGCGTATGTGTGTGTACCCATGACATTCTGCAACCGACGTGATATATTGAGAACTGCTCCAAAAATCGCTATTAGGTATCCAGTTGCGCAATGAAAGGCATGGTTTGCGTTTACGCTGATTTTGGTAGGATTTTATGCAGAATTTTAACGTTACCTAACGTATCTTTTATATATAAAATAGAATTCCTATTTCCCTTCACTGCATCACGCGTGAACGGCTGGACCGATTTCAATCATAATTTTTTTGTTGTGTTTGTTATTGTCAGGAGAAGTTTCTTATGTAAAAAAAAAGAAATCATCATCTCAACCCATAAACGTCCCACTACTGGGCACGGGTCTCCTCCAAACATTTGGAGGGATATTAGCCTACTATACCACGCTGGCCAGACGGGTTGGTATAGGGTTTTGTTTCGAGTTTTCCCTCTCTTGCGGTGGATAATGCCTGCTAGACTACTCCCTTAGTCGACTCTTACGACACCCTCGGGATAGAAGGGGGTGGTGACATTAGTATTCTTAATCCGTCACCACACGGACATAAAAAAAAGAAAGTTGCGCTGAAAATAGTTTAACCCGGACGTAGTCGGGGCGGGCCGCTAGTTATATATAAAAATGAATCCCTATTTCCCTTGGTCACGGCATCACGCGTGAACGGCTGGACCGATTTCAATAATTCTTGTTATGTTGTGTTTGTTATTGTCAGTCTTTTAAGACATGTGGGTTTCCTCTCGATGTTTTCCTTCACCGTTAGCAGATAGTGAATCATTTGATTAATACATATAAACTCCACAAAGTGAAATTCACATTGGTACGGCCCGGCCACCCAGGATCGAACTCGCACCACTTGCGTGCAAGTCGGTTACTTTCCCACTCGGCCATCAACACTTTTTTTCACCATACCGTATCCTATGGACGCTTGCAATAACCTGTATCATTCGCATGTAAACGAGAGTATCCGTCGATAGCGACCCCTGCTAACTCACGGCTATCCGTCTTCGCTCTCTATGAGCCCAGACGTGGCTTACGAAGCATAACACTCCAGTTTAAAAAAACTAATGTCTAACTGTCACTGATCTGCCCAACTAAGGATTAAAGGCATAACCGCATATCTTAAGATATGGGAAAATGCATCTTATATATCAAACTTTAGAAGCATTTTTCCCTAAATTCGTTTTTTGTACTTGTGTCGGTTTTCGTTAGCAGGGCAGTGATGTACTACGTACCTACTTATTTATATAATTATTTTGTTATTAGACAGTTGAAGTAGGGACCAGACAATCATGAACAAATTTCTTAAAACTAGGTAAAGATAGATGAAAGATATCTAAGGAATCTACGTTATTATTAATACCTAATACTGTTATATAATATTTATTTATTTTATTTAGTTATTTATTTAACTTTTGTACAAAAAAGTGTACAAATGCGGACTCTACCACTCAACCTTTACAAGTAATAGGTACTAGGGGTCGCCTGCGACTTCGTCCGCGTGGAAATTTGGAATATTTTCCCCGATTTTGCAACATATCTCACTACTGCTCCGCTCCTATGGATAAATAATAATGCGGCGTAATGTTATATAGCCTATAACCTTCCTGGATAAATGCACTATTCAACAAAAATTTTTTTTTTCTAATCGAACCAGTACTTTCTGAGATTAGCCCGTTCAACCAAACAAACAAACAAATTCTTCAGCTTTATAATATTAGTATGGATAAAATAATAATCATGGCACCCACAGGACAGGCTTGCCTAGTGGGGCTAATGGATATATCGTGTATTTTGTAATGTTTTTGTCAATAAATGGTTTTTTATTTATTTTTATTATTTTTATTTTCTCTTCATAAACAGTGCTTACTATATTAAAACTAATAAGTACAATGATACATTAATGAAAGACTGGTGCCTGTGATAGGTATTATAAAATACCTGTGTTACAGGTCGCCAGGCCCCCTGAGCGATATGTGTTAAGTTTTACAAGAATCGGTTGATAAGAAATTGTTGAAAAAGCTATCGCAAAATTTAAAGCATAAATATATACGGAGTCAAGCTAAATAAAACCTTTTAATAACTATAAACAAATCTTATATATATATAAATTAATCCCTATTTCCCTTTGTCACGGCATCACGCGTGAACGGCTGGACCAATTTCAGTAATTCTTGTGTTATTATGTTTGTTATTGTCAGGAGAAGGTTCTAATGTAAAAAAAGTAAGAAAGTTGCGCTGAAAATAGTTTATAATAATAATTGATATTGTTAGTAGTTTAACAACTTTACGTGATTAAACCGTAATTATACTAAATATTGTATTACTAGCTGTTGCCTGCGGCTCCGCCCGCGAGGATGTCGGTTATCGCTGTAAAAAGTACCCTATGTGTTATTCCAGACTATAATCTATCTCTGTGCCAAATTTCATCTAGATCCATTCAGTAGTTTTTACGTGAAAGAGTAACAAACATCAATCCATCCAATCCATCCATACTTACAAACTTTCGCGTTTATAATATTAGTAGGATAGGATAAAATATGATGCGTAGTTTAGAAGATGTAAGCGTACAGACAGCAGAAAGTGACTTTATTTTATATTAGCTGTTGCCCGTGGCTCCACCCGCGTGAATATCGGTTATCGCAATAAATAATCCGTTCCGTTCAGTAGTTTTTACGTGAAAGATTAACAAACAGCCATACATCTAACACACACACAAACTTTTTTTTTTTTTAAGAAGACAACTCCCGCACTAGAGAACAAGCTCTGTGTCGCGGGGGACTTTACAAACATACAATTAACGGACACAAATTACACCCAGACTCAGAACAATTCTTTGTGGGTCACACAAAGTTTTGTCCCTGTGTGGGAATCGAACCCACAACCTCGTGCACAGCAGGCGCATACTGCGGCCACTGGACCACCGAGGCAGTCGTAATATAAGTAGGACTATGTAAGAATTATATTTATTTCTCATAACGTAACAGCAAAACGGTCGTCACGTGAAGAAGTACCTTCCACCAGGTATATAATGTACATACGTACCAACAACACAAACGCATTAGGTACATACAGTCGCTGAACACATAGAAAAGTCAAATAAAGCGAGATCACGCATTCATTCCGCTTCGCATCCCATCTCATTTGCGGCCCCACACACCAGAAACAAACACCTATCTAGGTATATTTTCGAATTTTATGCCTACCACGTTTCCACTGTAGTTTTTGATAGCCGTGTATGCAACCAACTTTTCAGACCTGTCACCGTCAGTTGCTATACCTTAGTTTAAATGGAAATTGTTGCAAGAGGAGGGGGTGCGGTGGGTCTATATTATCTGGTCTTGTTGCCAGTGTGTGTGAGTAGTTGAATGATAGTGAGGGGGTTGGTCCGCCCCCGGCGCGTCATCGGACTGACTGCTGCGTCTGTGTTAGGACCATTTAAAATGCCCACCCCGTGACGATCACTATGCGGCCATTTTAGTTTTTTTTTTGCAAATTAGGATTGTTGCGAAAAGAATTATTTTATTTTGGTATTTCATGACACTTTGATATAATGACAGTTATGACTACTGATGGTTAGAAGCAAGTTATGAAAAGAAGTAGGTCACCATACAAGCATAGAAGCCCGAATGAGAAAGCACCTCTACCTTACAGAAATAAACATCCTAAGTTGTGTATCTATTCGTGAGTATAGCTCTGAAATACTCATTTAGGGTGTTTTAGAGCAACATATTTCTTCTTATCACAGATACCTATAGGTAAATTTTAGGTCCATATTTTAGAGTACCTAGCGTCTATAGGACACGGTAAATGCTAACTATTAGGGAAGTCTGTATGCTCGTTTTCCACATAGGTAGAATTTTTTTAAAAATAGTGGCAAACTTCTTCGAAAAATCGTGCGCAATGCGCAACATAATTATGAGCTCAGAATAGTAGGATTACATGGAGGCGATTAAAACACCTGAAGGCGAATCAGCGCCATCATTCAAATCAATTAAGAAATGTCACCAAAGTATATTTTTTTTCTAAGAATATTGTGGCCATTATACAATACTTCTAGAATTAGGATAGATACCTAATCACTTCATCTCAGGAATGGTTATACTACAAGTTGTAATCTATACTTAATATTATAAAGCTGAAGAGTTTGTTTGTTTGTTTGGTTGAACGCGCTAATCTTAAAAAGTCCTGGTTCGATTAGAAAATATCTTTTTTTTGTTGAATAGTGCATTTATCGAGGAAGGCTGTAGGCTTTTTAACATTACGCTAATAATCACGCAATAGGAGCAGATCAGTAGTGAGATACTCGTATGTTGCAAAATAGGGGAAAATATTCCAAATTACCACGCGGACGAAGTCGCGGGCGACCCCTAGTTTGGTAATATTTTTAAGAAGTACTCTGGCGTATTTTTTTAAGTAAAGCGGCCAGAGTTCTTGCAAATTCTTCTCAATGTTACCCTAGTCAGTGAATTAGTTGCAGGAAAAAATATATGCTGACTTCTGTTTATTTTTGACGTGACTGACATACTTATAGACACGTAAAAATATGCATTAATACTTATTATGCAGCTGATCTAAATTTGAATTGAGCTTGAGCCTGAGACTATTTTTATTGTACAAACTATTATATTATACAAACCTTCAACAATTTTTTTGTAAACATTCCTTCAAGCACAACCAGCAGCTTGAATTCTTGCCCAGTCAAAGCTGAATCCTTGGTTAGGCGCAGCGTGAAAGAGTGCAGTGACCTATTTAGTTTTAAATATATAGACCCCAATGATATAATTAAAGTTTTTAAGTCGCTTAATTCAAAAAAAACTGGTGACTTATGGGGTATTTCTGTTAAATTAGTTGAAAATATTATTTTTAATATAGCGCCACATCTGGCTGTAATATTTAATAGATGTGTGGATGCAGGTGTGTTTCCCAATTTAATGAAACACAGTAAAGTGATACCGTTATTTAAAAATGGATCTAAGAGCGACCCTACTAACTTTAGACCAATATCCATATTGCCCGCTATTAGTAAAATCTTTGAGAAAGTTATACTGCAGCAATTAGAGAGTCACTTTAACTTACATAAATTATTACACAAAGAGCAATATGGTTTCACAAAGGGTCGCTCCACCGTAGATGCAGGTGTTACATTAATAAAACATATCTTTGATGCCTGGGAAAATTCTATGGATGCTATTGGTGTATTCTGTGACCTCTCTAAAGCTTTTGACTGCGTTGAACACAATACGCTTTTGCGAAAGCTAAGTCATTACGGTATTAGGGGCGCTGCACTTAATCTTGTTGCTGCCTACCTGAGTCACAGGGTTCAATACGTAGATGTAAATGGAAATAGGTCTTCTGGATTACCTATAGCAATGGGCGTGCCCCAGGGTTCAATTCTAGGTCCTTTTCTCTTTTTAGTGTATGTAAATGATTTACCTTTCTTTGTACAGGATTTGTGCGACATAGTGCTATTTGCAGATGATACATCACTTCTCTTCAAAATTGACCGTAAAGAAAGTAACTTTGATGTTGTAAATGGTTCTCTCGCACAAGTCCTGGACTGGTTCACATCAAATAATCTACTGTTAAATTCAAAAAAAACTAAATGCATTAAATTTACCATGCCTAACGTAAGAAGTGTTACCACTAATTTAAGTCTAAATAATGAAGCTATTTCACTTGTTGAGTCTACAGTTTTTTTGGGTTTAACTTTAGATCGTAAACTTCAGTGGGGAGCCCATATATCATGCCTCGCGGGTAAGCTTAGCTCTGCGGCTTTTGCAGTTAGTAAAGTAAGACAACTTACTGATGTAGATACGGCTAGATTAGTTTATTTTAGTTATTTTCACAGCGTCATGTCCTACGGCATATTGCTGTGGGGCAAGGCTGCTGATATTGAAACTATTTTTTTAATTCAGAAACGAGCTGTACGCTCAATTTACAACCTAGGCTCACGAGTTTCTCTTAGAGAACGTTTTAAAGAAATAGGTATTTTAACAGTTGCATCTCAATATATATTTGCAAATATTATGTTTGTTAAACAGAATATTGATCTATATAGTAAGAACAGTGATATTCATTCAGTAAATACCAGAAATAAACATAAGTTAGTTGGCACGTACCATCGTTTACACAAAGTGCATAATTCATTTGTAGGACTCGGTATACGTTTTTTTAACAAATTACCGAAAGAGATAATGAATTTGCCCTTACACAAATTTAAACCTACTATTAAAAATCATCTCATAGAGAAGGGCTATTATACAATAAATGATTATTTGAACGATAAAAAGTCTTGGAATTAGTTGCATTATATAGTTGTTTGTTTAATTTACAATAAATCAGCTTAGTACATAAGTTCTTATTTGTGACGTGAGGCACATTGTGAATTCTAGTGATAATTCTGTACTTTTTCTTTTTTTTTTTCTCTTTGTTTATTTCTTTAGTAGCAATACGTTAAATTTAACAATATAAATTGTCACTATTCACATATTGCCTTATTTTTTAATAGCAATATGTAAATTGAAGCAGACTTTAACACCATACTTTATTTTATTTTTTTTCTCGCACGACCAGTACTAAGTACGATTACCTTTTTTTATCAATATAGTTAGTATCGTGTTTTGACTGCATCAGCTTGCATGCTAACATACTTGTATTTTACAAAAGATTGTAACTATCTGGCGATTAAAAAGAGTGGCCTGAGTTTCTTGCTAGTTCTTCTCAAGGCTCCACGTCAGCGAACTAGCCGTAGGAAAATTTTGCTGACATCATCTTTCTGGTTTATTCATAATTTATGACCTTCATAAGTGTTACCTTGTAACCTAAATGAATAAATGAATTTTGAGTTTGAATTGCTTTGTTATGAGATCAAAATTATACCCCATTTCAATATTTGTGAAATTACACCGCCATCCTACATATCCTTACTAATATTATAAATGTGAAAGTTTGTAAGAATGGATGGATGGATGGATGGATGTTTGTTACTCTTTCACGTAAAAACTACTGAACGGATCTGGATGAAATTTGGCACACAGATAGATTATGGTCTGGAATAACATATAGGCTACTTTTTGCAGCGATAACCGAGCATCCACGCGGGCGGAGCCGCGGGTAACAGCTAGTATATTTATATGTCGACCTTAGTTTGTTAAGAATCAGTTGATTTGAGTACAATAATTTTTCAACCATGTTGTATTTTTTCCAATAATGTATGAAAATTGTTTAAATTGGACATCCATATTTTTACCTAGGTCCTTCTAACTTATACAATTAAGTGAGCAAAGCTCAAATGCAAGAGCTTATTCTAGCAAGTGTTTAGACCAAAACGAATCATTTAATAAAAACCTGAGATATAAAGAATGAAAGTTATGATATCATAACAAACTTCAGAAGGGTGAAAGTTATGATATCATAACAAATGTGCCATAACTTCAGAAGGGTGAAAGTTTAATATGCTTTATTTACAGAAACAATATACATTTTTTACACTAATCACATATATACATTTTACTACCTATATACCTAAAACTAATTTAATCATAAATACTAAAAAAGGGAAAAACATAATACAAATTATGACTGTTGTTTAAGCGTCGAAATATTCCTCAACATCACTGTCCACTGGGAAAGTTTGGTATAATTATTATGTCGTTGAAGAAAATTTAATCTATGCATTTAAGAATTTTGTTAAGTAGTATAACATGTAAGCGATTTGGTTCACACTGTTAGCTTATAATGTTTTTAATAAATAAATAAATAAATAAATAGATAAATAAATATCAATAATATAAATAATCGGCTGGATAGAACGGCCGGGCAGACTCGTAATACATTTAAAAAAAAAAAAATATAATAACTTTAAGTAATCAAAATAATTGCTACGCTTACCTTATGCTGTTCTGTTTAAAATGAACTTGGAAGTGGGATTTTTACTCCTGGACGGATATCCACGGTGTGGTGACAACTCTTCACAAATATTCATACATTTATATGAATATAATTTCACATATTTTAGCCTATATCTTCCAAATTTTTAAACGTTTTTATCACTGACATTTTTATTTTTCATAACACATCACTTTGACAGTTAAAATTGATTCACTTGATACATCAAAGAAGACTAGTTCAGCTCTTCATTTAGACTTCTTAAATGATAAAATATGTATGTACATAATTCTTGAGTCACCATGTTTATTCACCCTAATCTCCGAAACCACTAAACATTTTTTTTTATTCCGCGCAAGCAAAGCCGCACTCGAAGGCTAGTTAATTATTACAATTCATATATGCCCCACTGCTAGAATAGGCATATGACATAGGTCTTCTCTCCTCTATCAAGAGAGGATTTAGATCATTCACACACTAATAACTTTCACATTTTTGTACCTTCTATAAAACTGTGAAATACTATATTTTTGTAAACGATACTGCCCAGTGACACGGTCAAAGGTGTAATGGTCAATCTTAAGAACAACCATGATCATTTCCCACATAAATTTGTATATCATTTACATTGATTTAAAATCATCATGTTGCCCGTGGGATACGTTCAGGTGAAGGGTCGTGCTCTCGCGGTAACCGGTTTAAAAACTACTAGTGATATTAACAGAATCCTACTAATATTATAAATGTGTAAGTTTGTGATTATGGATGTATGGATGTTTGTTACTCTTTCACGTAAAAACTACTGAACGGATCCTAATGAAATTTGGCACAGAGTTAGATTATAGTCTGGAAAAACACAAAAATACTATTCCCTTGGGATAGTACGCATGGGCAAAGCTGCGGTTGGAAACTAGTTTCAAATTAAAAGTATCACACACAACTAAAAATTAAAAACAATTAGCTGCAAAATCATTAAATAGGATTATATATCTAGTCTTCCAGATGTTTCTTTTTTCTACAACTGAGACATTTTTCTGCAATATAAAATATATTTTAATAAATTTAAATTAAGAATATTGTTAAAAATGTCAATAAATATTAATTAATAATAGTGTGAATAAAAAAAAATATTTTAAAAAAAGTTTTTAAAATAAAATATTTAAAAAAATTTTTTTTTTTTTATTCACACTATTATTAAATCATATTTATTGTTTTTTTTATTTTATACTTTTTATCATATTAGTGTATTGTCATCGAAATCTGGCCGTTTAAAGTGGATCAAAATTGCGCCCAAAGAAGTCGGTTACAAACATACAAACATACAGGTGAAGCTTATTAGCTTTTATTAAAAGCGTGTAAAAACCATTGCTCAATTCTAGTACCTACAGCTGACAGGATATATGACAGGTATCTGGAATAAAATCTAAATATTTATAGGTATTTTTGCAGTCACATACGTAAATTAGATAATTTTATGTTTAATATTATACAAATAGCTTTTTAGCTTACCGTATTCTCTGTTAAAAATAAAAATACGTGTAAAATAATTATTTCGATACGATGTTTAGTTTCTCAGATATGGAATTTTAAAATACACGGGCGGACCGAGGAGGCGCACGATGCGATGACGTCACTATGTAACACCCGCCCCTAAGGACCGTTCGTGCACTTCAGCCAAATAACTACGCACAGTGGTGTAGTTGTGTTCCTGTGTGTGAGTACAGGTCTCCAGAGCTCATTTAAAGACGTGTTTTGAAAGAAACGTATTCCTATCCCAGGGATACTCTCATCTTAAAACGGTGTAAATAATGTTAACAAAAAAAACCGACTTCAGTACGGCAAGTTGCAGAATTTCAAAACCCTTAAAAACGGCTAGATTACATTGTTTAATTCTGAAGTTCCGTTGCCTAGCTACCTTAGCAACCATAATGGAAACTTATTTAATCGCCATCCGTAAAATACTTATTATTGAGAAGTTCAGGTGGCCATCTGTGGTCTTCTTCGTCAGTTTTACTTCATCATATTATACTTTCTGAATGCAAATGATTGATGTGTTGTTAAAAATATTAAAATTGCCATATGTGTGCCTATATTTTTTGAGGAGTTCCCTCAATTCCTCATGGATCCCATCATCAGAACTTTCTTTTGATGAAAATGGGACCAAACTGGAAGTATGTCCTCTCAGACAAAAAAATATTTTTTCAAATCGGTCCATAAATGAGGGATTGATAACCTCCTCTTTTTGAAGTCGGTTAAAAAATAGATATTTTCTCTATTTCACTGGGCACCTACAAGAAAAGTGTTGGTGATATCCTACTAATATTATAAATGTGAAAGTTTCTGAGTATGGATGGATGTATGGATGTTTGTTACTCTTTCACGTAAAAACTACTGAACGGATCTGGATGAAATTTGGCACAGAGATAGATTATAGTCTGGAATAGCACACAGGCATACTATTTATCGCGATAACCGACAACCACGCGGTTGGAGTCGCGGGCAACAACTAGTCATATATATTATATGGTAGAATAGAGTAGAATATAATATACCTATTGTTAATAATTAAGTTACTTTGTTTGAGCTGTATCTTATATATTTTTAAATTAGAATAAAGTAATTGTTGTAAAGTCTGAAAAAATCTTTAAATTATTTTTAAGTTAGCGAACTCTACTTTTTCCCCTGGGCCTGTGGTCTAAACATCGCTCCCACATGTAAAAGGTACCTTGATGCGCGGCTACAGTGTCAATTGGTATTAGCAGAATATCAGTGCTGCTTCGCCATTCGGCTTAGCAGCTACAAGGCTGAGCTAAGACCATTTTTGTTCTTAAACAGGATTATTAAACTTAATCATGGTTATTATATTATTTACTTATAAGTTACATATATTGTTTGTTATTTGTTTAAGCACAAAATAAAAAACCGAGTAGTGTCGTGGGACACCAGATAGGAACGAAATTTGATTCATTAATTTTTTTTTTTTTAAACACACTCCCGCACTTACAAACATACAATTAACGGACACAAATTACACCCAGACTCAGAACAATACTTTGTGGGTCACACAAAGTTTTGTCCTGTGTGGGAATCGAACCCACAACCTCGTGCACAGCAGGCGCATACTGCGGCCACTGGACCACCGAGGCAGTCATTTATTTCGTGTTCTATTATTATTATGATAAGCCTGTACTGTCCCACTGCATGGCAAAGGCCTCCCCACTCTCCTTCCACTTCTCTCTGTCTAAAGCCGCTGAGGACCAGTCATGGTTAAATGAAACCAACTCATCCCGCCATCTCCGCCTGGGTCTACCGCGATGTCGCTTGGCATTTAGAGGCACCCACTGGGTAGTGAGTTTAGGCCATTGATCATCTGACATGCGGCAGATATGACCAGCCCAGTTCCATTTTAGCATGGCAGTTTTCCTGGTGACGTCAGTGACTTTTGTGCTGGAACGGATTAATGTATTCCTAACTCGGTCTGTTAGTTTAATCCCCAGAATACTTCGTTCCATAGCTCTTTGGCAAACCTCGAGCGTGGACCTCTGCTGAATTGTCAAAGACCATGTTTGAGAACCATATGTGAGGATGGGAAGAATGCATACGTCCATGAGTCTACTCTTTAGGGTAAGAGGAAGATCACCCTTAATGATATCTTTCATAAACCAATAGCTCCTCCAGGCATTTTCGGTGCGTCTTGCAACTTCTTTATTTTGTCTTGCCTGGAATGAGACTATTTGGCCTAAATAGAGATACTCATCGACGTACTCAATCTCCCCACTCCCCACTTTGATCCTATGATGCGCGCTGTTAGTCATCAACTTAGTCTTTGACATATTCATTTGAAGTCCGACCTCAAGGCTTGTCGTCCTAAGGTCTTCGAGCATCTGAGTCAACTCGGTGGCTGAAGACGAGAAGAGGACAATATCGTCAGCGAATCGGAGATTGGACAATCTCCTGTGCCCGACCATAATGCCCTTTTCCGCCCAGCCTGCCGCCAGCTTTTTAAAGACTTCCTCCAGTACAGCTGTGAATAATTTCGGAGACAGCGGGTCACCCTGTTTAATTCCTTTATCGATCCGGAAAGATGGTCCTGTTCTAGAGTTGATTTTAATGGCTGCAGTGCTATTTCTATAGATATTCTGTAAAAGGTGAATATAAGTGGTGTCTATTTCTTGGTTTAGTAGGGCGTCAAAAATTGAGGTATGGCTGATACTATCGAAAGCTTTAGAATAATCTACGAATGCTATATAAAGTGGAAGCTGAAATTCTGAGTGCTTTTCAACAATATGGTTTATGGAATGGAGGTGGTCAGTTGTAGAGAGACCGCGGCGAAATGCAGCCTGTTCAGGAGGCTGATGTTTATCGAGGCATCCAGATATCCTGTCCTCTATGACTTTAATAAAAGCCTTGTACAGGTGTGAAACTAGACTAATCGGACGGTAATTATTGATATCTGTTTTGTCTCCCTTTTTGTGGAGAAGAATGATAAGTGAGTGACAAAATAAGTGAGGTAAAGTGCCTGTTCTTAATATACTGTTAAAAAGGTTTGTAACATGGGAAAGAAGAGCCGGCTCTCCTATTTTTAAAGCCTCAGTTGTTATGCCGTCATTGCCAGGACTCTTATTGTATTTCATGCTCCGCAATGCCTTATGTACTTTCCCCCCTGTAATAGGTAGAATTTGGTCGGAGCACGAATAAACAATAGCGTTAGGTTGTTGAGCCGATTCTTCACTGTACAGATTTTCATAAAATTCAGTGCAAATGTTTAAAATGTTGTCTTTGTCATTCGTGTTCTATTATATATAATTATATAGGTATAAAGAAAATAATTATTCGGATATACATTTTGTATCATGATTTTTTTATCAATTAAAATAAAAAACTACTTTACAGAATATATAAATAATCTACACAATTTTATTTTATTTTCAATGATTCATAAAAATATATTATAAAAATGAATAGGTAGGTACTTGAAATAATTCCTTAAGACTCCTTATACTAGTGATCGCCAGTAGTCGAAATTCAACCATATTTTTTCCTACAACCAATTCACTGATTAGGGTAACATGGAGATGAATTAGCAAGAAACTCTGCCCACTTTACTAAAAAAATACGCCAGAGTACGTTTTAAAATTTTTAACAAACTTGGGGTCGTCCGTGACTTTGTCCGCGTGGTAATTTGGAATATTTTCCCCGATTTCGCAACATATCTCACTACTGTTCCGCTCGTATTGATCATAGCGTGATGTTATATAGCCTATTTGAATATATTGTATTGATTCATACCATATAGCTCATAATAGCCTAGCCCTACTTTTATAGATGCTGTTCGTTGTCCAGTCACAGAAATTAACTTTGATGTTTATTAAGAAAGTTTTAGACTTATAGCAGGGGATCCCATGAAGGGATTTCGGGATTTACTAAAGCGCGGCAAATTAATATACAGGCTCATAATGGTAAACCCAAGTTTTATCCCCAGTCACAATCCGGCCGAAAATGGCTTCTTCGTTCTCAGCACGGACGTCCAAAAACTCTCGACAACACGCAACTCGTCGCTGCTTCTGATATGGCGTGAGCATTCACGGTACCGACTTTGGGCACACCTTTGACATGCCAAGATTGTCATGTAGCATATTTAAAATAGTTTATATCGGATACTCCAATCATTTCTGCAAGATGCCCGTTGAAAGAAGAAACAACTTCTTCTTTCAACGGGCATCTTCCAATATCACAGAATACTTAATAGTAAAGGTACAGAAGGTTCACTCCAAATCATTTAAGCAAATAGCAACTTTGCTCCTACGCAATAGAGCGCAATTCAGCTCCCACAGCGCTAACAACCTAAATGTGATATTCACCTAAATCTTGCCTCTCTTTCTATCGCGTATCTCTTCTCTCTTCTAACGACATTAGGGTTGTCTTGCGGCTGGCGCGACGCTCGCGCTCGTCTCGCGCGCTTGCCTTCACTAGGCTAAAATAATACCTATTTTATTTGTTTGGTTTCATTATTTATTGTCGGGTAGGTACTAGTGGTATTATTGATATATGACAAATTATTATAATGGGATGTAGCGGTTGCCCGCGGCTAAGCCCGCGATTTCATTTTTGATTAGGTAAATAACAAATTTGTATTTGTCATTGCTTTGTTTGGAGCCATTTGTCCAGTTGACATTTTTTTTTTTTTAATAAAGAAAACAACTCCCGCACTAGAGAACGAGCTCTGTGTTGCGGGGGACTTTACAAACATACAATTAACGGACACAGGTTTTAAACACTGTGCTTACTTGATTTTGATAATTAACCAGTTAATTTATGATGCCACATGGTAATTATATTTTTAAATTGTTTACTTACTTTTATATGTTGAGTACAGGAATGAGGAACTAACTTTGACACTACTGTAGAACACTTAAATATTTTTTTGTATCTCTGAACTGTAATGACTTGTTGTAATATGACCGACACTGATGGATAATGACATAATAAAGAGTTGCTAGGAATAAAAAATACTGTTGTAGCTTAAAAAATAAAAAGTCTACTGTTGCAGCAATTTGTTTCTACAGATATGATTTTTTTTTACGAACTCCGTAGAATGTTCGTTTAAACTTAAAAAATATTAAGAAGATTTTTTTATTATTCTACTGGTTATTTCTTGGATATATACTGTATACATTAATCAATTTAACAGGGAGATATAATGTAACTAAATATTTTTAAACCACGCGTAAATGTTACAACCTACATCGCGAACATTCGACAGAACGTGAGTAATCACATACTGTACCTTATTTTTTTTTTTAAATATTATTATGAAATTTGTTATTTGAGGTGTATAAAGTATAATACATTTAAGTTTGGAAAGTAGATAAAGTTGCTAATATACTAATATTTTAAGCGAACACAATTTTTGTGTTTCGGTAGAGGACGCTGCCCTGGGGCACACCGTGACAGTTTTTAGCTCACTGCAATAATCTCCCATGACCACTTTCTGACTTCTGTTGTACAGATAAGAACAAAACCATGCCAAAGCGTCACCACGTATTCCCAGGAGCTCCATTTTTCGCAGCAGTATTTTTCGCGACACGGTATCGAAGGCTTTGGCTAGATCCAGGAAGATGCCAGTACACGCCATGCCTTGATCTAGTTTGTGTGTAATGAAGTCTACTAAGTGTGTCACTGCATCCTCCGTAGACCTGCCAGCACGAAAGCCGAACTGGTTGTTGGATAGTAGCTTGTTCTTTTCCAGATAAGCCAGAAGTATCTTGTTAACCACCCGTTTCAAAACTTTGGAAAGTGTAGACAACAAAGAGATCGGGCGATAATTGGACGGAGCCTGGGGGTCACAACTTTTGTAAATAGGAGTTACATTTGCAACCTTAAAACAGGCGGGGACAGTACCAGTAGCCAAGCTTAAGTTACATAAAAAGGTAATGGGTTTTACTAACATGTGCACAACTTTTGAGAATTTTATTATTTATACGATCATTGCCAGATGCAGAAGCTATTTTAAGGCTTGAAATAATTTTATAAATTTCAGCTTCGTCAGTTGGGGTTAAAAAGTAGGAGCCTGAGTCTTTAAAGGAAGTAGAGCAGCGTCCAGCATTGTTAGCTAGTTCGGTTTCTGTTAAATTAAGATGTGATAAGGTGGTCTCTGCCAGTTTTTCTCCAATGGTTGTGAAATAGTCATTTATTTTATTTAATGTCATAACAGGGTTATTATTGCTGGTCAGGAGTTTATAAGAGTCTTTAGATTTATTTTTAATATTACAGATATTTTTTATTTCTGACCACAGCTTTTTATTGTCACCTGTCGCGTTATCTAAGCGTTTGCGTTGATACTCTAGTTTCAAATTAGTTAATAAGTTGTTGCAAAAGTTACGGTACGTTTTGTACTCGTGTTGAATTATAGGGTTGTCACGGTTGTGTTTTTTATTTGCCTTGATATGCATGGAGTCTCTTCGTCTGATACATTTTATTAAATTTTTTGTGATCCAAGGTTTGTTAATGACCTCCGAACTACGACAGCGGTGTTTGGTGGTATGTTTATCAATTTAAATACCAAGAGCGTCAGTGAATAGTTGAGCTGCATTATTAACATCACCGCTTTCGTATAGCCATTCCCAATTTTCAACCTCAACGTCAGCAATTAAGTTCGTGTAGTCAATGTATGAGTAGTAACTATAGTTATCAATGTTATAACACGGGGAACTATTGTCAAGCCAACATTCTGTAAAAATAATAATATCTGGAGAAAAAGATAATCGGCATAACTGAACAAGAAAGCTATCAAATTTTTTTATTAATGCTTCGTATGTTTTGAACGACTACAGTATACTGCTTCTCCGTGTCACCTAGATGTAACTTGCAGCTACATTTAAGCTGTCACCAAATAAAATAATCTCTATGGATTGCTCATTAAAGCTAGCAGACTTTAAATTATTTATGACATTGCAAAACTTAGCTCCAGGTAAATATGTTATTGAGACCTCGGTATAACAATTAATTAAATTACCTAAATCTCTACCTATCTGGTCAGAAAGCATGATAACATTATTTGTCCAAGAGCATAGACGTAAAAATAACCTAATCCTGTGGAAATCTTTCAGAGACCTATGTCTATCAGTCGACGCCTATCAACTAACATATGACACGAATAAAAGAAAATACAATATAAAATGCCAAGATTTATTCACATTAATATTAAAGATGTATCCAAAAAAACTATTTCAAAGAAAATCGATCAAAATTTAGCATGTGGTGCATGGCTTACGGAAAGTACCTATTCTTACGGATAATTGTCGGCGATTGAGGCGGCATTTCTTGCTACCTCTCAAACCATAAGATCCTCCAACACCTCCCGATGAAGCACTAGAGGCAGCTGCCGCTGAAGTTGCTGCACCAGTCCCTGAACCATACGGACCGTACTCTTCAGTTTCTGTAGTAGTCGTGGAACTGGTCGTTGAGGTCGTCGATGATGTACCACTTCCACCTTCAATAATTATAATTTCCATAGCTGGATTTACATTGCTAGATGATCCTGATGCTGACGCCGCTGCTGACGCACTGCTACCTGGTCTATTTTGAGGTGATCTGAAATCATTATTGTAGACAACGATTTCACCACCAGGTCCATATTTTGTTCCAGGGCCATATTTGCCGGAAGAGGTATCTGCTTCGGCTGCAGAAGCAGCACTAGCAGCTGCTGCCGCCGCCGCTGCTGCTGCTGCTGCTGATAATGATCCTGGCCCACCTGGTCCATATGGTCCTCCCTGATCGTAAATTCCACCCGGTCCGTATGGTCCTTCTGGTGCGAATCCACTAGAGCCACTGGCTGCTGCTGCCGCTGCTGCTGCTGATGATCCTGGCCCACTTGGTCCATATGGTCCTCCCTGATCGTAAATTCCACCCGGTCCATATGGTCCTTCTGGTGCGAATCCACTAGAACCACTAGCTGCTGCTGCCGCTGCTGCTGCTGCTGCTGATGATGATCCTGGCCCACGTGGTCCGTATGGTCCTCCCTGATCGTAAATTACACCCGGGCCGTATGGTCCTTCCGGTCCGTAGCTATCAGAATCACCTGCTGTTGATGAGGTTGCGACTGCAGACGCTGTCGATGCTGCATTTCCACTGGGTCCATTACCAAGTATAATAATTTCGGTGGTACTACCACCAGGGGACGATGATGAAGTTGAAGATGTTGAAGATACTGATGAACCTCCAGAAGGTCCTCTTGGATATCCAGGCCTAAAACCTTTGCCTGCTGCTGCCGCCGCTGCTGCTGCTGCTGCTGCTGACCCTGCACCACCCGGTGCATATGCCCCTTCCAGTTCATATGATTCTTCTTGTCCGAATGATCCATAAGGTCCAAAGCTTTTAGAACCTCCAGCTGCTGCCGCTGCCGCTGCTGCTGCTGCTGCTGATGATGATCCTGGCCCACTTGGTCCGTATGGTCCTCTCTGATCGTAAATTCCACCCGGACCGTATGGTCCTTCTGGTCCGAATCCGCTAGAACCGCTGGCTGCAGCTGCCGCTGCTGCTGCTGCTGATGATGATCCTGGCCCAGTTGGTCCGTAAGGTCCTCTTTGATCGTAAATTCCACCCGGTCCGTATGGTCCTTCTGGTGCGAATCCACTAGAACCACTGGCTGCTGCTGCCGCCGCTGCTGCTGCTGCTGATGATGATCCTGGCCCACTTGGTCTGTATGGACCTCCCTGATCGTAAATTACACCCGGGCCGTATGGTCCTTCCGGTCCGTAGTTATCAGAATCACCTGCTGTTGATGAGGTTGCGACTGCAGACGCTGTCGATGCTGCATTTCCACTGGGTCCATTACCAAGTATAATAATTTCGGTGGTACTACCACCAGGGGACGATGATGAAGTTGAAGATGTTGAAGATACTGATGAACCTCCAGAAGGTCCTCTTGGATATCCAGGCCTAAAACCTTTGCCTGCTGCTGCCGCCGCTGCTGCTGCTGCTGCTGCTGACCCTGCACCACCCGGTGCATATGCCCCTTCCAGTTCATATGATTCTTCTTGTCCGAATGATCCATAAGGTCCAAAGCTTTTAGAACCTCCAGCTGCTGCCGCTGCCGCTGCTGCTGCTGCTGATGATGATGATCCGGGCCCACTTGGTCCGTAAGGTCCTCTTTGATCGTAAATTCCACCTGGACCGTATGGTCCTTCTGGTCCGAATCCACTAGAACCACTGGCTGCTGCTGCTGCCGCTGCTGCTGCTGCTGCTGATGATGATCCTGGCCCAGTTGGTCCGTAAGGTCCTCTTTGATCATAAATTCCACCCGGTCCGTATGGTCCTTCTGGAGCGAATCCACTAGAACCACTGGCTGCTGCTGCCGCCGCTGCTGCTGCTGCTGATCCCGCACTATCAAATCTGGATGGTCCTCTTTGTCCGTAAATTCCACCCGGACCGTATGGTCCTTCCGGTCCATAAATATCAGCACCTGTTGATGAGGTTGTAGCTGCAGACGCTGTCGATGCTGCATTTCCACTGGGACCAAGTATAATAATTTCGGTGGTACTACCACCAGGGGACGATGATGAAGTTGAAGATGTTGAAGATACTGATGAAGCTCCAGAAGGTCTTCTTGGATATCCAGGCCCATAACCTTTGCCTGCTGCCGCCGCCGCTGCTGCTGCCGCTGCAGCTGCTGATCCTGCACCACCCGGTCCGTATGGTCCTCTCTGATCGTAAATTCCACCCGGACCGTATGGTCCTTCTGGTCCGAATCCACTAGAACCACTGGCTGCTGCTGCCGCCGCTGCTGCTGCTGCTGCTGCTGCTGATGATGATCCTGGCCCACTTGGTCCGTAAGGTCCTCTTTGATCGTAAATTCCACCTGGACCGTATGGTCCTTCTGGTCCGAATCCACTAGAACCACTGGCTGCTGCTGCCGCCGCTGCTGCTGCTGCTGCTGATGATGATCCTGGCCCACTTGGTCCGTATGGTCCTTCCGGTACGTAGCTATCAGAATCACCCGCTGTTGATGAGGTTGCGACTGCAGACGTTGCCGATGCTGCATTTCCACTGGGTCCTTCACCAAGTATAATAATTTCGGTGGTACTACCACCAGGGGACGATGATGAAGTTGAAGATGTTGAAGATACTGATGAACCTCCAGAAGGTCTTCTCGGATATCCAGGCCTAAAACCTTTGCCTGCTGCCGCTGCCGCTGCTGCTGCTGATGATGATCCTGGCCCACTTGGTCCGTATGGTCCTCTCTGATAGTAAATTCCACCCGGTCCGTATGGTCCTTCTGGTCCGAATCCACTAGAACCACTGGCTGCTGCTGCCGCCGCTGCTGCTGCTGCTGCTGATGATGATCCTGGCCCACTTGGTCCGTATAGTCCTCCCTGATCGTAAATTACACCTGGACCGTATGGTCCTTCCGGTCCGTAGCTATCAGAATCACCCGCTGTTGATGAGGTTGCGACTGCAGACGCTGCCGATGCTGCATTTCCACTGGGTCCATTACCAAGTATAATTATTTCGGTGGTACTACCACCAGGGGACGATGATGAAGTTGAAGATGTTGAAGATACTGATGAACCTCCAGAAGGTCCTCTCGGATATCCAGGCCTAAAACCTCTGCCTGCTGCCGCCGCCGCTGCTGCTGCTGCTGCTGCTGCTGCTGACCCTGCACCACCCGGTGCATATGCCCCTTCTAGTTCATATGTTTCTTCTAGTGCATATGATCCATCTCGTCCGAATGACCCATAAGGTCCAAAGCGTTTAGAACCACTGGCTGCTGCCGCCGCCGCTGCTGCTTCTGCTGCTGCTGATGATCCTGGCCCACTTGGTCCGTATGGTCCTCTCTGATCGTAAATTCCACCTGGACCGTATGGTCCTTCTGGTCCGAAACCACTAGTACCACTGGCTGCCGCTGCCGCTGCTGCTGCTGCTGATGATGATCCTGGCCCAGTTGGTCCGTAAAGTCCTCTTTGATCGTAAATTCCACCCGGTCCGTATGGTCCTTCTGGTGCGAATCCACTAGAACCACTGGCTGCTGCTGCCGCCGCTGCTGCTGCTGCTGCTGATGATGATCCTGGCCCACTTGGTCCGTATGGTCCTACCTGATCATAAATTACACCCGGGCCGTATGGTCCTTCCGGTCCGTAGCTATCTGAATCACCTGCTGTTGATGAGGTTGAGACTGCAGACGCTGTCGATGCCGCATTTCCACTGGGACCATTACCAATAATAATTATTTCGGTGGTTCTACCACCAGGTGACGATGATGAAGTAGAAGATGTTGAAGATGCTGATGAACCTCCAGAAGGACCTCTTGGATATCCAGGCCCAAAACCTTTGCCTGCTGCCGCCGCCGCTGCTGCTGCAGCTGCCGCTGATCCCGCATCTCCTGGCCTGTATGCGCCTCCCGGTCCTCTGCGTCCGTAACCATCAGAACCGCCTGCAGCTGCTGCCGCTGCTGCTGCAGCTGCCGCTGATCCCGCATCTCCTGGCCCGTATGCGCCTCCCGGTCCTCTGCGTCCGTAACCACCAGAACCGCCTGCAGCTGCTGCCGCTGCTGCTGCAGCTGCCGCTGAGTCTGCACCTCCGTCTGATCCGTATTCTCCTTCAGGTCCGAAAGCTCCATAGGTATCATAACCATCTGAACCCGCTGCTGCTGCTGCTGCTGCAGCTGCTGCTGATCCCGTACCTTCTGGCCTGTATGCGCCTCCCGGTCCTCTGCGTCCGGCACTACCAGAGCCGCCTGCAGCCGCTGCCGCTGCTGCTGCAGCTGCCGCTGATCCCGCATCTCCTGGCCCGTATGCGCCTCCCGGTCCTCTGCGTCCGTAACCACCAGAACCGCCTGCAGCCGCTGCCGCTGCTGCTGCAGCTGCCGCTGAGTCTGCACCTCCGTCTGATCCGTATTCTCCTTCAGGTCCGAAAGGTCCATAGGTATCAAAACCATCTGAACCCGCTGCTGCTGCTGCTGCTGCAGCTGCTGCTGATCCCGCACCTCCTGGCCTGTATGCGCCTCCCGGTCCTCTGCGTCCGGCACTACCAGAGCCGCCTGCAGCCGCTGCCGCTGCTGCTGCAGCTGCCGCTGATCCCGCATCTCCTGGCCCGTATGCGCCTCCCGGTCCTCTGCGTCCGTAACCACCAGAACCGCTTGCAGCCGCTGCCGCTGCTGCTGCAGCTGCCGCTGAGTCTGCACCTCCGTCTGATCCGTATTCTCCTTCAGGTCCGAAAGGTCCATAGGTATCAAAACCATCTGAACCCGCTGCTGCTGCTGCTGCTGCAGCTGCTGCTGATCCCGCACCTCCTGGCCTGTATGCGCCTCCCGGTCCTCTGCGTCCGGAAGTACCAGAGCCGCCTGCAGCCGCTGCCGCTGCTGCTGCAGCAGCCGCTGATCCCGCATCTCCTGGCCCGTATGCGCCTCCCGGTCCTCTGCGTCCGTAACCACCAGAACCGCCTGCAGCTGCTGCCGCTGCTGCTGCAGCTGCCGCTGAGTCTGCACCTCCGTCTGATCCGTATTCTCCTTCAGGTCCGAAAGGTCCATAGGTATCAAAACCACCTGAACCCGCTGCTGCTGCTGCTGCAGCTGCTGCTGATCCCGCACCTCCTGGCCTGTATGCTCCTCCCGGTCCTCTGCGTCCGGAACTACCAGAGCCGCCTGCAGCTGCTGCCGCTGCTGCTGCAGCTGCCGCTGATCCCGCATCTCCTGGCCCGTATGCGCCTCCCGGTCCTCTGCGTCCGTAACCACCAGAACCGCCTGCAGCCGCTGCCGCTGCTGCTGCAGCTACCGCTGAGTCTGCACCTCCGTCTGATCCGTATTCTCCTTCAGGTCCGAAAGGTCCATAGGTATCAAAACCATCTGAACCCGCTGCTGCTGCTGCTGCTGCAGCTGCTGCTGATCCCGCACCTCCTGGCCTGTATGCGCCTCCCGGTCCTCTGCGTCCGGAACTACCAGAGCCGCCTGCAGCCGCTGCCGCTGCTGCTGCAGCTGCCGCTGATCCCGCATCTCCTGGCCCGTATGCGCCTCCCGGTCCTCTGCGTCCGTAACCACCAGAACCGCCTGCAGCTGCTGCCGCTGCTGCTGCAGCTGCCGCTGAGCCTGCACCTCCGTCTGATCCGTATTCTCCTTCAGGTCCGAAAGCTCCATAGGTATCAAAACCATCTGAACCCGCTGCTGCTGCTGCTGCTGCAGCTGCTGCTGATCCCGCACCTCCTGGCCTGTATGCGCCTCCCGGTCCTCTGCGTCCGGAAGTACCAGAGCCGCCTGCAGCCGCTGCCGCTGCTGCTGCAGCTGCCGCTGATCCCGCATCTCCTGGCCCGTATGCGCCTCCCGGTCCTCTGCGTCCGTAACCACCAGAACCGCCTGCAGCTGCTGCCGCTGCTGCTGCTGCTGCCGCTGAGTCTGCACCTCCGTCTGATCCGTATTCTCCTTCAGGTCCGAAAGGTCCATAGGTATCAAAACCACCTGAACCCGCTGCTGCTGCTGCTGCAGCTGCTGCTGATCCCGCACCTCCTGGCCTGTATGCTCCTCCCGGTCCTCTGCGTCCGGAACTACCAGAGCCGCCTGCAGCCGCTGCCGCTGCTGCTGCAGCTGCCGCTGATCCCGCATCTTCTGGCCCGTATGCGCCTCCCGGTCCTCTGCGTCCGTAACCACCAGAACCGCCTGCAGCCGCTGCCGCTGCTGCTGCAGCTGCCGCTGAGCCTGCACCTCCGTCTGATCCGTATTCTCCTTCAGGTCCGAAAGGTCCGTAGGTATCAAAACCATCTGAACCCGCTGCTGCTGCTGCTGCTGCAGCTGCTGCTGATCCCGCACCTCCTGGCCTGTATGCGCCTCCTGGTCCTCTGCGTCCGGCACTACCAGAGCCGCCTGCAGCCGCGGCCGCTGCTGCTGCAGCTGCCGCTGATCCCGCATCTCCTGGCCCGTATGCGCCTCCCGGTCCGCTGTGTCCGTAACCACCAGAACCGCCTGCAGCCGCTGCCGCTGCTGCTGCAGCTGCCGCTGAGTCTGCACCTCCGTCTGATCCGTATTCTCCTTCAGGTCCGAAAGGTCCATAGGTATCAAAACCATCTGAACCCGCTGCTGCTGCTGCTGCTGCAGCTGCTGCTGATCCCGCACCTCCTGGCCTGTATGCGCCTCCCGGTCCTCTGCGTCCGGAACTACCAGAGCCGCCTGCAGCCGCTGCCGCTGCTGCTGCAGCTGCCGCTGATCCCGCATCTCCTGGCCCGTATGCGCCTCCCGGTCCTCTGCGTCCGTAACCACCAGAACCGCCTGCAGCTGCTGCCGCTGCTGCTGCAGCTGCCGCTGAGCCTGCACCTCCGTCTGATCCGTATTCTCCTTCAGGTCCGAAAGCTCCATAGGTATCAAAACCATCTGAACCCGCTGCTGCTGCTGCTGCTGCAGCTGCTGCTGATCCCGCACCTCCTGGCCTGTATGCGCCTCCCGGTCCTCTGCGTCCGGCACTACCAGAGCCGCCTGCAGCCGCTGCCGCTGCTGCTGCAGCTGCCGCTGATCCCGCATCTTCTGGCCCGTATGCGCCTCCCGGTCCTCTGCGTCCGTAACCACCAGAACCGCCTGCAGCCGCTGCCGCTGCTGCTGCAGCTGCCGCTGATCCCGCATCTCCTGGCCCGTATGCGCCTCCCGGTCCTCTGCGTCCGTAACCACCAGAACCGCCTGCAGCTGCTGCCGCTGCTGCTGCAGCTGCCGCTGAGTCTGCACCTCCGTCTGATCCGTATTCTCCTTCAGGTCCGAAAGGTCCGTAGGTATCAAACTCATCTGAACCCGCTGCTGCTGCTGCTGCTGCAGCTGCTGCTGATCCCACACCTCCTGGCCTGTATGCGCCTCCCGGTCCTCTGCGTCCGGAACTACCAGAGCCGCCTGCAGCCGCTGCCGCTGCTGCTGCAGCTGCCGCTGATCCTGCATCTCCTGGCCCGTATGCGCCTCCTGGTCCTCTGCGTCCGTAACCACCAGAACCGCCTGCAGCTGCTGCCGCTGCTGCTGCAGCTGCCGCTGAGCCTGCACCTCCGTCTGATCCGTATTCTCCTTCAGGTCCGAAAGCTCCATAGGTATCAAAACCATCTGAACCCGCTGCTGCTGCTGCTGCTGCAGCTGCTGCTGATCCCGCACCTCCTGGCCTGTATGCGCCTACCGGTCCTCTGCGTTCGGAAGTACCAGAGCCGCCTGCAGCCGCTGCCGCTGCTGCTGCAGCTGCCGCTGATCCCGCATCTCCTGGCCCGTATGCGCCTCCCGGTCCTCTGCGTCCGTAACCACCAGAACCGCCTGCAGCCGCTGCCGCTGCTGCTGCAGCTGCCGCTGAGTCTGCAACTCCGTCTGATCCGTATTCTCCTTCAGGTCCGAAAGGTCCATAGGTATCAAAACCATCTGAACCCGCTGCTGCTGCTGCTGCTGCAGCTGCTGCTGATCCCGCACCTCCTAGCCTGTATGCGCCTCCCGGTCCTCTGCGTCCGGAACTACCAGAGCCGCCTGCAGCCGCTGCCGCTGCTGCTGCAGCTGCCGCTGATCCCGCATCTTCTGGCCCGTATGCGCCTCCCGGTCCTCTGCGTCCGTAACCACCAGAACCGCCTGCAGCCGCTGCCGCTGCTGCTGCAGCTGCCGCTGATCCCGCATCTCCTGGCCCGTATGCGCCTCCCGGTCCTCTGCGTCCGTAACCACCAGAACCGCCTGCAGCTGCTGCCGCTGCTGCTGCAGCTGCCGCTGAGCCTGCACCTCCGTCTGATCCGTATTCTCCTTCAGGTCCGAAAGCTCCATAGGTATCAAAACCATCTGAACCCGCTGCTGCTGCTGCTGCTGCAGCTGCTGCTGATCCCGCACCTCCTGGCCTGTATGCGCCTCCCGGTCCTCTGCGTCCGGCACTACCAGAGCCGCCTGCAGCCGCTGCCGCTGCTGCTGCAGCTGCCGCTGATCCCGCATCTCCTGGCCCGTATGCGCCTCCCGGTCCTCTGCGTCCGTAACCACCAGAACCGCCTGCAGCCGCTGCCGCTGCTGCTGCAGCTGCCGCTGAGTCTGCACCTCCGTCTGATCCGTATTCTCCTTCAGGTCCGAAAGGTCCATAGGTATCAAAACCATCTGAACCCGCTGCTGCTGCTGCTGCTGCAGCTGCTGCTGATCCCGCACCTCCTGGCCTGTATGCGCCTCCCGGTCCTCTGCGTCCGGAACTACCAGAGCCGCCTGCAGCCGCTGCCGCTGCTGCTGCAGCTGCCGCTGATCCCGCATCTTCTGGCCCGTATGCGCCTCCCGGTCCTCTGCGTCCGTAACCACCAGAACCGCCTGCAGCCGCTGCCGCTGCTGCTGCAGCTGCCGCTGATCCCGCATCTCCTGGCCCGTATGCGCCTCCCGGTCCTCTGCGTCCGTAACCACCAGAACCGCCTGCAGCTGCTGCCGCTGCTGCTGCAGCTGCCGCTGAGTCTGCACCTCTGTCTGATCCGTATTCTCCTTCAGGTCCGAAAGGTCCGTAGGTATCAAACTCATCTGAACCCGCTGCTGCTGCTGCTGCTGCAGCTGCTGCTGATCCCACACCTCCTGGCCTGTATGCGCCTCCCGGTCCTCTGCGTCCGGAACTACCAGAGCCGCCTGCAGCCGCTGCCGCTGCTGCTGCAGCTGCCGCTGATCCCGCATCTTCTGGCCCGTATGCGCCTCCCGGTCCTCTGCGTCCGTAACCACCAGAACCGCCTGCAGCCGCTGCCGCTGCTGCTGCAGCTGCCGCTGAGTCTGCACCTCCGTCTGATCCGTATTCTCTATCAGGTCCGAAAGGTCCATAGGTATCAAAACCATCTGAACCCGCTGCTGCTGCTGCTGCTGCAGCTGCTGCTGATCCCGCATCTCCTGGCCTGTATGCGCCTCCCGGTCCTCTGCGTCCGGAACTACCAGAGCCGCCTGCAGCTGCTGCCGCTGCTGCTGCAGCTGCCGCTGATCCCGCATCTCCTGGCCCGTATACGCCTCCCGGTCCTTTGCGTCCGTAACCACCAGAACCGCCTGCAGCCGCTGCCGCTGCTGCTGCAGCTGCCGCTGATCCCGCATCTCCTGGCCCGTATGCGCCTCCCGGTCCTCTGCGTCCGTAACCTCCAGAACCGCCTGCAGCTGCTGCCGCTGCTGCTGCAGCTGCCGCTGAGCCTGCACCTTCGTCTGATCCGTATTCTCCTTCAGATCCGAAAGGTCCATAGGTATCAAAACCATCTGAACCCGCTGCTGCTGCTGCTGCTGCAGCTGCTGCTGATCCCGCACCTCCTGGCCTGTATGCGCCTCCCGGTCCTCTGCGTCCGGAACTACCAGAGCCGCCTGCAGCCGCTGCCGCTGCTGCTGCAGCTGCCGCTGATCCCGCATCTCCTGGCCCGTATGCGCCTCCCGGTCCTCTGCGTCCGTAACCACCAGAACCGCCTGCAGCTGCTGCCGCTGCTGCTGCAGCTGCCGCTGAGTCTGCACCTCCGTCTGATCCGTATTCTCCTTCAGGTCCGAAACGTCTATTGGTATCAGAACCATCTGAACCCGCTGCTGCTGCTGCTGCAGCTGCCGCTGATCCCGCACCTCCTGGCCTATATGCGCCTCCCGGTCCTCTGCGTCCGGAACTACCAGAGCCGCCTGCAGCCGCTGCCGCTGCTGCTGCAGCTGCCGCTGATCCCGCATCTCCTGGCCCGTATGCGCCTCCCGGTCCTCTGCGTCCGTAACCACCAGAACCGCCTGCAGCTGCTGCCGCTGCTGCTGCAGCTGCCGCTGAGCCTGCGCCTTCGTCTGATCCGTATTCTTCTGTAGGCCCGACTGGTCCATATGGTCCGTAAGTTCTAGAGCCACCTGAACCCGCTGCAGCTGCTGCTGCTGAAGCAGATGATGCCGTAGATCCAGTGGTTCCCTTTTTGAATATTATTATCTCTTCGCTACCACCAGCAGTGGTAGATGAAGATGAAGATGTTGAAGAAGTTGATGAACCTCCAGAGGGTCTTCTTGGATATCCTGGTCCTAAACGACCTGCTGCTACTGCTGCTGCTGCTGATGCTGATCCCGCACTACCCGGTCTTTCCGGTCTAAATGATTCGTAGGGTCGGTAACGATCAGATTCACCTGCTGCTCCTGCTGATGATGCTGATCCTGCACTTCCAGGTGCACGACCGTATCCTCCTCTTGGTGCATCTTGACCGCTTGGTCCGTATCCACTTGCTGCACCTGCTGCTGCGGCTGCTGCTGATCCGGCACTTCCTGGTCCATATCCGTATGGACCATTATATGCTCCGGCACCGCTGCTAGCTGCTGCAGCTGAAGCTGACGATGATGCTGATGCGGATGATGATGCGTTTGGTACGACAAATATGTCTTCCTCTTCCATTGACTCATTACCAAACTCATCTATTGTCATTATCATCTTCCTCTTGTGGCCCTTTTCAGCCTTCATAGAATTAGGTGCTTTCCAATGAAATGCTGACTTATGGGTTTTAAGAGTGTTTCCTTGACTATCCGTAGTATAATAATCCTTTTCTTCGGCAGATGCATTCCTAGCTTGCGACAACTGTTGCAGGAGGAAGTTCATATCCTCAGTTATGTCCGCCACCGCCAACTATAAAAGATTTTATTTATTTATAATAGGTGCATCAGAATAAAATCAGATTGCGTGTTACAACTGATAATTTACTTTTTGCCAACAGAAATCCAATCAGCGAAGCAGTCGGAATTTAATATCTGATGAGTATAATGAGGATCAGTTGAAAACGGCTTGACCGAGTTTTATTATCTATGAATGTAAAGCGGTGGTGGCTGAGTGGGAAAGTAACTGACGCAAGAGGTGTGAGTTCGAACCCGGGCAGTACCAATGTGAATTTCACTTTGTGGAGTTTATATGTTCTAATCAAATGATTCGCCATCAGCTAACGGCGAAGGAAAACATCATGAGGAAACCCACATATCTTAGAAGAAATTCTAAAGACATGTCTGATTCACCAACTCGCATTAGGCCAGCGTGTGCGAATTAAGGCCTAAACCCTTTCTCTCTTTTGATAGAGGAGAGGAGACCGTGCCCAGCAGTTGGACATATGTGGGTTGCTATTATAGATGCAACAAAAGAGGCACACAACGGCTCACACTTTAGTTAGCCGTATTAGATTAAGTGTACTTTATGAGTCAAAGGAAGCCACAGTAAGAAAATGACGCTCATAGGCATCAGGTGCATTTGCTGTTCGATAAATTATTAAGGGGGATGTCAAGACGGCTGACCGCATCGCGTGGTATATCGTCTAAGCGTCTCCGTGCTTCAGAGGGCACGTTATATGTTGGTCCTGACTGTTAACAGTCGTTAAATCATGACAGAGACCTAAATATGAGCGATCTAAATAAATCTGTCACCAGGTTAGGCACTAACCAAATGACAAGAAGGATAAGTATAAAAATATGTTGGTATCATCTAACTTTATTTGACTACCATGGTATCAAACAAGCTTTAAGCCCACCTGATGGTAAGTAGTGGCCGTAGCCGAGCAAGTCTAGTCTAACTACACGGATGGTTTAGTGGCTTAAGCAGTTATCTCGCCATTTATTTATGCGCGGCGTGTTATGGGTTCGATCCCCATACGGTACAAAAAATTGTGGCTTCTCCCAGTCCGAGTGTCATTGTGTGCGTAAATTGTATATATGTATGTAACGCTTCGGGGACATAGGACATGTCAGTGACATGGACTGTGTTGCTGACAAAAAGACTAAGTGTAGTCTTTTTATCAATCAAAATGAAATCAGATTGCGTGTTACAACTGATATTATACTTTTTACCAACAGAAATATCCAATCGGCGGAATTTAACATCTGATCAACAAGTATAACGAGCATCACTTGAAAACGGCTCGACCGATTTTTATAATCCCTATTTCCCTTGGTCACGCCAAAACTTAAGAACGACGTTACCGATTTCATTGAAGTTTTCTAACTTTGTAGAAGGTTCGTACAATTAAAAAGGGGAGTTGCGTAGAAAACTTAAATCCGGACGAATGAAAACTCCATAAACACCGTAGATGAATATAAAAAAGGGTTATCGAAATTTTGAAAATAGATTTTGAAACCTTTGTTGACAGTTGGAGAAATAGGGGATGAGGATGAAAGAAAACTAGCATACGGTCTGCCTGATGATAAGCAGTTACCGTAGGCTATATATAGTTGCAATACAAAAATGTTGATACTTAAAAAATTAGAGACAGTCTTCTTCTTAGAAGAATAGAGACAGTTATGAAAATTGGAGTCAAAATGGGTAAAATATAGTTTAATCCGGGTGAAACCGGAGCGAGATGCTAGTTATTTATATGAAGAAAACTTACCTGCCACACGCAGCAAAGGATCACAAGGGTAAGCCCCCTCATATTGATGAGAGTGGATGTTGATCCGGACTGATACCAATATCGTAATTTTTCGACTTTATATACTGAAAATCTTTCTAAATAATGACGTACACATATTTAAAGACAAAAGGATTTAATTATATATTGACAATATTACAATAAAAGGTGCTCTTTAGAAAATTATGATACAATGTATAAATTAGTTTTTGATTTTGAACAATACCATGAATTAAGTTTCAAATTGATTGAGATATTATTTTACTTATTGTTTATATAACACATATGTTTAATTTATAAGCGATTATTACGATTAATGTTATATTTTTATTTTTATGCTACTTGGGTGGCAAACAAGCATACTTGCTACCTTTATTTTCATTGGTTAGTGTACTGCTAAGCCAGAGGTCGTGGGTTCGATTCCCACGCGGGAAAATTTGGAAAATTTGGCGTTCTGAGTTTGGATGAAATTGTGTCCGTGAATTGTATGTTTTAAAGTCTTTTTTTTATTAAAAAAAACTACTTGCCTGGTGTTAAGCAGGTACCGTAGTGTATAGATACTTGCAATACCAGAGGTATCAATTGCGTGGTGCTGACACATTTTTTTACACCAAGGCTTTAAGAGTATCTCTGGTTTCTCAAAAGACTATAGCATAGGGTTCTGCAAGAAAGGAGTTATAAGGTTTTTAAAGGGTCGGCAATGCGTGAGTGACACCCCTGGTGTTGCAAACGTCCATAGGCTACGGTAACTGCTTACCATCAGGCGGACCGTATACTTGTTTGCCACCTTGGTAGTATAAAAAAAAAACGTTTCTTTCATAACGCATCCGTAAATGAGCGCGGAGACTTGTACTCACACACAGGAACTCTGGCCGTGGTCTTCTGTAAGATGGAAGTGCCCAGTCATTACCCAGTCGGATTTTCTTGATAGACGACAGGCCTGTTGGTCTAGTGGTTGGTGACTCTGACTGCTACACCGGTGGTCGTGGGTTCAATTCCCACCCAGGACAAATCTTTATGTGATGAGCATAAATTATTGTTCTGTGTCTGGGTGTTATTTATCTATAATATGTATGTATTTAGAAATATATACTTAAGTATGTTTATCAGTTTTCTGGTTGCCATAGTACAGGCTGTGCCTAGTTAACATTTATGTATCACATACGCACACATTATGTTTTTGTCCCGCTTGGGAATCGAAACGACGGCCTCTTAGCATTCGTGGTCCCTAACCACTATACCAACAGGCTAAGAAGTAAGTATAAGTTGAGTTAACGTATACTGCTGGACATAGACCTCGGCTATAGGTTTTTTTTTTATACTACCAACTAGGGGTCGCCCGCGACTTCGTCCGTGTAGTAATTTGGAATATTTTTCCCTTTTTTGCAACATACCTCACTACTGCTCCGCTCCTATTGATCGTAGCGTGATGTTATATAGCCTATATAGCGTATTGCTATATTCGTTTTGAGGAGTAAAATAAGACGATGATTTTTGCTTGTAATCGACTGCTCTTTATTCTTAATCTTAATCTATTTATATTAAAACATAACAAAGGAAAATACAATTATGTGTTGGAAGGGATTAAACGATGAACGTGAGTAATGTGCAGTGACAGCACTTTGCCATATTAATGTATTTACACGTTCACACGTTTTACAATATTAGTTATGGCTGTTGCCATAGATACTCCCTCCTTAAAAAAAAATATTTACGATTAAACTTATTACCCTACACCACGTTGGTTTCTCGTATCACACGCATAAATCTCTTCTCGATTTTTGTTCCGATCGCTCGGAACAACATGTAGACACTGATGATGCATATTATTATTATCACTGCGATAATCGTTATTGTGATCCAACCTCGTATGCTCTGTAGGTCCTCAGCGAGCCTAGAGTGTATCTGCAGTAACTCTTCCGGAATGGCTGGCGCGATGTTTTGCACCATGTTGACTTGTTCTTTCTCATGAGTACTTGTGTTGGATCCCATGTTGCGTGTGAAAACTTTTTGTCGTGAGTGGTGATTGTAGATCGTTTGTATAGCTTTATATATCATAGCTGGAATCGAACCGTTGGGCGTGAGATTCGCCCTGCACGTGTTTTTTTATTTGCTAAATTATCTTGCGTTTCTACAACTATTTTCTTATCTACTGATGTGCGATTTCTTATCTCCTTATCGTTTATTACGAAGGCGGGTTTTATCCTGTCGATAGATACGGTACTGTGTCTTCCGTTTATCAATATCGTGAATAATTTATCGCTCCGTCTAATTACGAGATAAGGTCCGTCGTATGGCGGCGTCAAGCTCGGCCGCAATCTATCGCATCGTAAGAATACGTGCGTGCATTCTGCTAATTTTGGATGTACAAATATTTTGTCATTTGTGCGCTCTCTCTGTGGCACGGAAGTTATTCGTTCGATGTTTTTCTTCAACTCTTCTACCATTTCAGTGTAGGTTGTTAGGCTTCTTGTCTCGAAAAATGCTCCAGGTAACGTTATTGTTGTTCCATATACTAGTTCGGCTGCCGAAAATCCAGTATCCTGCCGTAAGCTGGTACGGATACCGAGTAATATTGTGGCTAGTTCCTTTGTCCAGTTTGTAGTGTTCCCTCTTGCCATTAATGCTGCTTTCATAGTTCTGTGTAATCGTTCGACTTTCGAGTTTGACTGTGGGTGATACGGAGTTGTCCGTATTTTATTTATTCCCATGAGTTTTGCCAAACTTCTGAATATTCTTGATTCGAATTGAGCTCCCTGATCTGAAGTTATGTATTCAGGACATCCGAATCGGTTATCCACCCTTCGTATATCACTCTTGCAATTGACTCTGCAGTGATGTCTGACGCTGCGAAAGCTTCTGGCCATGACGTACATCGGTCAATCATTGTTATGATGTATCGTTTATTCTGGGATGTTGTGAGGGGTCCGACAATGTCGACGTGTAGATGAGAGAATCTTTCTGCTGGCATGAATTTTCCAAGTGGTGATTTGGTGTGCCGATGTATTTTTGAACGTTGACACTGTAAACATGCTTCAGTCATCTTGTTGATGTCCGTGTTCATGTTTTCCCAAATGTAGTTCGCTGCAATTAACTTCCTCGTAGTGTTTTTTCCGGGATGGCTTATATTGTGGAAACTCTCGAAAATGTCTCTTCTGAATTTAAGGGGAAGAAATGGTCGTTGTTTCCTGGTTGATAAGTCGCAGAATATCTTGATTCCTTTCTCGTGAAAATGTACCGTTTCGAACCGTAATGATTTATTTGATTTCAATCGTTCGAGTTCGTCATTGTTTTGTTGACAATTTGCTACCTCCTTCCAGTCTATATTGGATGGTAATGATATCGTTTCAACAACTCGAGACAAGGCGTCTGCAACTGTGTTTTCCTTGCCGCTAATATGTGTTATATTAGTGCTGAATTGCGATATGTAGTCCAGGTATCGAATCCGCCTCGGTGTGTCATTCAATGATGGCTTCTTATCGAATGCCTGAATCAATGGCTTATGATCCGTGTAGACGGTGAATTCTCGGCCCTCGATGAGTCTTCTAAAATGTTTAATTGCCATGTAAATTCCCAGTAACTCTCTGTCGTAAGTAGAGTATTTCGTTTGAGCTTCGCTTAGTACTTTTGAAAAGAAAGCTATCGGTTCCCACTTTCCTTTTTGTCGTTGCTGTAGGACGGCGCCTACGCATTTTAAGCTTGCGTCAGTCATCATTGCTAGTTGGGTTTGGCTGTCTGGGCAGGCTATTGACGTTATTTGTCGTATATCCTGTTTGCAGCGCTCGAAAGCGTGGTCCGCTTCTTTATTCCACTGAATGATTGTTTTATCATTTTTCTTCGAATTTCTCAAGTATCTATTTAGAGGCGCTTGATGCTTCGCTGCGTACGGTATGCTGCTTCGGTAGAAGTTTAACATGCCTAAGAAACGACGTAGTTCTTTCACTGTATTTGGTTTCGGATATTCGTTAATTGCTTGAACTTTTTCCGTTGTAGGCGTCAATCCTTGGCTCGTTATATGATAACCAAGAAAATCAATCTCCGATTTTGCAAATTCACACTTGTTTGTGTTAATTGTAATGCCGTTTTCTTGCAGGCGTTTGAATATTTCTTCTAAGTGTTTGTAGTGGACGTCGGTTTCTGAGTCAGCAATTAAAATGTCATCAACGAAAACATATACGTAGTCTAAATCTCTAATTATAGAGTCCATCCACTTTTGAAATGACTGTCCGGCGTTCTTTAAACCGAATGGAAGTCTTGTAAATTCGAAAAGTCCGAACGGCGTTATTATCGCTGTTTTCTCTGGTTCAGCGACAGCAATCGAATAGAATGCTTTCTTTATATCGATTTTACTGAAAATGGTTTTTCCGCTTGCGATATACGTAAAATCTAACAGTCGTGGCAATGGGTATCTATCCGGTACGGTAATTTTGTTGAGTGCGCGGTAGTCACCGCATGCTCTCCATTCGCCATTTTTCTTCTTGACCATATGAAGTGGGGATGCCCACTCACTGCTTGAGGGTCTGCAAATTCCCATATGCATCATCTCCTTGAACTCTTGCTTTGCGATTTTGTATTTGTCTGGAGGAAGAGGACGTGCCCGTGTAGCAACTGGGAACCCTTTTGTTATAATCTCATGCTTAACATTGTGTTTCGGAGGGTTCTTCATCGATCCAGGCTTTGTAATATCTTCATACTTTTCTAACAAGCACCTGATCGAATCTGGTAAGTTCGAGTTAATTGTTCGTATTGATGAAATATTTGCTACTATTATTCGTGCAGGCGTTTCTAATCCCGTTTCTTTGTCGATCAATTTTCGTCCGTGTATATCCACTAACAGCTGGAAATGCTCGAGGAAATCGGCTCCTAGAATCGGCATTTTCACGTCGGCGATGGTAAAACACCATTTGAATTCTCTACGGAGTCCGAAATTCAGTGTTAGCGTGCGTTCTCCATATGTGTTAATTGGGGTTCCGTTGGCGGCGTATACTTGGTATTTGCATGCGTCGCTATCATGTTCCGTGCGATTTAAAACGGAAATGTTTGCACCGGTGTCGACTAAAAATCTATAACTACTGTTTAAGTCGGTTATAGTTAGACGGTTAGCGGGGTGCATAGCACAGAGATCCGTCGCTTTCTGTGCTATTAGTAGTTTTCCGACATCGCATTCGTATTTTTCTTCCATGTACACGGCTGACGGCATTTTATTGCATTTTGCTTGAATTTGTTATGATAATAACAAATGCCATTCTGCGGCTTTCGATAGTGCGACATTGACCGTGAGCGTGAATCATTACGTGACCGGAAACTGCTGCGTTGTCGCGTTCGAGACAGACGATTGTTGCGAAGCTCGTTTATTTCAATTTGCATCGCTGCAATTTGTGACGTCAGGTTTGTTATTAAACTGATGTCAGCTGTCGACGATATGGCGCTCGTTCGTGTATACGTTAGATTCTCGTGAATTTTGTCGGCTATTTCGCTCAGTTTTTCCAATGTCAAGTCTTCGGATACTGCAATGATAGATGTAATGGTGGCTGGGAGTTGTCGGAACCACAGGAGACGTATCGTATCGTCGTTCATCTTCCCGCTGCCTGCTTCCCGCATTTTTCGTAATAGCTGGGAAGGTTTCTGGTCACCGAGGTCCATCTCTGATAATAGCTTTTGAAATTTTCTGTGCTCGCTCTCCTCGTAACAGCTTATAAGGCGATCTTTAATAGCCGTATATTTTTGCTCGTCTGGAGGATGTGTCAGGATGTCGCTTACTTGATGGATCACCTCCTTTGGCAATTTGGCAATTACCATGTTGTACTTATATTCCTCTCCTTGTTTCTGGGGAGCCATGATTGCTTCGAACTGCGCGAACCACAATCTTGGTGAGTCAGTCCAAAATTGAGGCAGTTTCTCGGTAACTGATATCGCTGCAATACTATCAGTGCTGGCGTCGCCTTTCGCTGGAGTCGCTGGTGGAGCCATGGTGTCTTGTTTGTTTTCTATCACTTTCTAGATTTGATGCTGAAAACCAATTTGGGTTCCGGTCGTCCCGGTATTATATCAGCACTAGAGAAGCGGTAGCCAGTCGGGGTCACCAATTATAGCGTATTGCTATATTCGTTTTGAGGAGTAAAATAAGACGATGATTTTTGCTTGTAATCGACTGCTCTTTATTCTTAATCTTAATCTATTTATATTAAAACATAACAAAGGAAAATACAATTATGTGTTGGAAGGGATTAAACGATGAACGTGAGTAATGTGCAGTGACAGCACTTTGCCATATTAATGTATTTACACGTTCACACGTTTTACAATATTAGTTATGGCTGTTGCCATAGCCTATAGCCTTCCTGGATCAATGCACTATTCAACACAAAAAAAATCAAAATCGAACTAGTACTTTCTGAGATTAACGCGTTCAACCAAACAAACAAACTCTTCAGCTTTATAATATTAAGTATAGATGTGACAAACAAGCATACGCCCCCCTGATGGTAAGCAGTTTCCACAGCATTCGGTCAAGAGGTGACCTTGTCCGTCAGATCAATAAATAGCGTTACTCCTCAGTAGTTATTAGGTCCTGTGAGAATACCAGCGTTGTGGTCCAGGCCACAACATTAGAGCTGACGAAGGAACCTTATTTGCTATAAGTTTTTTTTTTCTTTCTTTCTATATGTACCACTGCTGGGCAGTAGTCTTCTTTGAGACAATTGAAATTTAGACCCATGGCCCAATGCGCGTTGATTGTTCTCATTTCAACCCATAAACGTCCCACTGCTGGGCACGGGTCTCCTCCATAAATCTGGAGGGATATTAGCCTACTATACCGCGCTGGCCAGACGGGTTGGTATAGGGTATTGTTTCGAGTTTTCCCTCTCTTGCAGTGGATATTGTCTACCTGATTTACTTGCTTAGTTGACTCTTACGACACCCACGGGATGGTATGGGGTGGTGACATTTATGTTCTTGTTTGTTGTTTTGATTGGTTGTTCACGTCTTAAGAAATTATTTTCAAATAAAATTAAATTAGTATATATTTTATTGAAAAACAATCTCTATGAAAAATAAATGTCCATCCATACGAAGCCGAAACGAGCCGCTGTTTTAAAATATATATTTATGTACCCAACGTGTATACCTATCTCGCTCTCTCAGTCTTCCCGACTTATTATTATTTATTTTTTTGAATAAGACAACTCCTGCACTTGGGAACAAGCCCTGTGTCGCGGGGGACTTTACAAACATACAATTAACGGACACAAAGTACACCTTAACTTGGAATAAATATTTATGAATAACAAAAAGTTTTGTATCGCGTGGGAGACAGTCAGGGTCATTAACCAAAAGGTCAGGCAATTTTTTTTCTACTAATTGGTTGGCAAACAAGCATTCAGCCAGTCTGATGCTAAGCAGTTACCGTAGCCTATGGACGCTTGCAATCGTAGAGGTATCAGTTGCATGCTGCCAAACCATTTTTTTTTACTGGTCTTCTGTAAGGTGGAGGTCTTTTCTCAGACGGGTTCGCTCGCTAGTATGGTGCTCTACCTCTCCTAGTGTTACTTCTAACGACCTTGAACGCAAAAGGACTATCAATGACTTGACTGCCTTGGTGGTCCAGTGGCTGCAGTATGCGCCTGCTCTGCACGAGGTTGTAGGGTCGATTCCCACACGAGACAAGACTTTGTGTGACCCACAAAAAGTTGTTCTGAGTCTGGGTGTACTTTGTGTCCGTGAATTGGTATGTTTGTAAAGTCCCGCGCGACACAGAGCTTGTTGTCTAGAGCGGGAGTTGTCTTTTTAAGAATAAAAAAAAAAATTACGGTCTTAGGTGAGCTGAAGGTTTCTGTTTTCCTCGTTTTGAATGAAATGTTAAACTCTATCAATAATGAATTATCCCTTTCTAGCGGGATAATGAGCAACAACCGCAAAAACGCGCTACCAAAACAATGTAAGACTCCGGGCATATGTCCGAGTGTCTTTTGTTTTTCATATGGAATGCAACAGCGAGCTTGTCGATGCAAGTAATATCACTGTCTCTGTCATATTGCATTAAAGCAATCGTGTTAACTAAGGAAAAAGAGATAGATATATAGTCGCATTACTGAGCTAGAGTTCAACCTGCATAAAGCCCATTTAGAAATAATTATCTTACAAGATACCACACAGGCTCTTAACGTTAAAGCGACTCAGAACCTATATTCTGAGCTTCTAGGTAATAAAATATAAATTTTAAGTGCTTTAACTGTAATTAACTGTTTTAAATTAAGGATATTATTAAATATTTTTAGCATTTTTGCTATGCAATCAGCTCAAATATACTTAAATATTAAAGCAATGTGGAAAAAGACGAGCCCGGAGCAGGACTCGAACCTGCGCCTCTCGGATTCCGGCCCAGCGCACTACCAACTGTGCCATCCGAGCTCCTACTCTAGAGTTCGAATTTGTCCACCGCTTATTTACGTCTTGGAGTGACGTAAGTTTCATTCAAACGTTAGCCGTTACAGGTCTATACGTACAACATCTTCCAATTAGTAGTGCGCTGGGCCGGAACCCGAGAGGCGCAGGTTCGAGTCCTGCTCCGGGCTTGTCTTTTTCCACATTGCTTTAATATTTAAGTGTAGTTAAGGAAATTAGTTAAAAAACTTGAATCCGACCTTAGTTGGTCAGCTAACATTAAACAGTTATCTTAAATTAACTGTGATTTGATCAATAAACGGGTAACTTTACTCTCTGAGATAAAAACTATTATGAACAATTAGTTAATAGTAAGTTACTATACAATGTGCCTCCAACAAGGTGGACCGACGATCTGGTAAAGGTTGCAGGCAACCGATGGACAAGGTCGGCTCAGGATCGAGAGTTGTGGAAAACCTTGGGGGAGGCCTATGTCCAGCAGTGGACGTCTTTTGGCTGAGATGATGATGATGATGATGATACAATGTTTAATGACGTAGCTTTAATATTTTGTCATAATATTGCATGGGCTTGCTTAGCCTCAGTGATCAAAACAATCGATTATGGGTAACACAATTTTTGCTCCATGTGGGGATCGAACCTATCATTCGGTAAGCTATGGTGAGGCGACCATAACCATTAAGCTACAGGTGCAGTCAAACAAATAAAAAACATTAAGATTTTTTTTTATTACAATTGCTTACACAAAAATATATATTACTTAGGTGGCATACAAGCATACGGCCTGCCTGTTGTTAAGCAGATATAGTAGCGGATAACGTTTCTTTAAAAACGTATCCCTAAATGAGTACTGGAGACCTGTACTTACACACAGGAACACAACTACAATGCTGTGTGTAATTATTTGGCTGTGATCTTCTGTAAGGTGGAGGTCCTTCCCCAATAAGGCTTGCTCGTTTATCAGGTGTTGTACATCTCTTAAACACTATTTCTAAAGTCTTGGTGTATTTTGCACATTGTAAATCATTTTCTGATGGTGTCCATAAATATCAGCCAGTTTGCATGTGCGCCGGTAGATGGCGCGACGTGTACTTGCGCGTTGCCATGAAAAAGAGAAAAAATCTGTAAGTACTTCTAGAATGAAATAATGTTTATATTATAAATGTAATTGTTGTACAAGAGCTTTCTATCTATCTGTTTATCTATACCACTTAGGTGGCAAACAAGCAAGTTTGTCTGCTTTGGTGGTCCAGTGGCCGCAGTTAATTACACCCAGACTCAGAACAATTCTTTATGGGTCACAGAAAGTTTTGTCCTGTGTGCCTGCTGTGCATGAGGTTGTGGGTTCGATTCCCACACAGGACAAAACTTTCTGTGACCCATAAAGAATTGTTCTGAGTCTGGGTGTAATTTGTGTCCGTTAATTGAATGTTTGTAAAGTCCCCCGCGACACAGAGCTTGTTCTCTAGTGCGGGAGTTGTCTTTAAAAAAAAGTAAAGTAAGGCAAGTAAGCTATGGTGAGGTAACCATAACCATTAAGCTACAGGTGCAGTCAAACAAATATAAAACATTTAAGACTAGGTCTTTTTATTTAAATTGCTTATAATTAATTAAACATTCACAAAAAAACTATATAAAGGGAGAGCCAGTGACGTATTTACTGTTGTCATTTCAGAAGTTATGAAAATTTACAAAACAACTCTTATATACCTGCAATATAATAAAAGGCTCTTCTGACAACCTTCTGGGTTATAAAGCTAAAAAAAGAAAGAGGATTCTCACGCTCTTTGTTTATTTAATTATTTTAAATAAAATTGTATTTAAAATACTTAATTTTAAATTGAATATACTGTCAATAATTACATTTATTTCATATATTAACAAGAATAGTTATTAAAATAAAAGTAATTTAACGTAAACCACTCCCAAACAATCAGATATGGTAAAGGTAAGTAAGTATAAATTAGATAATATAACTACTGTCAATATCATTTACTACAAATTTTAGAAGTGATACTATAACCAAATTAAGTCTTACTTCTTACCATATTTGTTTTTTAGGATTAAACACATCGGCCGCAAAAGGTTGCCGAAGATCCTTTTATTATTCTGCAGGTATATAAGAGTTAGTTTGTGAATTTTCATGACTTTTGTAATGACAAAAGTAATTACGTCGCTGGCTCTTGGTCCATTACTGTAGCCTGTAGACGTTTGCAATGATGCAACATGTTTCCGACCAAATTTTAACAACAGCATTTTGAGATCGAGTATCCCTGGGAATGGGAAAACTTTTCTTTTAAAATACATCTCTAAATTAACACTGGAGACCTGTACTCACACACAGAAACACAACTACATAGCGGTGTGTAGTTATTTGGCTGTGGTCTTCTGTAAGGAGGACATCTTTCTCCAGTCGGAAGCCCCCTTGCTGGCTTATTAGTGCCCTAGCTCTTTTAAACCAAGTTAGTGAATCAGACATGTTTTAAGAATTTCTCCTAAGATATGTGGGTTTCTCACGATGATTTCTGTTACCGTTAGCAGATTTTATATGCTTTATTAGTAGGTATATACGTAAACGATAAGAGTCAACTCAGGAAGTAAGTCAGGCTGACAATATGAGAGAGGGAAAACTCGAAACAAAACCCTATACCAACCCGCCTGGCCAGCGTGGTATAGTAGGCTAATATCCCTCCAAATGTATGGAGGAGACCCGTGCCGAGCAGTGGGACGTTTATGTGTTGGAATGATAATAAATGGTTGTCCCGAATCTGGGTGTGCTTTACATACATATCATTACGCCCGTGTCCCACTGGAGTAGGCAGAAACTATGGTCAGCCAATTGCTTCGATCCAAACATACTTCTTTCGCTTCCTCTACATTTATCAACCTCTTCATGCAAGAACGTCGATTCTAGATGTTTGTGTCCGTTAATTATTTTATTTATTTATTTTTAAAAGACCACTCCCGCACTAGAGAACAAGCTCTGTGTCGCGGGGGACTTTACAAACATACAATTAACGGACACAAATTACACCCAGACTCAAAACAACACTTAGTGGGTCACACAAAGTTTTGTCCTGTGAGGGAATCGAACCCACAACCTCGTGCACAGCAGGCGCATACTGCGGCCACTGGACCACCGAGGCAGTCAATTGTGTGTTTGTTGTCTTTTTTTGGGAAGAGAGAAGAAGTCGGTTATTTTTCCGCTCAGCTACCACGACCTCAAAGTTGCTACCATTACATAAATATTTTGCTATTGTATTGAAACTTGATTTTTGTATTCGCCGTGGGTTAGTTCAAACACTATTAAGTAAATATTATAATAATGTCTCTATATGCAATAATCAATGTGTTGTTTGTTCAAGTGTTATTTTCTACATCTGTACTATATACATATATAAAATCGTTTGTCCTTATTGACGATCAACTCACATCCGAAACTTACAAGTCTAGAAATAACGTTTATTTTATAATGTAAACATTCGCTAAGAAAGAACTTTGAAAATTTTAACCTTTGTTTTCTTACCACGTACGATAAGGTTGTGGAATGAGCTCCCTGTCGAGGTTTTCCCGAGGAGGAAGAAAGAAGTTATAAGGTTTTTAAAGGGTCGGCAACGCGCGAGAGACACCCCTGGTGTTGCAAACGTCCATAGGCTACGGTAACTGCTTACCATCAGGCGGGCCGTATGCTTGTTTGCCACCTTGGTGGTATAAAAAAACCTCTTAACGGGTAAAAATAGCTTATCCCGGACAAAGTCGGATTTGTATTCTTGAACTTTTGTATTTTGGTTTACAATGTATAAATTAACTCAAAAACTACTGGACTGATTTTATAAATTCTTTTACCTACAGCTAGATGATAAGTGAGTAACATTGGCTATATTTTAATTTAAAAAAAATAAAAGACCCCTATAAAACTGCATAAATGTTCACCCGTACGAAACTGGGTTGCGCTGTTAGCCTAAAGTAATCCTTATTAATATTATAAATGTGAAAGTTTGTAAGAATGGATGGATGGATGTTTGTTACTCTTTCACGTAAAAACTACTGAACGGATCTGGATGAAATTTGGCACACAGATAGATTATGGTCTGGAATAACGCATAGGGTGGACATATACCTAGTAGATATTTAGTTTTTGATGTAATTTATTTTATTAATTATATAACTTATGTTACTCGCTGATATGTAGCTTTCTATACATGAAAGAATTTATAAAATCAATCCAGTCGTTTTTGAGTTTATTCATTACAAACAAAACTTCAAAATTACAAATCTTCTTTTTTTATAATAGTACTAGCTGTTGCCCGCGGCTCCGCCCGCGTGGATATCGGTTATCGCTGTAAAAAGTAGCCTATGTGTTATTCCAGACCATAATCTATCTCTGTGCCAAATTAAATCCAGATCCGTTAAGTAGTTTTTACGTGAAAAAGTAACAAACATCCATCCATTCTCACAAACTTTCACATTTATAATATTAGTAAGTATCTGACAATACAGAAATCTTATTGATTACACCAAAACTAAGCACAAATAATAATAATAATTTAATAATTGGACAAGCCCTTTGTCGAGATGTATTCCTAGGATAAGAAAACGCTTCATTTAAAACGCATCACTAAATGAGCGCTGGAGACCTGTACTCACACACAGGAACACAACTACACTGCTGTGTTTAGTTATTTGGCTGTGGTCTTCTATAAGGTAAAGGTCCATCCCCAGTCGGGCTTGCTCGCTAGTATGGTGCCCTACCTCTCTTTAACCTACACCGTTATCAGATGGTAAATCATTTGATTTGATTAGTTATAAATTCCACAAAGTGAAATTACAAGTACTACCGTTTGGAATTGAACTCATACCTCATGAGCTACCACTGTTTCACTAATTAAACTAACTGCAAATTATCTAGACAACACAATAGACTTAATTACAAACTAATACATATTCACGCACGGGAACCGAACCCACTACCTCAATCTTTGTTAAAAACAATCATTTTAATCTACATTATTTAAGAAAATTGTTGAGATAATATCATGTGTTAAGGGATCTTTTGTACCGAACGAAGATTAAGAAGGGTTAAGACGTAGGCAAACTTATCTTAGATCCGATCGGCGAAGGGTTAAGTGGCAATATTATAACAATTTTATTACGTACTAGTTTCGGTTCCGGCTTTATTAAATTTTCGTAGGAATTCCGTATTTAAAAAAAAAATATAGCTTTTGTTTCCCGCTAATAATGTAGCTTTCTAATGGTGAAAGAATTTTTAAAATCGGTCTAGTAGTTTTTGAGTTAAATCGTAACAAACAAACAAAAAAAACAAAGAACGATATATTTTGTCTTTATAATAATACTAGGGGTCGTCCGCGTGGTAGTTAGGTATATTTTTCCCAATTTTGCAACATATCTTGCTACTGCTCCGCTCCTTTTCATCAAAGCGTGATGTTATATAGCCTATAGCCTTCCTGGATAAATGCACTATACAGCAAAAAAAGATTTATTCTAATCGAACCAGTCCTTTCTGAGTTTTTTTTTTTTGTTTTTTTAAAAGACAACTCCCGCACTAGAGAACAAGCTCCGTGTCGCGGGGGACTTTACAAACATAGAATTAACGGACACAAATTACACCCAAACTCAGAACAACTCTTTGTGAGTCACACAAAGTTTTGTCCTGTGTGGGAATCGAACCCACAACCTCGTGCACAGCAGGCGCATACTGCGGCCACTGAACCACCGAGGCAGTCAAAAAAAGGCAGATAAGCGCGTTCAACCAAACAAACTCTTCAGGTAATATTAGTACCTATAGATATTAGTTTAGACTATAGGTATATTATACAGGGTTATATTATGGTAACTAAGAGACTTGATATGTGTTTGAGAGAGATAGGACATGCAAGCGTGACTAGGTAAGGACCTTAGAATTACATAAGACGATAACCAAATAACTACACACAGTGGTGTAGTTGTATTCCTATTCATGAGTACAGATCTCTAGCGCTTATTTAGGGATGCGGGTATAAAGAATGTTTTACTACTATCTGGAGCTGCACTCTGCAGCTGTGTGCTTTCTGAGGGACGAGGAATATATACCAATTTTCGGACATCTCATTGCGAATTTCTTGACAGAAAAACCATATATTTATTTTTTGACCCGACCTAGGAATCGAACCCGGAAACGTAATCAGCAGTCGCACTCAACTACTAGACTATCCAGGTAGTATACATTTCAATAAAAAAATAACGGATCCCTTAACTTTTTTTTTATTGTTTTTTTTTTCTAAACTGATTCACCAACTGCTACCCTGATCAGTGGATAATTTGTCAGTTCTGCCGTTCTGCCCCCAAACGCCGTGGGAGACATCATTAAGAAAGTAATGCCTTTTTTGCACTAGAAAAAAAAATATAACGAAGTGTAAATTTTTGTTACTATGGAGCACAAAAATTGAAGGAGCTTTCTTTTTTTATACTACTTAGGTGGCAAACAAGCATTCGGCCTGGCGTTAAGCAGTTACAGTAGCCTATGAACGCTTGCAATACCAGAGGTATTACTTGCGTGTTATCGACCAATTTTTTACACCAGGGCTTTTGGATGGAATATTCTTGGGATAGGAAAACGTTTATTTCAAAACGCATCCCTAAATGAGCGCTGGAAACCTATACTCACACACAGGAACGTGTGGTCTTCTGTAAGGTGGAGGTCCTTCCCCAGTCGGGCTTGCTCACTAGTATGGTGCCCTACCTTTTATCTAAAGCAATCTATTATTAAGTGTCCACTCGTTAGACCGTATCGCACAGCTGTTGTAACGCTTACTAACTCCAAACGTCTTAGAGTCCTGCCTACCCTTCTTCATACATCCTGCCTTAGTACAATACTCGATGGCACGTCGAATATATAATTGTTTTGAGTTTAGATAAAATAGGGCCTGCTACCTAGTACGGAAATTGTATTTTAAAAAAGAAACAGTTTTAACTTTTTTCTTTTTATTTGTATCTTTTTTTATAGACAACTCCCTACTAGGGCACTAGGAAACATGCTTCGCGGGGGACTTTACAAACATACAATTAACGGACACAAAGTACAATCCATTTATGGATCACACTTTTTTTTGTACCGTGTGGAGATCGAACTTTTTCGAACCCACAACACGCCGCACAGTGGTTAATGGCGATGTTACCACTTAAGCTATTGCGCCAACCGTACAGTAAAATTGTGGCTACAATTTTTGTACCCCGTTACGGGTGTGACGGACGTTAGGGGTGTCACTAAGATGTATAACATTATAATCAACACTTGTCTGCCACTGCTTGCTATTTTTTATCTATCGTAAATAAAACAATTGTTATAAAAATTAATTGAATATTTAACGGTTTTAAAATATGGTTAGAGCCTTTTTATAATAGGCAGCCCTATAGTAAGCAGTTACCGTAGCATGTGGACGCTTGCAATACCTTAGGTCGACACAAAAATTTGTAACAGTATAGTAGGTACCTACCCTAGGTATAGATTTTTTTGAAAAAAAAAAGTCTGAAAAAGAAATCCTGACAAAACCCTAAAATTTGACATGTCAACTTTATGTGCTATTTAATAAAAAATAAAAGGTCAAGGTCGAAAATAAATCGAATCGTAATATAAAGTCGAATATATAATAGCAACCCATATATGTCCCACTGCTGGGCACGGGTCTCCTCTCCTCTATCAAGAGAGAGAGAGGGTTTAGGCCTTAATTCACACACGCTGGCCTAATGCGGGTTGGTGAATCAGACATGTCTTTAGAATTTCTTCTAAGACATGTGGGTTTCCTCACGATGTTTTCCTTCACCGTTAGCAGATGGCGAATCATTTGATTAGTACATATAAATTCCACAAAGTGAAATTCACATTGGTACTGCCCGGGATCGAACTCGCACCTCTTGCGTGCAAGTCGGTTACTTTCCCACTCGGCCACCACCGCTTAAAGTCGAATATATCGGTCGAATATACGTAAGATTTTTTTTCGAGCCAATCCCACCCACATGCCCACTGCTGTAACTCCTGTGAGCCAGGATTAACAGCGGAGTAACCAAGTGATACACCGAACTTTGACACTCGTGCGTCCCGTGGACAACTAAACCTTCTGTCTTGGACCTCGCAACGATTTTACTCAAAAGTAAATAGGAGGAGTTAGAAAGAAAAGTTTCCACTTCCCTCCATAACAAAGCGGGAGACGAAATAAATCTGTATAAGTTTGTAACCTATGAAAAGGAGCACCACGGAGGACCTTTAACTACGGGACCTATGTGAGCTTTGATTGTTATAATATGTATGGCAGAAACGATTAAACGCACGGAAATCGTCAAAAAAAGACGTCAGTTACCACAATACCGGGCAAGCTCGCCTAGGGAAGGACGTGCCATCGAGTATTGTACTAAGGCAGGATATAAGAAGAAGGGTAGGCAGGACTCTAAGACGTTTGGAGTTAGTAAGCGTTACAACAGCTGTGCGATACGGTCTAACGAGTGGACACTTAATAATAGATTACTTTAGATAAAAGGTAAGGCACCATACTAGTGAGCAAGCCCGACTGGGGAAGGACCACACGTTCCTGTGTGTGAGTACAGGTCTACAGCGCTCATTTAGGGATGCGTTTTAAAAGAAACGTAATTCCTATTCCAGGGATACTCCATCTTAAAGCCCTGGCGTGAAAGAATAGGTTGGCAATACGCAAGTGATACCTCTGGTATTGCAAACGTCCATAGGCTACGGTAGCTGCTTAACATCAAGCGGGCCGTATGCTTGTTTGCCACCCAAGTAGTATAAAAAGCTGACAAAAAAGTAAAATAGTTCTCGGTTTATTGACTGCCTTGGTGGTCCAGTGGCCGCAGTATGCGCCTGCTGTGCACGAGGTTGTGGGTTCGATTCCCACACAGGACAAAACTTTGTGTGACTTATAAAGAATTGTTCTGAGTCTGGGTGTAATTTGTGTCCGTTAATTGTATGTTTGTAAAGTCGCCCGCGACACAGAGCTTAATCTCTAGCGCGGAAATTGTCTTTAAAAAAATGAAAAAAAAAATTACATCTTTTTACCGACAACGAAAAGAAGAAGTATTTAATTTAGACAGATTACTTCTATCAAACATTTTTCATCAAACATGTTCTGCTTACCAAAGGCGCTAATAAAAGAACTTAATTAAAGTAACATATGAGACATACCCTTATGTTAGAGGGTAAGTTTTATGAGGGAAGAATCCTAAACGATGTGTGTATAACCTCTTCAAACAATTGGACAAACTTTTACCTGTATTAACCAATATTTGGGTATTGGACAAACATTGGTAGACTTGAGCATAAGTGGCGAATGAAAACTACGAGAGTAATGTGATCAAGGTAAAGAAATGGATGGGTGACTGTAAGAAAAAAGCTTTTTTTTTCACCTAAGCATACTGCCCGATTTATATGGCAATGACATCTTAAAGTTTATCATTGCCATTCGAAGATGTCATTGCCATATAAAGCGGCAAATGACTACCTCGGTGGTCCAGTAGTCACAGTATGCGCCTGCTGTGCACGAGGTTGTGGGTTCGATTCCACACAGGGCAAAACTTTTTATGACCCACAAAGAGTTGTTCTGAGTGTGGGTGTAATTTATGTCCGTTTATTGTATGTTTGTAAAAGTTCCCCGCGACACAGAGCTTGTTCTCTAGTGCGGGAGTGGTCTTTTAAAAAAAGAAAAGAAAAAGTAAAATATAGTCGATAAATAAACACACGCAAGTGATACCGGCTACGCATCACCCACCTAAGTAGTATAAAAGAAGTATGGCATGCATCCATAGGCAGGTATGGTAACCAGTTAGCATCGTAAGCATTGGAATACCGAAGGCATCACTCGGCGTTCGCAAAATTTCCGATGTCAGTTTACCAGCATTTCTGTCCTCGGTCCATAGCACGGAAGAACTAACCAGGAAAATTTTAGAGTCCACACTGGTTGGTCCCGATGTGCCATGTAAGACCGATGCCATTAGTGCTTGGAAAATTACTGTGCCCAACACTGAGTTACCCACTAACCTTTCTTCTCAGAGACAGTGGGATGAGCCGTTTTGCAGGATGGTTAGGAATAACCTCATAAACTCGACTACCAGTCCTGCTGAGCGCGCTCGTTTGCTGGCTGTGGGGGAATGGGAGTCGGGCCTCTGGCTTCAGGCACTCCCATCGCCCAACATAGGTACCATGTTGGACGATACAACCTTCCGCATGGCTACTTGCCTTCGTCTAGGTGCTCCTTCTGTTTCTCCGCATAGATGTTGCTGTGGTGAAGCCGTCGACAGCCTTGGACACCACGGCCTGTCATGCAGCAGGAGTGCAGGCCGGATATCCCGGCACGCTAACCTAAATGACATACTCCGACGTGCCCTTGTCACCGCTGGCGTACCAGCTGTACGGGAACCCAACGGTTTGGTACGCAACGATGGTAAGAGACCTGATGGTATGTCTTTACTGCCATGGAAGATGGGTAGGCCTTTGGTGTGGGACGCAACATGTGTCGACACCCTCGCGCCATCTCATCTTCCAAGCACTGCAGGTTGTGCTGGTGCTGCTGCTGCATCCGCGGAGACTCTCAAGCGGCGCAAATACAGTAATCTCATTGGGGATTATGTTTTTGAGCCGTTTGGAGTCGAAACGCTCGGGCCGTGGGGTGCTAGTGCTCGCGGTCTTTTTAAAGATTTGTCCAAGCGTTTAGTCGACGCTTCACGTGACCAGAAGGCTGGCTTATATTTGGCTCAAAGAATAAGCATTGCCATTCAGCGTGGCAATGCTGCCAGTCTCCTGGGCACGTTTTCAGTAGACGTCGATGCGGAGGAATTTTACGACGCCTATTAAGCAGTCCCCCCTTTTTTGTGTTTTTTTTATTTTTTATTTCTAATTTGTGTAAATATAGTTTTAGTTGTAAATTACTTGTATTATATATTCTATTAGAATGATAATAAATACTTAGATAATAATTTTCTAATAAATAAATATGTCACCAACGCTAAAATTGTAAAATAAGAGTCTTATGATTCTTTTAAACTTTCACTATTTGTACACATATTATTACTATCAGTCAACCCGTGTCCACGGTCGGTGCAATTTGACCGAAACGTCGTGTAACAAAAAGTATGAAAACTTTCAAAATATGATGTAATTTAGACCTGTTGTATTAATAGGGTATTATAAGACCCCATTATAGTAATAATAGGGTCTTATAACGGGATAGGTACCCCTAGGATAAATGAGCACTGGAGACCTGTACTCAGGCACAGGAACACAACTACAGTAATATAACTATGTACTTATTGATCTCTTTATTAAAAGGGTCGTATGTTTCTATGCCACCTAAGTAGTATGAAAAATTGAAGGTCTCGTAGTTAAGTGTTAGCGGCGCAGATCGATAGATCTGGAAGGTTAAGCAAGCTTGACGCGGTCGGTCCGTAGATAGGTGACCAAATTCTAATAACACAGCAAGACTCCCCGTGCCTCAGATAGCACGTACAGCCGTTGATCCTGCGCCTGATCACTCTCCGTTCGTGTCGGATTGCCGTCCTATCGGACTATGAGAGTGAAGGAATAATGATTGCACCTGTGTTTGCGCACACACTTGTGCACGCATATGTCCTGCGCAGTTGGCTAATCTACGTCGAGTTTTGCCGCCGTAACCTAAATCGATCTGGACTAATATTATTATTAATATGTCTCTCTCTTTATCACGGGTATTTTCCCATCATTTAAGGAGAATACCCGGGCCTTGGTAAGGCTTACGCAGGGACATAGATCCAACACGCAGAGGCCCTTAAAGAATTTTAATTTCAAATGGGATGAGACGCTCACCATAGTCATGCCACAGCTGCACTATTGCAGTACAGCCGTGATCTGCCTATAGGAAGTGTACCTAGAGCTATTACAACATCCTATTCTTCCGTGTTATAACTTAAATGCTGTTATCTGACATCTGGTCACGTTGTTACTTAATGACATTTTTGCTTATTTACGAGAAACATATATACTTAACGACTTTTTTTTTTTAAATATATATCTAAAACAATTCAAGATATAATAAAAATTCGTAAACACAGATCGATCGTTTTTTTTTCTCATTAATATAGCATCAAAAGTTAAAAACGACCAGATGTCAGATAACGGCATTTAAGTTATAACACGGCAGTATTATTACAATATTATTATAATAAAAATCACCTATAACCTTTAAATAACAAATACAATAGCATTCAATTTTAGTTCAATACATTTACATAGGTATATATTTACATAGGTATGACGTCACAGTGTAAACGTCAACGAATAGAATAGCCTTAATGGCTAACACCTGATACCACTTAAGCTTAATGAAGACGACGAGCAAACATATGTCGCACGCCCTGTACCACGGTATCGAGCGATACGATAGCGATAGCGTGGAATATGTTAAAGCAGTGACGTAGTAGAGATGACAACCGGGTGGATATAAAGTGTGACACCCCTAAATCAAATGAACTACGTCAAATAATACTTTAAATAGTTTTAATCAGAACATCTTTTTTTTATGTATTTATTTGGCATCGATCTATTCTAGCCCAAGATTAAGACTAAGCCTCAGACTAATAGAATAAGATAGACGGAGCGTGTAGAACAAATCAGTGAAGCCACAAAGCGCTGTCAATGTCGTGTGACGTGGAAAACGATGTTGCCAGCAAATGAAATACTCCCAACAAAAGTTGAAACAAAACTGTTAACTCGTGATAATAATATGCAATATCAATATTAAAAATTATACTTCAAATTGTTTGTTTAAATAATGTTATTATTTATAATTATTTTACATTAATATTTCAAAATAAATAGGAAACAATAAACACTAACTACATGCTTTAATTTCTGACGAATAAAATAAATCTTTTTAAATATAACATCATACATCTTAGCATTATGTTACATTAAAAAAAGGTTTCTGTTAACAAACATATCAAGACAAAATACAATATAATATTAAAAAAACAAACATAAAATACAAAACATATTACTCGTAAAACAAAACTGGCAAAAATTGTATCTAAAAAAACGTGTGGCACTCGGGGACTGCCGCGGTAAAGCTATTGCATAGCATTTTTTATCAAGTTATGCAATTATAATTATTTATTTATTTTATTTATACAGTATTTTTTTTCCTTTGTTTACTGATTTTATTTTTGTTTCTAAATTTCATCGTGAAATCGATTCTTACTTCAAAGTAAATTTTTCGCGTGGATCCCCAACTATCATTCAGATTTATTTTAAATAGTATATCGATAGACTGATAAATATTGTTTTATATTCCCACTAACACGTTGCAAAATATTTTAGGGAAAAAGATATGCTAAGTATGGCAACACTGTAGAACATGGTAGAGGTTTTGTGTTCCTAGTTTGTGTAACTAAAATATTTACGAAAACAATAAGAAATCTATAATGTTAAAATTATTTACCTATGGAACGATACTCCAGAACTCTTTTTGAGATTTGCTGAAGTATTTTTACAACGTTTTACTACACAATACGGCATTATAATAATATTTTGTCAGAACGTGTTTAGACTAAATAGCAATGTCATACGTTTTCGCGCGCAGTCGATTTGAGCCGCTAGTGAGTACGCACTACTCACTAGCGGCTCAAATCGACTGCGCGCGAAAACGTATGACATTGCTATTTAGTATTGCTTTTGGCGGCTTCACGCGCGAGTTCTACACGCTCCGTCTATCTTATTCTATTAGTCTGAGGACTAAGCTTAGTCAGTCGGCGAAATTAGACCAAAACGTTGGAGAGCAAAATCTATTGTTTTTTTTTCTTTTTTGGGCATAGACAATCCCGCAATATGTTTCTTTTTTTTTTTTCTTTCAATACACGCGGGGGAGACAAACATAACATTTATGAACACAAATTACACCCAGTCTCGCATACATTTATCACACAAAGTTTAGTCACGTGTGGGAATCGAACCCACGACCTCCGGCTTGGCAGGCACAGTAACTAACCACTAGACCAACAGGCAAGTATAAAACCTTATCTAAGTTTTAGTTTTAGGCAGGAATGTTTTTAAAGCCTTACATATAGTTTTAGGCTTAGTACAGATCCCTGATTACACAGGATCATAATATAATGTATTATATAAAACAGTAGTCCAATTATCTACCTATCCACCAATAAAAAAAATTAAAAACTAACTATAAAGTTTCATAATAACGGGTTGTCGACAACTAAATCGGATAGAAACCGTTACTGTCATAAACTTATCATCAACCTGCACCCGGACTAATCACTTACAACTTTCCATTGAAGTTATTACTTACTAAACAATACAATATAAACCTTATTTTTATGCAGCTAAGAGCGTTATAATAAGAAAATATAAATTTGTTTTCCAGCCGTCACATCGAAAATTTTGAAAATAAAAAACAATCGTTCTTTTTTTATTTCGAATTTCAATTATAGCGTTCCATAACAGATTGCAAATAGACCTCTTTTATGATTAAGGCATTATTAGGACTAATGGCTCAATTACTCTGGCTCGTCTGGTTGGGATTATTGAAAAAAAAAATGGTTTTGTTTATTTTATAAATACCTATTTGATTTGTCGGTAGGAAGTCAACAAAATAAATATATAATATCTGCAAAGTCGTATTATATATTATTTGCAGTGAATGGGAAAAATACAAGGTATAAATAAATTTACAAAAAAAAATATTAATATTTTTCTTGTTTTAATTTTTTTTTCACCCATTTTAAATTTGGATTTCATCTAGTGTCAGGTTGATTGTAACCTTCCTCAAAAGTTGGGCTATCAAATGCAACAAAGAAGATAAGCTTTTCTTGAAAGGGTAATCCGTGCCCAGCGGTGGGACTTATACGAGTTGTTATTATTAACGTGTAGTTCCAAGATATTAGAGCGTTTAAACAAACACTTCAGCTTTGATATATTAGTACAGATGAACAGGTTTCTGCCCGTGGGTTCGCCCGCAATCTCACGGGAACAGAGAAAGTAAAAAGTAGCCTATGTGCTATTACAGACTACAATATATCTCTAAGCCAAATTTCATCCAGATCCGTTTTTGGATTTTGGCGTTTTTTTATACTACCAAGGAGGCAAACAAGCATACGGCTCGCTTGATGTTAAGCAGTTACCGTAGACTATGGACGCTTGCAACACCAGGGGTATCACTCGTGCGTTGCCTATCCTGTAAAAACCTTATAACTCCTTTCTTAAAGAACCCCATGCTATGGCCAAACATATATACATCCATCCAAAATAGATTGTCAATAAATGTCAGACGTTTACGCATAAACTAAATGGAGAAGTTGAAATCAAATTAGTCAGTCGTTAGTAAGTTAGGGTCTAAGTGGTAGTAGATTCTAAGCAATTGTGGTAGCTTTGGAACTTAGACTAACTTGGGCTAACTTAGTTTGTCTCCACGATAGTGTTTGACAAAGTGTTTGTTTCTGCGAATCTGAGGTCGGTACTAATTGACAAAGACGTCGATTTGACTTCACAAGTTGTCGTACGACGTCCTTATAGCGTTTTATAAGCGTCAACTGTTAATTAGTTTTAATTTTGTTATTGTTCGGAATTTAAATTAAAATGGAAAACAAATAGCTTATAATTTTAACAAAAAAAACTGACTTCAGTACGGCAAGTTGTAAAATTTTCAAATATTTGTTTGTTACAATCGAATAAAATCGACTGAGCGTCGGGTTGAACACATTTCAAGTAGGTATTAAAAGCAATATTTAATCTGTGCAATCCGCGCTCAATTCATTCACGTCATTATTTCTTATTAATAGTTGCTTAGCAACAATAATCATTATTGAAAAGTTCAGATGGCCATCTGTGGTCTTCTTCATCAGTTTTACTTCACCAAATTACACTTTCTGCATGCGAATGATTGATTAGTTGTTAAAAATATTGAAATTGCTATATGTGTGCCTGTAACTTTTGAGGAGTTCCCTCAATTCCTCATGGATCCCATCATCAGAACTTTCTTTTGATAATAATGGGACCAAACTGGAAGTATGTCCAGTCAGACAAAAAAAGAATTTTTCAAATCGGTCCATGACGGAGATATGCGGTAACAAACATTTCAAAAAAAAAAAAACACACGAATTGATAACCTCCTCTTTTTGAAGTCGGTTAAAAAAGAACCCACGTCACGTTAAATGAAGAGCCAGCTTATAGACTGTAGACTTATGGTAGCTAGTTAGTTTGACGGGGCTTTTCCGCACCTGGCCGCTCTAATGGGCCTTTGTGCGTGGGGTTCCTTTTTTTTTATACTACCAAGGTGACAAACAAGCGTACGGCCCGCCTGATGGTAAGCAGTTACCGTAACCTATGGACGTTTGCAACACCAGGGGTGTCACTCACGCGTTGCCGACCCTTTAAAAACCTTATAACTCATTTCTTGAAGAACCCCATGCTCTTTTGGGAAAACTTTGGGAAAAAATTCCACAGCCTAATCGTACGTGGTAAGAAATTCCTCTGGAATCTTACGGTACGGCATGTTTGAGGTGCAAGGATGTGAGGATAAACTCCCTGTCGGCTATTCCAACCACCCCAGGTTCTTCCAAAAGGCCAGCAGGCGTCCGAAGTCGCCGTAGGCCTCCGGTAGAGTGCCCGGTATTTTGTTTTACTTATGGTAGTTATCCAATGAAAATATCATGTGACCTGCTAAGCTGAAGGACGTGGGTTCTTTTTTCTTTTTAAAAAGACAACTCCCGCACTAGAGAACAAGCTCTGTCTCGAGGGGGATTTTACAAACATACAATTAACGGACACAAATTACACCCAGACTCAGAACAACTCTTAAAGAAAGATAAGTTACCTAGCTTTATTCTGAGCGACGCCGACGTTCAGTTTTATAACCATGTTTAAATGCGTACTTGCTTATAAATTTCAAGTATCAATTCGATATATAATACGGAAGGTTATATTAGATAGTTTTAGATGAAATGTAGCTAGTTAGCTACTGTTGACGGCAATCATTTCCGACCGCCATGCCGCCAGTGCGATATCTACGTCTTTCTTTTTTTTATACTTTTTATACTTGGGTGGCAAACAAGCATACGGCCCGCCTGATGTTAAGCAGTTACCGTAGCTTATGGATGCTTGTATTACCATAGGTATCACTTGCGTGTTGCCAGCCATTATTTTTTATAGCAGGACTTTAAGATGGGAGTATCCCTGGGATAGGAATACGTTTCTTTCAAAACGCATCCCTGCGCGTTGTTATTTGGCTGTGGTCTTCTGTAAGGTTGAGGTCCTTCCCCTGTCGGGCTTGCTCACTAGTATAGTGCCCTACCTTTTATCTAAAGCAATCTATAATTAAGTGTCCACTCGTTAGACCGTATCGCACAGCTGTTGTAACGCTTACTAACTCCAAACGTCTTAGAGTCCTGCCTACCCTTCTTCTTACATCCTGCCTTAGTACAATACTCGATGGCACGTGGCATTCTTTCAAGCAATAAACAATCTTATTACTAACTAGAGCCCCGCTCTCGCTTTGCTTCATTTTTTTTTTAGATTTTTCTATTATAATATACAAGTATTATACATATAAAGATTCCAAAAGAAATTCTCTAAATATTAGTGAAAACCGAATCAAAATCCGTTGCGTGATTTAAGAGGAATTAGCTTATAAACAGACAGACAGATGGATTTCTTTTTATACTGGGTAAGGAAGCATTAAGGTCGATAATATTTGTTAAGAAAAAAGAAATAATACAACATTAATGTAAATTGGAGACATCCGTTCGCGTGGCGGACATGCGCGCGTTTTGGTTTGTGGCGATATGCGCGTACGACCACCTGGTTATTAGTTTTAACGTATTTTGCGCGTTCATGTAGAAATAAAGAATATTTCTACTAGGTACAGTATGCAAGGCAGAGAAAGTACTATTATTATCATTAGCCTATACTGTCCCACTGCAGGGCAAAGGCCTCCCCTTCCTTTTTCCATGATAGTCTATCTTTTGCCAATTGTAGCCAATCCCTTTTATAGGCGTCAAGCTCATCTCGCCATCTCATTTTGGGTCTACCACGTGGCTGCTGTCTGGTGTTTGGGACCTACTGCATCGTTATTTTTGCCCACAGCTCCTCCGGCAAAAAGAAAAACAAAGAGAGAATACTAGGGATTGATTTTTTTTTCAGACTTTAAAACATATTTATGGCCATGGCATCCCTAAAGAGGCAGAGCCTGTATTATGGCATCCAGGCATCTGGTATCACAGTCAAAAAACTACTTACTTCTTATACAGTGTAGTTGTGTTTCTGTGTCTCTAGTGCTCATTTATAGAATTTTTTTTTTTATACTATCAAGGTGGCAAACAAGCATACGGCCCGCCGGATGGTAAGCAGTTACCATAGCCTATGGACGTTTGCAACACCAGGGATGTCACTCACGCGTTGCCGACCCTTTAAAAACCTTATAACTCCTTTCTCAAAGAACCCCATGCTATAGTCTTTTGGGAAAACCTCGGCAGGGAGCTCATTCCACAGCCTAATCGTACGTGTTAAGAAATTCCTCTGGAATCTTACGGTACGGCATGTTTGAGGTGTAAGGATGTGTATTTTTTATACTAGGTACTTGAATGGCAAGCAAGCATACGGCCTGCCTGATGTTAAGCAGTTACCGTTGCCAATAGACGCTTGCAATACCCGAGGTATCATTTGCGTGTTGCACAAGGGCTAACAATTTTTCTACACCAGGGCTTTAAGATGGAGTAGACTGAATAAGGACCTCCACCTTACAGAAGACAGACACAGCCAAGTAACTACACACAACGGTGTAGTTGCGTGAGTAGTTTCCAGCGCTCATTTAGGGATGCGTTTTAAAAGAAACGTGTTGCTATCCCAGGGATGGGAAAACGTTTTTTTCAAAGCGCACATTTCTTTCAAAACACAACTACACCCCTGTGTGTAGTTATTTGGCTGTGGTATCCTGGAAGATCGAGGTTCCTCCCTAGACGGGCTTGCTCAATAATTGTATGGTACCCTACCTCTCAATTTCTTATAAATTTGCCCTTAAAACTAGACGATGGTGGTTAGCAAGGAAGTACTCATAAAAAAATATAAAAGACGTTACCCCGTTTTGGTCGGCCGCTTGTTTTTGAATTTCGAAGACGCATAACGTTCGACCATAACGTACAGTGGGCAGGGGATGTCAATGCGGGTCGCTACCATTATGTTGGTACTTACTAATTTTTATTTGAATATTTAAAAGCGATTCGCGCCGATATTGCTTGTGTTAAACAATTTTTACCAGTATAGGAATAAAAAATTCAAAAATCACATTTATAAAAAAAATGTAGGCTAAGCGATTTAGGCCTTGCATTGATAAATCAGTAGACAAGTTATTCTAAATGTATAGTTTAGATATTAAATACAATCATATTATTTACCTGCTTAATAGAAATGGGTTTTCATCATCATCATCATCATCATCTCAACCCATAAACGTCCCACTACTGGGCACGGGTCTCCTCCATACAATTGGAGGCATATTAGCCTACTATACCACACTGGCCAGACGGGTTGGTATAGGGTTTTGTTTCGAGTTTTCCCTCTCTAGCAGTGGATATTGTCTGCCTGACCTACTCCCTTAGTCGACTCTTACGACACCCTTCAGGATGGAAAGGGGTGGTGACATTTGTATTCTTAATCCGTCACCACACGGACTAATATATATAATATATATAGGAAATGGGTTTTATTATCAGATTATTCATAACTAGCTGTTGACCGCGGCCCCGCCCGCGTGGATGTCGGTTATCGCTATAGAGTGTAGCCTATTCGCTATTCCAGACTATAATCTATCTCTATGCTAACTTTCACCCAAATCCGTTCTGTAGTTTTTACGCGAAGGAGTAACAAACATCCATACATCCTCACAATCTTTCACATTCAAAATATTAGTAAGATTTCAGTACTTTAATTTACCTATAGTTGCTACGTCACTAACTCATAATAATGTAGTTATGGGATAAGGAACTGTAAGATACTTAGCTGTAAGTTTCATCTCTAAAAGATAAAGAATAAATTGCAATTTTAGTATGAATTAAATGTTAGTATTGTACATTCCATTTTGCTTTTGCAAAGACCCTCGTGCAATGATTATTATATTGTAGTTAAAAAAAAAAACCCTGGAACTACCGATAATATTCTCAAAAATTGTCTGCGGCCCGCGGTTTGTGTGGCCAGCATAAGGGCGCGCGCGACGTACGACCGTTAAAATAAGTCACCGTGCAATACTTCCTAACACAGGGACGTACTTAGATATTATTATTTCTAATAATAATGCCCTCTCTCCCTAACTAGCCTAGACTAGCCATCTACGAAGTAGATATTATAGTGCACAAGTGTCTGTGCAAAAACAGTATTCACTTTTTATTCCCTCGCACTCAAAGTTCGATAGTACCTGCGTTCTTTCTGAAACTCGGTTGTATTTATAAACACCGTCAATATCCAAACTTCGGGCATTTATTGTCAACTTCTTGACAGAATAGTCCAAAATCTATTTTTGACCTGAACCAGCAATGAAAGCCCGGGATTTCATGATCAGTAGTCGCACTCAACGACCACAAGACCTACGAGGCATTCATCTTTCACAATCCGTCTCTGTGCTTATTGTCGTCTTTTATGTGTGTACGAACAACAGTAGTAATCGCGACGAGAGCTCACCCTCAAAATAAACCTTTTTTATGTTTACACCTGGCTTTAATAACGTTTAGACTTTATTATCTAAATAATAGATGCTATTTTACATTAGCATTTTGTTTAACCTTAAGCTTCATACAATAACTGGTTGCTTTTAATATTGTGACGTGTTGGAATTAGAACCGTCGCCTCTTTTTGTATTTAAATTTTTATCTTTCAACTATGTGGTATTTATGCGAAATTAAATATTTAGCTAGTAGTTAGGTGTGGCAAAATAGACCTTGTTTAGATGTAATAAAATGACATATCGTGCAAATGTTAATATAAGAGTCCTATATTTTTTATTGTGGTTCTTAGCAAAGTTGTCTTCAAAATTAGCATTAGGGAAGAAGCTCTGTATCACAGGTGACTTTACAAGTATACAATTTACGGACACCAATACTCGAAAAAACATATTTGTTGGTCATACAAAGTTGTGGCCCTTTTAGGAACGGAATCTGAACCATTCTTCAGAGGTAATTACTAGACAGAAATTTAATTTAGTGTCTATAAAAATACTACAAATATTGAATATTGACAATAATACTGTCCTAATAATATTATTCTACAATCATTCCTCCATTAAATTGAAACAGCTGTGTATATTTTTTTATAAGACGGCCGCTAAAGAGCACCAACGATTATCAAGATCAAAATAAGGGGAGATTGTAGGGTCCGACGCGCGACGTAACGTCTTTTGGTTTTCAAGACGAGTTCCTTGTCGACCGGCACACGAGCGGGCCGGGCGCGCGCCACCCCTGCTCTCCCGCCAAAATTCAAATTAGACATATTCAAATACAAAAATCGAATACTATAGTGTTATTTAAAATTCGAAGCTTATTTATTAGTGCAGTGAAAATTTATTCTTAATAAAAAGTTTTAATTTGGTATTTTTATGCCAGTCTTATTTTTTAAGTAAGTTTTTAAGGTGCTATTTTTTTTATTGTGCAATATAAAGTGGAAATCTATGGTCTGATTAAAGTGCCTTATTAATTATTATATCGATTGTTATTTTCTAAAACGCTAAGGATTATTTACAGTGGTAAGTTTTATTTTGTTTTTTTTTTTTATTTTTTTTTTTGCTATTGTTTATTTTTATTGTTCTTTCAAGTTACTTTTCTTTTCTTATGTTAGTAATTGTTGAGTATTTAAATTATAACAAGCACATAATTTTGCTACCTCTGTGCCGTTATCAGTGGAAGCGCAAAGGTCGTTCAAAGTGCAGGTGTAAGGAGTTAGCTGGTTGATAATCTTTTAAATTTTGCCATATCTGTTGGTCTAGTGGTTAGTGACGCTGACTGCTAAGCCAGAAGTCGTGGGTTCGATGCCCACACGAGTCAAAACTATGTGTTATTCATAAATTTTTGTTTAGAGTCTGTGTGTAATATGTGTTTGTGAATTGTATGTCTGTAAAATCCCCGGCGTCACATGGATTGTTCCCTAGAGCGGGAGTGGTCTTTAAAAAAAAAACTGTCAGCTGTCTGTCAAAATATTATTTGCATTAGAATATTAGTCCAGGTGTACTGCATGACAATCTTTATTTGTATTAGCATAAGGTCTAACTTCGAACGGCAAATACATAGTATTGTGTTTTTATTGCCGAAGATTACCAAAACAACATAATAGTATAGATTATCGTTTGTTTGTTTATAGTAATGCATTTATTTAATATTTATAATAGCAGTATTGCTATAGTTATTTTTATTTTTTGACTGGCCTGTGGGTGTAGTGATTAGTGACCCGAACTGCGGACCCGGAGGTCATGGGTTCGATTCCAACCCAAGGCAAATCTTTATGTGAGGAGCATGATAATTAATTCTGTGTCGGGGTGTAATTTATCTTATTTTTAGAATTAAATACAAAAGTATGTTCGCCAGTTGTTTGTTTGCCGTTGTACCTACATAGTAGTGTGAGTTCTCTTAAGATATTATTATTATTATTTAACTAATAAGGTGAAAAACAAGTAAGCTTTTACCTCAGCCATTAGATACTTGCAATTCCATAATTAATTTTGATATTTTATTTTATTTCCCTAAATTATAAAAATATTTATAGATCGAACTTACTTGTCTATTTATCTTACTTCTTATTAGCTTACTAACAATACTATGTTATAACAGGAAAGCATGCTAATGTCTAATAACATGCTAAACAGAGGCATAACGAAACATCGTTATAAAAGCATGCTATTTATTATAGCATACAAAAATGCTATTTAAGGTAGTATCTATTAATTATTATCATTTAGCAACTATTTATTATTATTATTTTTAAGTGTTTTACAGCAGTTAGTAATCCAGGGTACTGTCAAGTATAAAGCAACTTTATGGCATCTTAGGAATCAATTTGACAGATATCAGCTGATTCCTATGAACCCTAATCAAAATAGATAAAAGAACTTTTATAAGTAAATAGTTATTAGTTAAACTTAGAATTTGGAATAGTATAGTATGAACTTTAAATTCCACCATAAAATATTATATTTTTTTAATTAAATAGGACAACAAGTATCCTGTGCATCGACAATATTTGCTGTTCTACAAAATATGAACAATATATTATATTTAGACCTTATTACAATATTGATAAAGATCAACTTCTTTCAACCTGATAAGGTTACTTAGGTAGGTCTCCATTCCAAGCTTCTCTCCTTATTTTTATTCTAAAGATAACAACGAATCTAAACGGATAAATATGTGAGAAAGTCGAATTTCATTCATAATAAGTAGGTAATCCAACAGCCGAATCAAAATGAAACGTACACAACGAAAAAATATTCCGACTATTCAAGCGTCACCCCAACATTCAACAATTACCCCACCTACCCCACATCCGATAAAAAACATTCAGCATTTAAAACATCAACGAATGAATGAATGAACTACAAATAAAAAAAAATAATTAAATGGTAATGCGTCACGTGATTGTGACGTCATAATGGCCATCAGCGGCCGATACGTAATCGGCGTGGTGCGAGAGCGCGCGAAAAAACACGTTATTTTTAACCGTTAAACGAAATAAAAAAGTAATGAGTTATTGATTCCGCCGGTCATTGGCTGACCTTGACATTGGCTGTAATACAACGGGTCAAGGACGTATTTATTTTTAAACTCTTTCAGCTTTTTAAATTTTCGCGAATGTTTTTGATGTTGCCATTATTGAGTCGGTTATGTTCGTAAATATTCATTCAACGAATGTTCTAGAACGAAATTTGAGTTAACTACACGATTCAAGGCTCTCTATAGAAATTGATGTTAGTATTAGCTAATACTAACACCAAGTCTGAGAAGTGCCCTCTCAGGATTAATGTTAACACTAATCTCGAGAGGGCACTTCTCAGAATTGGTGTTAGTCAGCGAGTCATCACACAGTGTGTCCATGAAGATGGGCATCACTGCCAAGGCAATCCTATAAAACCCTAACGAGGCGACCTTGATGCACATAAGAAACATAAGTGAAATAAGGCAATAGACAGACTGCAGTAGAGGTTAATGAGGAAGGCCTTATGTGATACAGGCTAATAAAGAAAAAAATAAATATTCTCTGTTGGTCTAGTGGTTAGTGGCAATGATTGAACAAAACCTGTGACAAGAAGGACTTTTCAAACATACAATTCACGGACACAAATTACACCCAGACTCGGAATAAACATTTATGAATTATACAAAGTTTTGTCCTGTGTGGGAATCCGCCTTAGCAGTCAGGGTCACTAATCACTAGACCAAAGATTATTTTATTACAATCTTTATCCTTACTAATATTATAAATGTGAAAGTTTGTAAGAATGGATGGATGGATGTATGGATGGATGGGTGGATGGATGTTTGTTACTCTTTCACGTAAAAACTACTAAACGGATCTGGATGAAATTTGGCACAGAGATAGATTATGGTTTGGAATAACATAGGCTACTTTTTGCAGCGATAACCGACATCCATGCGGGCGAAGCCGCGGGCAACAGCTAGTTCAAAATAAATATGTAAAAGTCAAATATTATATTCGATTTGTAACACATTTTGATTAATTTTGTCTTAGACAGATGCCCTTAAACAAACACATAGTGTCTACATCGATTTAACCCTCCAAATTTTAATCAAAGAGACGTATAAACATTGTCCAAGTGTCCGGTCTGTTAGACCGCAGCACCACAAGGAGCAGTTTAATTGTCGCCGAGATTTACGGGTTACGGACGTGTTAGCCAAATTGAAAGTTGACTATAAATTAGCCAAGGGCAGACGTTGGTAATGTTTTAGGGTTGCAAATGGTATTTTAGGGTTAATTGTTGCAAGCAATCAATTAGAATTGCAAAGGAATACATCGTGAGGAAATCACTCTCATGTCTTAGAAGAAAATTTAAAGTTATGTCTAGTCCACCAACCCGTTGTGCTCAGCAAGTGTGGATTAAGGGTTGAACCCTTTAAGCTCTCTTAAAATACGAGAGGAGACCCGTGCCCAATAGTGGGACATTAAAAAAATAATTTAATCACAAAATACTTAATAGGTTTTTAATATTACAAATGAAAATATACGGCCCGCCTGATGTTAAGCAGTAATCGTATGGTGCCTTACCTCTCGTTATGTATACCTACTTAATATGAATAAATAAATTTTAAAAAATGCATGAGGTTCTTTAAGAAAGGAGTTATTAAGTTTTAAAAAGGGTCGGCAACGCGTGAGTGACACTCCTGGGGTTGCAAACGTCCATATGCTACGGTAACTGCTTACCATCAGACGGGTCGTATGCCACTTTGGTAGTATAAAAAGCATATTTTTTTAAGCGTCCATAGGCTATGGAACCTTAAAAAAAGCATATGATATAGCAGGTTCCATAGCCTATGGACGCTTTCCACACCAAGGCCCATACCATGACGTCCATAAAGTGATCTATTTTCGATCCTAAATTAAATTTTAATCAATAACAATAATGTTAGGAAATAAAGTTGACATTTCACCAACTTCAAATTAAGATCGAAAATAAATCTCTAGAAGGACGTCATGGTACAGCTTTAAGTTATAAATAAACCAAACATTTTATAAACCTACATAAGATTTTGTTACAAAAGGAAAGTCCAAAAATTCCTTAAACACAAAATGGAGAACTTTCCGTTAAGTCCTTCGTTAAAATTGCATTATTTCTCATTTAATTTTGTCGATAAAAGGAGTTCAAACTGAAAGAACCACAATCCTTTACAAAACTTCTTTTATAAAACTTATTTCGTTATTAAGTACTGGTTGGAGGGTTGAGGTCTGATAGACCGCGGGGAGCGACGCTGGTAGCGATTTTAGAGGTTAACCGACAATAGAAAAAAATAAATCTTCTTAACTGTAATAGAAAAAATACACACATATTATTAAGAACCTAAAGCAAATATACGGCCCGCCTGATGTTTGCAGTAATCGAAGCCCATGGACGTTTGTTATTTAAAATACATTTTTGCATGAACACTAAAGACCTATACTCGAAAACTATACCACTGTCTTATATTTGGCTGTTGTATACCACTGTCTTCTGTAAGGTGGAGGTCCGTTCCCAGGCAGACTTGCTCGCTTATTGGTACCCTACCTCTCGTTATGTATACATATATAACGTATTACGCGAAACAGATACAAGGTAGGACACTAGACGCAATATAATATTTAAAATGAAGTAAGTAGCAACAGCATTCGTGATACGTAGGCCGTAGCTCCGTAGAGCTTCGTGTAGCGGTTTGTGATATTGTCCGCTCCGCTCATTAGACGTAAACGAGACCCCAGCCGTATGCCTGTTTTAAGGATTATTGTCCCTTTACTTATTTCCATTGTGTTGCCCTTTGCAAAATTTGAATAAAATCTTAACAACCAAAGTATTAAGAATGGTAACTCGTATTATTACTAAATATGTTGTGAATAATTATATATTAATATTTAGTTTTTATGGTATATATGTAAATACATTATACTACTACTTAGAATAAAAACTGTATCAAACTAAAAACAAATAAAAAAATACTGCTTTTTCTCGCGACTTGACCCGTGAAGACATCATATTTTTTTAATCTACTTTACTGGCAAACAAGCATACGGCCCACCTGATTTTGTTCACCTAAAAGTTTGAATATGGAAAGCGTTCGATGACGATGACGCGGGTTCCATGATTTTTCCCAAAACGTGCTCAACTCGTCTAAAGAAGTTTTCACTTCAAGTTTCAAGTTTCAAAGAATTTGTGACGGCAATAATGTATAGAGCCCCTTTAAAACCGCTTCAATAAACATTTATACAAATAAAGGTTACCTACGTTCGACATCTAAAACCTTTTTATTTGCAGGTAAAATAAAACAAGAAATAAAAACTTGGATTCATTCCATGCCAACACTCTAGTAACCCATAAAGACTTAACCCTCCAACATTATAAAAGGAAATGTTCTAACCCGTGACATCAAAATGGATCACAATATTTTGTAAATTGTGAGACTTCAATATCAACTTAAGGCCCTTACTCACGTCATCCGATTAGTCGGCACGATTTGTCGGGCTCTAAAGCAGGTAGCTCTGATGACTTCTCTGCTTCCCTGCGGGCAACGACTACTATTCTCTTGCACTAATAATAAGTGCCAGGAAAACAGAGAGCAAATTTTAGACGTTTAAATGAGGTTTCTATTTAATTACACGAATGCTATTACATTACGCGATTTCTCGAGCCCTGTCTGTCGTGTATCCTGCCTACCAGGCCGTTAGACAAATGTGGAGAACTTTGCAAGTCTAGCACTATAACGCTGACTTTTTAAACCTCAAGAAATGGCTCCCTGTTGCCCTGACTCCTATTACACACCACACAATCGGCAGAGTGGCAGTGAAGGTGTAACCCAAAGGTCGTTCGTGACTTTGTTTAGGGACCCTGACTCCCTATATCTTATTAGAATATAAGGAAATCATGTAATATTTTAATACGACAAATACAATCACGTTGACAATTTGTTCAATCAAATCCGGTCCCTAGTCGTCACCCTAACAGATTGGAAGCGAAATCAAACGTGAGAAAGGGCTTTTATAAGAACATTATCGCAAAGATAAACTAAACACAAACAAAAATCAACTTTAAAACCATTACATAGAACACTTTTTAGAACAACACACGTCCTCACGTATGACGTATAACATAACAAATGAAAAAGTTTTTATTTATCGCTTCAACACTTCATTCTTAAAATACACAAAGTAATTTGAACTGTAATTCTACGTTCTAAGGTTCATTTTTATACGAACAATCAGTAAGCAACAATAAAAACGTTCCAAATTCAAAGTTATTCGAAATGCTAAAACGTTAAAGGTGTGCCAATAAAAAAGAAGTTAGCATCTTACGTTGGGTGGTAGTAACGCGCGGGAAAATGTGTCCCGTGACCGCCATATTGTATTTTATTTGTTATTTTGTTGCAATCATAAACGGACGCAGTTAAAGGGAAACAAACGAGTTTTGTCTTGTTCATCACTTTAAATTTACTTTAGTATCCATAATATAGTCTTGCTGCCAAACTTCTGATGTAAAAAACGTATCTTGAAATACCAAAGATGTAGCAAAAATATTTTGTGATTTTTGAGGATATGACTAAAATCTCGGACTCAGACGCACTTTAAAGCTTTGAAGAGAGGTAGGCCACCATACTAGCGAGCAAACCCGTCTGGAGAAGGACCTGTGCCATACAGAAGACCACAGCCAAATCACTACATACAGTGATGTAGTTTTGTTTGTGTGTAAGTACAGCGCTCATTTAGGGATGCGTTTTCCTAACCCAGTCTTATCTTATAGTCTTGGTGAAAAAAAGGCCGTATGTTAGCCATTCAAGTAGAAAAAAATAACAAAGATGATATGGGTGATCTAAACAAGTCTTTACCAGGGCGGCCACTAACTTTGTGTGTTTCACAAAGAATTGTTCTGAGTCTAGGTGTAATTTGTATCCGTTAATTGTATGTTTGTAAAGTCCCCCGCAACACAGAGCTTGTTCTCTAGTGCGTGAGTCAACAAAACAAGTAGTATTTAAAAAAAATCAAGAAGAATATTCTAGAACGCCAACAGCAGCTCTTACTAAACATAATAAATAACGGCTTGATGTCCCATTCCGTTCGGGAACCATCCCGTAGTCAATCTCGTTCGAGTTAAGGAACGAATTGACGACTCTTTTACGATATACTTCAGGTAACATTAACCGGGGTGACAGTTTATGAGTGTGTTCCCTTGGTACTCGCGGTTAGGTAGCCAGACTTACACCATTTTTCAGATTATAAATAAATAAACATTTATTTCAGAAACAAATTTCCATATATTGTTAGAGGCAAGTTAGTTAATTATTATAAATATTATGATATTTTTAAACGGTTTTTTTTTTACTTGACTCCGTATTAGCTAGTACCGTGCCCTATGCGCTTGCAACACCAGGGTCATCACTAGTGCGTTGCTCTTTGCGAGCGGCTTTAGGGAGCCCTTTTTTACGAAACGGAGTTCCATAATATTTTTGACTATCAATCAAATTCCGATCTTCGCAAAGCGGCTGGGAGTAGCTGGATGCGGGAAGCCGGGAATCGTGCTAGGTGGCGTGCACTTGAAGAGGCCTATGTCCAGCAGTGGACTGCGATAGGCTGATGATGAAATCAAATTAACAAAATATTTATTTAAAAAAAAATGTAATAGACAGAATAAAAAAAAATAAGTTTGTACATTTCTTGGCAAATAAGTTAACTTTAAAATTACAAGTGCCTACTTAATTATAAACCTCGGATTTCGATAATTAAAATAGAACTCAACTTTATACATAACTTAATTCATATTTCATCAAAATATTATCTTAAACGAAACATCATCATTATCTCAGCCTACAACGTTCACTGCTGTACAACCCAAGAATCGACAAAAAGAAGAAGAAGGTACTCAGCCACAAAATATCCACATTAACGCGAGTAATTCACATAGATGTTTGGAGAAAAATCGACTGTTACCACAATTTGTTAAAAATAAGTAATTGTTGAACTTTACGACAATACTTAAACATCAGATAAGAACGCTGTTATACTTCTACTTTTTAAATAACTTGACATGATGATGCTTCACGACTAATATGGTAACTTAAAGCGATGGTGGCCGAGTGGGAGAGTAACCGACTTGCACGCAAGAGGTGCGAATTCGATCCCGGGTGGCAAACTGGCAGTACCAATGTGAATTTCACTTTGTGAAGTTTATATGTACTAATCAAATAAATTAACATCTGCTAAAGGTGAAGGAAAACATCGTGAAGAAACCCACATGTTTTGGAAGAAATACTAAAGACATGTCAGATTCACCAACCCGCATTAAGCCAGCGTGTGTGAATTAAGTCTAAAAACCCTCTCTCTCTCTTGATAAAGGAGAAGAGACCCGTGCCCAGCAGTGGGACATACACGTAAATGGGTTGCTATTATATTATATATATTTATATATGGTAACATGGTTTACGTAAGAGATGAGTTTCTTCCTTACACTATTTTTTAAATACTAATTGGGTGGAAAACAAGCATACGGCCCGCCTAATTAAGCAGATACCGAAACCTATGGACGCTTGCAATACTAGAGGTATCACTTACGTGTTGCCGACCCATTTTTTTACACCATGGCTTTAAGATGGGAGTATCCCTAGGATAGGAATACGTTTCTTTCAAAACGCAACCCTAAATGAGCGCTGGACACCTGTTCTCACACACAGGATCTGTAGCTAAGAGGTAAATATTAATAAGTCCACTTTTTTTTAAATTATTTTTTCGTGGTTTTGGATTCCTAAATGTGTAATCTAGAGCGTGGTAAAAAGTAATAAGTCCTATCTACAATACTTTTTAATTTACTCAAAATAAAACAGTAAGAACTCAATAGAAGATTAATTGTTAAATAGTAATAAGTCCCCTTATGATTGTTTGCCTGCCGCACCGGGAGAGAACTCGATACAACAGTTAGGTAATAAGTCCAAGCGCCACTGGAGACGGACTTGTCATTATTTACCCCGCAACTGTTTGCTCTTATTTAAGTGTGTTGTAAGTGTGTGTGAAAAGTCCCGCCCAGGTCTTTTTTTTTTTTTTTTTTTATACTACTTGGGTGGCAAACAAGCATACGGCCCATCTGATGTTAAGCAGTATCCGTAGCCTATAGACGCTTGCATTACCAAAGGTATTACTTGCGTGTTGCCGACCCATTTTTCTACACCAGGGCTCCAAGATGGAATTAACTCTGGGATAGGAATACATATCTTTCAAAACGCATTCCTAAATGAGCGCTGGAGACCTGTACTCACACACAGGAACACAACTACACCGCTGTGTGTAGTCATTTGGCTGTGGTCTTCTGTAAGGTGGAGGTCCTTCCCCAGTCGGGCTTGCTCGCTAGTATGGTGCCCTACCTCTCTTTGCTCGCTAGTATGGTGCCCTACCTCTCTTTTTTTAAAAGCTCACCGTGTAAATTTGGCGCTTGTTATTCTTTACCTCTCAGCTACAGTAACTACTCCTTCTATAATCAGACCTTGGACTATGTTCGTACGGTGGGCAACAGAGATAGCTGTACAGCCCCCCTAGACAAGTTCACTAGTGCGGGAGTTGTCTTTAAAAAAAAGAAACTTAAAACTCTTTGAAAATTAAAATCATTTATTCAAACACTCTGACACTTCTGCAGGGTTATGAACAAAGCCGAATGAGACGTCACCTAATTTAACTACTGCCAGATTCGCTGATTAAACAAACAGGGGTAGAGCCTTCAGAAAAAGCAGCGAAAACTCAAGTCACTCTCTCTCTCTCGCCAGATAGTTACAGATTGTTGTGTTACAATTTATAACAGTGCACAAAGTAAGGGTTCAAAATCGCTGTACCAGCTTCAGTAGCAGTACACTATTTTTGTTTTTTCGCATGGATCACAGCCGAATAAGTACACAATGTGGTGTAGTTGTGTTTTTGGAAGTGAGTGCAGGTCTTTAGGGCTCATTTAGGGATGCGGTTTTATAGAATCGTTTTTTTTTATACCAGGGATACCATGGTGTTACAAAAATATAAACAAAATAAAAAAAAACGAAAAACAATAAAAAAATATAAACACATAAATTCAATAAATTAAATACAAAGTATTCGGCCCGCCTGATGGTAAGCAGGTACTGTAACCTATTGATGCTTGAAAATACCTCGAGCATCACTCGCGTGTTGCCGACCCAAAAATTAGCTTACTACTCCGCTGTGTGTAAAGCGGAGAACCTCTCATAACATTCCACAGCAATGTCATTGACAGCGGCCAAACCATTAAAAAAACTGTTTAACCGCCTGTTCACATCAAACCAAACCAAATATATAAACAACAGAAAATATTTTAATACAAAAATCTAGTGTCTAAAAAACAATTTAAATGAGAAATATGAATTGTTAATTCTTATAAGCAGCTCCTAGAGAACTACTAACGCCATCTATTGTAATTAAGAACGAAACAGCCCATAATCAGCCTCTTATTAGAAATTAAATATCAAACAACTTACGAACTTTAGTAAAAAATATCGTCAATATTGTGGAAGTATAAACTGTAGGCGTTGATTTAATAACTGTTACTGTATTGAACATGTCAGGAGCACAGGTACTGTTATTCAAAACGACAGAGATCCGACGACATGATCAAAACGTCTGTAAAAACCAATGAAAACGAAAAAGAAACTGCAAACGAAAATGGCCGTTGAATGCCCGGCGAAGTGAACGTTGCACTTTCACGATTAAAAAATAAAATTGAAAAAATAAACGTCCCGCTAGAAATGAACCATCGACTAATAGTTCTCATTGACGCCAGACGTCGAGGTGGCGCTGGCGTAGCACGCTTATAAGGTTAGTTCAGCTATCCGACGCCGCAAATTTTAGCAGCACTATCGCGTCTTATTAGAATTAATAGCTTATTAACATTAAACAAAGTTATGTAGTAATTTAGAGTGAAGTGCAGATTACGGTTTCTCAATATTATTTATGTATTTACAAAAAATATATACTTTTATGTTTTATTTTATTATCTTTACACAATTAACAAAAAAGGTAGAAGAGTGTTATTGCCTAAACGCTTTTAGTTTCGGCCTCTTCAAACAGTTGTAAATTCTATTCCAGGCGTTAATTTGTGCTGTTTTTTTTTACTTTTTTTATTTGTTTGTAATACTATTTTTCAAAAACCAAAAAAAGTAATCTCAAGCGTCAATAAAGTATCGAAAAGCGTCGATCACATGATCGGTCGGCAGATCGAACCGGGTCAAGCACAACAGGTGAGCTGCGGAGCGCATCAACTAAAAAATAAAATATCGAAATGTGAAAAAATAATAAAAATCAGCAAATATAGTAAATTGAAAAAAGAATAGTTCTGTTACTGTCTGGCGCGTGTACTGTGTGTATGTGCGTCCCTGTCGTGGGTGCGCACACGTGGTTTTCGGTAGTCTTGATTCGGGTGTCCACCGCGAGGGAGCGGGTGTGCGGGACGCCGGAGGACGCGAGGGCCACATCCCGTCGCGGCCCGCGCCGACCGGCTGCGTTGCCCGTAACCTCCGAATGACCTCATTTTTTTTTCTCCAATGTAAATATTCGGCTCGTTTTGCCGCATAGTCTATAAGTGGTATTAAGTTCCTTCGTCGCGTTTCGCGTTCAATTTTTTTTCACTAATCAGTTAATTAGTGGACTTTAAAATTGACATTAGCCGTGTAATTTTAATTAGTGTAATTTTTCTTAGTGAAACGAACTCGGCTTTTTTTGTAAATAAATAATATTTGGAATAGATGTTAAGTTTGGCTGACTTTTGAACTAATAAATTGTTACTGTTGTGGTGCTGACGGGTAAACAATTACGAGAACATCAAAAATATTGAAGACTTTGTGGTTACTGTGAAGATTTATGAAAATATTGTCTTATCATCAGAACCAGGTAAATTGTGAAACAAAATGTGAAATATCTAATTGTGACTAGTGATTAATTTATAATTTTATTTTATTGTTATTTTCTTAATTATTTATGTATTTTATCATTGATAAGGTATTTTTCTGTTTTTTTTGTTTATTAAAAATATTCTCATTTACGATCTTGTTGGCAAAATATTGATGCCTAATCAGTTTTTGTATTTATTACGTAAAATGCCAACAGTTGCGCTCAAAAATTCAATTATGAGTTTTTACCATTATTTTATTCATACTTTTTTTCGTGTAAATTGTACGTTGAGTATTTAAATTGTACAAATCTTGAACATATTATTTTCTTAACTAATCATTTTAGAAAAATATTTCCTTTCGTGAATGCCTGTGCATATTTTTTAGTTTGATTTATTTTTTTATATACAAAATAATATTAAAAACTCGATTGCATAAAAGCTTAAATTATAGTTCGTTAAAATATTATATCGTTTCAAAAATAAATCGAATGTAATAAAAATCAACTCCGCACACCAAAAATACATTTAATTTATTATTATTCAATAAATATTGGAATTTATTTTTATGAATCGGCCACAGACGGCACAGACACTCGAATGTCGAAAAACCGAAGTGAATTTTTTCCGTTAAATGGAGCGAGTTCATCGACCTCGCTGGACCGCTCTCTGATAAAAGAATAATATTAATTCATTCTCGTTCAGCTGTTTACAATTTTACAACGAGAACATTCACTTACGCTACATTTAAAATACGCTGCCATCGTGACGTGTAATGTTTATTATTTTTGTGACGCCATTCTTTTTTCAATGTCTCTGGTTGTTTGCTTTTTTTATGTTATGCTTGATACATAAAACCTTTTTGTCTCTATATTAGAAAACAAAGTGAACTTAAAATCTGGTCAGGAGCGTCAAATAGCATTCATTACACAAAAACAGTCTAATATTATTTATAAAAAGTTTTTGTAGAGAAATTGGCGCGAGTAATTTCTTATCCTTCGATTTTGATCATCATTTGATACATAAGTGTAAATTAGTCGTAGAAAAAAAAGTATACACGTATCCTAAGTAGGTAAGTATTTTTATTATGCCATAATTTTCTAAAATTACTTTATCTGATACCAAAATCTTAACCTTTTTAAATAGTTATTAATATAGAAATATGTCCGATGTTTTTAAAATAGTAAAAAATATTTTCATGCCCTTACACTTCTATTTAAATCGTCGTCTCCTCGTACATTAGGGTAAGATACGAGGGTAACCAAAACCAGTCAGTCCTGTTCCAGGTCCGTAAAAAAACTTTTTAAATAAATTGAAAATATTTTACACTTTTAAAAATCGAATCTATTTTTTAAATAAAATGTATAATATTTAAAATTCGTTTCAGTCGAATCTAAATTCTACATAAAGTAAAAATAATTATATATTACTTAAGGTATACGACCTTAACCTCGGTAACAATTAATATTTATAAAGTCGTATAAAGAGTCTAAATGTGTAAAATACTTTACACTTTAAAGTGTATTACTTCTAAAACAAAAAGCTAATCAATAGCCTTATAGTGTCATGTCACCGACCACAAGTCGAGCGTCGAACAAAAAACTATGTGTGACGTCACTTACTCATGCCACTATAATGCATTAAAATGTACAATCGCTGAATACGTATCTCTCATTGATATTGTCGGGTGCCGATTACCGGGGATTTTTTGCGAATGATTGAATTTTATTTACAATTAACTCGGCCTCCGCATCGTTGAAAGCGAGAGTGACGATTAAATGCCATTTAAAAATAAAACAGCCAGCCGCCATAACATTGGTATGTCGGTAATTTATATGTTTACCTATAATTGAGTCGCTAACCGTTTTTTCCGAGCGATAACAACTTTGGCATGAAAATTTAAACTTTAATGTCACACTTATTTGGACTTCAATTACTGTCTAACTAAGCCTTGTATGTAACAAAAAACTGACGAATGAAAAGCATTTGTTGTGATAGCTAGAATGTCAAGACGCAAGGCGTGGACGAAACGTCTTAGATGTAAGAAACCGCCCAAACGTAAGTGAGTTAGGGCGCGCGGGCGGCGCGGGCCCGCCTAATTTGTCTTAGGCGGAAAAATCGCGCGGCGATTACAAGTGGCTCGTAACGAAGTCGGCCCCGGGGCGGGAGGGGGAGGGCACGGCGGGCGCGCGGCGCGGGAGGGCGCGCGGGAGGGCGCTGGGGTGGCGGCGCGGCCCGCCGCGGCTACGTCTCAGTCGTCCGTCTGGAGTCGCGCGGGCCGGTCGGGCCGCGCGGCGTAATACACGTTCCTCGTGCTCTTGTGATTATAAATTTTAATAATACAAAATTTCAATAAAAGTAAAAAATTAAAATCCTAACCGCGTCTAATCGAAGATATTTTTAGGCAAAAATTCTCCTCGACCCACAATTTTTTGACTTAAACTGTTGGCAGTGGACAAAAGTTTTTTGCGAAATTTTTTATATTTACGTCGGTTACATTTGTGAAGAGATTAAACGTTTGGCCGTTGATGAGAATATTTTTATTTGAAATTTATTTTTCTTAACGAGCGAGAACTCGAGTGAGCGATCGATGATAAAAAATATTAATCGTAAGCGTTATATTAATAGTAAGCAATTAGTTGTAATTAACTAAATATTGACTGCTACAAATATTGTATTTAGTTATTGATATTTGGACTTTAATTGTGATTATCTCGGACATACAAACTTTTTGTGAGACTCAAGAACTCCTCACCCGGACCAAGGTTGTGATTTATATCTTGTTGCAATGTAGACCGTAGTAGTGCCATTATTGTGTGGCTCATTTTTGTTTGTTGTTTTTTGTATTATTTTAAAGTGACCATGAAACTAATAGAAAAAAAGATACCACAATTCAGTGCGATTTAGATTTTTCTAAAAGAGTCATGTCACCCGACGGATTTCATTCGTCACATTTTGTAGAACTAGTCAATATTTTATGTTTTGGTTATTTACTTTAGTTTTTTTCTTTTGTATTTTTTACCGACTTCAAAAAATGATCGATTTGCTTTTTTACAAATACATGACGTTTTTAAAATCATTTTTTGAAATCGTTTTTATTTTTAAACTTTTTACATTTAATTAAACTTTACTTTTGTTACTTTTTTGTTTATTTTTATTAAACCTTTTTTTCTTTGCTTGTTTATTTTTTATTTTGCCCCATTATTGTGTACAGGTAAGTATATTATTTAATATCTATTTAAATTCACAAATATTAGAATGAATTTGTTTATTTTTGCGTAAATCTATTGCAACCAATATCTTTTTAACGACTTAAAATTCGTGTTACCTTTAATAATAACTTAAATTAAGTAATTGTAGATACAAATTAAAATTGTACAGACTATTCATTCAATATTCATTCAACAGCCATCTTTAAGTTGGAAAATAAATTGGCTGTAATCAGTTCATGTACACATGAGAAATTGAGAATTTTTTAAGCATATTTTTAAAGAACTTACAACATAAATAAGGTTGGAACTGTAAGCGTCAGTAACATTCTCTTCAATGCTATACGCAGTCTGTATTTTTAACCTAATATGCTTTATTTTGATTTGCACCGAGTAAATATAGTTCAAATAAATCTTTATTTGAACTATATTTTTGTAGATAGTAGTTTAGATATCAAAGCTCATTACAAGAAGCATGGTTAGATCTTAGATTGCGTCTAAGTATTTGTTTAAAATCTTTTTTAAAGTCTTTTATTTGTCGTACTCGTAACCGATTCTATAGAGGCGACGACGATGTTATTTAAAATAGAATATTGTCGAGATATTCAATTTTTGAACTTCGGGGCAATAAAACTTCTTTGTTTATTATGAATTCGAAATTTTAAATGTTTTATCTGTAGGTCTGTATAGTACAGTGCGCCTTTATTTAAAAAATAAATACTTTAAATTTACGTTATGCCACTCTTTACCATAAGGTGAATTACTTATTATAATAAAGGTGATGCCTAGGATACCTAGGGACAGGTTTGATTATAGATAATTACATAAATGCAATTATTTCGCACTTAAAAGAGTGGCTTAAGTTTTTTGCAAGTTTATAAATCATGGCTATACGCTTGACAGTGAACTGTAGTGTGTAGGTAAAATAGGTTGAAACCATATTTTAAGATCTGTTAATTTTATAACTAACGACCCTTGTAAGTAGGTATTAGGACTCTGTAATTTAAATTAATAAACAAAATTTGAGTTTGAGTTTGCACATAAATGCATTGCTTTGCGCCATGGTTTAATGCCAAAAAGCGCAAATTTAACGTCGCTTTGTTTTGAAATGTTAATTATTGAGATACATCAGACATAATGGTATAAATCACGTAAGGGCGATAACATTGGCCCCTGAAATACAATTTATACTAGTTCGGGGACCAAAGGATTCTATTTTGTAATTTTATCTTATACCAATAGAGAATTTATTATTATAATTATATTAAAAAGGTTAATTTTAATAAATTTTAAATCTTTTATAAAGATTATAAATGCGAAAGTTTGGATAGATTGATGGATGATTGTTATTCTATCACGCTAAAGCTGCTGATCAGATCTTGATGATATTTAGCACAGAGATAGATTAGTGAATATAGAAGTTCAATAATGCTTGTATAGCACAAACTACATTAGTCTAGAATAGCATATAGACAACTTTTTATATTTATATATGTTCCCGTGGGATTTTACATGCGGGCGAAGCCGTGGGCGAAAGCCAATAATACCATATTCATTACAGTAGCAAACTGAATCTATGGTTGGAATCGAGTCTGAATCAAATGTTCTTCATTTAAAGTAAAGCATTACTAATTATTTTAAATGCTAAATTGAACACCTCTATAAATAAGCAAATATTTAGAAGAATAATAGCCTTTTAAGATAGAAAGGGCATTTAACACGCGACAACGCCAACTCGAGAAGAGCCTTCCGAAAGACCACAGTCAACTGCCCATAGTAGTGTAGTCAAGTTCCAGTTAGTAGATATACTTAGTCTTTACTTCTCATTTAGGGATGCGCTTTTAATAAAAAACGTTTATATACCCATAATACAAAACCCTGGAGTTACAAATTTGAGTCTGTATTGTCTGTAAGCCTTGTATCGTAAGGGACATTACTAACATACAATTCACGGACACAAATTACACCTAGATTCGGAACAAACATTTATGAGTCACTCAAAGAATGTCCCTCATAAGAGAGACTTTGGGCGACCTCTGCATTGCCCAATGCAGAGGTCGCCCAAAGTCTTTCTGATAACACTATAAAGGTGGCAAAATTCTGGGCTTGTACAATTTAATTACTCGACGTATCATCGACACGAAGAAGAAAAGCGACAAAACTCTTTGTGTGATGAGCACGATTATTTGTTCTGTGTCTGGTCTACTTGGGTGGCAAACAGGCATACGGCCTGCCTGATGTTAAGCAGTTACCGCCTATCGACGCTTGCAATACCTAACAGAGGTATCACTTGCATGTTGCCGAACCACTTTATTACAACAGGGCTTTAAAATGAAGTATCCCTGGGATAGAAAAACATTTCTTTCAAAACGCATCCCTAAATGAGCGCTGAAGACCTGTCTGTTTCACAGGAACACAACTACACCGCTGTGTTTAGTTATTTGGCTGTGGTCTTCTGTCAGTCGGACTAGGTCTTTAGTATGGTGACCTATCTCTCTTAATATTTTACTTACTTATATTATGTAAATAAATTTATATTTATTTCAGTAAAGCTGCTTAATATGAGCGCGAGATCTCGCTTTGTTACTTCTCTTTTGTTTTTAATTTTTAATACGACAATGGAAAAAATAAAATTCTAGAAACTGAAACGAGTAATCCGACGTGTGTCACAGATACCTTATAAATTGATTAATAATTTTAATTACAATTTATTGTAAAATTCATACAACTCATAAACGATTTTTATTGATAAGCGCCATCTGTGAATATAACTCTAACTATTTAAATAAGAACGTCGTAAGTGCGTTACGTACATTATACTTTAAATAGTTCAATTAGTTGAAGCCAGAGAGCGCTGCACTAAGTTACTCAACGAATGTATAGATGGCGCTACCAGTACCATCGCAGGCGCATGACTAATGTAATTCTTATAAAATGTAACAGATGTCACTAGTAGTCGAACAGTAAGGTAAAAATTGTCTACTAGTAATGAAATAATTATTAAATAGGTAACTAAATTAAATAAAACTTAATAATAAAAATAGATAGAACACACACAGATATAATTATATTATTTAATAAATATATTAATGTCAATTATTATACATACATCAAGCTTCTATTTTATTTATAAATTAATTACTTGACGCCATCTATAGGTAACTGTAGAAACCTATATTTATTAGAGCCATCTATTAGTCAAATAATGAAACGACAGTGGTATAAACTATAATATTTGCCAAAAGATGTCGCTACTATTGACATTAAACTGTATTGGATTAGAATAGTTACTCAAATTTGTACCGGTAGATGGAGATACAGAGACGGGCTTGCTCGCAAGCAAGCTCGACTTAGGAAGCACATTTGACTTTATATTAGACCCTGTGGTCTTCTATAAAGTCATTTCGCTGACCAAATAACTGCATATTACACATACTGGTGTAGTTGTGTTCCTGTGCGTAAGAACAGTCTAAAGTGCCCATTTAGGGATGTTATTATTAAATACCTAATCGTTTACATATCCCAAGGATGCGATTAAAAACTTTGGGGGTAGGCATCTCGCAAGTGGTAGTATAGGAAATTACAAGATGTTGCATGTTCTACATTCTGGAAAATAAACAAATTTTGATTTGAAAACAAAGCGTCTAAAGGCTAGGATAACTGCTTATCATCAGGCGTAGCTACTTAATGCTTGTTTGCTACCTAAGTTAAATTTATATAATTTGAAATTTGTAAATACTCAACTTTTCTGACCAGCCTGGTGATCTAATGATTAGTGACCCTGACTGCTAAGCTGGAGGTCGTGGGTTCGATTCCCCCATGGATCAAAACTTTGTGTGATTCATAAATTTATGTGCCGAGTCTGTGTGTAATTTGTGTCGGTGAATTGTACCTATATAGTAAAGTCCTCTAAAAGAAAGGGCTTGTTCCCCAGTGTAGGAGCTGTCTTCAAAAATAATACCTAGCTTTTAGGTTGCCATTAGTCAAAGTTCATTAAAATCAAAATTGAATCGTTAAAAAGACGTCATGACTTTTTGCGTAGGTGGTACCTTCTAAGTGTAGCGTAACGCAAGAAACACAACACAAAAAGCAGCATAACCAAATCTTTACTCATATTATAAAGCTGAAGAGTTTGTTTGTTTGGTTGAACGCGCTAATCTCAGAAAGTACTGGTTCGATTAGAAAAAATCTTTTTTTGTTGAATAGTGCATTTATCTAGGAAGGCTATAGGCTATATAACATCACGCTATGATCAATAGGAGCGGAGCAGTAGTGAGATATGTTGCAAAATCGGGGAAATTACCACGCGGACGAAGTCGCGGCCGACCCCTAGTTTCATTATAATCGGTTTAATGATTCAATGGTTTACCCGTATATGTAGGTACCTACATACGTGTGAAACACGAAGACATAAAGTGACTAGTACCATGAATAAGTATGCCTACATAGATTGTGGTTTTTAATAACCTAATATAAACCGCAAAATAACGTAATAAGAGAGGTGTGCTAGTCGAGTGAGAAAGTAAACGACTTGTGCCTACACCTACGAGTTCGATCCCAGATGGTAAGTAGTAAGAATTTGATTCGTGCCTACCTACGTAATTCCACAAAGTGGAATTTACATTGGTGCTACCTATTCAAATTCTCATGGTTTACCATCTGCTAACGTTGAAGGAAGACATCGGAAAATAGGGTTTCGGTTTGAAAAAAACGTTTTCCTATCCCGGGAATATTCCATCTTAATGCCCCGATGTCAAAAAATGCGTCGGCGACACGGAAATGATACCTCTGGTATTGCAAGCGTCTATAGGCTACGACAACTGCTTAACATCAGGCGGGTCGTATGCTTGTTTGCCACCCAAGTAGTACCTATACAAAAGACAGGTTTACTGTCTGAGCTTTCTAAAAGTCGAAAAAAAAAATTAGGTACTTTTGTCAACCAATAAATCAAAACTAGAACATTCTAATTTCAAATGATTGACCAACCAAAGCATGTCCAGCTAATATCAATAATGCTACTCAAACCTGTATGGGTAGGCGTTCAGCTACTTGCCGGTAGGTGGGGTTAAACTAAGCTTCTAAGAAACAGGGTGGGGCAAGACGACAGGCGGTGCTTCCATACAATTGGTTGAAGATTATAATATTATATATGATTGATAGGTTATATTTGATAGGAAACTACTTAGTTTATTATTTGTATGGATAGATGTGTAGGTATTACGTAGGTATAGGTACTTAATATAGATTTACCTAGTGCTTCATTAAAAGAGGTTATTCTTTTGATAGGGCAGGTACGTAAAATGATATTTTTAATCTTAAAAAAAATCCTAACCGAATTTCGGACACGGCAGCTAGTTTTGATAGAGACTAGTCACCTGAGCGGGAGATATTATAGTGCACAAGTGTGTGTGCAAATATGAGTGCACTTTTTATTCCCTTATTCTCATAGACCGATAGGACGGTAATCCGTCACGATCGAAGAGAGATCGGAAGAATAAAAAAAAACACACAGACGAACATAGAACCTCCGCTTTTATGGAATTTCGTTATAATAAATAAATAAATAAGCATGATGTATTTTAACGTCTTCTAATTTTAAAAATTGACGTAAAAAGAAATGGTTCCCTAAAAACGGTGTTCGAATTTTAAAAAGCATGCTGAATGCGTTAGTATAATACCTATAGAACAGCTGATGATAAATTAGAATTTGCAATTCCAAAAATATTTCTAACGCTATTTAAACTGCGCGGTTGGTTCAGTGCCATTTACCACTGCGCGGCGTGTTGTAGGTTTGATTACCTACCACACGGGACAAAAAGTTGTGTGATCCATAAATGGTTGTCCCGAATATGGACGTACTTTGTGTCCGTTAATTGTATGTTTGTAAAGTCCCCCGCTGCACCGAGCTTGTTCCCTAGTGCGGGAGTTGTTTTATTAAACATTAAAAAAATATTAGAAATTCATTAATTCATTTAGATTACAAAATGACTCATTAAAGTCATAAATTATAAATGTAACGGATACTTAAGCTAGAAAGAAGCGAGAAGTATCCTGCTAATATTATAAATGCGAAAGTTTGTAAGAATGGATGGATGGATGTTTGTTACTCTTTCACGTAAAAACTACTGAACGGATCTGAATGATATTTGGCACAGAGATAGATTATGGTCTGGAATAACACATAGGCTACTTTTTGCAGCTATAACCGACAACCACGCGGGCGGAGCCGCGGGCAACAGCTCTGCTAGTATTATAAATGCGAAAGTTTGTAAGAATGGATAGATGGATGTTTGTTACTCTTTCACATAAAAACGAACGGATCTGAATGAAGTTTGGCACAGAGATAGATTATTATTATGTTCTGGAATAACACATAGGCTTTAACTTTTTACAGCGATAACCGACATGCACGCGGGCGGAGCCGCAGGCAACAGCTAGAAAATTATAAATGTAACGGATACTTAAGCTAGAAAGAAGCGAGAAGTAATATTATATAGATTTAAGTTACTCCGTCTGTTAGTCGGTACAATCTTAAGCACCCGACGCCTCTCAGGGCGTATGTAGTACCAGGGCGTTATAAGAAAGTAGGCGTATGTGCACCAGGAGCTCGAAGGGGATGAGGGAGGGACGCGGGGCTGCGCAAGACGTTAGGGGGCGGTGCTTAAGTTCACTTTACTTTACTTACTTACAACTTGATAGAACATCGATTTACTATGAATAGAATACAAAACTATTCTTTACTAGCGGCCTGCTCTAACTTTGCCGGGTTAAAAACTATTTTCTTTTTTTTTATATTACTTGTCTCGTAGCCTATGGACGCTTGCAATACCAGCGGTATCACTTGCGTGTTGCCAACTTATTTTTACGCGCACACAGCGCTGTAGTTGTGTACCTGTGCTCACACACAGGTAGGTACACAACTACACCGCTGTGTGTAGTTATTTGGCTGTGGTATTCTGTAAGGTAGAATGATGCCCTACCTCTCTTGCATTTTATTATTATTTTTCTGCCGTAAGAGATTATACAAAGTATTATTTAAAAGAAGTAGAGCACCATGCTAGCGAGCAAACCTAACTGGGGAATACCTCTACCTAACAAAATGCCACAACCAAATAACTACACACAGTAGTTGTGTTCTTGTGTGAGTACAAGTCTCAAGCGCTTTTTTCTAGTCCGGCTTTGATTTGATTTAGTATATAATAATATATTAATAATAATAGCAACCCGTATATTATGTCCCTCTGCTGGGCACGGGTCTCCTCTCCTCTATCAAGAGAGAGAGAGGGTTTAGGCCTTAATTCACACACGCTGGCCTAATGCGGGTTGGTGAATCAGACATGTCTTTAGAATTTTTTCTAAGACATGTGGGTTTCCTTACGATGTTTTCCTTCACCGTTAGCAGATGGTGAATCATTTGATTAGTACATATAAACTCCACAAGGTGAAATTCACATTGGTACTGCCCGGGATCGAACTCGCACCTCTTGCGTGCAAGTTGGTTACTTTATATAATTTAGTATATATTTAGGTAAGTGTAAACACTTTAAAAAACAGTGATTTCTATTTTTTCAGACTTCATAACCATCCCCAGCAGAACACCCGACGCCACTCGGTGACGTCATTAGGAAAAATTTAGGTAAGTACTTAGTTATAAGGACTTATCGGTACTACTACACCTATAAAAATAGCACAGAAAGAGCCCGAAGAATCGAGTTGCGATTTTAAAAAAGGTTTTATATTTCAATCAGATATGCGTATAAAAATAACACGATTCGACTAGCCTGACTGCAAGTCGGAGGTTGTGGGTTCGATTTCCACACAGGGCAAAACTTTGCGTGATGCATAAATGTTTGTTCTGAGTCTGGGTGTGTGTGAATTGTATGTTTATAAAGTCGACACAGAGCTTGTTACCTAGTGTGGAAGTTGTCTTAAAAAGAACAAGAATAAATACAGTAGAGCCCTATTTCGTTTGATGATATTTTTTTCTTGTTACCTTTTTAAATTCTATACAAAATATACAACTTCATGAGTAGGCACTGTTAGTATTGTCTTTATTTTAACTATAAATAAGATAAAACGTAGTCTTGACGAAACTTGTTCGTATTTTAGTACAGAAAACGTTCTTTAAAATTTATAATGAATCTCTACTATCTAATATTAAAAATGCGAAAGTAATGCCATTTCACGAATAAACAGCTGAACGAACCCGAATTTGGCTGAGATGGTGGCCTAGGGAAGGGCATAGGATACTTTTTTCGCGATAAACGATATCGATGCGGGCGAAACCGCATTAAACAACTAGCAGGTACAAATACTTATGTGTACTTCGTTAGTATACGGCTAAAACAATTTAGATATGTAAGTCTACGTCTACGTTACCTCGAAACAAATAAACCACTAACAAAATTAAAACCTTCATACGTAGAATCATTACTTAGACCGCCATCTTTTTAAACGCTAGCCAGAAAGGCTGAATAGACACGACCCTTGACGCTTAAAAAAAGAAAGTTCACGCATCACGTTCCATTGTACGCAGACACGTTGAAGGTATATATCTCATTAAGGGAACGTTCGCGATCTGATGGCGCGAATCTTAGCGATCATTACGTGGAACGCAACGGGTGTCATGGCGGATATTTTATTTTATTTCCCGCTTTTTTTTATCTGTTATAGATGTCATTATGTAGGTCATGTAAGTTGTAAGGAAGAATGCGCTTTTTATTTATTTTTTTCTTTTGAAAATCGAATGCATGGCTTCGGTTTGCCATTCAGGCAGTCATAGAAATAATTAGGTATAATCTTTATGTTTTGTACTTAGTCACCAAAATTTAATTTTCGAGACTAACATAATTAAAAGAATACGCGACCATACACTTTTTTTATGATTTTTTAAAAAATAGGACCACATATCGATAAATAATCTATTCTATCTCCTAAGCTGGATCAAGTAGGTAAAAAATATTTACAAAATAGTGATTACCTATAGCGATTAGCGTGAAGGAAGAATAAGAAAAAAAAAGATATCTATATAAAGATCAATACTTAAAGCTGTAATTTCAAAAAGTAATTTAAAAATAAGACACAATTTTTTATATGGCTTCTTCTTATCGTTTGGTTAGTGCCCAATCTGATGACAGAGTTATTTAGATCGCCCATATTTAAGTAGGTATCTGTCGTGATCTAAAAACTCCTAACAGTTGGAAACGATTTTTAACGTGCCTTCCAAAGCACGGAGACGCTCAGATGGAATACCACTATGCGATTCACCCATCTACAGAGTTACCGTGCCCTTGGTTGCTTAACCCGCTAATCACTACTTCGACTTATTCATTAATCCTTTTCTTCGCCAATAACGGACAAAAAATACACTTTTTATTCAGTCTACATAATATAAGAAATATACCTACCTACCTATCTGCCTACCTTAATCGCTGTTCCATCTCGCACAATACTCCGTTCTCTAAGTTGTACCTACAATTACGATTCTATTACGTCACAAAAAGACATTCCGTACCACAAACGCTAAAAGATCGGACCAAGAGGCTTCTCCATTAACTAAAAGTGTTACGGAGCGGAGCGGAGATGTAACTGAGTGAAGATGAGATGTAACGCTCCACTACTTACCTACTTACTTAAGATACTGAGTGTTGTAGTGTTAGCGGCAACTTGTTCACTCGTTTTTATTTTTAAATTTCTTTTTAGATAGGAATTATTTTCTTCCTCTTTTTATTTATTCATTTGTTATGTAGGTAATGCAATAAATACTAGGATAGGTACAATATATACAGTTTAGGAATGTTTTTTAATAATCCGACCCAGTTCCTAGCTCTTGCCTGCAGCTTTGCTCGCGTGGTATCTATACTTGCATGAAAAAAAATAGGGCTTATCAAGATCTATCACTAATCTATTGCTTACAACATTTTATTAAAATCGGCTAAGTTTTATTAAATTCGAACTTTCGGAGACAAGCGTGAACGAAGATTGTAACATGAGATTTTATATTATACATATTTAATATTATTATATTAAATTAAAATAAAACAAAAAAGAACTACACTTCGATTTTTGAAAATATTACTTGTCATTAGATCTGACTATTCTGAAGACTCTTTTGAATTTTAGGTATCCATAACGGATATTCGACATTCTGATTTTGAAACTTTCTTGATTTTTTTTTAATAACCGTTCATTGTTTTCACGTACGTTGTAACGTTAAATCGTAATTATTTAAGAGAATCGCGTTCTAAGGATGTGTACACACCGATGAGTGTGCGTTTTTACAAAAGACGCGACGACAGCGCCACCACAATGGGTAAGTTGCCGCAAGTCGCAAATTACTCGCGAGACGCGTCACAAATTGAATGCCGAGGTGTGAAGTGGAAACATACGAGATATAATACGCACGGGAACGCTTGTAAATATCCTAAAGCGTTGTGATAAAACTACTTAAACTATGAATATTTTTTAAACTATTTTTATTAATAAAAACGCTGGAATCATTTATTTCGAAAACAGTTGAGGCTTTCATAAAATTAAGTAAACCTCTTACTTAATTTTATGAAAGCCTGATCTCTGATGAAATCTGAAGATGATTAATCTGATAAAGAAAATATGACGTACCTATATGGATTTTAGAACCCGCGATTGCTGGCTTGACAGACCGTCGTGTGATATTAGTTATTTTTTCTTATCCTCTTGCTATTATAAATGCGAAAGTTTGTAAGTACCTACATATGGCTGTTTGCTACTCCTTCGCGTAAAAACTAATGGACAGATTTTAATTAAACTTTACAATATTATAGCTTAGGCATATACCAGAATATCACTCAGGCTATATTTTATTTAAAAAAAACAACATCAACGCGGGCTAAGTTGCTGGCTAGTCAGACATTAAGGAAGATACATGGTAATGCCATTATATCTTCTACTAATACATAAAACTTTTATCTAAAAAATCTATGTGTTAAAAATAGTAAAAAAAAAACAATAGCCTCTATATCTGCGTAGCTTTCTTATTCTGACGTGCATGTCCACACTTCCCTCCCATATGTCTACCGTCAAGTGTGAGCATACATTTACACGGGAGCTTGGGTGCCAACAGGCCACGCGTCACCACCCACCTATAGGGACTCCGCTCAAGAATTTTAAAGTTTTCACATTAAACCCCACACCACGAGAAAAAGTAATTAAACCTTCTTTAGAACTTGCCTCGTATATTGTTAGTTGGCAACACTAGGTTTTTGAAATTTGAGCGGGTCGTGCCAACTTTGTAAAGTGATCTGTCATTTAAGAACAATACGACCAACATTAAAATTAATTACATCTCTTCGTAATAGTCGAAACTTCTTGCTAATTTACTACAATTAAAGTAAATAGCAACCAGATAGACATGTTTTTAATGCGTAGCCGTATCACAGATTTAGAAGATTATAAAAGTGGAAATCAAGTAATTTGAAAACAAAATACCTATTTATTAATAGGCTAAAATTTGACTGGTCTGTTAGTTAGTGACACAAACTGCTAGTGCTAAGCCGGAAGTCGTAAACTTTGTGTGATTTATAAATGTTTGTTCCGAGTCTGGGCATATTTGTGCCTGTGAATTGCATCTTTGTAAATTCCCCCGCGACACAGGGCTTGTTCCAAAAATAATTTAAAAAATCCTATTTATAATCACACACACCACTTATTGTATTTTTATGTATTATCCCAGCAACATATGCGTAGACTATATCAAAACAAATCCATAAAATACAAAATACTTATCTAAAATCTTTCAATAAAAGATCTACTGATACTAATCAGTACGATCATCTTGCTTAATAATTCTATATACTCGCTTGGCATTGGCGCGCATTCCGTGACGGCCCGCCATTGGTCAGACACACTTCCGTTTCCTGAAGTCACGGCAATTACTCTTTTAAAGGTTGGTACACCTGTACATAAGGATGTATCAATTGAATTGCCGTAATTGTCCGTAATCACTGTTGTGGGAATAGTAGGTATGTTATTAAAAAAGTTAAACTTGATTGACACACACGCTCACAAGAAATATATATAGGTATAAAGATACGTATATGTCCCACTGCTGGGAACGGGTCGCATCACTCGCATCTTACCTATCAAGAGAGCAGAGAGTTTAGACCCTAATCCACGATGCGGATTGGTGAATCAGACATGCCTTTAGAGTTACCTAAATACTACTTATTGCGGTTTTACTGCAAAACAAATATAAATAATAAAATTTATTTTGACCACCGTATCCAAAAAGGTGGAATTTGATCAAAATAGCATCCAAGGCCTACCTACCTACCTACTTTCAAAAAAAAGTTTAAAATTATTCAAAAATTCGAGTACATCACCATGCTAAAGTTTACCGCCACGTTCGACACACTGTCCATACAAACAAAGATTATTATTTTTCTTCACAATTTCCTTTCCCCCCTAAATTTAAATTTGGAACAATGCGTGCGTGTGCAGTACTTGACCAGGTGCCACTGACAGATGTACCGACTTACTGTTTGTACGACCAATGCAGGGTGACCCATCTTCTTATTTTAAAATTTATTTTATTTTTAATTTGTTGTGCTTGGCAACAAGTGAGGTAATAGACAAGTTTTAAATCTTTATTTTATTTAATTTTTTTGGCTCTGTAGAGGTATAAAATTTCTACACTTTACATGTCTTTATAAAAATATAATCCAATACGTATTTAGAGTTAATAAATACTCTCGATAAGAGATTTTTTCAATTTTGCAAGTACAATATTAAGAAAAAAGCACCTAGTAGTAACTAGTAAGTATAATGGTATTTCATATAGGCGTCATTTTAATATACTTAGTATTAAAAAAACTCTCATCTAACTAAGTTAATTAAATCCTTTCACAAATAAGGCATAAGCAAAACCACAAAGCATTAAAAATCATCTTATTTCCGTCTCTTTCCAATTAGAAACGCATTGCCATCTTCAAAAAAAGGTAAAAATAAATAATAATAAGTTGAAGGGTCGCGTGCCAGGTGTTGCCACCCCTCTGTCATCGTTATAATAATACTTATTATCACAAACTCCTTATTATTTCTTGTTTTAATTGTTCTGCAGACTTGGCTTTTTGCCTTTTGTTCAACTTTAATGGCAGGGTATTGTTTTGTATTCCTTTTTTAAATGTGTACGCGTGCCTACTATAAGATTACGTTTCATTGGTCCTGTTAATATTATTGTTATTTAATTTATTATTTTTATTATTGTTCTAGGACCGAATAATTTAGTTTAGTAACTAGCGAGGGATATTTTTTTTTGCAAATAAAACAAAGCCTATGACTTACTGATAAAGTAGCTTTTTTAGGTGAAAGATTTTTAATTGGTTGAATAGTTTTTAAGTTTATCGATACTCCTTCCTTTCCTTACTGACGTATGCCGTGGATGTTTTTTAAAAATAGTATACAGCTTATTGCTAGCTATACGTTAAGCGATAACATTATAAAGTTTCATCAAAATATGTACAGTAATTGTTTCGCGAAGAAGTAACAAACATCCTTACAAATAACTTTCTTGTTTATAATATTAGTAGAATATAATTATTAAGTAGATAAAATTTAGAAAGGTACAGGTTTCTATTATAACTAGGACAGCTTAATAATTTCTACACGACAAATTGGTCATGCGGAATCTCAAGATTTGTTCCTTCACAAGTTAAATTAAAGGGATACCAACGTAACCACATGATCACTTTGCAGTGTTGCCACACTCACCACATAAGATTAGGAACGCAGTGTTGGCATATTTGGAGACAAGTTCTAATTGATTTTAGGTAAAAACTTTTAACTTTAGATTAGCGGTTTCTTAGTACGAGAAAGTTAGTCGAATAGAGGCTTGCTGCTTTTTGGGCATTATATTAATAGTTTGTTGTAAATTTTCAAGGTTTAAAATTAAGTAGATACCTAACCCACTTACATAAATCAAAGTCAATAGATTTATAGTAAAAAAAAATGACATTTAAATAAATATATCGTTTAAAAGTACGAAATATACTAAGTAGGTACATACCACTATAGATTTAAATTTAGAAACACGGAGCAAATACAAATTCATTGAGTAAAATTTCTTTAAAAAATAGAATTCGACTGTGTTCTAAACTTAAAATCCGAATAAATTATGAACGTAAAAGTTTATATTACAAAGTTTTACGCATACTTACTACTAGACGGATTTTAATACTAGGCTATATATTTTTAAAACTAAATCGCGGGTGTTGCCGCAGGCTACATAAAGCGGGTAAAAGCTAGTACCAAATAAATGACAAATTAGTTCAACGTTCTTATCTTAAATGTATACATTTCCTATCAGACGTTCGGGTCATAAACATAACGATCATTATATCGCCCGCCAGATGGCTGAGTGTGGGGTTTCTTCGATACATTTCAACACACAGATCTAATTACTAATAGACACAGCTCAGCTGGTTATTTGTCGAAATAAAAGTATAACAAGCACTTTAAAAATGGATATCTAAATAAGATTAACATTTTTCTTAGATAAAATATTGCGTTTCTAGACGAATTTCGATTACAGTGTGACGGTTTATATTCTCAAAGACTAGTCATCTTCACGGTAGTGTAGTATTCAGTGCACAAGTGTGTGCGCAAACACAGGTTCTCTCTGTATTCTCTTAGTTCGATGGGACACAATCCAACACGACCTTAGAAAGAGCAGGCGTAGAACCAACGACTATATTTGTTTTCACCGGTTTCCAAATTTTTAGTACCTGTTATTAATTTATTGATTAAAAAACGCTATACATAGTTTTCGGCTATAGAATAACAAATTTCCAACACTAAATTTAATAGTTAACCTGCTAAATATACTGACACTAAATACGTTCAAATTCTGAATAAAACGTTCCCTAATATTGAAGATTAAACCCCAAGGAGATGAAGCTTGTAAAAGAGCAATGAAATAACACAAGAGTGTGATCGGAGCTCTCACAACAAGCACCCTCGATCATCTTAGGGTTAAGAGATTGTCAGGGCTGACACTTATTAGAAAAATATTGTCATATATTTATTAAAGCGATATTTCTTTATTATAATAAATTTATTATTATTACAAGATGTTTGTAAAATTATAAATAGAAAAAATCGGCTTAAGTGAAAAATAATCGATTATATCTTTTAAATCTATTTAAAATATCGATGAGTATATAAATTCGTGAGAAAATACCTATTTCGCATAGATTTTTGAATCGAGAGAATCTATATTCGCTATTATTCAGCAAACTTAGGCATTTGTTTTGGTAAGTTAAAGTACGCTTCGTAATAATAAATAAATTTCTTCGTAAATTAAAAATTTAACATACAAATACGATACGATGTTACGTTTTATTTTTATTATAATCCTGCTCGCACCTGAATCCTGAGCCTCTAACAAAACTAACGCAATAAACCACAACACATTTTCTAATTACAAGCCGCAAAACCACGCGATTACCACAAAATTGTGTGCATAATAGGCAATCAGACAAACCCTATGTTTGCATTGCGTGCAAGTAACAACGCGTTAACAATGTTGTTCGACACCCCTACGATACGGCGTCTTAACCCTCCGTTTACCGTCTCAAGACGGTGTAAGTGTCGTTGTGTGGTCTAAGTGTTAGCGGGGATATTAATGAAACGTTTTTACTAGAATCAAATTTGCACAGGACAATAGTTGTTTAAACAAGGTAATTTAGACATACATACATTTAAAGCCTGTTTTCTAGAGAGTGGTAAAATAACAAATATTTTTATATGGTAAGCACTTTAAGCAGTGTCCAGAAGCTCTGGACACTTGCAATATCAGAGGTTTCACTGCTGACCCTGATACATTTGTACTCGAATCTCACTAACTACATATATGTATTATCCTTCGACCTTATACAATAGTGCAAAATTTAAACACTGCGGTAATACATCTGATACCTACTTAAAAATACAGAATCTCGATAATTTTCTTACTAAAATATGCATTTCAACAGTTGGTTGGAAAAAAAAAATATTAATAACATAAAATTTTAAACATAGAACGTCTTCAAGACATCATTTAATCTTACCCGCGGTCACTGCGGCCAAACCTTAACACTTAAATGGGTGTTTTATGGTTGGGGGAGCATGACACATGCTCCTTATACTTAAGCCGTGGGAGGGTTACGATCATGTCTGATTTCTGAATTACATACATTTATTTTTATTGCTTGTTTATTAAACGTGTTATTTGTCCGTTAATGATTTATTATTACTTGGTCAAGAAATTCTTATATTTCTTTTTTAATTTTGAGTGATCGTTTAAAAGTATAGTTGTTACTTTGTTAGAAATCTTACGGTCCGCCTGATGGTAAGCAGTTACGGTGGTCTATGGATGCGGTAGCTGGGGCATCACTTTCTGTCTTAGAAGAAATTCTAAAAGCTTGTCTGATTCGCAATAGGCCACCGTGTTTGGTTTAACGACTAAAGCTTGTCTGCACTCTCTCTCTTCCTGTCCTCTGTCTCCCAGCAGTGGGCCATATATGGGCTGCTATTATTACCTATAGAAAGCTTCCAATGCTCATAAAAAAACTGCTTACATATTGAAAAAAGCAACAAAAAACATAAATATTGGCACATTTTATCGGATGTTAACCCTTCAACTTCCGATAGGCAAAAAATATGGCAAAAAAAAATAAGTAGGTAGGCAAAAAAAATATGGCAAAAAAAAATTATACAAAGTTGAGATACCTCGCGAAAGGTTACACACCTTTTGCTCATCAATTTTTTTGTACAATATTTGGTTAAATTTTAGCCACGGTGCAAAACATATGTTTTGGTCGACGCGTGCGCATAAAATTGAACACCTTTCCTAACATTTGCGATATACTGGTATTATTTCTTTGTTGATGACGTTGCTTGGAGATTAGATTGTTTTTTTTTTGTTGCTACATATGTTATTGTCCTTGGTAGTCTGTGGTTTTAGTTAGCGTCCGATTTTTTTATTATATTTGCGAGCTATAAATGGCCAGTCAATATAATAAAAGAAAATCGGAAAGTAATTCAAACATTAAATATAGCGTAGTTTTGACACGGACATTTTTAAAACTATCAACAAAGTTAACTATCTAGTAACTGGTAATAAAATTCAGCCATCCCAATGGCTGAATTTTATTTTCAGTAAGTTATCCTGCTCTATCTGGCAGGATAACACAACATTTTAGATTTTTAACGAATACATGTTACACTCAAAATATAAAAAGTAACATGGCCGCTTTAAAAATAATATTTATTGACACTACAAATAGGTACAGACTGCTTCTGACATCAGGCTCTTTTCGATTTTATACTTTTTAAATAAAGGGGAGATATTATTTACATTCTGTGGTTTGATTCAGATGAATTGTTAAACGGTTAATTTCAGAAAAGAAAATATTTTTAAATATGACAAGCCAGTTCTTGCTGTCAGAATATCAATAGTCACCGATATTTCAGTTCTTTATTTTTTATCCCATAATTATAGGCATTCTTATTTTAAAACTGTATAATTTTGACATACTTGACTGAAAGGTTCTGGAGTGATAATTTTTTCTTTAATTGTTCCAATTTTAATCTTAGTTTTTTTTTCAATTTATGAAACTGTTAATAATTATGTATTGGCAAGCATAAGTATACCTACTTACCTATCATTTTAACTTGTAACAAATGGTTTATTGATAGGTATCTGGATTTCTAATGAAAACTATTAACACAGATTAAATCATCTTCCGGTGAAAGTTCTTATCGATCTCAGGGTAACATTGGCTCAACTTTCTATCCTCTCCCTCTCAGAGGGAAGCTTTCCAATTTCGAATTTCTCTGCTGCATCATCGCTTAATCGTTTCTAACTAAATACTATGAGAATCTTATTAGACAAATCTGATTTTTTTACTATTCAGAACCAAAAAAAACCCTTTCATGCGTGTGCTATGAAAATATATGGCTCCTTTCATAAATAGGTAGGTATGCTATGAAAATAATATACGATGCACAAAAAATCGTCGCAATAATATCCAAACAAAAATGACTGATAGAAAACGCCGCACCTATAAAATACAGCGGCAAAAAAATACAAAAAGCTGACAAACAAAATGCAAACCGGGCAAAAAACTAAAACAAAACTGCGGACTAAACTTTCTAGTACGCATCTAGCATATAAGACAGGCTTTTAATATCCGAGGAAGACAATCCTCTTAATCAGCGAACAGACATTGTGTGAAACGGGGCCACGCATATACGCCATGATGATTAGTCGCTTTGTACCGGCTACTTTTGTTACTGGCAACTTTGGCGCGAAGTGTGCCGTTATGAGTAATTTGCTCGTTTTTATCAATGTTTTATTTGAATGTGGAATCTGTGTTTTTTTGTTTTCTTTTTTCGAATAAATTTTGTGGAGGTGTAGTAAATACTATTGAGTGGCCAGCTTTGTAGTTAAGATCTTATTCGATTCGATACTTATATCGATATTAAAAAGACGCCTTATAAATTAAATTCTACCTCGTTCGTTATTTAAAATTTATTAAATTATTTCATACAATTACTTTCAATTAGTTTAACTTGATATGATTAATTTGAAGGTAAATACTAGCCAAATGAATAACCATTTGCTAAAGGTGAAGAAAAACATTGTTAGCAAACCCAAATGTCTTAGAAAAAGTGCTAAGTTGTCTGATCTACCAACCCGCATGAGGCCAGCGTGTGAGGATTCTCCGCTTTCTTGATAGAAGTAAGGAGGCCCGTGCCCAGCAGTGGGACATATTATATCATTACATATGGTTGCTTTCGCTTGCTTGCTATGTAAATGTAAAAATATGATATATTTTTAAAGCCTGTATATATTCTGAAAAATTTAGTTCCTTTTTTCTTTTGTAAAGATAAACAGACATTTAAATTATAAAGTCATATTCGCAACATAAAAAACAGCCCGCGGCATATTTCTTCCTATTCCTCACATAATCCCACAACTAGGTACATCCGTAATTAAAAATAAATCGCTTAAAAGACAAAGGACGTACCGACGCGAGATTTCGTTTTATTACAGGCGGAAAAAAAAATCATTTCGTTACATAGGAAAGAAAGAGTCGAGCAAAAAACACAATAAAGATACAATGTAAACAGGTTAGGGTGTACTTGAGTAGCTCATTACGGCGTAGATGCGGTGGGATTAGCCGCTTGGTTCGTTTGAGCAGCGAGCCGAGCTGGGTGAGCGAACAGCGAGCAGCGCGCCAAGCCCGGCCCGAGCGCGCTCGGCGCACGGGTCGCTTGAGCCTCGCTCGCGACTACACCGCGCCTTTGTTTAACCTATTTCGGTTTAGATTACGCTTTTACCGCGATGAGAGACTTAATTAATTAAAGATGTTAGTAATAATTGTGCATTTATATTTATTTTTCTGTTTTAAGTTGACTTGATGAGTGTCGTTTTTTATTTTTGTTTATTTCATCAAATCTTTTGAAGTAAGTTTACAGTATCATAAATTAGAAAAATGGCGACAAACTTATTTTAATACATCTCTATATTTTAGGTTCCTAGTGCTCATTTAGGGGTATGTTTTTTAAGAAATGTTTTCCTATCCCAGAAATAGGTTCTCTATCATCCTCATCTGATGTTAAAATTTAGGTTGCCAACATGAAAGGTATTGTAAGCATCCATATGCTACGGTAACTGCTTACCATCCGTTTATTTGTTTGCCACCTAATAAGTTTTTATACATTATAGTAGGTAATGTCAAATTACCACTCATGTCATTTATAATTCGAATATCATCATTGTCCTTGTTTTACAGTGTTCTATTTTTAAATTCAAAATATCATCAATACCCTTACAGCCATAGACTGTTCTTTTTTTAAACCTCGTGTGTTGTCGACGTCGCGTTGTTCTGTCTGAGTGGTCATGTTACCGTTATTTTGTAAAAGATGGAGGATCTGTGAGCTTGTTGTGGTTTGTTTTCACTAATTTATCGAGTGTGGATCGATTTTAGTAGATTAAGTAACAACTCTGGTTACCAATTCCACCTTAAAAAAGATTTATGTAATGAAGCTGAAGTTACCAAATTAGATTTTATTATTTTAATATAAAAACTCAAAAACTATAAATCTAATTAGAATAATTCTTTCATTGATCGATAGCTTGCCCAATTTCCTAGTAAGATTAAGACCTTTATGAACTTAGAACTCGAGAAAAGCCGCGGTCAAAAGCTAGTATTAATAAACTATTAAGTAATAGGAAAGCTTGATTATCCATCCGTTTAGCACGTCACAATGCAGCTACAACAAAATACTGTACTCAAACTGTGAAACAAAATCTGTCTAAGAAATTACTTATTCTATGCTTCTAAAAAAAGTACGATAATTAGTAGTCAATAAATCTTAACAAGGCAAGGTGACAATCGAACAAGATCACGATAGTGCAAGCGAAGCGCGCGAGCGGAAATGCCGGTACTGCACGGAAGCTACGTCACAATGGCGCCCGCTCCGCTTCCGGCCGGAGTCACGCACCGACGACAGTACTGACCACGAGAAAGTTCAACTTTTATATTTTTGATAAATGAAAAATGTACTAAATTAATATTGAAAAATTACAATAAATAAAATACTTAAAGCGAAGCGCTCATTTCCAGATAAACTCGCAAGGGCGCAGTTGTCCTATAGATTGCATAGTCGTATTTTATCTGAGAATCTCCGTGCTACGCAGGGCACGTTAAAAATCAGTCCGGATTGTTAGCAGTCTTAAAATCACGAAGAAGGTTTTAATGAATTTGAAATACATTTAAACTCGGAAACAACATTTTTTGATCACAGAAAGTAAGGTTAAAGATATCCCACGTCGAAATTAAACCTATAACTTATGCTGAGCTGTCCATTGTAAACGCTAGACCACAAGTTTTGGAAAAAAAACATTGTAGAAATAACAAACAAGGCACTAAAATGTTATTCTGACGGTACAATCAGGTGTAATAATTACATTACGGTATAACAAAAGGGGAAGTGGCCTGTGGGCTGTGGGAAAGTGCGGACATACTCATACTCCACCTTTTTATTTATAAATTCTTTCACATTATGTAAATTTTACTATACACCTGTTAATCGGAAGTCGGAAGTCTGTAGTATTAATCTGCAAGTTCTTTTTATTTGTTCCGTTTTTATTTAGATAATAATTTATTATTTTGCTGGCTGGAACTTTTTCATGGACATATAGGAATTTCCATAGCATTTGGCATTGAGCTGACCCTATCCATCGGCTGCCCGGTCGATTATATTTCGACCTAAGTCGCACAGTGGACATCTTTCGGCTGAGACGACTATGATGATGAAACAATTAATATTATATAGAACCACTAGCTGTTGTGCCCGGCTCCTGGTGGATCTCAGTTATTGCAGTTAAAAGTACCCTATATCCTTCCCCAGGTTACCATCTATCGCCTTGCTAAATTTCATTAAGATCCATTAAGCCGTTCGGTTGTGAGAAGGTAACAAACAAACTAATAAACAAACAGAGATACTCTTTATATAGGTACATTATATTAGTATATAAAACTATTATTAATTGTCACTTAACTTTTACCGCAATGACGTCACATCAATAGAACATAATACCTATATCAATTTAAAAAAGGAAATCACAAACAGCAATATGATAGCGTATAATTTTTTAAACGTGTTCTATTCAAGGCAAAGGAAATGACAAGTGAGCCACTTGCCGCCATTTTCTTGTATACGTATCTATTTAGTAGCGCGATATCGTAATTATATGTTTCTCGCTGATCTCTTTTGTGGTGAGCTTGTGTGCTCACTGCTTACCGCTTCCTGTCTTGTGCGAGCGTGACAGAGGGACAAGTCATGAGAACTCGGTACTCGACAACGATTTAAATAAAGTCAAAATTATGGTGGAGAATAGTTTTTATTTATTTTATTTATATGTTTAAAACATAACTTTAAATATATTGACAGGTGCGTAAACTGTATTAGAGATAGACTTTCAAAGTATCAGCCTTTGCATAAATAAATCAGCCTGTACTAGTCCATAATACCAGACATTTCTAGGAGGGTAGGCAGAAACAAATTTTCACTGCTGCGATTAGATAAAAGATTATAAAAGACAAACAAAAATGACACTGCCTATCCTTCTTAATGTGTAGGGAGAAGTGACTCTGCAGACCAGTTTTTTTTTATAATAGTGCAATCCGTACTGCATATATCATCATCATCTTCTCAGCCGAAAGACGTCCACTGCTGGCCATAGGCCTTCCCCAAAGATTTCCACAGCATTCCTGAACTGACCTTATCCATCGGCTACCCGTGACCTTTACCAGGTCATCGGTCCACCTTGTTGGTGGCCTGCCCACGCTGCGTCTATACTGCATATATATATCTATCTCATATAACATAACTATACTTTATCTTATCGATACAAATAAAATACTATATACCTACCTTTATTATAAAATCGCTCATCGCTCGTAACGTATACCGCAACAAAATGGATGTATGCACTTTAATTGAAAGGGGCGATGTGATTTAAATAATTTTATTGATGTTAACTTCTCATTTCCATAACCTTTAAGTTCATTCACTATTGTAAGTTTACTTATGATTGGTATTTATAGATTTGATTTTTTAACGAAATTTCAAAATCATTTATGTTTTTGTTTTCGTTCGATTTTTGAACATTATTTTAAACATTTTATTATAATATTATATTTTTTTGTTTATTCTTAGGTGTCATCAGTTATTTTAAAATAAGAAGCTTTTGGTTTTGTATTTTACAGCGTTTTTTATAGTTATGCACATTCTAAGAAACTCAGGTGTTCGTTTTTCAAATGCATTTCTTAACATGAAGTAAGTAGCTAGTATAGAAGAATAGAAATATATCCAAAAAAAAGGAAAAAGAACATTGGTACATAAAAAAAAAGTATAACAAAATAAATATGATTCAAAGCCTGATAAATTGAAAATTCATCTGTAGGTACTTTGATGCAATTTTGTGACCTCTCTTCCTATACGGAAGCTATACCTCTTCTAAAGCTTACAAAAACATATTTCCATATCAAATTAACGTATTAAAACCCCATAATATACAAACAAGCGTAACACATCACAAAATGAAATATTCAAATTAAAAAACTTTCAAGTAATAGTTAACCAAATGTCACGGGTATAAAGCTCAAGAACTAGTAAACAGATGCGCTATGAAATACCCACAGGGGCATAAACCAATATAACTGTAACCCTCATACCGTAAACATCCTACTAATACTATAAACGCAAAAGTTTTATAATAAATGTTTGATACTCCTTCACGCAAAAACTACTGAACGAATTTTAATGAAACTTTACAATCTTACGGTTTATACTTCATATTAGCATATATGCTGTATTTTATTTTAAAGAAATAATATTAACGCGAGCGAAACAACGAACAAAATATTTTCAGTGACAAATATTTGAGAGTTCAATTTAAATTGGTCGTTATTAAGTACAGGATTTATTGTGTATTGGAAATTGAACTATATGTTGAAGAAATTAAGGTGGGGTTTTGATTGATTTGTTTGATGGTATGGTTTAAGGGGGTGCGATGTTAAATGCTATTGATTATGGCAGATTGTGGCATACTAACACAGATATTGTTGCGGCCTCAATGTAACGATAAATCATTCGAATTGTTTATGAATTTTGATTTAATTTGAGGTGTTTTGTGTTAGTTATTTTATTTAATTAATCAAGCAATCAGATCGAAACTCTAGGACCATGGGGCCCAAGTGCCCACAAATTGTATCGTGAGATATCAAGGCGTTTGGTCGAGTCATCTCACGATCCGAACGCTGGCCTTTACTTGGGTCAACGTATTAGCCTTGCAATCCAGCGTGGAAAGTGGCCAGTCTTTTGGGCACCTTTCCTCAGAACTGTGATCTCAATCAGATATTTTATTTATAGGTTAATACCTTTAAATATAATATCTGATTGTTTGTTAGTAGGTTAGGTTACTTTAATTTTAATAACTATTCATGTAAATATCTTATGAAATAAAAGCAATCAGATTAGGTAGTTATATGTATGTCCCACGGTTAGGCACCGTTCTTCTCTATTAAGATATCAAGAGATCAAGGGTTTGGGCCTTAATCCACACATGCTGGCCTAATACGTTTAGTGGACCAAAAAAACTCACATAATCTTAGAAGAAATTTTAAAGGCTTAAGAATTTCTTCTACGACAAATAGGCTTCCTCACATTACTTTAGTAGTACTTATAAATTACTTGAAGTAAAATTCACATTGGCATCGGTCGGAATCGAACTTATACCACACGTGTTACATATCGGTTATTCTCCCACTTGGCTACCTCTAACGATATATATTAATAATAATTCCTAACCAACAGATACACGTGCAATCTTACAAAAGAAATCAAGAAATAACATGGCGTCCAAAAAAATGAAGAAACGATGACCTACTTCAAAATTTGCACCTTTCCCCTAGAAAGAGTTTCTGCCTTTGATAGAACACCTTGCCGACATATGGTGGCCCGTATTCCTCTTCAAATATTTTTTGCAGAATACTTTTGTTAACTAGATCAATGAATTTATAATCGAAAATTTAACCGACTTGCTTTCTTTTAAGATAGGGTAGAATACAAGCAGCCCGACTGGGGAAGGTCTTTCACCTTGCAAAATACTACAACGTAGTAAGGTTAAAGCGTGATTTCAGGACCGCAGTACTCATTTAGGCAATTCTTCGATAAAGCCTAATAAATAATAATAGTATTGTGTCAAAATTACAAATTTTTACAAATATGTAGAATCGCTAGTGCCTGACGACATAGCTGGAACGTGTTAGGAACAAATAAACTTACAACTACACTTAAAAAAAATACAGAGCAAGAAATTTAGAGCCAATAAAATTAATTTAAATGGGCAGTGTTATCACTAAAAGTACCAACATTACTCACTAAACGACTAACAAAATACCCAGGAATGCCAACATGCATCGCAAAATAAAAATAAAAAACAGAGCACAAAAACTAATTCCTCCTTCCACTCGCATCCGCATATTGTCTTTGGTCGACGTTCTGCCAGTCCACAGGTAATCAAAGGTGGACAACAAAGCCTATCTCTGGCTTTTTGAACGTGCGTCCTTTGCCTCGAGTCGGCCTCTTGTTTCATTCATATTCAGTAATTGGCTTTTCATTTATATTGACGTAGATTAAAAAAAAACTATATTTTGAATGTGCATCGCTATTTATCTTTTAAGCTAAGTAATCTAGTCGAGCTCTATGTAGTTGCATATTATCGGTAGAATTCGATTCTCTTTTCAAATATTTGCACATGGTTTCATTGAGATTCGAGATTAGTGATGTGGTCATCGTATCTATGAATCGATAAATTTAAAATGTTCTGGAATAAGTATTGTCAAAAACCATTACCAGAAAAAATACTTTTAAAATAAATGAAATTGAATAAGTATAAATACCATATTGGAAAATAAAATAAAATAAATAATAATTGTACCTACAGGTTTCATACAACTATAACTAAATGCTACTACTGCTAATGTGTGTGGACGTTTAGATTACAGAAGCAATTCAGTTAACAAAACAACACATCTGTCTAAATAACCATAATGTACACTTATAACGTCACAAAACTTCCAAAGACGCGTTCGAAAATTTGAATGTAACCGCCTCAACATGCGCACGCGTCACCACCGCCCTACGTCAAAGCCCCTGCGAAAGGTGTGCAAGCGCATAGCAAGGGGGACTACCGCCCCTATTATCTTTAACATTTCCAAGTCTGTTTGCAAGATAAAGCAGCCTATATCCAAGGGGTGCAGGGGTGATTTTCTTTATTCTTCACCCGATTTTATTATTATTTTTTAGTTATTATTACTGTGATTGTGCGGCGCGTGCGCACATGCCCCTTACAGCGACCCTAACTAGAATGCTGCGTGTAATGCTCTTACTTGTTGTGTTGTATTGTTACTGGATTACTGAAGGATACATTAGTGGTTAAGTTTAATTATTATTACTTTAGTATTTTATATTAAATCTTTTTCGAAAAATACTTAGGTTTACGTACTAACGTAATACGTATACAACTAACTATATAATACTGTATATCTCTTCGAACTATAATTCGCCAATGTATTTTAAAAATAATCACAAAGAATAAATTTACACCTTGTAGGACCATTCAATTGAAGAAGCGTAAGCGCAAAAAAAATAAGATACGTCATCCGGCACATACAAGTAGACCACCTTAACGCACCAATATTAAGAGGCTACTTAAAAAATATTTTTACTTTCTTATTCTTAAGAGAATAAGACTGAAAATCGCTTAATATTTGACAATTTTAGAGGCATAACTTGACTAGTTTAAATCAAGATTGACACACAAGAAGTTAGATAAAAACTGTTCTTATGACGACTACTTAAAGTTGAATGTCTTACGATAGATACTATAAAAAACAACTGAACAGCTGATTTTACGATAGCACCTTACTATACGGGTTTGTAGTAAAATTCCTTCAATGCATAACATGCTTTAGCTACCTCAATTAAGGCTTAAAGCTCTTTGATGAACTGCTTGTAAGGTGCTCGTCTTTGAGTTGCAACCTTACATCAAAGAAAAATACACTTTAAAATCATAAAGTGATGGTATGATTTTGATTAGAGGAGGAAAGGCACGTGTGGAACAGATAACATCAATACACATGCTTGATCCGGCACTTAATGTGTTTTGTGGGTGTATCAAATGTCTTCACGGTGCCGACATATGATGGCGCCTAAAACAATCAGTGGCCAGGTGTGTTTATCTCCTGTCTTCCTACATATTTGTTTGATATGTCGGAATAAAAGTGAGTTTGGATTATTTTTATTACATTTACCGAAAGATAATCCGATAAAATATGTATATGACAATAAATAGTCCTTCAATAGGTTTAATAGAAATTTTATGAATATTTTCTTATGCGATTGTTTGTTACACCATCTTATTTTTAGAAAACGTAGCTATTAAAATAAGATATAATGCAAAGAAAAGGAAGCAAATAGTCTAAATCGTAATGAGTACTTCTAAAAGTAGGATGGTTTAAAAACAGCTTCAGCAAGCTGTCGAGAAAATAACGATGTTTTATTTATTTAGTTTTATTGAAAACGAATGCTCTTGTTATTATTAATATGATGTAGCAAAGATAATACTTATAAAACCAAGCACTGGCATTATATTATTGCTACCCTAAAATATCGAAAATCTACCATCTCCCAAAAATTTTAAGTCGATTTCACCCCTGGTATCAGTAATCCTGCCAGCATAAAGTATAGAGTACAGACAGCGTACTCAGCGCCCACTATACTACAATAGCTACTTACCCCTCGCACCTTTGACCCGGCGCAGGCGCAGCTGCGCGGCAAGATGGCGACGCGAGGGGTGCGCGCGCATCACGATCGATAAAGTTTTGCTGGCAAATCGATGAAGCAGTTACAAGTTTGAAGTTAGAAATTGAAGTAAAATTACTTTAGCTGAAAAAATAATAAAAGTATCTGTAGCGTTTTTATAAATAGTACTATTTTTTTTTTATTAATGTAGATATACTAAGTGGAAAATAAAACCTACATATTACTACATTCAAGAGAATAGGTACAATGCTTTAATTCTATTTATCTTAAATGTATGTCTTACAATATAAAAAAATACAAACAAAACAGGTGGACTATTACAGTTTAAGGTATCTTTAAGCCGTCTGTCAATCAAACCACTGTAAACAAACGTTTTTAATCGACTGTTAATTTTTTTTGCGAATGATCGATCTACACATTGCAATCTTATCAAAAGATCATTAATTACCCATTCGATTATGAGACAATCAATTTTTATCCCGAAATTTGATATGTTTTACTACAATAGGAAGACACTCCATCCATCATACGCGAAACATCTTTTGGCAACGCACGCGCCCCAGATGCGTTTGCAGCTTACCGACACCGCAAAATGATAATAAAGAAATCCTTAAATGTTGTATGCACCAATAAAATTGAGAATCACATAATGCTAATTCATTTATCTATTTTACATCTGCTAGATATCAAAAACTTGAACAATATAAACTGATAATCTTTTGAATAATTTCGAAATCAGCATTTTAGCACCATATCGTTACAGTTATGGCAAGGTGTAGGAAGCACATTTGTTACGCGGGGATAGCTCGCATCAAACCCACATTGCACCGGGCACGCGACATTTTATCCCGGAATAGACGCCAAAGGTGCAGTCGACCCCTTTCTCCTTTCCTCTATTATTATACGTCACATTCGATGAATCGACCCTAGAAACTGTTATGAGGGTCTTAACAATCGATCGATTCGAACAATTGAAAGATTTGACGGCCGTCCCTATGTTGTAATCTTTTACAATTTTAAATTTGGAATCGAAGATGAGTTGTTATTTTTAAACAAAGTATTTTCATTTCTGTATAAGTAGGTTATTTCAATTGTTAAACCATAAACCACTTACAAATTAAAATAAATTACGTAAATTTATTTTCCTAGTAAAATTTGCGGGAATATTTTTATAATAAAAAGCAGATTAATATTCTTTCGCGCCTTTCCATGAAATTCTTCCAACAATATTCGAATAAACATTTATGTGCCCACTTAAATGAAAATCGCTATACTGTCACGAATAGGGAGTCAATGACTATGACTTCCGTGTAATAAAATAATTATGAGCCCCGCGGTCATCGTCATTTCCGTTACCTAGCCGACGCCATTTTTGGGATATTTCATATTACGCACAGTGCACCTTATATTTTTATAAATTATTTAAAAGAAAATAATGTAAATTGAAGCTGTCTGTACACGATACTATTTTTTTTTTCACGCACGATCAATTAAGCATTTTTATTACGTACCTATCTACTTAATAAATTAATATCTGTTGACATCATGTTTTTATCTGTATCAGTCTGCATGCTATGGCACGTTACCATAATTTCGTATTTACAGAAGATGGTTATTAACTGGCGATTAAAAAGAGTAGTCACAGTTTTTTGCTAGTTATTCCCATGCACACTTGTCAGCAAACTAACTGTAGGTAATTTGGCTGACACCATATTTCTGTCTCAATTTAAAATATCTGTAAAACATAATTCATTAGTATTTTACACACATAAAGATAAACGTACCTAATAAAAATATACATAGCTAAAGCGTCAGACATTTTTATCTAGTTATTTTTCTTTACAACGTTCTTTTTTTGTATCCATTGGCTGAAGGTACACTGTCCAATGACTCGCAATAAAAAAAAACCGCTTAGCGTCGTGTAAAGTGTTGTTACTTTGATGTGAACGTTCACAGTATATAAGTGTATGTATTATCGTATGTTTGTTTTTAATGAACTTATTGTTATAATATTGATAGCACGATTCAGTGGCTTAAGTGGTTACCTACTACCATTGCGCTGCGTGTTGTGGGTTTGATCCAGACACCGGACAAAAATTGATATGATCCATAAATGGTTGTCCCGAGTTTGGGTGTACTTTGTGTCCGTTGATTGCATGTTTGTAAAGTGCCCCGCGACACAGGAGTTGCTTTAAAAAAAGTACCTAGTCATCCATCAATATAACTAAAGTAATTAATAAATACCAAAATATAAAGCTGAAAAAATTGCTAGTAATTGTATGTTTGAATGCGATAATCTCTGAAAGTAATAGTCTGATTAGAAAAAACTTTTTGCATTTTCAAACAACAAATTCTAGTTCAATGCAGGTGAAACTGCGGTAAACAGCTAGTTGAGTTAGTATACATTTTGAGGAATTAAAAAGAAAAATAAATCCCGAATCAAGAACATGCAATTTGCAACTAGATAAAAAACAATTTTCTCAAAAGATGTCAGTTTTCTGAATTTAAAAAATCGACAATCATTATACATGGACACTACATACAGCACTCATTGAATTTTATAATTAAGTCACGTTCTTTTAGTACTGAATTTTTAAATCTTAACCCTAAAAAGTAGTGGCAAATTCGTAATTCAAAGTTTTTATGTTTAAAGTTCTTTTAACTATTGAAAGACTATTTCTTGGTTGCAAGAGTCAAGTCAGGTTACGTCGTATTTTGCTCTACTTTATTCAAAAATTCATAAAAGTCTTCATAAGGGTTGATTTATGGTAATTAATTTATGAATGCTAATATCTATACGTACATCAAGAAGCGAGGGTTTTTTTCACTTTTCAGTCAATTAATCAGCTATTGAAATTTTCAGAACCAGTTCATCTTAACCCTACCCAGCTCATAAATATTCATAAACTCGTGTTTGTCCACCGAAATAGTGCAAAAACCTAAGAAGTATGCCGCAAAACACTCGAAAGTCCGCACAGTCGATCTCCTAGCCATTAATTAGTCGCTCCGGGTATCGAGGCCTTAATCAAGCATAAAATTAAAAGTTGGCACACGCCACGCGGCCGCTAAGGGCGTATACACACGTACCTTATGGCTCGGCAATTTGTTCAAGACATCTGGCCCGGCCGCACACCTGCCCGCGACATCACCCCTCATACCGATACCGTCCACATAATTATACTTCACACAATATTATTTTTACCAACGTTATTTCAATGCAATAAAGCACATTTTACAAAGTTTTTTTAATGGAAATTTGTCTAACTGTGGCGTGTATTATAGTTTTAGCACTAGGTCCAATGCCCCCGTCATTCAAAATAACGTGCGCTATTAAAATTCGGAAATGACAAAACAGTTTTCTCGTCGGAATTCAAGTGTGAAATACTGGTCTATTTGCTCATTAGAAAGTTTTTTCGTGTTTAAACCGAATTCTAAATATTCGGGATAACGGACATGTTTCAATTAGTTAGATGTCGGAACTATCCCGGTATTTGTGGGCGGCCAGTCTGCCCGTCAACCTGCGTACACAATCTCAGTGTAAACAGAGCGTACGTTCATTCACACACACATTGGCTAAGACGTCTACGTTTATACTGTATGTGTGTGCGTGCCCATTGAAGACGGGCCTCCTTACGTCGCATCCGGTGACGTCACAGGTCTTACAAATAGCCGTGTGAACGAGCCCCTAACTAGTGATGTGTTTTGACAATAAAATGACGAGATAAATTAAGGGTTAACACATAACATGTAATTTTCGAATGACTTTCTTATTGAGTTTTTGAATTTGGAATTTATCCTTTTTTATTCTTGGTTGCCAGTTGCAAACTAACTTTTTTATTGACGCGTTTCATATTACAGCATACCGCCTCTTTCTTTATAAATAAACTTTATACGTATTCATATCTTTGCACAATCGCAATCTTTTTACAAATTATAATTTATTACACCAATGAAACTTCCGGTGACTTTTGCAAAAAAAAAAACTAACATTTAAATTTAATTCTCAGCAGGGGTCTACGAGTCTAAGGATGCGGGATAGTGGTAATTTCGTCCAAGTATACCAATGTTCGTATTGTGGGAATTTGGGCTAAGTAGGCCAATTCCAAGCTATTGTGTTGAGGGGCCCAAGAATAGTTCCTTGCAAACGCCCGCATCCCGCGAATAATATATTAATGTTGAGTGAAGTCTTTGTTGAGTTTTTGAGTCTATAGATTGATGGCGACCTTGGGGACAAAACGTCGTATATTTTAGTTACGTTTTGTTAAAACTTATTCTAATAATAATGTAGTAACTAAAGTTTAATGTCAAAAAATAATTCCATATTCCTTAAAGTCGCAAGTACTCTTAATAAGTTAACAAAACAATATTAAAAGTACAACAGTTACTATGGTATGTATTTAATAATTATTTAGATAAAATTTAATACATATTTTAAAAATTTAAATATAGAATGCAAATGACACGTTAAGAAAGGAGGACCAGATATTTTTAAAAGTTCCCAGTTCTTCAAAATAAATTATTATTCTTACTTTGAACTAACATCAATTACGTCTTATAGAAATCGAAACCGATGGAATCAAAGAAATCTTTGAAGAAAACATCTGCATGTTTTTGCTCAACTTGTGCAAAATATTGAGCCTTTATACAGCTAATTTGACACGTAGAACCTTTTGTACACCTCAAGTGTCGTAAATTTAGTACAGTGTTGATAACATAAAAGGAAACAGCTGTTTTATACGATATGAGCATGCTATTCAAATATTTATAGTGCCTTTATATTAAGATGAAGCTAATCTGCAATTTATACCCGATGTTCAGATTCAGATATTTTTATTAGAATAGTGACAATCAATTAGCCTTGTATCGCAATGCCATCTAAAAAGTAGAAAAAAAGTTCAATTTTTTTACACTACTTAGTTTTTTTTTGGATTTAGATGGTAAACAAGCATACAGCTCGCCAGATGTTAAACAGTTACCGGAGCCTATGGACGCTTGCAATACCAGAGGTATCACTTGCGTGTTGCCAACCCATTTTTGTACAAGGCTTAAAGGCTTTTATTTTTGGATCGACAACACGCGAATAATGCCCCAGGTATTGCAAGCGTCCACAAGCTACAGTAGCTGCTGCTTACTGTTTGTTTGTTTTCCACCTAAGAGGTAAAAAAAGTGTCTTGTTGTTTGGTCATATTACAAAGATATTATGAAATACAGTTTCGCATACAAACTTTTTTTACAACACATTACGAGCAATGATCATCACTACAAAAACTATCTGACAAATAAATCACCCATGGCTCTTAATATTCTGTACAAATTACTTCCTGCCCTCAGGGCTTCCTACAGGACAATTAGCTCCTTGAACGAGCCCTTAATAGTCCATAAAACGATCAATAGAGTGCGTATCACGCCTAGCGACACCTGGTGGTAATAAACAGTACTTGTAACTATTGATGTTAGTAAAATGTTATATTGATGATACTGGGAATGGTTCAGCTGCTCGTAGATATACATAGTTCAATTGCTTGAATAGATAGACAAACTGATCGACCTCGGTAAGGTTGCGTAACTTCTCAGATCTTGGACTGGTCTGTTGGTCTAGTGGTTAGTGCCTCTGACTGCTACGCCGGAGGTCGTGGGTTCGATTTCCACTCAGGACAAATCTTTGTGTGATAAGCACGATTGTTTGTTCTGTGTCTGGGTGTTATTTATCTAAGTATGTTTATCAGTTGTCTGGTTGCCATAGTACAGGCTCTGCCTAGTTTGGGATCAGATGACGGTGTGTGAGTTGTACCGAAATATTATTATTATTATCTGTTCATCTGCTGTTATTATTGAGCTACAAGCCTATCGAAGCAATAATTAGATACTATTGAATACTAGCGGCAAGTCCCGGCTTTGCACGGGTGACCAATTTTTAAGTTTTCGTAGGATTCCCGTATTTTCTTTCAATAGAATATATATTTTATAATGGTAAAAGAAATTTTAAAATCAGTCAAGTAGTTTTTGCGTTAAATCGTAACAAACAAACAAAAAATCATATCTTAGTAAGTCTCTTTATAATATTAGTTTAGATGCAAACAAAAGAGGTTTTTGGGAAAATATAATGAAATTTGACTAAGTTGACTTATGTGTTGGAGTCTACATAATTTGTTGTTAGTTAACAAGCGGTGTCTTAATATAAATAGTCAATGCTTTAATAGATAATGTTTATAAGTTTACTATTCATTTATAAAAGTGTTATATCTAACAATAATATTTTTATAAAACCCAATAGGGGTTATCCATAAGATTGGCTTTATCGGAAGAAACAAAAAACCCTATAGATTTAGCGTCGCACGCGCCCGCGCCGGGTGGTCGCGCACGTGCCCACCCCTATCCGATCGATATCGATAAGTAGTGTTGTACTTTCTTATCGATACAGTAGACTATGGCGTTGAAAAAACGTGTTAAATTGGTTTTACCATTTTTGATTGTTTTTAAAGATACGTTTTTCTTTCACTTTAAGAGAGACGGACTTATCGGACTTGCTACCGATACACTTTAACTAAGTGGTACTAGTTTATTTTTTATTTAACCTTTAAACCATGAAGGCTGGTAGTAGCTAAGTGGGAAAGTTACCCATGAGGTGTGAATTCCATCCAGACCAGCAAACCACTGTTAAATTGTCCCTTTGTGGAATTCCAATGATCAATTACCATCTGCTGCTACTCTAACGAAACCTACATGTTTAACAAGAAATTCACATTAATACTTCTCTTTCTCGATAGAGGTAAGGACATATGCCCAGTAGTGGCACATTATATGGGCATATAAACATTTAGTCCCTTAAAATGAAATAAAATTACAGCGTCTCGAAGTTATCAGGCATCAATATTATTTTAGCCATGTAAAATTTTTAAGCGTAATAACCAGATGTAGGGTCATTAAGAGATGTGTAGCGAGAAATGTGTTTGTTAGAACCAATAGAATCGCTTCATTTACCCTTAGCGGAGCGAGGTTAAGTAAATGAAGCAATTCTATTGGTTCTAACAAACACATTCCTCGCTAAAAATCTCAAGTTTAGCCTTATGCTCTTAGTGTTGCAAGTGTCCTTAGCCTATGATTCCTGTTTGCTATCAGCCGGACCGTACGCTTGTGTATCACTGCAGGAATAAAAAGAAAAAAAAACGGCGGGACGTCTTTGAAAACTAAGTAACTTGTGAATTGTTTCGTCGAGCTATTGAATTATTATTTTTGAATATGGAAAGCGTTAGGTGACGATGACGCGAGTTCCATGATTTTTGTTCACCCAAAAAGTGCTCAACGTGCCTAAAGAAGTTTCACTTCTAAAAGTTTTTCTAATATTGTTTTTTGTTTGTTTACAGATCCATCGGAGGCCACGGGCATATTTTACAGCGGATAAGTGTACAAAATCATATTAATGGTAAGATTAATATTAGTATAGTTGTAAGTTTAATACTAGCAACTTTCTAATACAAAAACGAACCAGACTTTTGGACATTTGGCTGAAACAACACACTATAAAGATTACTTTCGATCGTTTATTATTATTGTTGTAAACGAACATATTTGTTTACGAGACTATTAATTTCTTATTTAAATATAAATAATAATGTTATATAATTGTTACTTAAAAAAGCACGCGATTACGAGCTCGGGTGGCAGTACCAATGTGAATTTCACTTTGTGGGGTTTATATGTACTAATCAAATGATTCATCATTTTCTAACGGTGAAGGAAAAAAGAAATTCTAAAGACATGTTTGATTCACCAATGCGCATTAGGCCAGCGTGTGCGAGTTAAGGCCTAAACACTTTCTATCTCTCGTAATAGACGAGAAGAGACCCGTGCCCAGCAGTGGGACATACGGGTTGCTATTATTAATTGTTATTAGAAAAACTTAGATACTATTTCTATGTATATTAAGGTCCAACCATTCGACTAATTAAGTCAATATCAATTCCAACTTCCCAGAACGGCCATTTTAATAATTCCTTTGTGAACATACGCAGTTTTAGGCGAGCAGCCAACACCGGTTTTCGGCGTCCGGACGCCGGTATAAAACCGGTTGAATTTCGTACATATACCCGTATTTTGTCTGCGGCCTGACAGGGGTGGACAGGGCATGAATTTTCGAATAATCAGCCGAGCTGTATGGTGCGATACTTGCCGTCGTAGACCTCTATATTCATCAGGACAAATACATGGTTGATGCACGCGCGACTCATCAAATTGGCTTTTTGATAGTGTAATGGACACTAATGGAGCGTTTCTGGGAGTTTTGTCGATAACAAGTTACGGTTTTTGAATTGTAAGTTTATTTTTTACGTTTTTTTTTTATTAGTAAATATAATGTGATATTTTTAATTATTTTCGTTTTGTTTTATTTTGTGTCTGTATAGTTATTTGTTACGTATCTACATTAAAAATACTAAAAATATATATTTATTATGTTTTTTTTTCATTGTCATGAAACACATCTAGTTAATATAATTTTATGATGCATTATTTTTAATTTACGGTTTTTACGGTCGGTAAACTTTTACGGTTTCTTTTTCAAAAAGTAAGTTATTGTCATATCCATCAAATAACTAACTTGACGACATTCTCTATAATAATAAAAAGTATACCAATCCAAAAACCAAGCTACCTTCATTAAGATCATCATCAGCCAATACCCCTAAAGCTTAAATGTATCTAATTTTACTCACTCTCTATAGTGTTGCCAGTAAAAATAATTACATTAGTTACTTAGTAGACATTCACTGTATACGTCTGACAGTTTTTCAGTCCCCCCTTTCGAAAAGTTGTGAATATTTGAACAGCACGAGTTTTCCGCTTGGACTGTACCTAGCTATGTAATATACATACAAATGTACTCATGGACAGTCAGCCTCATAATTTCATGTCGTTTTTGTAGACACTTGTGACAGTTTTTGTGTAGTTTTTTGTAACTAAGAGCTTCATACGTCAAAAAGTTATCCTATTCATAAAGGATGTCCAACATTTATTTCGTATGTCTATTTTAGACTGAAGATATAATATTTATCAACTAATATTTTTAGTTTAGTTTTTTTAGATAAGACCACAGCCAAATAACTATAGGCACACACTATGTTACTTTCCTTGAGTACAGACCTCCAGTACTCATTTAAGAACGTGTTTTGAAGAAATCATTTTTCAATCCCAGAGTTACTCCATAATTAATAAACCCTTGTGTTACAATATTTAGGGTCGACTACGGTAGGCTACGGTAACTGTTTACCATCAAGCGAACCGTATGCTTGTTTGCCACCTAAGAAATATTATTAAGAAACCTATATTTTGTTTTTTTTTAAATAACATCAAAAGTTAGGTAAGTATATCTGCTTTATTTTTAAAAATAAAAATTCTAAATTTAAAAGTAGATTATCAGGACAGTGTTATCCATTACTTTCTCACATGACAAGAACAATTAACCAAACTCTAAAACACCCTATACCTCAAAAACCGATAATTCACCGACGTTACCGATAAACCGGTACATTAATCAACAGAACAGTTTTGAACATCGAAAACCAACGATTTTAAGCTATCGACGCCGTATCATTGTGCAGTCATCGCGAATTCGAAGTTTGAACAGGGGCTAGTAAATATGCGGGCAAAACAATAATAAAAAATCCAAAGCATTATTGTCAGAATAACTGAAAAAAATTGAGATTAGAATTTATCTGTTTTTAACTACTAAGGTAGTAAATACACATACAGCAACTCCTGATGATAAGCAGTTTTCGTAGCGTATATAATATATGCTTGCAATATACCTATGACATTACTCGCGTGTTTGTGATGGGGTATACCTGAGATAGAAAACCTTTTCTTTACAAACGTTCTAACACTTTTTTTAAAAAAGCGCACTGATGAACTTTATAGCGTATTGCTATATTCGTTTTGAGGAGTAAAATAAGACGATGATTATTGCTTGTAATCGACTGGTCTTTATTCTTAATCTTAATCTATTTATATTAAAACATAACAAAGGAAAATACAATTATGTGTTGGAAGGGATTAAACGATGAACGTGAGTAATGTGCAGTGACAGCACTTTGCCATATTAATGTATTTACACGTTCACACGTTTTACAATATTAGTTATGGCTGTTGCCATAGATACTCCCTCCTTAAAAAAAATATTTACGATTAAACTTATTACCCTACACCACGTTGGTTTCTCGTATCACACGCATAAATCTCTTCTCGATTTTTGTTCCGATCGCTCGGAACAACATGTAGACACTGATGATGCATATTATTATTATCACTGCGATAATCGTTATTGTGATCCAACCTCGTATGCTCTGTAGGTCCTCAGCGAGCCTAGAGTGTATCTGCAGTAACTCTTCCGGAATGGCTGGCGCGTTGTTTTGCACCATGTTGACTTGTTCTTTCTCATGAGTACTTGTGTTGGATCCCATGTTGCGTGTGAAAACTTTTTGTCGTATATCCTGTTTGCAGCGCTCGAAAGCGTGGTCCGCTTCTTTATTCCACTGAATGATTGTTTTATCATTTTTCTTCGAATTTCTCAAGTATCTATTTAGAGGCGCTTGATGCTTCGCTGCGTACGGTATGCTGCTTCGGTAGAAGTTTAACATGCCTAAGAAACGACGTAGTTCTTTCACTGTATTTGGTTTCGGATATTCGTTAATTGCTTGAACTTTTTCCGTTGTAGGCGTCAATCCTTGGCTCGTTATATGATAACCAAGAAAATCAATCTCCGATTTTGCAAATTCACACTTGTTTGTGTTAATTGTAATGCCGTTTTCTTGCAGGCGTTTGAATATTTCTTCTAAGTGTTTGTAGTGGACGTCGGTTTCTGAGTCAGCAATTAAAATGTCATCAACGAAAACATATACGTAGTCTAAATCTCTAAATATAGAGTCCATCCACTTTTGAAATGACTGTCCGGCGTTCTTTAAACCGAACGGAAGTCTTGTAAATTCGAAAAGTCCGAACGGCGTTATTATCGCTGTTTTCTCTGGTTCAGCGACAGCAATCGAATAGAATGCTTTCTTTATATCGATTTTACTGAAAATGGTTTTTCCACTTGCGATATACGTAAAATCTAACAGTCGTGGCAATGGGTATCTATCCGGTACGGTAATTTTGTTGAGTGCGCGGTAGTCACCGCATGCTCTCCATTCGCCATTTTTCTTCTTGACCATATGAAGTGGGGATGCCCACTCACTGCTTGAGGGTCTGCAAATTCCCATATGCATCATCTCCTTGAACTCTTGCTTTGCGATTTTGTATTTGTCTGGAGGAAGAGGACGTGCCCGTGTAGCAACTGGGAACCCTTTTGTTATAATCTCATGCTTAACATTGTTTTTCGGAGGGTTCTTCATCGATCCAGGCTTTGTAATATCTTCATACTTTTCTAACAAGCACCTGATCGAATCTGGTAAGTTCGAGTTAATTGTTCGTATTGATGAAATATTTGCTACTATTATTCGTGCAGGCGTTTCTAATCCCGTTTCTTTGTCGATCAATTTTCGTCCGTGTATATCCACTAACAGCTGGAAATGCTCGAGGAAATCGGCTCCTAGAATCGGCATTTTCACGTCGGCGATGGTAAAACACCATTTGAATTCTCTACGGAGTCCGAAATTCAGTGTTAGCGTGCGTTCTCCATATGTGTTAATTGGGGTTCCGTTGGCGGCGTATACTTGGTATTTGCATGCGTCGCTATCATGTTCCGTGCGATTTAAAACGGAAATGTTTGCACCGGTGTCGACTAAAAATCTATAACTACTGTTTAAGTCGGTTATAGTTAGACGGTTAGCGGGGTGCATAGCACAGAGATCCGTCGCTTTCTGTGCTATTAGTAGTTTTCCGACATCGCATTCGTATTTTTCTTCCATGTACACGGCTGCCGGCATTTTATTGCATTTTGCTTGAATTTGTTATGATAATAACAAATGCCATTCTGCGGCTTTCGATAGTGCGACATTGACCGTGAGCGTGAATCATTACGTGACCGGAAACTGCTGCGTTGTCGCGTTCGAGACAGAAGATTGTTGCGAAGCTCGTTTATTTCAATTTGCATCGCTGCAATTTGTGACGTCAGGTTTGTTATTAAACTGATGTCAGCTGTCGACGATATGGCGCTCGTTCGTGTATACGTTAGATTCTCGTGAATTTTGTCGGCTATTTCGCTCAGTTTTTCCAATGTCAAGTCTTCGGATACTGCAATGATAGATGTAATGGTGGCTGGGAGTTGTCGGAACCACAGGAGACGTATCGTATCGTCGTTCATCTTCCCGCTGCCTGCTTCCCGCATTTTTCGTAATAGCTGGGAAGGTTTCTGGTCACCGAGGTCCATCTCTGATAATAGCTTTTGAAATTTTCTGTGCTCGCTCTCCTCGTAACAGCTTATAAGGCGATCTTTAATAGCCGTATATTTTTGCTCGTCTGGAGGATGTGTCAGGATGTCGCTTACTTGATGGATCACCTCCTTTGGCAATTTGGCAATTACCATGTTGTACTTATATTCCTCTCCTTGTTTCTGGGGAGCCATGATTGCTTCGAACTGCGCGAACCACAATCTTGGTGAGTCAGTCCAAAATTGAGGCAGTTTCTCGGTAACTGATATCGCTGCAATACTATCAGTGCTGGCGTCGCCTTTCGCTGGAGTCGCTGGTGGAGCCATGGTGTCTTGTTTGTTTTCTATCACTTTCTAGATTTGATGCTGAAAACCAATTTGGGTTCCGGTCGTCCCGGTATTATATCAGCACTAGAGAAGCGGTAGCCAGTCGGGGTCACCAATTATAGCGTATTGCTATATTCGTTTTGAGGAGTAAAATAAGACGATGATTATTGCTTGTAATCGACTGGTCTTTATTCTTAATCTTAATCTATTTATATTAAAACATAACAAAGGAAAATACAATTATGTGTTGGAAGGGATTAAACGATGAACGTGAGTAATGTGCAGTGACAGCACTTTGCCATATTAATGTATTTACACGTTCACACGTTTTACAATATTAGTTATGGCTGTTGCCATAAACTTCACTCTCACTTTATTTGTCTTCTGTAAGGAGAATGCCCTTTCTTACTTGGGCTTGCTACCTCCATTATACTCCATTAAATGGCTGTAAAAACTATTATTAGTAATAAATAACTATCTATTTTCCCTTAAAATGTGTTTATTGCCGCACATTTCAAGGAAAAAGTTAAACTTCATAATTAATATTACCATTTCATTATATAATTTCAAATATAATTTACTCTGACAGGATACATATTTCGACTCATGCCTATTTTACGAAAACAGTTCTAACCTTTCTACACACATTAAATTTTTAATAAATACTTATTAAAGTCCCCTATTATCGCCCAGTGTAATGGGAATCGAACATGGCCAGTAGAGAGATCGAGATACCGGGAATTGACAACTAGACTACTAAAGCATAGGTGTACCACATAAAATGAATCTATCATTTTAGTACATAAACGCAAACTTTGTGGCCCAACTTTTCGCCACAGATAAGACATGACGTGTCCGTTATGAGTTTCTGATCAAAACCTTTGCGTTCGGAAACGCCCACAGACTACATACAGATACCAATTCTATATTCAAAACTAAATTCGTAATTTGTATTGTGATTACAATTTTAATGTCAGTTCAAATGTCAGTTGTATTGGAACAAAGGCTTTTTGGAAATACATCGGAATTGTTAAAATTAATAATGTACAGCGCTAGTGATGTACCTACTTGTTTTGTTAGATCCGGGTAATGTATATATACCCTATATTTTTATAAATATACAACTAGTTTTTGCCCGTGACTTCAACCGGGTAGATTTTTTTTGTCTAGCCTATGTGCTATTCTGAATACTGATGTCAAGCTTTATCATTCAAAATGTGTACCGTAAGAAGTACTTAACAAATATTAATTTTCACATCTTTTGCGTTTATCATATTAATATAAACTACACGAGTGGTCTAGTGGTGGATTGATGGTGACCATCGCGCAATGCGTTGTAGATTCAATTCCTACACGAGACAAAACTTTGTGTGTATCCATAAAGATTTGTTGTGAGTCCGGGCGTAATTTGTTTCCACGAATTGTATGGTAAAGCCCCAAACACACGACATATTTCCTAAAGCTGCAGTTATTTAAAAAAAACAAACCTGGGCACTAATTTTACAAACAACAAACGGTATTTATCTGCTCACAAAAAAACATGTCAGTAAAAAAAAAACTCAGTTCCAAATAAAATCCCCGTAGATATTATCGGACGCATAGCAGTAATATCGCACACCAGCCTAATCAATATAAGTAGGCACTACTCATTCAGACGCCATAATTCCGTTAGTAAAAATACAGAGAGGAAAGCTCAGGGGGCCAGCGGGGGAGTCGGAAGCGCAATGGGCTTCGGAAAATTCACCCGGTGAATGGGAAAGCGCGGCGATAGACAAACAGGCTGACCCCGCACCCTCACCTTCCTCCCACCTAACCGTACATTTTGAAATAATGCCCAACGGCTCTGTTACCCCGCCATTTTCCAATTTTATCGCATACCAAATATCGAATTGCTAACGTACTTAATTTGAAAAAAGAACACTAGTTTGTGTAATAAAGCTGGGTGTACACGATGTCAAACACACGCGCATCTTACTAAAGTTAGCGTGAACGCACAGAGAGGTTATAAATCTCGTCGACACGAAATGGCTGACCAGCGCCATCCCCCTTTCTACGTAGCTATAGCGAGCGATGCAAAAGTGTGCACCATAAATTTTATACAAGCACGAGTGTGCGGTAAAACTGAAATAGGCGTTTGTGTGTGTGTGTGTATGTGTGCGAAAATTCGTGTTCATCCCGTAAGAGGAGTGGACAGTGTCCAGTATTGCTTTGTGTATGTGTCGTGTACCTACGGAAATGGTGTCGAGCCTACCAGAGATACAGAGTGTAACGGATTAATCAAAATAAATTTTATAGTAGATACACCGCGGTTCATTGACGTGAGGTCTGTTAAACATCGTTATAATTAAATTGTTGTCGAAATAACCGCACGCCCGATATTCTACAGTCGACAAAACGTGTGTCCACTTCTTTATTTATACAAACACTTTTTAATCCCTGACTTTGACACTTCACTATTCAATATATAAATGTGTCTTTTTTATTTAAGCTCGAAATTCAAATCGAATATCCTAGTGAAATTATTGTATTTATATACTTGATCACAGTTAATAAGACAATAATGTCATTTATATTATTTTCAGTTAAAATGCGTTAAAAAAATATAAGTATTTTGAATAAATAATTCTGAATTCAAATTACGATTTGAAACTTACAGAGCGCGGTAGTTGTGCTCTATGAAATTTAGTGCCTTTATTATTGTTTTGAATGAATGATTTTCTTCTTTCTAAATGAAGGTAATGTATGGATCGACTCATGGTGAGTCCTTTTAGCTCGCCTGTTATCACATGTAGTTATATAATATAACAGAACATTACCGAATTCCCGTTCGCTGAGCATATTTCACGGGCTTTTTAATTTTTTTCTTAATGAAGTGTTGCCTTTCATGTGCTTTCCGTTCGGACGGTTCGAAGCGCTGAAAGAAGCGTGAACCGTGGCCCGTGAGCATCGTCAGTCAGGTGTTGTTAACTCATAGGATGGACTTCCCCCGGGTCGCAGCCACTTAGTCTGCTTCTGTCACTAAAAATAACTATTCGTTTTATTTTTAAAAGCCTACCGTTCCGGGCGGCCGGTTGTGCAGGGTTGCCACCTCTGCAAACCTTTTAACTGGCTGGTGACTGGTACAGTCGCAAACATTTCATGTTTGTAAGTCGCTCAACGAATCGCTGAATAAATGATTTTTGACTCTAGAATTAGATTTACAGCATTTATCGTTTACTCTACTCGTAAAAGCCATTTTGGTTAATGGATGGAAAGCTCAGATGAAAAATGAACACTGGTGTATAAACTGACTGTTTACATTATAAAGCTGACAGGATTGTTCATTTTGTAATAAAGTTTGATTAACACTAGTTTCTGACCGTGGCCTTGCTCGCTTGGTAAGTTAATAAATATCCCTATATTAATCTCAAATAGTGTAGCTTAAGGCAGAAATTTTCAAATAAGACTAAGTTTTCGAGATAAGTTCGTACAAACCAACAGACTCTGTAGCTTTATAATATGAATATTCAATTTGTTTTGACTGCTAAACAACAAAAAAGTGTGTCATGTCACATATACTTAGCTATTAATTACTAGCATTTATGTATGTGACAACCCTGAAATAAAAAAGTCGTAGATGTCGCACACATACTCATAATTAAGTCCAAGAGCTGGTACACACACACAGTAACAACTATTAAGGACGTTATCGGTTACGCACTTATATTTACACATAAACATAGCTAAAGCATAGTACTGCACAAAAACGCATCTTTACCCCCCATCCCCTTTCCTGGTGAACCCCCACCCCCACCGGCCGGCGGGCGAACGAATACATTCGACTAGCCCATTTGCAATATCGCATTGTGTGAGTGAGTATACGAGGCCTAGTATGTATGTACGCGTACACACACACAAGCGCGTAGTTTGCTTAGCCGATGCGTAGTTTTACCATAGTGCCTACATACACGTACACGGTATTGGTTTTCTGTACCACCGTTGGGCTTTAACAAATTTCAAATTCACAAAATCGTGATTGGGTACGGTATTTTGTTTGTATAAACGGACTCACTGGTCGGTAGGCTTATTTTGCTACGTTATAATTCGTTTAGTCGTAATATCATGTTTTATTGAGATTTGTTTACTAGTTGTCTGATTGGCGATTGATGTTTGGTTTGCAGTTTTCAATTATCAAGTTCACCACCCCGACTTCGAATAGGTTAAACAAATTTTTTACCCGTTTAGGGATTGAATTTCCAAAAAATCCCTTCTTAGGTACTCATCACTTACGTTATTTAAGGAACCAGTTCAGTCAGTCAGGAGAAGTTACTATATTATGTAGATAGAGCCGAACATCTCATAGATAAAAAGTTTATAATCTAAATATAATTTTAAAGACAGTCTTATTTCGTAGTACCCACTTATTAAATATTTTAGCTATAGAGCCCAAATATTCCGGAGCTATCTTGTTTCGTTAACCATTTTCTATGATGCACTGGCCTGTTACCAAGTTTCAACTCAATCTGACACCGGGAAATGGTTTAAATCTTGCTTAGAACATATTATGAACTAAACAAACCAACTAACATTAAGTTTTCAAAGTAAATAAATAGTTAAAGCTTATAAAAAAACAATATCGATATATGATACCGCATTATGGTAGAAATGAAGCAATTAACTCGCCACGCGCCATTTTCTACAGACAACAGGAAGACAGACGGTCTAATGACCCTCTAAGATTCCAAATATCAATTTCTAATAAACTATTCGAGCGGATCGACGTCATTTCCAAAATTCGTATATGGAACGTGACAAGCCGGAAGTGCGCTTTGTGCTCCACAAAAACTAACTAATCAAGCCAAGACTTCCGAATTCGAAAATTGAAACTTGCCCAGTCATGGTTCCTTTGCCGGCTGTCGTACGTTTAAAACTTAAAGACGGTCCACATGTCTAATAGTTTTTGAAATTGGAACACTCTCACTCACTCATTTAGTAAAGGTATTTATTTTTAAGAAAATAAAAAATAATGTTTGAAATAAATAATTATTGTACTTATAAATAATTATTTTACTCAAGGATAATGTAGCCTGTAAGTCCTTAATATAAAATTCATAACTGGTTGTCATTGATCGAATTTCAAAATAATATCGAAATTAAACCGAAATCACAGCACTCTGTCCTGAGCTTACAATATTGTCCATCGGTTGCCCGCAACCTTTGCTAGTCGTCGGTCCACCTTGTTGGAGGTCTGCCTACGCTGCGTCTTCCAATTCGTAGCCACTCTAGAACCTTTCTTTCTCCCTCAAGGGCCATCAGTTCTACGAGCTATGTGTATGCCCATATCTTCCATGTCTCCGTATTATTAATAAGTAAGCATATTATTGACGTACTATTTTGCGTGACTAAGACGATGACGTATTCGACTACGCAAGTTGAATTCTTAACACTAATAATAGTTATATAATATACCTACCTACAGTTAAACTGTAACAGGAGAATTGTGAATATTATTCAGGTGTTATACAATGTCATACCAAAACTAACCTTAATGGCTGTTTATATGGATCATAATAAACGCACTTATTAATTTGTTAAGTCGTATTTTACTTACGTCACTTTATAGAATGATTTAACGTATAGAACACATGTTCCAAATTCGAATTTCTTTTAATTTAAGAATACAATTATTTTTAATTGAACAAGTAAGTAACCCTACTACGTTGGTATTTTTTGCTAAATCATGCTTTAACCCTTTCAATTCTTCATTACAAATTTACGAACAATACAAGAGAAATAAATGGATTTTATTAAGATTCGTTTTGTCATACAGAAGTTGAGCAGCAGATGTTTGTGATCCACAAAAAAATGATTTGAGACTAGATGAACTTTGCATCCCTAAATTGTATTTCTTAGGTCCCCACGACATAGGGCTAGATTTTGAAAGGTGTTCCCTAGAGCGAAAATCCCACGTTTTGCTAGCCGTTAAACGGGCACAATTTCAGACTCCAGTTTGAGTAGAGTTTTTTTTTAACCCGAACCGGAATCAAAGTCTCAGGATGGGCTTATCAAAAAACGAGACAGCAATTTTACCAATGACACAGACAAAGTTACGAGGAAAACCTAGTTTTACACTTAAACGTTTATTGTGTACCTCATTAGAAACGCACGAAATATATATGGTAGTGGTGATCATTCGTCCGTCAAGCTGTCCGCCTTACATTTATCGCATAATTACGACACAACGGTCGCACAAGCTGTCGTGGCGTACCGGTCGCGAGGCATCTGTCGGCAGTGTGCAATCGCCCTACAGGAATAAGTACTGGCTAGAAATATTGCCTGTTGTAAGATTGTTAACAGGTTAAAACAATACCTATACCCATAATCCTGTTCAAAGGTCACTAGAAGTTAAGGGAAGTGACTATTAGAAAGAATTTTCGAAATTCAATTTTGAAACGGGTAAAAATGTAAAGCCCGGGCTGGCTTCTAATTATGAATATTTGGTCGAAATTGTGGTTCGAAATTTTATCGCAATTTAATAAATCAATTTATTTTATTTTTTATTTATAAAGACAACTTCCACACTAGAGAACAACCTAATGTAACTGGGGACTTTACAAACATACAATTTACTGGCATAAAGTACACCCAAACTCGAAACAACCAATTGTGGATCTCATAATTTTAGTACTAAATGGGGAGGAACTAAACTACCCGTGCAGACGTATTCATAGACGGGACTTAAAGAACTTAAGAAATATTTGAGATGGTCGAAATTCGACCGTAAGTAATTTATCAATCAATCAAATCAATCAAGGTAGGCTACGGTGACTGTTGACCATCAGCCAAACTACATATGTATATGCTTATTTCCTATCTTAAGTATCATAAAAAAAATCTTTATAAGAAAGTACATTATAAACTAATTAAAGATGAACAGTTGTATTTATAAAGTATAACCCTCAATCTTAACCCTCAAATGATCCCCCAGACGCGCAATATGGCAACACAGACACGCCTTAATGACATGCTTGCACGCGACTATCATAACCTTAAGATACGGATCCCTACTTTATTATTCTGAAATTAAATATAAACTATTACGTCATATCCTTCTAATATTTATACGGTTTTGACGGTTGGATATTTTCAATGCTGTTGCATAAATATTGTAAATGTAACTGACTTGTAAATATGAGGTGTGAGTTCGATCCCAGGTGGCAGTAGTTACCAATGTGAATTTCACTTTGTGGAATTTATTCGTCATGTTAATGTACGTATAATTTCCATCAATCAATTATTTACAAACAAGCATAAAAACCGACTGATGCTGCTACCATAGCCTTGTCTGTCATATTTAAATCGTATAAAAAAAACCGTAACTTGAGTTACGGTTTAATAGCGGGTGGTCTGCAAAAAACCGGTAATATGGTTAGCCTAAATGTCCCCTAGGAATAAACATTGTAAGATTTTACCGGTTTTTTCTTAATTACCAGTATAGTCATAACATCCCATATCAACTTACACTAAAGTTTAAAATCAACCCTTTAAAAACATTAACTCGTCAAACACAGGACACTGTACCTTAACCCTCCACTCCCATGGGAATATTAGCCTACTTAAACAATGTAACAGAGAAACAACGCGATATCCTGACCTGTTTGCTTGAGACGGGGGCCCGTGAGACCGCGCTCGAAACAATAGCTCCTTAACCGCAGCGACAAAAGGGTTAACTACCAAGAAGATGGAGGCAAACGCCTGTGAACTTGAGAAATGAGATACGGATTTTCTTGAGGACGTTTAAGATTTATGTGTTATTTAACCCTTACAATGCAGATTTGTAAATTTATCTGGTTTACCAAAATGGGGTATATTCTATTTTATTAATTTTATTACACGTATAGTAATCGTTTTTTAACTATTTTTTTCAACTTTTTGAGATTAGCACGTCTAAATATACACAATTTTACATAATATCGCCCTAACCGATATTTTTTTCAATTTTGTTTTTGTTAAAAAAAACTTTTTCCGATCTCAGAAATACTTCGTCTCAAAACCTTGATGTTAAAAAATTTAAGGTTTGCAACTTGCAAGGGATACCTAAGGTATTGCAAGCGTCCATTGCTCTCTCGCCGCTTGTGTGTTTATTGCCACCTAAGAAGTATAAAAAAACATGCGGGGCAGTCTTTGGGGACTGCCGATGGAAGTGAAAACTAAGTAACTTTTGAATTGTAACCCGAGCTATTAGATTATTATTTTTGAATATTGAAAGCGTTCCATGATTTTTGTTCACCCAAAAAGTTTGATTATCGAAAGCGTTCGGTGACGATGACGCGAGTTCCATCCAAAAAGTGCTCAACCTAAAGAAGTTTTTACTTGAAAAATGATCGATACATCCTTAAAGAACTAGTTAGAAACTTATTTCCCATAAAAAACTTCAATTCTCACTTAAAATTTAACTTAATCACCACTTAAACCTGAACAGCTACTTACGCTCTTACGTCAACGACTTCCTTGCTTCTGTACCCACCGGATATACTAGCTTCAATCAAAAAAAGATTTGTCACTTACTACGGAAGCCAAGGTTCCCAGGACACCGCGGTGGCAGCCCTAGCTATTATTATAAGGGGGTAACCAATGACCCTTGAGGATAACACGATCGATGGTAAAGTAGGTCTTGTAGGGTCATCTCTTATTTTTTATGCAACTTAGGTGGCAAATAAGCATACGGGTGGTTAGTGGTAAGAAGTTATCGTAGCATATATGGACGCTTGTAATACTTGAGGCATCTCTCGCGTGTTGTCGAGCCAAAAATATTAAATATTGTACGCAATAAATGATTTCTAAATTCTAATAGTGGGGGATTCTCCTATTTTTAAATCATCATCACAACCCATAAACGTCCCACTGCTGGTCACGGGTCTCCTCCATATACTTGGAGGGATATTAGCCTATACTATACCACGCGGTCCAAACGGGTTGGTATAGGGTTTTATTTCGAGTTTTCCTTCTCTTGCAGAGGATTATTGTCTCCATAACTTACTCCCTTAGTCGACTCTTACGACACCCACGGGATGGAATGGGGTGGTGACATTTGTATTCTTAATCCGTCACCGCACGGAAAACTATTTTTAAATAAATGACATTATTTTTACTTATAAATAAAAAAAGAATAATAAACGTATTAAATCGACAATGAGGCAACCCTAGCTAAAGTATCCGATCCCTGCGTAGACGCAGACAGGAAGGAAACGTAAGGCGAGCGCGTGAGAAGCGCACGCGCACCGTGTGAACGTATACCATCACCTGTTCAATGCCCACTTGTGGTCAACGTGGGGTAGTTAGGTCATTGATTTGTTGGTCTTGTGGTTTTGTAATCATCATTACGTAGATAGTTGAACACGAAGAGTTGGGGGTTAACGAATCGTAGTTTAAAACTTGCGTGTACGCATAGATAATGTAATGATAATATCAATATTAAATAAACATAATATAACATCACGCCTTTATCACCGACGAGACAGGCAGAGTTTCATGGTGACGTTTAATTAGCTATTTTATATGTATTAGCGCGCAAGTCTATTGTCTTAATATCGGGCACAATTCTCCGCGATGCACTCTCCCTATTCGGGAATCGAATTCAGGACCTCACATCGGTCGCAAGCATACGCGCAAGTTTATGCTGCGAGACCACCGAGGCAGTCGCAAAAAATGCGTTAAATTAAAAAAGGCATCTTAATTCAAATTAAAAAAGAATAAGACATCAAGATTATTGATCTAACTTTAAATTAAGAATCCTGATTAAAATCCAAAAATATGTCAATAAAAATCTAAATTTAAAATCTAACCCTTCAACGGTGCACTCGATAATAGGTACTTCTCAAAACACTAATCTTAATGTAAACACACAACTAGCTGAACTTCGGAGCTAAAGAGGTCATAAGCTAACACATCCCGTGATGAGTCAAACGAGTCACCCAGATGACGAGCTCAATCATAAAAAAAACAACCACCAATGGCACCAATCGTTCCGTACCGAAGATTGAGAGCGACGACCCTGTCCCGCCCAATTCATAAGCGGCTGCGATCTATATAGCGATTTGCATAGCGTTTTTTTATTATTATCTACTCTTTATCTATCACTATTGCTAAAGACCCGCTTCAGCTTCGAATGGAGATTTTTATACAAAAATATCATATAAATTTTCGTCTAATAACATTAAGAACCAAAATTAAATACCTAATTAAATTATCATTTTATTTTTTAAACTATTAAAAAACAAAACATGTTTTGAAAAACATCAAAAAATTTACACAAAAGTAAGAAAAGAACGAAAATTTACCTTTTTTTTTATATTACCTCTGTCTCTTCTCACTCAAACTCTTCACGGACAAGAGCCCATCGGGATCCACCGGAAGGAATCAGGGGCTGGGGCCACAATCTCGACGTCCGGCGTCATGGCCTCACTTCCGGCCAGGCAAGGCGTGACGCGCGCGCGCCGTGACCTGCGCGTGCGCCGCCATTGTTGTTAATTAGATACGTGCACTGATTTACTCGTACAGACATTATTTGAGTAAAAAATGTGCTTTCCGGTAGTAATTATACGTGTAGTAACTGTTGTTTCCTTTGTGATCTATGGGCCATTTTGTATGTACAGTCGGTAATACAGGTGTTTTAGAAGATGAATTTTGTTGAATGTTTTGGTATGTAATAGTAATTTGAAACATTTTTTTGGCACTTACCTGTGTTTCCATTTGGACTGTTTGATAATATTGCGAATATTCTGCGACATTTTTGGAGACAGGATAATCTTATTTTTGTAAATGCTTGACATTTTTTTGTTAATAAATTCTAGAATAAATTTTAAATTAACACGAAAATTTTATAAGTATATACTTTGCAAACTGTTTAAACCTCTGCACACAGACTTTATTTGTAAAAAAAATTTTTAACTCACTATGATTTTTCACTGCAACTTTTACAATGGCTAAAGATGTAATGGCTCAGTATTGCTATTGCCATCCCTTATAAAGTAAAGTGTAAAGTATTTTCGTGATTGGTGCAGTCACCCGCCGCGATCCATTTATGTGTTGACCGCGGGAGCTTTTTAGACCTAAATAGACATAAACAAAGGTAATGGGTATCTTTATTTTTGGACTATCAGATCAGCTCTTTGTTCGATATTTATAGATTCATTGTTTTGTTTTATTACTGGCCATAGTTTATACGTAATATTGTGTTTACATTGCAAAGATGTAGGTACTAGAATTCAATAGCCTTTATGGTCCTGTGCTAAGCTCATTCATTGCGTGTCTGGTGGACAGCAGACAAGGCATGGATATATTAACATTTATGTCCTCTTATATCGTTCGACTCCGGCTGACAGTCTCCTAGTAATCTTTCTGTGTTCTACGGCGACCATTCTGTGACTTCTTTTGGTATTCTTCAAGTGTTAATAATTAGTCGCTTACTATTCCACTCGGTTACTACTGCTTATTACCATATAAATTAAACAACATACGATATCCAAAATATTTCTCATTCATAAGACGATACACAAACTTATTAAGTCTAAGTTCGCGATCGCGCATAGTTTTTCCTAACAATGTGCAAATCACAAACAGGGTGGCTGGCGTAATTGCTTTCCTTACGTAATTATAATTGGCGAGAACAGTGTGCACATTAATTATTCATTAACCCTGCTCACCCTCATTTGGCGTAGACTTGAGAAACGCCGGTTAAACATATGAGAGCACCACTATTTTTCTAATAGGAGCTTATTTTTTAATTGCGATTTTTTTATCGGTAGCTCATAATCGTTCTTATAAGTATTTTCTGTTTTATATGCAATAAATACCAGAATTCAAATGTCACTAACCGTTTAAAAACGTAATTTACAACTTTGTAAACTATAGAAACTCACTTTCGACTCTATCTCTCTAAAAATTTGCAAAAATTTAAATTTTACGCAAAAAAAAATGCAAAATTCCACCTTCACTATCGTTAACTATCGGGGAGTTAAAACGGGACTATATTAAAATCCGAATGTTGTTCTTGAGGCGATGAAGGGTTGGGTGGTCAAGTGCACCCCCATCTTCCACCTTCCCTCGCTGCGTAGAATGTTTAATTACGAGTAAAATGATAGCAGAGGTAAGAAATATTGAAACCTACATTTATTCGGTTGAAAAAAATAACTGAAAGAATTTTTTTAAGCGTTTTTCTATTTGTTTTGCTTTACGTGGAACAGTTTCAAAACTATTGAAGCAAAATATATTTGTAGATCATAAAAAATAAACACAATCTTTTTTGAAATTCAATTCCTACACAGGAATTGCCTTTATTTTATTCTTTCAATAATTTTTATCAACTACGAAAAAGGAATAGGTTCAATTGAGATTTTTTTTGTAAACACGTTTTACTTAAAAAAAATGGTTATCAAAATAATTTATTTCGTTAATTTTTTAACAAAAACATTTGCAAGTATTTAACTAGAAAATCTGAGACGGTGTAATGATGTGGTTTTCGTTAAAAGAAAGCGTCTCGAGTGAAACTTTTCGTAGATACTTAAAAAGTGTTGTTTCTCAAAGGACTTGAGCGGTGGAGGGTTGTTTTGATATTTCAATAATTTTACAAGTAAAATTTGTTTGTATTCGTTTTAAAGGATTATACAATACTAGTTTCCGCGGCTTCGCCCGCGTCTACAATTAGTACCAATTTTTCCGGATAATAAGTAGCTTATGTGCTATCCCAGACTATATTCTGTCTCTGATATATTTCATTCTGATCCGTTAAGCCATTTTCGGTTGAGTAGTTTTTGAGTTAAATCTTGACCAACAAACAAAACAAATGTTTCTCTTTATATTATTAGTTTAGCTAATCATTTTCGTGTACTATTTTAAATATATTTTTGTAACTTAATTATTAGTAGGTACATAATTACGTTACAAAAATTTGAATAAATAATTTTCTTTCTTTCTTTCCATAGCAATTGTACATACCATGACGTAATTAACCCGTCATCTTTTGTACACTTCATAGTATATATTAACACGTAATATATTATACATTATATTAATCATTTGACCACAAACTTGTCCTTAAACATTCCTTATATAAATAAATAGGTAGTTAAATACTTCGACATTACTTTGAATACGTATTTAAGTGACTCAGTGGACAAAATACGTAATTTCCAACTATATAGGTGTACAGGTGAATTCCTAAATAAATAATTTTCCCTTTAATGATAAGAGTATAAATAGGTATAATAAAATCAAAAAAATATTTATTCATTTAGGTTACGAAGTAAATTGTTCTATAGCATAAATATTATAACATAAATAATATAAATATTTATTATATAAATAAATAAAATAAAAATAAAATAAAAATTATTTATTTTCAGAACCAGAGATCCATAGTGTTAGTAACAATATAACTTTTACTATGTTAGTAACTAAAACTAAAAGTTAAGGGTTAACCCGTAATGGTTATATGTATTAGTAAAGATTCACGCATCTTTACTAATGCATATAATAACTCTGAAGAGTTTGTCTTTTTTTATACCACCTGGGTGGCAAACAAGCTTTTGGCCGTCTGATGTTAAGCTGTTACCGTAACCTATAGATGCCTCTTATACCAGAGGTATCACCTGCGTATTGCCGACGAATATCCCTGGGATAGGAAAACGTTTCTTTCAAAACGCATCCCTAAATGAGCGCTGGAGACCTATACCACAGTAAACAAACAGTAGGTTATCTAAGGCCGCCCGCCGAGTTATTAGCCTACTCTTGCGTTGATACCCAGGGTTGTTCATACGATAGGTAAGCGAAACAAAAACAAGTGTCAAGTGGCCGACCCGAACGCCGGCCAAAAAAATGCGATGTACACACAAGTATATAAGTCGATCGTCAGACTACCGGAACCATATTTGGATTGAACAACACATCAGACAATAGAAAAAATAATAATTTCAAAAGTAATTAATTTGCAATATTATATTATTGTGAAATTGCCCTTATTACAACTATACCTACGCGAAAAATATGTTTACCTAAACAATGTTTCGTACTCAATCCTCTATTTTATAGTAAAACTAGACTTCTTAAAATAAACTTTAGCTCTAAACATAGTAGGTATTCAGAAAAATGCGACTCGGCTACGCTCTTAATAAAGCAAATAAACTGTGAAATAAACAATACAATACCATATTTTCTAATAATATTTAAGTATAAGTAGGTACTTATATTTCTGGTTGAGTAGGAAGTATGATAAGTCCGGGTTTGCGAAATCATTATTGAGGCACCCGAAAACACTACAATATTTTTTTCCCCTTTTTGAAGTCATGATACTCGTAATTTACGACAAGTGTCCGCCGCCCGCGCCGGCGAGAGTTGACGAACGCAAGCGGTCATGTAGCGTACGCGCGTGCTCACAGTCGCGCTGCACAGCCCGCACTGCCGCCACGTTATTCCTACGTTATATTATGCTAGCGTGTGCGTGAAATCGCGTGCCGACATGGCGCGCGGCGCGCACGCACACATTCAAACCGAGAGCGGCACGTTTGTATGAAGATGTTTTACTGTTTGTTTACTGTGCCTATACTCACACACAGGCATACAACTACGCCGCTGTTTGTAGTTATTTGGCTGTGGTTTAAAAAAAAACTCATTGACTTACGTCTCTGCTTATCCCTCCAAACAAGTAAGCGTGATGTAAATATACTTGACCAAGAAAGCAGGAGCTCTGAAGAACACAAAAGGCGTGGCATGATGCGTGAAGAGGGCATACCGAGGACACAATGTCACGTATCAAGTTCACGTGTCTACTGCGCCGACAGGTACCGTCAGAACGACAAACAAAAATACCACAAACAAATGACACAGACTTATTATTTACAATTTTATTTAAATACGGCTACAATTATTTCGGTTAAATTAATTAAGACATTTATTAATAATAGATTTAGGAACACAAACAAAATAATAATTAAATAGTTTAAAAATCAAATCTTACAAATTGTAATGTCCGGGTTTAATATGTCCAACTCTCAAAATGACCAACAATTAAAATGTCCAATTCTGATAAAGTTCAATCAAAATGGCCACCTCTCAAAATGAAAGTATTTATAAACGTCATATATCACACGGACTTCTCACAGAACTTCAGACACTGACAAGATACATTGTCAACATAGCTTCATCCCTTTTTCGCCTAAGAACTAGGCTGAAGTGTGTAACAAAATACCTACGCTGGCTTTATTAGGTCCCGTGTAATAGTGAGTGAACTCATTGCTCTTACACCGTAGACAAGTTAGGACTACATGCTGCTACTACATTTTTTCTCATAATAAATTGCAAAACCAAAATCGCGAATACAAATCTTTTTTATATTACCTAGGAGGCCAACAAAGACATGGCCCACCTAATAGTAAGCAGTTACCGTAGCCAGTAACTTTTCCTCATGTTCAACCTTAGTGTTATGGACTATTCTGAGATAGAAAAATGTTTCTGTATTAAAAACACATCCCTAAATGAGCACTAAAACCTATATTTACACACAGGAGCACAAATGTGTAGATATTAAACTGTGGTCTTAAAGAGGTCCTTACTTAGTTTTTTCTAAAATTTATGAACTAAGCTTTGATTGTCAAAATAAATATGTAATTTTCCTTTTCTTTCTTTCTAGTAAGGTTTTCTAGTCTATATTGTGTCCCACCTTACTTGCAAGTAATTTTTTTTTTACCTTTTTTGCGTTCAGTACCTTGAAATTGATTCTTTACGTATAAGATTCAGAAACGGCACACTGTGGCGAAGAACAATATGTATGTAACGTAATATTTTAGTGACTGTGGGAATAATTAGAGCATCGTGCTTTCTCAGACTGTTCTAGACAAAGACTCTTTTGTTATTATGGACAAAAGTATTGTAAGGTCACTTTTTAAAACAAATTAAGTACTCTTTGTAGTGTCATACTATCTTTTTGACCTCCAAAATTTTACGTAGATAAAACATAACTGGGAGGTACCTACAGCAAACCCGTCTGGAGAAGAGACTTTAAGACCACAGGTAAATAACTACGCACAGTGGTGTAATTGTGTACTTGTGCGTGTCTATAAGGTCTCCAGTGCTTATTTAGGGAGGCGTTTTATAGAAAAATGGTTTCGTATCCCAGAAATAATACGCCATTAAAAAATCACTTAAAATGTTTTGGTCAGCAGCACGTGAGTGGTGCTTCTGGTATTTCAAGCGCCCGTAGGCTACAGTAACTACTTATTACTTTATGTGTCTATCTAGTCACAAAATTATAATTTTTAACACAAAACGAACGAAACTAAAAATATGACAAAATTAAAATGTCCGCCCGCCATCGATGTCAACCCTCTCAGTCTCGCATTATTTTTTCTTCCACTAACGTCTAGGCAGACTTGGGGGGCCTGTCTTACCCCTTTTGGGGGGTACTTGAGGCCCTTATCTGTTGTAAGTTTGTACAGCGTAGTGGATCGTAGGGGACCCCCTTTGGTGATGTATCTTGAGTCTGGGGTTGCGGTCAAAGTGCTATATAGATTTGGTCATTTTGAAGTAATCGGATTGATTTGTTTTACAGTTAAAATGCGATATTTTCTTCTTTATAGTTTTTTGTTGATAATGTAATTTGTAATATTTTGTATTCGTAATAAATATAACTGTTGTTTCACTCCGTGAAATCGCTCATACTAAGACTGGCAAAAATTGCGAATGTTTAGACAGAAGATGGAGATATTATATAAAGCTCCATCTTTTGTATTCACTAACATTAATAGTTAAATAAATAAAAGTACTGTAATATGTTTTATAATTCTTTTTTTAAAAACACTTTTACGTCATCGCAGCAGCACATACTAAAACGTAAAGAAAGATTTAGAACGACCTCTAATTCCTTCCTCACGTTTAAATTGAATTCCTCTATCATTCTCATACATACATCTCTTTTTGTACTTCCTCCTAATTCTTCTACGTAATTCGTACAAGTCATTTAAACTAAAGTCAACTCGTTACTTTATCTATATATATTTTCCGTAATTGTCAAAAACGTCTAGCTAAAAGTTCGCTTATCTGTCTGCGACATCCGCCTACTTATGCGTGCGTTGAGTATTTTTTTTTATTTTCTTCTCCCCCTTGGCTTGTCTGGTCTTCCATTACGGAGACTTCAAACACCACCACAATACCACTGATTAGTGCCCGGACGACGGAATGTAAGATAATGTATAGACTTCCTGGTTTACATAGACAAATGACCGAATGTTGTTGAATTTGTAGAACATTTTAATGCTTTAAAATTTTTTTTTTGGAAAAAGTAAATCAATTCAAATCAAATTTTAGCGATAAGACCGCCCATTGTGCATTACCATTTAAGCAAAACTATGTAAGCAATATGTATTATCACATAAATGTCATCTTTGAAAGGTTTGGTACTGTTTTTTACCTAGCCTGTGCTCGCGGTTTCTCCCGCGTGGATGTTACATTTTTTTCTAAAATATAGCTTATGTGTGCTATCTGTTAATGAAACTTTACGTTTTCGTGAATTAGGACAATTTAGTCGGTGTTGATATTCCCTGTTTGTGTTTTTTATTGTTAAAAAGAAGGCGCAAAAACACCATATAAATATTGGTATTAGAAGGAATAAAAGCAAAAAGAACGCAGTACTAGACATATAAATAAAATGTATTATCTGAAAGCCATATGTAGTATATATATAATAAGAATGCAATAATTATAAATTTAAAGGTTACTTTGGCCCACAAAACAAATTTTAATCCAATACATTTTTGAACATGCAACACTGCATTACTGATTAGAAACAAACTACACAAAAAACAGTCCCACAGACTAAAAATCAATGTTCAAAACCTACGACAAAGCCCTATCAATCCAAGCTTGTACCAAATCATCGATTCTGAGATCCCAGTCCTATTAAAACCTCGATAGTAAAAATAAAAAAAATGTAGGCTCAGTACTGAACTGTGTAATACGGAGCTTTCCCGCCTTGTAGTTAAGATTGACAGACGGTAGGGTTGAGAAGGGGGGTGGGTAGCGATAGGGGGTGAATTGAAAGAGAGTGGAAAAAATTATACGTGGCAACCGACGCATCTTAACTTCCGAGGTTGCCTTCCGTGATGCGTTTGGACAGGATAGTGCACTTGATTGGACTGTCAATACCAAATTTTTGGTAAAATCAAACTTTAGACAATAGTTCTTCTCGTGTTAGATAGATAGATAGATAGATAGATAACTCTTTATTGTACACCAAAAATACATATTGCTTACATAGTTTTGCTTAAATGGTAATGCACAATGGGCGGCCTTATCGCTAAAAGCAATTTCTTACAGGCAACCTTAGGATGGACAAAAAGAATAGATACCTAAGGATATTTATAAAGTGAGCAGTTTGGTGTTGCTAGTAGATGGAAATATATATACTTACATAGGTAATTAATACCTACCTATAACTAATATACTAATACTCATAAGTACTTACATAAATACATTTTATACAACTATATAAATACATTTATCGATACATATAATGTTTTGTATTTTTTTCAGAGATTTGGCTGTAGGCTTTTGAAATTTGACTGCATTGTCGTTTTTTGTTTCAGTTGAGGTGTAATATATGTGTCTGTGACTTTAATTGTTCAATGCGAATGTAGCGTACAGATTTCTTACTCATAGATATATTATGTCATAACCTCAAGGTTTTAATCTATACTAATATTATAAAGCTGAAGAGTTTGGTTGAGCGCGCTAATCAGAAAGTACTGGTTCGATTCGAAAAAAACTTATTTTGTTGAATAGTGCATTTATCCAGGAAGGCTTATATAACATCACGCTATGATCAATAGAAAAGGAGCAGTAGTGAGATATGTTGCAAAATCTGGGAAAATATTACAAATTACCACGCGGACGAAGTCGCGGGCGACCCCTAGTTGAAAAAATATTTCAGTACTATTGCGTCTTTCCAGCACGTCTTACCATTCGACTCTCTCAATGTAACGCACCCTATCATTAGTAACTTATGTAATTCGTCTTAACTCGCACAAAGTAAGTGCTTGTCAAACGAGCGACAAGGCTGGGCGAGTAATCGATTGCATGCGAGCACTAGAACAGTTCCTAACGAGTTATTTCATCGACTTAAATGGTGCATAAGATATTTTTAATTAAGATAGTTGGAGAGGCTATTTGTACGACATTATTTTGTATTTTTTTTATTGACATACAATATTTTAATTGTACGAGTGGCGTTGAGGTTACATTCACCTTTACCTTAAGTGTTAACTTAACTTTAGCTAAGTTTAAAAGGTTCGATAGGACAGATATAGATACAAATACTTGTTTCTAGTGTTTGTAAAATACCTAGCGATATCAGATTTTCGAAACAAAATAAGATAAAATCTTAACATTCGTCTATCCTTTTGTTAATGAACAATTAATATAATAAACTTAGGTACGTCATAAATCAATAGCAAAACTAAATATCCCATTACCAAAGTTAAAGAACGTAGTTTATTTTTCACGTATGCATAATGTTTAACAAAAATAAATATTTCTGGCATTCATGTGCATTCACAAAAGTTTAGGGAGACGAAAAATATAATCTAGAAACGAGACCAAACGTCACGCATAGAGAACAAAACAAAAGAACCAAAAAAAAGAACATAATAGAAAAAAAATATCCAAACATTCAACGAAAGCAAAACCTAACCTCATTGGCGACGCTATCGTAATTAAAAAGAAAAAAAATAAAAGTCCATGTCAACTCCTTGCAGTTTCCTAAGTATGAATTATGCCGGTCGGTGTATTCGTTAAGGGGCGGATCCATTCATTCTTTTTGTCCGCTGGTAGCAGTTAAGGAGGTCTGTAGAAAGGGTAGGGTGGGGAACCACCCCCCTGAACTTGCGACTCGAGAATATTTTTTTTCTACACTACTCGACGACGCTGGAAATCGACACACTTGGCCGTAGTTTGTTCCGCTCGCTGCTACGATGATAGTTCGAGTGACTTTCGGCTTTTGAGGACCACGGATAGTAATTTTGTTGATTATATTTTTCTCTCAACTTTGTTTAATTAAATTTGTAAAAGATTTGATCTAATTTCATCTCGTTTAATGTATAGCCAGCCCACATTTGCGGTTGACCATGATATCATACGGCGAAGATTGTGCCTCGATTTCCAAATGGCGGGTATACAACGATCCACTGTTACACTGGGACGGCAGATACACGTGATTTTCATCAATACGGCGGGAAAAAAAAAATTATCATGACATAGTTATCATCATCTCAGCCATAAGACGTCCACTGCTGGACATAGGCCTCCCCCAAGGTTTTCCACATCGTTCGGTCCTGAGCTGACCTTGTCCATCGGTTGCCCGCAACCTTTACCAGGTCGTCGGTCCACCTTGTTGGAGGCCTGCCCACGCTGCGTCTGCCAGTTCGTGGTCGCCACTCTAGAACCCTTCTGCCCCAACGGCCATCGGTTCTGCGAGCTATATGCCCTGCCCATTGCCACTTAATTGATGCAATTCTTAGAGCTATGTCGGTCTTTAGTTCTCCTACGGATCTCCTCGTTTCTGATTCGGTCTCGCAGGGAAACTCCAAGCATAGCTCTCTCCATTGCTCTTTGGGTGACTTTGAGCCTTCGCATTAGGCCCATAGTGAACGACATAGTTAAGAAGTACAATATTATGTACTTTCATATTTACGACGATCATGCAGGGTTTACCTTTAGATTGCTTGATGTTTGACCATATTGACTATCATGGAACGCCATAGTTTAAAAGTTAATTTTGTCAAGGGTTATCAAATTGCAAAATCAAAAAATAATTTGATACTAGGTAGTACCTAGTGCTTAGAGTATCTTTGGAAAACCTTTACTGTCATACACATGAAATGTGCCCGGGAAATATATATTATACTAGTGGACCTGGCAGACGTCGTCCTGCCTCAAAATTTTATCAAAATCGGTCCAGCCGTCTAGGAGGAGTTCAGTTTTCGTTTTAATTTTATAGATCGAACATTATCAAATTGAAATTGATTTTTTAAATTATACGTTGCCTAAATTAATGTTGGCCACTTATTTGTCTATAGATTTAGCAGTTCAAAATTTATTCTTAATAATTTGGAAGTTAATATTTTAATAATTGTTAAAAGTGAAATTAAATAACAAAAACGTATTATCTATTTTCCTCGTAGAATAAAATATTGTTTCAATTAGGAGTTTTTCGAGACAATTTTACATATTTTAATTAAAACGTCTGATATCACGAATCACACACGTGCATTATTTAATAATAATGTATTACCAATCAAACAACAGGACAAAGGAGAAGATTAGAAAATAATGCTATTTATATGCTATATAATATGTATAAACAACTATTATTCCTTGTGCTTGCCTACATTAAATTAGTTGAAAGTGCATCTAGAATTTTGGATTGGCTTTGTCACAAAAAATAAAATTAAATAAAGTCCAGTGCTGAACGATCCTATCTCCACAATAGTCGTTTTTAAGCATTCTTAATACGTATGTAACTAAAGAAAAAGACTAAGGGATTGGCCGTGTGCATGCCTCATAAGTAAAAAAAAAAATTATCGACATAACGACTTAGCAGTATCCCAACACTATCAACTAAGGACCTTGTAAGACGGTAATGAACTGAATGCCTCACTCTTTGAGTTTACCTCGCGCCTCATTCTTGCTACGAACTGAGGCGAGCCATTCTCGAGCATACTGCCTGTTGACCTCGAGTTTCTTCCAGCCATGGTTTTTAAACAGAAAAGTGTTTTTTTAACTTGCTATTTTAAGTGCTTATAACTATCAATATGAATTAGTTAGGTTACATTCGAGTAGGTTATTGTGTATGGAAATAAAGCAGACAGATTGGTAGAAACGAACTTGATTGGAAAAACACCACAGCCAAATAACTATTTTTATTTTATTTATTTATCACAACAAACAATTGTGCTAAATATAAATACTTATTAGGTACTAATACAATGCTTGATGCATGTACAACCAACAACGTTGTCCGCTAAAGATTATAGTAAGAAAGAGTATTACGCATCCTTACTAATATTATAAATGTGAAAGTTTGTGAGTATGGATGGATGGATGTTTGTTACTCTTTCACGTAAAAACTACAAAACCGATTTGGATGAAATTTGGCACAGAGATAGATTATGGTCTGAAATAACACATATGCTACTTTTTACAGCGATAACCGACATCCACGCGGGCGGACCCGCGGGCAACAGCTAGTAATATAATAATATAACAGTTGCTACATCGAAATATGTGTTTTACAAATTAATGCTTTGCTTACATTAATAATTTGCTGACATAAGTTACAATTTAATAGATACATTACAGTATCAACCATTACCGTCCTCAACTATTTCTTTGAGTCTCTCAACTATGCACCCTGAATTTTCCAGGAGATAACACAAACAAATCAATATCTGTAAAATATTCATTGTAAAGTTTCATTATATGGCGAAGGGGAGCTCTCTCACCTGCATTCTTTCACTTATATTTACTAATGAACTACTGACTTATACTGGAATCTGCTACTTTAGGTATTTAAGTCAGTTTGTGACCACACGTCTATGTAACTAAACATCGGCCTAAACATCAAGCTAACTAAAACCTTCTTAACGTTTCTTTTTTTAAATGGTAACTAGCCATAGCCTAACAATGCGTTGAATTTCTTGACATGATAACCCAACTTCTTTTATTTATTTATTTATGCTCACAATACACATTATAATAATAATAATAAACGTTTATTTCGGGCTAGGGGTCCTTCGCTGTTTGACACCACGGATTATTGGCACCATGGTGTCAATCGCAGAAGGACGTTTTTTGACTTACCTGTTTGGGACCACGGTGTCAATCGACGAATATCTTATTTGTCTTCGTTGATTGACACCATGACGTCAAACAGCAAAGAACGGCCGCATTGGTATTTTATTATAACATAACAATCATGCACAAAAGTGTTTACATGATTTTTATTTAAATTATACATTTTTTCTGAGAGTGCAAAACTGTTTAGATACCCACAACAGTTTTGCGATAGCAACAACTACTACGTTTTACTACTACATCTCTTAAAATTTTAATTTTAATATTCAAGACATCAGCAGGTAAAAAATAATGAAATACAAATTATTATTATTACATGCCCTTAAATATATTGGCAAGAACGTTTAAGAAAGGGTAGAAATACCTGAGTTAGAACAAACAAAAATCTTAATTCAAAAAACGAGTGTGTGTTGACCACACGGCAGAAGTAAAAACTTCATTGGACTGTCAATAATGGATGGAGTATTAGCATTCTGTGGTCCAACGCGAACGATGCGATGATACTGGGTTCGAATCCCATATTCAAGTCCACTTTTAGGAATTTGATTTTTGTAGATGGTTTAGATATCAGATAATATTTATTATAAGTTCAAATTCACAAATAGGTAATTTTCTCACAGTACCGTACGAAGGTAGTACCGACCGAACAGGGTTCGAATCCCAACATCGGATACACTTTTATTTTTGTATTTTGTTTTGGTTTAAAGTGGGTCAAAATCGCGCCCAAAGAAGTCGGTTACAAACATACAGGTGAAGCTAATAAAAAGCGTGTAATAAAAACGTTTAAACTTCAATAACGCTCAATTCATTGTAAGTAGCTATAAATAATGTATCATCGAATTATAGGTAAAAAAATAAACTATAGACTTGTATATTTAATGTTTTTTAAACATCAACGACTTTGAAGAAATTAATGAATATAGGTATAACTATTTTTTTTTACTCTTGTGAAATTTGCATGACTAGCACAGTAATATATCGTTACACGTTTATTTGTGTAACGATACATAACGAACAAAACGCACGGTAATGTTACACTATTATTCGTTAGAAAAAAAAATAGAAATACTTTAATTTTAATAACCTATTTTTATTCAAACTTCCATTTTGTGGGATAAAACATTACTAATAAAATTTGCATACATTTTTCACGAATAAACGTGTAAGAAGATTAGAAAACATTACCCAAATTTGAAAACAATCAGAAATTCTCAAATCGTCTGTAGGTTTTAACATGTTTATTCTTGTATACTTGGTAACTCAAAAAGCATGTAATAAAAGCATAAACTATTATTCCTGTATTTTTTAATTCGTTATTTCCCTATAATAAAGAAATTCACTATTATAATAGGCATGTTTTGAGTCTAAAATTCATAAAAAATATTAGGTAGGTGTAAGATAGGCAAAATGAAAAAAAATCGTGTAAGAACTCTTGCACGTTTATTCGGTAGGGCCATCGAAAATTGCTCACTTCAAAGTGGATGGTAAGTATGGATTTGTTTTCACATTAAAATTATAAGTTTTAATCATAAGGTCTTGAATATAATAGGCCCAGGCAATAATAGTGAAATCAGTTAATTTAAAAGGTGAATCAGGTAAAAGTTTACTTATTCCTATCTCGAAGATAATGTTCATGCATTTTTGACACAATGCAATATTTTGTATTTCTAATACATTCATTTGTATTTCATATATTATAAAGTGCAAATGCAAATAAATATAAAGGCGATGTTTCAGAAATGTATAGAACCTGGGCTAGGTCTTGTACAATACATTTTTATGTGTTTTTTGACCGAAAACATTGTTGATGCTAATATCATAAAATTATAATATAATTGACGAACCAAACAAACTGTAAGACTATTTCACGAAACTCAAAACGAACACTTTTGACTTTTATTTTGGTCTATTGAAATGTCAAACTGCACTCGTTCAGTTCTTAATTTTAACTTATTGTTTGTTATTCCCTTTTTTACGGTTTATTAAAATATGATTTGTACTAATAAATATGTATTCCATAACAACCAAGATTCCATTAAACATTTGATTGTAATTGTTTGTTGTAATAACCGTTTTCTTTTCGTCAGTACACAAATCACACTTGACCTTGGTGTCAATCGACGAAAACAAAATAAGATATTCGTCGTTTGACACCACGGTCGATAATTAATATGAAAATGGTGCCAAACAGGTAAGTCAAAAAACGTTTTTCTGCGATTGACACCGTGGTGTCAATAAGTCGTGGTGTCAAACAGCGAAGGACCCCTAGCCCATATAGTGTTAGTAACAATGATCTTATAATACTAGTGTTAGTAATAGGTACATTATTTATTAAAGCTAGTGTGGAGCTCCATCCAATGTCGCATCATTGGAGACTCCCATTTATCAACAAAGACACTCAGGGTACCGTTAGTACTGCCGCGTAGGCGTGCGAGGAAGGAGGCGCACTTTTTACGCATTATTGCCGAACGTTACGTCTTTCGGCAAACATGCCTGACGCACTGCAGCGCCACGGCAGCCCCAACAACACCCTGAGCGTGTTATTGTACTGGACCCGTAGGTCACTGTATACGCGCTGACTATAACTGGTCCAAGCAAGACGGAAATGTAACAACCTAACAATTACTTATATGAACTGGCTTGGAACGTAAATTTCTATTGTCTAAGGGAGTCTAATCCTACTGGATCAACGAGGCAGTAGGAAAGCAGGATTCGGTCAAACACAGCATTTATACTTACTACCAATATGCTACAGAGATATATAATTTTATTATAAAAGTTGACCAACATGAAAGCAAGCAGGGCAGAAGTTTAAATGCTAAGACAATAATGTCTTTAATCTTAGAGTGGTTACAGACTAGCGTTTTATACGCGTGTATAAGCTCGTTTTTGGAAGCGCGTGTAAACGCGACTTATGCCAAACGCAAACTCGATTGCGGAAAGACCTCCACTTTACAGGAGACCAGAGCCACAATAACTACACATAACGATGTAATTGTGTTCCTGTGTGTGAGTAAAGGTCTCCAGCGTTCATTTAGGGATGGTTTTCCTATTCCAGTGAGAATCTATCGTAAAGCACAGTAAAAAATGGGTTGGCAATCGGCACCACGCAAATGATACCACTGGTTTGGAAGCATCCATTGGCTACAGTAACTGCTTATCTGACGGGGCATATGCTTGTTTGTCACCCAGGTAGTATAAAAAAAACGCGCATCTCATACGAACGTTCACGCGCTTATGACTCAACCCTACTAGTTCAAACGAACTCGCAGACATTAGTCCGTATTACGCGAGACAGGTTTTGTAAAGCGACCATTTACGCACAGAAAAAAAACGCTAGTCTAATAGGTACCGCTTTTAGACAAAGTTTGAGACAAAGTGCCATCTTTAAGTGTTCAAGTAACTTGTCTGGAGAAGTTCACAAACACATTAAGTAAATGGAGAAACAGTACAAGTTGGTTAAGATAAGATTAAGACAAGGGGAAATGGGTTATTGAGTCTGCCACCAGTTGCAAGAGCGAGATAGAGCTATATACACTTGCGACAATGTTTAACTTACCTTTTATTATATCTGTCTGAGTAATTCTCACTATTAAACTTTAGCGTTGCATGATTTAGCCAAAAAAAAGCACAAAACACCCTTTTCTACAGGCATATGGCCCGCCTGATCTTAAGCAGTCTATGACCGATTTGTTTCACCTTTTGTAAGATGGGATGTATTCCTGGGATAGGATGATGGTGCTGGAGATCTGTACTTACGCACAGAAACACAACTACATCGCTATGTGTTCACTGTGGCCTTCTGTGGGGTCATTCCCTAATCGGACTTGCGTGCTAGTATGGTGCCCTACCTCTTAGTTGTAAGGACTCTTTTTTTTAATAGTATGAAAGCTTTGTTCCAACGCCTGATCTCTCTCAGGTCGTGTCAGATTGTCGTCTCATCGGACTATGAGAGTGAGGGTATAAAGAGGGCACCACCACAAACTTGTGCAATGTAGTTATTTGGCTGTAGTCATCTAAAATGTGGAGAATGTTGCCGAGGGTTGCTCACTAGTATAGTAACCTACTTCTATTAAATATTCGTTCCTGGATGACTATCGTATTTTTCTTGTAAATAACGTTTTCTAAAAACAATAATATTAATAATTATTTATTCATTTTAGTAGGCTTATATCCTTCCAAATTTTTAGAGGTGACTTGTGCCCAGCAGTGGGACGTTTATGGGTTGAGATGATGATGATGATTCATTTTAAATAAGTTACAAATATATATGTACATATAAGTCTTACAATAATAAATATGCTCTACAAATTCTGGTGCCTGTACTAAAACTTGTATCACAGGCGGTAATAAATAATAAAAAGGCGGAAACGGTAAAATGAAACGCTAGTCAGATCGATTAATCGCCCCTGAAGCCCTCTGCATACAACATTTTATGAAAATCATTGAAGCCGTTTCCAAGATTCAAATTATAATTAAGAATTGCTCGTTTTACCTACATGTAATTTTTTTTCATAAAAATAAACATTAAAATTACCTACATTTTTGAAGAGAAAACTCTTCACAAATTCCGAATAATTCAACAAGGCCTACAAATTATACCTACGAAATAAGTTTGACTTTTAGCTTCACTTTAAGTACCCATATTCGCTGCAAACGCATTTCGTCTAGTACCTAGTCAACATAACTTCGTGTACCTGTTATCAGTGATCTAACTACCACTTGTAAACTGATCCTGATAAGGTACGAAGGTGCAAGCTATCAAGCCACGCGATTCCATTCAGTTCTGTTAAGGAAGTAAGTTATAGACATTATTAAACAAAACTTGGGATTTGGCTTGCGGTTTGGTAAATGAATACGATGAAGGAAGGCATCGAATGTTTTATGTACTATTAAGTCCTATACTTAAATATATAAGCGATTAGGCTGTGGAACGAGCTCCCTGCCGAGGTTTTCTCAAGAGACTATAGCATGGGGTTCTTTCTTCAAAGCAGTTATAAGGTTTTTTAAAGGGTCGGTAACGCGTGAGTGGCACTCCTGGTGTTGCAAACGTCCATAGGCTACGGTAACTGCTTACCATCAGGCGGGCCGTATGCTTGTTTGCCACCTTGGTAGTATAAAATAAAATATGGAAAAAGACGAGTCTAGAGCAGGATTCGAACCTGCGCCTCTCGGCCCAGCGCACTACCAATTGTGCCATCCGAGCTCCGGAGTTCGAATTTGTCTTAACTCTTAAACATTTTTTAACTTTTACTAGATTAGGTACTAGGTTGATTGATTTTTTACTAGATTTAGGTTTTACAGGTCCACCTTGTTGGAGACCACGCTGCGTCTTCCAGGTCGACGTCACTGCTGGACTTTCTGCCCCAATGACTAATTAATCTAAATACTTGGTACAACCATTGCCCTTTGACCATACAACAGAGCAGCAGAGTAGCGACTTCCTCGGATCGTCAGTATAATCTTGCCGCTTAATCATTCATTAAGGATATATCCTTTTTAGCAATTAATCCGCGCGCTCAATTCACGCAAGCGAGTTAGTTTTGCGTGTGCGCATTCATGTACACAGTACGCTACCATTGTTATGGCATAGAGTAGAAAATTATCATTAATTTAATAAATTTTCTAACTAATTTCGTTAGTTTCTCCATTACAACAATCATTAAAATTAAATAGAACAACCATTTATGATCACACAAAATTTTGTACCGTGTGGAGATTTGACTGCCTCGGAGGTCTAGTGGCCGCAGTATGCGCCTGCTGTGAACGAGGTTGTGGATTCGATTCCCACACAGTACAAAACTTTGTGTGACCCACAAAGAATTGTTCTGAGTCTGGGTGTAATTTGTGTCCGTTAATTGTATGTTTGTAAAGTCCCCCGCGACACAGATCTTGTTCTCTAGAGAGGGAGTTGTCTTTTTAAAGAAAAAAAAAAAAGGATCGAACCTACAACACGCCGCGCAGTAGTGATAAATGGCGAGGTAACCAAGACAACCATGCAGTATAAATATATTTGTCGTTTCGTCGTTTCTTCATAAAATATTTTATAGTTTAACATTACAATGTACCATTTTCATATCTCTCTACTCTATGTCACACAAAGCAACTAAATACGTACAAGCACAGACAATTAACGCTATATTTTTAAACAGGAAACGCGCAAGGATGTGACGATATAGATTTAACCTTTGTCACATCCTACATCGTCTTGTAACACAATGATTATAATATAGGCCACGAAGCTAAACAAAGAGTTGTAGGCCACCATATAATCAAGCAAGCCCGACTGGGGTACTACCTACGAAATGAGTTTTAAAGAGCTAGGCTAGGTCCCATCTTGTTGGGTTGTTGCCTCATCTGCCATTTTTTGCAATAAGAAAAAAAACCTCTACCTTACAGAAGACTAGATCAAAAAACTACACACAACTGTGTAGTTGTGTTCCTGTATAGATTTCCTGCGCTCATTTAGGGATGCGTTTTGATAAAAACATTTTCCTATCCCAGGGATACCCCATTAAAGCCTTGGTGTAAAAATTGGATCGGCAACATGCAAGTGATACCTCTGGTATTGCAAGCATCCATAGGCTACAGTAACTCCTTCAAGCGGTTCGTACGCTACCTATGTAGTATAAAAAAGAACACCCTGGTGTTGAATTATTTAAATTGGCAATAATGATCCCAAACTAGGCAGAGCCCGTACTATGGTAACCAGACAACTGATAAACATACTTATATATTTCTAAATACATACAATTATAGATAAATTACACCCAGACACAGAACAAACATTCGTGCTCATCACACAAAGATTTGTCCAGGGTGGGAATCGAACCCACGACCTCGGGCGTAGCAGTCAGAGTCACTAACCACTAGACCAACAGGCCTTTTAATACCTCTGGTATTAAAAGCCACGCTTGCGACGCATCGTAAGGGTTAACTAATTAAGTGTTGATTCGTTGACTCACTGTTTTGACGGATCGTGGCGCTATCTTTAAGGATTTGGTGACCTCTTTTAATGATGAAGATTGTAGGGTTATTTATGAGTTGTGAGTCAAATGCTATGAGTCAGTGTATTTAGAAAGATTAATTTTAATTATTCTTGTAGTATTATTTAGTCCGATTGCGGTTTTGCACAATTTAAATTATAAGCAAAAGTTTCTTTAAAAACGAATCGCTAACTGAACACAGAAAGAATACTACATCACTTTTTATTGTTTATTGTCTTCTGTAAGTGCTTTCCCAGTCGGGTTTGCTCGCTTATATGATGCCCTGCCTCTTTGAATACCAAAATATTTTTTCAACACTTCATGTCAACCCATAAACGTCCCACTGCTGGGCACGGGTCTCCTCCACACATCTGGAAGAATATTAGAATTTTAACACTTAATCCATTTGAATATATGTATCTTACTAACAATAAATAAACTTGCTGTGGTAATCCTGGGAAATGCCTATGTCCAGCAGTGGTCTTTTAGCTGAGAGAGAAAAAGGGAAAAAGATAGAGAGAGAGAGAAAAATCCCCTACATAACAGAATTACGTAACATTTTTTAAAGAATGTGACCTTAAAACTTAATAGAATTGTAACAGGTTAGTAGACGTACCAATTACGTTGCGCATGCGCATCCGGCGGCGGCGCGCGCGCAAATAGAATAGGTGCGGTGTCGTTAACACGTGTTTACAAGATGCGATCATTACTTCAATTAAACTCATTTATGTTAATTTACCAATTAGTTTCTTTTGCCAAAGTTTTATATTTAAAACAGCTATTTAGGAGACGTAGAATATCAAACAAGCAAGCGATCCTGTTTGGGTATATCGTCCGTGTACCTTACAGAAGACCAAAGCTAAATGGTAGGTATATTATGGCGGACTGTTTTACGGAAGTCCACATCTAAGGGCGTATTTTGTTTGAATTAACTTTTTCTTTCTTTCTATTTTTATTTGAGGGCGTTTGACCACAGCTCAATAACTACACAGTGTGGTTATAGTTGTATTTCTATCTCCATTATTTAAATGTTTTAAACCTTTGTTTCTATTCAATGCAGCAATGGTTCCATAACAGAAAAAGACTTCCACCTTGCAGAAGACCACAGCCAAATAACTACACACAGCGGTGTAGTTTTGTCTGTGATTACAAGTCTCCAGCGCTCATTTAAGGACGCGTTTTGAGAGCACCAATATCCTATCTCAGGAATTCTTCCATCATAAAGCCTAGTGTAAATAAATGGGTGGGCAACACGCAAATGATACCGCTGGTATTGCAGTAGTGTAGTTTTGTTCCTGTGTTGTACTACACCATACAAAACCAAGTTAAAACAAGACTATATTTTGCGAAAATCCACGAAATATTTCTCTAAACAGTAGTTTTGCAAACATAGCTTCGTTATAATACTGATATTACACTTAGGAACAATTGCTATTAAAGTGCATGGCGAACTTGTTCCCTTACACATAGGTACATGCGTGTTCCAACCGTGAGCTAGGGTTGTCACTTATATATTCTGAAAATAATGCATTTTATTTGTACGGTGTATATTCTTCTTCTTCTTTGTATATTAAAGGAAAAAGAGACAAGGGAAGAGCTAGAAGGAACTGTATTAATGTTTTTTTAAGATAACTCTCGCATTAGAGAATATGTGTCCGTAATTTGACATCAGCTCTTCCTTTCTTTTCCTTTCCTTTTATACAATAAAAAATAATGTCTTTTAAACCGATTTTGGTCATAGTGACTAATATTAATTGATATTAGCCAATTCCACGGGTCGAAGCATGTGCTCTCTATTCCTTAACTCTCATAGCCCGATGTCAGTTAACTGCAATCCAGCATGACTGGAGAGAGATCAGGCGTAGGATCAACATCTGGACTTACCTATGCGATTTAGACCCATTGTTCATTAAGTAAATTACAAAGAGGTGGATATGGGTTTGAATTCTAACCCAACTTATTGCACACACCAGAACAGCTGAATTGGTTTAGACAAAATTTGATAATATTTTTATAAATTTTTTTTTGATGGACAGCTTTTTTTACATTTTTATCTATAGTCCTAGTTAAAAAAACATACCCTTGCACTACGGAATAGTCCCTGTATCGCAAGGTATTTTACAAATTTAATGTGTGTGGCTAAATTCAGAACAAGCATATGTGGATTGTTTATTTTGCCGCGACCAAAATTCGGGTAGAAGGACATCATTATTAAAAAAATTGTTTACTTTTTCACCCAACATTAAGATTCGCTAGCCATCCTGCCAACCCCGTGTGTCCCACCTCTTCATGATATCTCTATCACATCCTCGCATACTTTGGAAGGTGGCCAGAAGTCTTTTTGGCCTCAAAGATGTACTTTAAACTTTAGTAATACTGAGAATGTTTGTTTTGTGCACTGTGACGTAATTATGCGCAATACACATACACACACACATACACAAATAACTTAGAGCTTATATTACTTTAACGTTGGAAGTTTTGTCAAGTATTTACATATTTATACTTGTAGCCTGAATAGTCTTTGTATATTCGACCAGTAATAATAACTAGAGGTCGAAATTCCTTTTAAATTTAAACCTTAATTCATTTCATCGGAGAGATAAAAAACTTTTTTCAATTTTCTTTTATTTATTAAGGGCATCAAAAAACGAAAATTAGTTGAATAGACAGATGAAAATAGAGCTGTACTATGACGTGATTACAAATAGCAATTTATTTCCGATCTTGAAAAGTTAGGATATAAATCTGAGGAATTTAAATAAATCGATATAAGACCATTATAGTAGGCAATTAGTTACACTGCTACAGGTATGACGAGAATAAAAAATAAAAAAAATCTTCCACATAAATGTAGCAACATCAAATATTCCAATTAAGCACAATTCAATTAAATCGTAAAAATTAGATAGGTACACAAAATGTCCAATGAAAATTTGTTACAATATTTTTTGATATAAAAATAATACAAGGTTTAGTAAGTACTATTATATCTCTTTCATTAAGCTCGTATAAAACGTTGTCAAAACCATTCAAATAAAATAGTACCTACATAACTTAAACAAAAATATAATTTAAAAAGGCGAGCTTCTTATCAGCAAAGCTTACAGTAGCTGAGAAAAAGACGAGTGGGAGAGCAAAACAATGTGTGTTATACGTAGATACGTTCTTTTTTTATACTATTTGAGTGGCAAACAAGCATACGGCCTGCCTGATGTTAAGCAGATCCCATAGCCTAAGAACGCTTGCAAAACCAGAGGTAGGTCACTTGCGTGTTTCCAACACATTTTTTTATATCAGGGCTTTAAGATGGAGTATCCCTGGGATAGGAATACGTTTTTTTCAAAACGTATCCCTAAATGAGCGCTGGAGACCTGTACTTACACACAGGAACACAACTACACTACTGTGTGTAGTGTGTAGTTATTTGGCTGTGGTCTTCTATAAGGTGGAGGTCATTCCCCAGTCGGGCTTGCTCGCTAGTATAGTGCCATACTTCTCTTTCTAAGTCCTACGTTATTTTTAATACGTATAACAAAAATGTTACGACAGATTGTAGTGAGCAATTGAACTATTAGGGTACCGCACGCAAGGAGCGGAACCAACGGAACCATCTCAATTGGCGAGCTAACGAGGAAACAATCTTGTACGCGCTCCGCTTGCGACGGAACCACTGTCAATCTCGGCGATAACTAGCACTTAGCATCTCATAGAATAGACGTTGATATATTATTACCGTGACATCCTTAGCGATGTATTTTCGATCATAATAATAATTTGGAATTAGTAAGATAACTTTATTGCGTAGATGAAAAGGCTTGGTAATATTTTTTGTTTCATTGTAAGAAATTCAAATTAATATAAAAAAATAATCGCTATAAAGACGTTATGGTATGACCCCGCGACATCGACTCTGAATGGAAAAGTTTAATAATACAATATTTTTAACAACCAGCCTGTAGTATTTTAAAAATCATATTAATATAATATACAGTCAAAAAGTTCCCTATTAAGATAAAATTATTTCTAAGATTTTAAAGATGTAAATTGGTTCATAAACACCGAAGACTAAAAAAAACAGTTTTGTCCAAACAAACAAAAAAAAATTTTATACCTCCTCCTTATTTGAAGTTTTAAGAAGATGTTTGTGAAGATGGATCTATGTATGGATGTTTGTTACTCTTTCACGTAAAAACTACTAAACGGATCTGGATAAAATTTGGCATAGAGATAGATTATGGTCTGGAATAGCGAATTGACCCTTTTTTGTCGCATCCTGGGCCTGGTATAAAGAGTTTGCGTACCTATGCCTTTTGTGTATTTTCTTTTTAGGTTCTGTATATTTACTAACAATATTTTCTGTGCTACTAACAAAATATGGTTTTTTTCTGAAATAAAAATTATTATTATCGCGATAACCGACATCCACGGGGGTGGAACCGCAGGCAACAGCTAGTCGTTACGTAAAATAAGCCTACGCAAAAATCTTGTAATAAGTGAAGCGTTTTTTTTTTATTTTAAGCTTCATGCATGTTAACCTTCACCGAAGTGTATGACGCGAGACATTATCAGTCAACCTTAAAGTGACGCACAGATAAAAAAGTAATATTAAACATTTCGTAAAATAGGTGAGAAAATGCGCCTCAATATGGCGAGAAATTTCGCATAGTAGACCCATAGTAGTAAGAAAAATATATATCGATGATAGTTTTTGAGTTTATTCATTACTAGCAGGACGTCCTAGTTTCGCACGGGTGCAAATTTGTTAAATTTTCGTAGAGGTCCCTTAATTTAAAAAAAAATATATATAGCCCATGTTACTCGCTGATAACGTAGCTTTATTTAAGTTTTTTTTTTAAATCGGTACAGCAGTTTTTGAGTTTTAATACATACAAAAATACAAATCTATCCTTATTATAATATAAATACATACTTAATATTAGGTACAAATAGACACTCCAATTTTATTCATTTGTATATAGATAAAATATTTTACAAAAAATACTTTTTAATTAACCAAGTCTATTTGTTTGTTAAGTCTACCCGTTGTTTGAAAGGAAGAGACAATTTTGTTTGAACACATGTGGAAGTATCTAAGTGCAAGCGGTTAAGCAATGGGTTATGGATGGATGTTTTGACGTGCGATCCGCACTAGGATGTCTCTATTAAACCAATTGTATACTAGCTCTGTACTTTATATATATATACAGTTAGAACTCTGTCACATTTGTTTAGTTTAGTTTGTAAGTAGGGCGCCATTAAAACGAGTAAGCCCGACTGGAGAAGCACCTGCACCTTACATTTTATACATAGGTTTTTTTTTTAAAGACAGCTTCCATAACTAGGCATCAAGCTATGTGTGGTGAGGGACTTTTATCATTATAATGATTTTAGCGAAAAGACGCCCACTGCTGGACAAAGGCCTCCCCTAAGGATTTCTATTCAGTCCGGAGCTGACCTGTGGAGACTTTACAAACATAATGCACAAGCTCGGGTAGGCCAGTATGATGCCCTATAGAGAGGTAGGGCACCATTCTAGTGAGCAAACCCGACTGGGGAAGTACCTCCACCTTACAGAAGTTGTGTAGTTGTGTGTAGGTACAGGTTTCCAGAGCTCATTTAATAATGTGTTTATAACAAAACTTTATCCTATCCCATGGAAATCTATACTATCTTAATATATATATTTCTTGTGTGCGTGTGTATGTGACTGAACTCCTCCTAAACGACTGGACCAATTTTGATGAAATTTTTTGTGTGTGTTCGGGTAGGGCCCTGGATGGTTTAGATTCACAATTGGACCCGGTAGGTGGCGCTGCTGTCGGTATTTCAGATTTTTCAGGCAGGACGACGTCTGCCAGATCCACTAGTAATATTATAAAGCTGAAGAGTTTGTTTGTTTGGTTGAACGCGCTAATCTTAAAAAGTAGTTTTTCGATTAGAAAAAATATTTTACGTTGAATAGTGCATGTATCCAGGAAGGCTATAGGCTATATAACATCACGCTATGATCAATAGGAGCGGAGCAGTAGTGAGATATGTTGCGAATCGGGGAAAATATTCCAAATTACCACGGGGACGCAGACGCAGGCGACCCCTAGTCCCTAGTTAAGCAAGTGGTACCACTGGTATTGCAAGCGTCTATCAGGCAGGCCTTTTTTGCTACCTAAGTAGTATAAAAAACGCTTAAATACCGTATTCTTGTAAATATATTGGTAATAAAGATATCAATATACACAAACAATAAAAACGACAATCAGTTAAGCCTGTCCAAATACTCATAAATCAAAATCCTTACTACACAAAAAAAAAGGTTTGTCTTGTCCGTCTACCAACACAAACACTCACATAATTACAAACAAAAACAACTGCGACATTACTTCAAAATAAACCCAAAAAAAACCACGTATTTGTCTATCTGGAGAAGAAACAAACTAACGAAAGAAATTTGCTTATATAAATATTACATACTAGCTGTTGCCCGCGGCTCCGCCCGCGTGGATGTCGGTTATCGCAATTAAAAGTAGCCAGTATGCTATTCCAGTCTATAATCTATCTCTTATCTAAATTTCATCCAGATCCGTTCAGTAGTTTTTGCGTGAGAGAGTAACAAACATACAAATATACATTATATAGGTTCCCCCATATATTTCACTAGATCTTGAGCTGCCAGCATCATTTCTCTACAGCTCTGAATAGGACCACCCAAAAACCTTCTTCTCCATACAAGATCAATATTGGTATTCCCCATAGATCATTCTCCCGAATCTGGTTGTGTACTATGTATTATTATTAGTACGCTATAAGCTACCATCTCCTCTATTAATAAGTCCATCCTAAGGTTGTCTGGAAGAGATCGCTCTTAACGATAAGACCGCACATTGTACCTACTTGTTTAATGGTTAAATAATTCTTATTGTAATTAGTTTTATTACTTATGTGGTGTACAATAAAGAATATTCTATCTATGTATCCATGAATTCCATGTTTGTATATAAACTAACGGGACGTACGGGCTTCGCACAGATTTTAAAAAAAATAAAATATAGCCTATATTACCCGCTGATAATGTAGCTTTCTAATGGTTCCGACTGCCTCGGTGGTACAGTAGCCGCAGTATGCGCTTGCTGTGCACGAGGTTGTGGGTTCCATTCCCACACAGGACAAAACTTTGTGTGACCCACAAAGAATTGTTCTGAGTCTGGATGTGATTTGTGTCCGTTTATTGTATGTTTGTAAAGTCCACCGCGACACAGAGCTTGTTCTCTAGTGCGGGAGTTGTCTTTTTCAAAAAGAAAAAGAAAAATGGTGAATTAATTTTTAAAATCAGTCGTGTAATTTTTGAGTTAAATCGTAATAAAAGAAACAAAAATCGAATCTTTCTTCTTTATAATATTAGTTCAGATACTAGTGTAGACGTTAAAACTTTAAAATAATAGATTACAAGAGCGATATAAAAAACAGACAGTAATAACTTAAGGACGGATGTATGAATAATGGTGTATACGATAAAAACTATGTTTTCCTTCAAACACACAATAACTGGTGTTTCTGTTTGATAAGAAAACCGACCAGATGTGGTGGTACTTTGTACACAAACGAGTTGACATAATGAGTTGTATGTGATAAGCGATAAGCGGGGAACAAGCCCTGGCCATAAGGTTATGCGTCTTTTGGGCAGAAAGATGGGTTCAGTGATTTAAGTGGCTATCTCGCTATTACCTAACAGCCATTTACGTAAACCATGAAATCCCCAGGCCCTCACCTTGCTCAAGGAATGGTCAACATAACTACGCAGAGAGGAATAGGAAAAGAATGAAGGATGCAGACAAACCAAGGAAGCAGTACCATCCGCTACCTGGAAGCTCACGCGAAACCTTACTCAAAACAGGTCAAACCCCAGGACATTAGTGGGTGTCCTAACACTGCCCACTCAATAAACACTTTTATAGGCTAGGCCTAACCGACAGCCCACTCTGCAGGGGCAGCATGGAGGCCAAGGAGACCCCCGCTCACGTCCTTTTGAAATGTAGGAGCGTAGAAGACCATAGGGCACAGACCCTAAAGAAACCGGGCTCTCTACCGGAAGCCTGCGGCCACCTCGACCGCCTGCAGGCTTTCTGGAGGAACTTGGGCTGGATGGAATAGCCACAAGGAAAGCCACGCACAAAGGCTTACCTGAGCGGTCAAGTGCGGATAACACCAAGTCAAACTAACTAACTAAGCCATGAAATAAGCAAATATAATAAGGAATATGTGCAACGCAACACGTTCGAGTTTATTTCGATGTTTCATTTAATCCGAAACATGTGAGGTAACACATACTAACTAGGAAAACCCGATTAGGTAAGAATACCACTTTACACAAGACCCCAGCCAATACATACAGTCGTGCAGTTCAGTAATGAATCCCTAAATGAGTTCGCAAATACTGCACCAGTACTCATTTAAGGGATGACAAGAGTTTATGAAGAGGTCATCAATAAACCCTGATAAGGTCATCATAAGGTGATAGCCAGGTATACTTGTAGGTTTGCAGTAATCTTATAGATCAGTGACCGCATAATTAGCATCCCCGTGCTTCAGAGGTTCCGTGTTAATATGGCTTAAATTTTGATCAATGAGTAGCTGCATAACAATAGTGTAATAATAATAATAGTAACCCATATATGTACCACTGCTGGGCACGGGTCTCCTCTCTTCTATCAAGAGAGAATGAGGTTTAGGCTTACGCTTACGCTGGCCTAATGCGGGTTGGTGAATCAGACATGTCTTTAGAATTTCTTCTAAGACATGTGGGTTTCCCCACGATGTTAACATGACATAGACATAGAGAACCAAGCCTTATATCGCGGGGGACTTAACAAACATACAATTAACGGACATAAAGTACACCCAGACTCGGGACAACAATTTATGGATCACACAATTTTTTTGTCCCGTGTGGGGATCGAACCCACAACACGCTGCGCAGTGGTAAATAGCGAGGTAACCAGTGAATCAACCGTGCAGTCAATATTTAAGAGGGTGTCCCGTTGCTAAGTGCATCTAGTGCACTTAGCAACGGCATTACCCATTAACATCCTTGATTATACTAAAATAAATTAATCAAATCGAACGTGTTTCGTTGCACATATTCCTTATATTATTTGCTTATTTCATACCTTACGATTAGGGTTGCCACCCGTACTTTATAATTAATTATTGTACGTTATTTCAGGTAATTGTACTCTATACTTTATGAGAACAATAAAGTACATGAAAATACTTTATTTCCATGTTGTAATTTCTTTTTATTTGAAAAGTTTAGTTGTAAATATTTTTTCGTTGAACGGAATTTATTGATTAGCAATTGCGCTTATCGATAAATTCCGATCAACGAAAAAAATTTTACAACTATTATAAATATAATAACTATTATAAATATAAATACTGTGTATTGACACAGAAAGGCAGCGCCATAAAGAAAAATAAATTGTACTTTATTTTGTTACTGTGTACTTTTTTTTACTTGTGTAATATAAACAATGTACTTTAATTACAAAAAAAGGTGGCAACCCTACGATACTAAGTTTTCAATTAACTTGGCTGATGTAATAATTGAACGAGAACGTGATTATTAACACATATGTATGTTCCTTGAATGGTTTGCTAATTAACAAAAAAACTTACCAACGTCTAACGTAAGCAGTTACATGAATTTAAGGAAATTAATTGATGATTATTATTGTGGCAAGGAAAACGCAATTTAGTAGGTATAAGCCTAATGTACATATAATGACATATATATTACTAATTAGTTACTATGCAATTTACATAATAATATACAGAAGACCTACAAGGCCTGTCCCGTCTGTTAACAGTCGTTAAATCAAATATGGATATTGCAAATTGTGAGAGGCGGTTGTTGACAACCAACTGATAGATTACAGTCAGGTTTACAATTATGTATAAAACGTGTGTCGTTCGAGCGAGAGAAAGGGATGGAGCTATACAGCGTGTATAGCTCTGTCCCTCTTTTTCACTCGAACTACTCAAATTTGACATGCCAGCGAGAAAGGGAGATGGAGCTATATATTTTTTACTGTTTTAAATTCTTACATTTACCCTACAGTTTACGTTAGAAACTCAATACTACGTTCCAAGACGAAGATTGCTGACGAAGGCCATTCAGCAGCCAAGCTAAAGTGGAACTGGGCGGGTCACGTCAGTCGCATGCCGGAGGAGCTGTGGGCAAAAATAACGACGCAGTGGGTCCCAAACACCAAACAGTGGCCACGTGGTAGACCCAAAATGAGATAGCGAGATGAGCTTGACGCTTATAAAAGGGATTGGCTACAATTGGCAAAAGATAGACTATCATGGAAAAAGGAAGGGGAGGCCTTTGCCCTGCCGTGGGACAGTATAGGCTAATGATGATGATGACATATACCCTGATATTATACGCCTGACTGTAATTGAAGCCTGACGTTCGAGCGATGAAAAGGGACGGAGCTATATACCGTATATAGCTCTGAGCCTCTAGACAAGTGGCATAAACGGTAGTCGAGTCGAAATGTCAAAAAAACAAATGCATGGGATTTGACGTAAATCTACGATATAATGTCGTAAACTTACGTCAAATCCTATACATTTGCTTTTTTGACTTTTCGATTCGACTATCGCTTATGCCACTTGTCTAGAGGGGCTGTTCCTCTTTCTCTCTCGAACGACTCATATTTAAAACGTCATTGTAGACCTCGTAATCTCTCCGCCTCCTCTCACAACTTGCAGTATCCATATTAATTTGTAACCAGATATATATTATCATTTTTCTGTGCTGGACAGACGGTCCAGCGATAAGAAGTGTGAGTGAGCCACAACATGGACGCTCGAGTTTCGCAATCTACATTTATTTTTGTAATCATAATATTAAAATAAAGATAGAATTACATACGTAGATAACTATGTTGACAATAATTGCAAAGACTGCCTTGGTGGTCCAGTGGCCGCAGTATGCGCCTGCTGTACTCGAGGTTGTGGGTTCGATTCCCACACAGGACAAAAGTTTGTGTGACCCGCCAAAGAGTTGTTCTGAGTCTGGTTGTAATTTGTGTCCGTTAATTGTATGTTTGTAAAGTCCCCCGCGACACAGAGCTTTTTCTCTAGTGCGGGAGTTCTCTTTTAAACAAAAACAAAAAATGATTTTGGGAATGGGAAGTGGAAACTTTTCTTTTTAACGCCTATTTAATTCTGATCAAATTCGTTGCGGGGTCCAAGACAGCAGGTTTAGTTGTCCACGGGACGCACGAGTGTCAAAGCTCGGTGTATCAGTTGGTTACTCCGCTGTTAATCCTGGCCCAGAGGGGTCACACAGGGCATGTGGGTGGATTGTCCCGAGTTATTTGATTTAGACAATAAGAGTAATAGTGTAAGAAAGGTTGGGCACCATACAAAAGAGAAAGCCAGACTGGGGAAGTACCTCCACCTTACAGAAGGCCATAGTCAAATAAATACAGAGGTGTAGTTGTATTCCTGTGTGTAAGTACAGGTTTTCAGCGCTCATATAGGAATACGTTTTTAATGAAATGTTTTCCGATCCCAGGGATACTACATCTTAAATCCCTCGTGTACAAAAATTTGTAGGCAATCTGCATTAGGCCCCACTGGCCTAATGCGGGTTGGAGAATCACACATGTCTTTAGACTTTTCTTCTAAGACATGTGAGTTTCCTCGCGCTGATTTCTCCACCGTTAGCAGATGGTAAATAATAATAATAATTTTAAAAAGACAACGTGTCGCGGGGGACTTTACAAACACAATTAACGGACACAAATTACATCCAGACTCAGAACAACTCTTTGTGGGCCACACAAAGTTTTGTCCTGTGTGGGAATCGAACCCACATTATTATTATTATTATAACCTCGTGCACAGCAGGCGCATACTGCGGCACTGGACCACCGAGGCAGTCAAATCACACATATCTTTAGAATTTCTTCTAAGACATGTGAGTTTCCTCGCGATGATTTCTCCGCCGTTAGCAGATGGTAAATCATTTGATTAGTACATATAAATTCCACAAAGTGAAATTTACATGGATCGAATTCGCACCTCTTGCGTGCAAGTCGGTTACTTTTCCATTGATTATACCTACAATAGTTTGTAAAATTACTGGCAAATGTAGTATAATCGTGCAATATCCACATTTTATCATACAAATAAGTAATTAAAGCATATACACCGAACACAAAGGAGTAGCGTGGTGTTCTTGCATGTCCGGCCGGTCATGTCCGATATTAGCCATATGTCACAGCCGATACCGCCGTAGATAATGACGGCTAATAAGTGCCTGTCTTCCAACACACTATACTAGTGTTGGGACAATGTCGATATGCTTTTATTTATCGATACTTAGGTGGCATACAGCTCAACTGATATTTAGGTGGTAAACTAACTGAAGGATCGCGTGCTTTTGGCCCTTAAGTAACACCAGGCTTTGTGCTAAAACCGCTTACTAAAGTATAACATAATAATAGAAATGCGTATTTAATTAAACGTTTGTATGAGTGCTTACTCGAGATATGTTTGCTTCCAATATACTAATTTCTATATAGGTAAATAAGCTCACGCTTTTACCCACGGGTGTAGGCATACACCATGCATTTCTTCTTGTTACGATCTTGTTATAATTAGTACTGCTTTTGCTTTATTTACACAACATTTCAGTAACACCTATTCCATTATTATTAAAAAAAACTCATGTTGTTTACATATTTAACAAATTAGACAACTAAAGAATTAACGAAAATACATTTCTTTAAAATATCGACAAGTCAAAACTATAGATATCGACACTGTTACAACCCTAGTCGTGATCTTATCGCTCGGTTTTTATTCTCGTGATATCCAGCGATAAGGCTGAAATGTCCTTTTTCATAGAAGCCCAGTAATGGTTCAGAAGGCACGCCATCCAAGCTTATAACTTATGCATGATGATTGCTCTACTTCCACCCTTTACTGGACACGTACAGTATTTGTTTTTTGTCTCCGAATATCGATATATATCTTGGCATCTCTAAAATTATATTGTATTTTGAAATACTATGTCGATAAACAATACCAATGTGAATTTCACTTTGTGAAGTTTATATGTACTAATCAAATGATTCGCCATCTGCTAACGGTGAAGGAAAACATTGTGAGGAAACCCACATGTCTTAGAAGTAATTCTAAAGACATGTCAGATTCACCAACCCGCATTAGGCGTGTGTGAATTAAGGCCTAAACCCTCTCTCTCTTGATAAAAAGAGGAGACGCGTGCCCAGTAGTGGGACATATATGGTCTGCTATTATTATAAGGCGAAACAGGGATTGATGAAGTATATAATTATATAAAAGCTAGATATATCAAGGTATGTAAATATATCACTGAAGGCTGCATTTGACAAGACATGCACCTATTATTTAGATAGGGTCGGTTTCATCGCGTGTTGATTGTGATTTTGTTTGTATTTAGCAATTATCCACATGTATGTATGTCCGTGAACCATTCTTATCTATTAATATAAGCCGTTATGTATATAATAGCAACCCATATATGTCTCCTCTCGTCTATCAAGAGAGACGGTTTAGGCCTTAATTCACACATGCTGGCCTAATGCGGGTTGGTGAATTTGACATGTCTTTAGAATTTCTTCTAAGACATGTGGGTTTCCTCACAATATTTTTCTTCACCGTTAGCAGATGGCAAATTGATTGAGTAGTACATATAAACTCCACAAAGTGAAATTCACGTTGCCACCCGGGATCGAACTCGCATCTTTTGCGTGCAAGTCGGTTACTTTCCTACTAGGCTACCATCGCTTTTTACCGATAGATATATATTACTAGCTTCCTCCAGAAACATTTTCCTATACCAGGGATACTCGATCATAAAGCCCTGGTGTATAAAAAGGGTTGACAACACGCAAGTGATACCTCTGGTATTGCAAGCGTCTTTAAGCAACGGTAACTGCTTAACAGGCAGAATGTATGCTTTTTGCCAACCAAGTAGTATAAAAATATGAAAACAGGCGAAGTCAGATGGACTGCTAGTTTATTATTATAATACGTATCCTTATCAATTTACAACATAATTAAAAACTTATTCTTCAGAGAAGTTATCAAATTAAATTAAAATTAAGTTTCCTTAAGTGAATGACCTTTAAAAGCTATTAAAATAATACTATTGGCGATAAGATCATGGGCCATATGGCACCAAGCCATGGGGAATGCATAGGGCATGCATCAGAATGTGTGGGAAATAATACCACCCTTTAAATTTACAAATTATCCCTGTCTTTGTTCAAGTTCGTAACGGTGACTTATGGTCAACGGACCATATGTTTTGCCGACACGCAATGTTTCAAACGGAAGTTTTGTTTAAAATAACTTATTAATATAATGTCGTAAAGACGGTTTTAGACTGCCTTGGTAGTCCAGTGGGTGCAGTATGCGCCTGCTGTGCACGAGGTTGTGGGTTCGATTCCCACACAGGAACAAAACTTTGAGTGACCCACAAAGAGTTGTTCTGGTGTTATTTGTGTCCGTTTATTGTATGTTTATGAAGTCTCTCGAGACACAGAGCTTGTTCTCTAGTGCGGGAGATGTCTTTTAAAAAAAGGAAAAAAAAAAGAAAGTAGTGCTTATGAATTAATCAGCCTGCTTCAGTCCAATGTTGGACATAGGCCTCTTCTTCTTCTTATCGTTTGGTTAATAGTCAACCTGGTGACAGAGTTATTTAGATCGTCAATATTTAGGCCTCTGTCGTGATCCAACGACTGTTAACAGTCGGGACTGTTAACGACTTTTAACGTGCCCTCCGAAGCACCTTCTAATTCACGCCACAACACCCGGTCCTCCACCTTCCACATCCAGTCTTCCCCAGCAACCTTCTTAAGCTCATCGGTCCACCTGGCCGGTCTCCACGTGCAGCCCAGTGCTTATCACTGCTATTTATATTATATAACACAAGCGGCTAACCCTGACTTTGCCCAGGTTACATTGAAAACCCTTATCGAAATATAAACTATCCTATCTTTTAAATTGGATAAACTGCATACAGTGTGCAAAATTTTATTAAAATCGGTTTAGTAGTTTAGGAGTCCATAGCGGACAGTGTGACACGTAATTTATATACCTATATAAGATGTCGTGGGTTACTGCTCAATGGTGAAAATCAGCACCTAGCATTACTGACCGGCATTATGCTGAGCTGGATCCCATTTTGGCGTAAAATTGAGACACATCATCTTAAAGTATTTTTGTAATTTACTTGTGTTTTCTAAGTTAGGTACTGCCAAATAAAATATTCTTTCTTTCTTTCTATATAAAGTCTCGGGTTCATATCCCGGATTGGTTTAGTATAAAGTCCGATACAGGGTATAGAACAAATTCCATATATATTTATTATAAATGTTTTAGATCAATCTAAATTATGATAAAATCTATTAATAAAGGAGTTAATTATAACATTTTGCGAATTAGTATATTGCTGTCCCTTTTCTACAAAACAAACCATTATTACAGCAGTGTGACGTCACAAGAGAGCATTTTACTATTAGTTCCCATCTATGACAAACAAAACGTGTATACCTCTACCTCTACCTACCCCGTTCAGATACATAGGCGTGATGTTATTTACCTACTAAAACTGCTTACCTTATTAGTTACTTTACTAACATGAAAAGCTCGCGGGTTGTTTTCACGTCCCGAGCGTGGGACTTGGTAAGGGAAAAGAAACGTTTCCGTAAAAATTAGACGTCGCCGGGTCACGCCAAATTAAACACACCCCGGGTTGAGACACTAGTGTTGTTACTATATCGATATAATTACGAGAAATAAAAGCTACGATATATAAACGATGGGTATTTAACACGATCATGTATTATTAATCTTTTTTGACCTTTCGAAAGGTAAAAAATAGATGCCTCTGGCGTTTCAAGTGTGTACAGGCTGCGGTAATTGCTTACTATCAGGCGGGCCGTATGCTTGTTTGTCACCTAATGATTTTTGCTATAAGCATGATTGTTTGTTCTGTGTCTGGGTCTTTAGGAGTAATGTATCTATGTATATATAAAAGGGCTTAAACTATAAGGGTTAGAAACTTGAAATTTTGCACAGGGTTTTCCTTTTATAACGTAGGGAAGGACTAAGAAAGGATTTTTGGAAATTCAGCCCCTAAGGGGGTGAAAAGGGGTTCAAAGTTTGTATGGAACAACGTGTTATTTTTATCTGATCAACTTCAAACTTACGGGGCGAGCCGCTGCCCGCTAGTTTATCTATAAAATGTATGTATTTAGGAATATATAAGTATGTTTACCAGTTGTCTAGTTGCCTCGTTTAGGAACAGATGGCCGTGTGTGAGTTAACCCAAGTTATTATTATTATATATTAAATTATAATTGAAACAAAATTAAATGGTGTGCATAATAAGGAAAGTAACAAATTAAATCGTTACTAAATAACATTAGATAAGTAAATTTACCTACAAGTATCTGAAACACTAATTTTACCTTAGTAACCTACTAAGCTACATTCACTGAGCGGCGTTTGGTTTTGATGCCATGTTTTTATGCGTATCTACTTGCTATTTTTATTTTAAATATGAATGCGATAATACGAATTCAGTAATTGCGTATTCAGAAAGATATAGTTATAGAAGAAATTTAGCTACATAGCTAAAATGTATGATACATTTTTTGTTATAAAATGGGCGGACTTATGGTTAAAAATAATTTCTGCCAGACAACTCCTGAATGAAAATAAAAAAAAAGTTTAATTATAACAAAGCAAAAGTAGTGGAAGTGTTAAATAATGATAAAAACGTGTTGAAATTATCGACATTATCGATATAATTACCTGGTCGTGGTCCGCACTATCGTACCCCTGCCGTGCGTTGTGGAGATCAACAGGTCCCGACTGCATGCCTACAGTCTACACCCCACTTTACACGACACGACTCAGATGTACACACGGGTTTATTACTAAAAGGAAAGCTTAGCATAAATTTGGTATAATATGTATAATATTATAGTTACAATAGCCTTAAAAAAAATGTTATTCGAAATTGCAATTAATACTACAAAATAAATTACCTGTTTTGCAGTTTGTTGAGATTTTTTATCTTTAGGTTTACCTATACGAAAATTATCTCCAAAACTAATAAACCGTTTTTAATAAAATTTTGTATTTTTTTCCTTATAATAATAATATTTTCGGGACAACTCACACATCGCTATCTGATCCCAAACTAGGCAGAGCCTGTACTATGGTAACCAGACAACTGATAAACATACTTATATATTTCTAAATACAAACATATTATAGATAAATTACACCTAGACACAGAACAAACATTCGTGCTCATCACACAAAGATTTGTCCTGGGTGGGAATCGAACCCACGACCTCCGGCGTAGCAGTCAGAGTAACTAACCACTAGATCAACAGGCCAGTCAAAAAGTCAGGCCTTGCAAGCTTTGCTCAGATGAAATACCATTATGCTCATCTATCCATAAGTTAACCGTGCCCTTGGTAACCTAACCCACTAATCGTTTGAGTAACAGTCAGATAACCGCTAAACCACCGCTACAATCTAAATATATCAGTCTAAAACCCGCACTAAGTATAACTAATTATCGTCAGATGTAAGTGCCCGACATTGGCGATCGCAATTTAACGGTGCATTGCTTATTCATGAGTTAAAATTACCCAAATTGTTTTGTACATGTGTTAACTCAGAGTGTTGGTTGTGAATGTGCGACTGAGCTAGTGTAGCATCAATATGCTGCACTATAACTAATAAATACCAATAGCAGTATTATATGGCTAAAAACAATTATTAAGAGAGAGAGAGAGAAAAATATTTATTTCTTACATTATACAATACATATAATATTCTGAGGTACAATTTTAAAATAGGTACAAATAAAGAAATAAATGACCACCCATTCAGCTATTTGCTTCCACAATGCTTAATGCATTGTGGAAGCGCTGGTTTTCAATGGGTGGTCAATATAATTAAAAAATACAAGTCGAGTACTTAAAAATTTAAATATATCAATAAACTACATTTACCAAACAAAACTATATTATTATTAGCCATTACTGTCCCACTGCAGGGCAAAGGCCTCCCTTTCATCCTTCTATTGGTCACGGTCGAGACCTCTCACTTGCCAGTCAGCACGGTAGGAGTCAAGCTCATCCCGCCATCTTTTCCTGGGCCTGCCGCGCCGTCTACTAATGTTCTGTGGTGTTCTAATGTAATGACAAAACAATTAGATACCTATATTTAAGCAGGTTAGTTCTGAAATTAACTTAAAAAAATCTGTCTTATCTTTATCTGTTTACTAGGGGTCACCCGCGATTTCGTCCGCGTGGTAATTTAGAATATTTTTCACGATTTTGCAACATATCTCACTACTAATCCGCTCCTATTGATCATAGCGTGATGTTATATAGTCTATACCCTTCCTGGATAAATGCACTATTGAACAAAAAAAGATTTTGTCTAACCGAACCAGTACTTTCTGAGATTAGCGCGTTCAACCAAACAAACAAACTCTTCAGCTTTATAATATTAGTATAGATGTAACTGGCAATAGGCTGGCTAGATAAGTACTGATATACCTCAGTAGGTAGGTATTTAAGTACTTATCTATTTAAATCTGTTTTTTTTTCAAGTTGATTCTTTTTTTAAACTTAATTTCAGAACTAACCTGCCTAATGTCAGGCAGTCCTGACATCCATCTGACAGCCTTCAGTCCTGCAAGCAATGTGTGGCCCAGCCCATTGCCAGTTACTTATAAAGATAAAGACAAACTTTTTTGTTTTAACATGAGTGTACAATATAAAAATATACATGCAATCTTCATTAAAATAATCAAGTCAAAAGCAAGTGTATGGGATTTGACGTAAGTCTACGATATAATGTCGTAAACTTACGTCAAATCCCATACATTTGCTTTTTTGACTTTTCGATTCGACTATCGCTTATGCCACTTGTCTACTTAATGACCAAAGTTTGAAGGATTGTCTGGTTCTTTTACGTATCTTCTCGTTTCTGATTCGTGTATGTCGTTTATCAACAAAAAACGACACCCACTCGGGCAAAGCCGCGGGCAAAGTTGACCTGATAAGTTTATGAATTAATGGTAAAGTCATGACAGTTCACATTACTTCAACCGTACGATTTGAACTCCATGCCATTGTAATAAAAATTACATTAAACATTCAAATTTTTCGCAACAAAAAACCTAAAATTATCTTCCCACAAATGTGTATCGAAAACACAAAATAAAACAATTATAAAGAGCAGGAAGTGGCGGAACAATTTCGAGATGGTCCACCGACTCACATACTTACACCTTATAAGAGTAAAACTTAAGCAAAAATCACTTTAAATGCTATCAAAATAAAACTCAAAATTAGTTCGATGTTAATACAAAACTTTTATGGTAGATTGTACACATCTCATACGAAATATCACTTTAAAATAACCTTAAATGTAATGAAATAAGGTTGAAATTCATATAAATTGTTGTATCAGTACTTGCGCGCTAGACTGTATACATCTCGCAATCTCTTGTATGGAAATCGTATCAAAATGAGCGCAAATTACAACAATACAATACGTAAAGAGCTTGTAATAATACATACGTTTCTAATGTACTGACATAGATTAGATACATAATGTACAGGATGTATGTTGTAGTACCTAGGTTCTAGAATATTCTTTTATAACAGTAAGCAGCCTTCTTAAGCTTCTGCAAGTTCGCAGCTATTAAATTTCGAGTGGGAAAGAAAATAACTTATATTAATTTGAGGTTTATTTTTGTTTCTATTTCTATTTTTTGTTTTTATTTGCGTGTTTCTTACCATTTGAAATTAGTTTTATTTACCTATATCCTCGTGATATTAAAATGTATCTTTTAGAACGAATACCTATTTTTTCGATTTTTTTTTACCAACATTCTAAATTTAGGTGAACACTCAAGAATAACTTAGCTTCTTCCTATTGGTGAAAGAATTTTGAGAATCAGATGAGTAGTTCCAAAGATTACTCCAGACGTCTAAACCCTCTTAGCTTTCTTAAAAGGGCATAGGAAATCGCTGAGGTACTATGATGATATATGAGATATGGCTTGTTATTACAACTTATAAAATAAATAGATATTAAATTCACTTCATTCTCATTAGAACACTTTTATATACATTTTAATATTACGAGTATATTGGTAAATAAAACTAATTTCAAATGGTAAGAAACACGCAAATAAAAACAAAAAAAGAATGTTTAGGCGTCAAAATATTCCTCAACAACACTGTCTACCGGGAACGTGTAGCGAAGGCTAGCGGCATTGCGACGTTGAATGGGAATGCTTATTTCTCATAAGCCTCTCTAGACAAGTGGCATAAGCGATAGTCTAATCGAAAAGTCAAAAAACCAAATGTATGGGATTTGACGTAATTTTACGACATTATATCGTAGACTTACGTCAAATCCCTAACATTTGTTTTTTTGACTTTTCGATTCGACTATCGTTTATGCCACTTGTCTAGAGGCTAAGATGAATTTTACTTATTCGTCAACCAGATTACTCGTATATTAAAAAAAACATCACCATATATTTCACAAAGACCTAACACACACAATGACAGTAGACGAAGTACTTGGCTGTTATTGTGTCCGAACACAATACTCTGTATATAATCTAAGTACATTATGTACAGTCTAATTGGAAATGTGTTGTGTATAGAAAAACACATGAAAACCCTGCATTTGTGTGCTACGTTGAGATGTAGGTAACTTTGTTGTAGGTAATAATTGAAATAAGATTATTTAGAAACTTACTGATTTCAGTTAGGCAATTTCATTTTAATGAATTTTTGTTTCGCATTTTATCGACAGTTCATAATGACTCTCACTAAAACCACAAAGATGATGATGATGGTGATACACTGACATGCTGACTGAAGAAAGGAGTTAAAAAGTGTTAGAAAGCAACGTGCGAGTCATACTGATACCCCCGGTATAGCAAGCATCTATAGGTTACGGTATCTGCTTACTATCAGGCGGGGCGTACGCATGCCTAGTGGTAGTATAAATCCAATTTGTTAAATCCAGTAACTTAGTAAATATCCTCACGGCACAGTTTAACACTGTCACAAGCAGCCCGCGAGCCGTGACGCCGGTGGCAAGTGGACACGCCACCATCGGAAGTCATCCGCTATTGATACCATCTCATTGTGTCAGCAAATTGCTAACGGATGTATCACACGACCAGCTCCAGTAGACCTCTCGCCATACTCTTTTTATTTGGACATATTTATATTTCATCTTATTACAGACAATCTTGGAAATCTATTTTTTTTTATTATTCTCAAAATGTGCAGTGCATCATAGACTTTTGGCTATGATGGTGATGCTGATTAACATAATGAAGTAATTATTAAATATTCAAGCAGACTTAAAATATACAAAGACACACGACCGTTACTTACAGGGGTAGGCAGAAACTATAGGTTTGTACTTTCATACAATTATAACATACTTCTTTTGCTACATTCATTAATTTTTTTATTTAAAAATGCAACATAATCGCCATCTTGTGTGACTGTCTTCGCTGAGCAATTTTCAGATAGGTATTAAAAATAGCAACCTGTACTTACATAATTATACGAATATGTCTTACTACAAGGCACAGGACTATAACACAGGTCTCCTGTTCTCTATCAATAATAAAAACGTCTTACGCGTCCCAAGACGGAAAAACCGATTGAATTTAATTAAGATCAACTTATTTTCTTATTAGAAAAACCGACCAATATCTACTAAAAAATTGTAATAATCCTATAAGACAATGTCCTTACTTTCACTACTACATGCCCTCGTATTGGAAACTCAAATATCTAGATTTCGTGTGTTTAATAATAGATACAGTACAAATCGTGTGTGTCTCACAAAATAATCTGAAATTTAACTTTATTGTCCTCTGAACGAGGAGTCACGCTCCAAAAGAATTTAATGTCGTCATGTGTACAATATTGTTCACACGATAAACTGTATAACTATACTATTTTTTGCGCGCGGTTTTGCCCGTGTGGAGTTATCGCGATAAAAAGTACCCCATGTATATATTCCCTTGGACACCATCTATCGCCTAGCCAAATTTTATCAAGATCCGTCCAGCCGTTTATTTATGAAAAGCCAACAGACCATTAGACATATAGAAAATTAGTAGGGATGCATGAGACCAGAAACAATACATTTCATAGACCATGATCCGAATAAAATCAACCAAATTTCTGGCATTTATATTTGTGGTATACGGTATGGACACTACTTTGTGATATTGTTTGTTTGCCCAATAAATGGGTAAAAACAAAATTAAGTTCTACTTATTATTCGAAAACGTATAAATTACACCTATTATGTATAGCTTGTCATGTGGTTTTTATCTATAATCGTATTTTCCTTATACTTTCTAACAATACGTTGTTTTGTTTTATGACCAGTCATTATAGGAAATTATCTAGATATTCGTATGATACGAGTGAACTTTATTGGTTGTCCAACGTATCAATGTCTCTAGTACCATCGATTTCTCGATAACGATCAAGATAGGTATTCGGTATTCTAATACAACATGAAATTTAGTCTGGTTCGTCAGTTATATTTGTGTAAAAAAAATTACAAATATTTATTTAAAAAAACGTATGATGTATATAAAGTTGCTAGTATTAAATTATGTTTCAATTCAATAGAATTGTAATGTCATGATCTTGTAAGTAATGCATCGGCTGCGTGAGGCGCACGAGGCGCACGCGCCCGCGCCGCAGCGCGCCGGCAGGTGTGCTCGCCGTGACGATCCCCTCCTTGTTGCAGAACGGGCGATGCGGCGCAAGTAGCGCGGTGGGGCCCTACCCGCCGCCCGCCCGGCCAATCCCGGCGCGTCTCGCCTATGATGTCATCGGAGGAGGAGGCCGACTCACACGCGCCCTACTCGGATAAACTGCTAAGGAAACAGAAACGCGCCAGACAGCGCGTGGACGCCGGTGAGCCGCGCAATTCTTACTCGACTCTTGCGACGAACGGACTTGCGCTCGCGCGCTCCGCACACATGAGTGGCGGACTTTACGGCGCCATCTTCGAGGGCCGCCAACACTTCAGTATGTTCGGATACCCTCCAGCCGAAATGATAAACGAACTGCTCGGGCGCACGCCCAAGCAGGAGGACACCGGCGACGACGGACCAGGCGGGAATATTGCGCACCGTGTGCTGCGCGATATCTTGCAGAGCTCCTGCAAGAAGGAGCTTCTGCGCCTCTCGCCGGACAACAACAATGTGCTCGCCAATAACAACAATGACGAACCCAAGGAGAAGATGTCCCCGGAGCGACCGATGTCGCGCGATTCGCGACTCGACCTTGACGATCCGCTGCTAGCGCTCGACAGTGCTGGTGACTCGCGCACATCGCCACCTCCCGCGCCTCAACCGATATGTTCGGACTCCTTGCTCGCGCCGAAGTCTGAACCGGATGATCGTGATAGTGACGCTCAACGTTCCTCGCCGCGACCGCTGGATGTGAAACGTGCCCGTGTGGAAAATATAGTGTCGACTATGCGTTCCAGTCCTGTGCCGCAGCAGCCGCAAGTGAACGGCTGCAAGAAACGGAAACTATACCACCCACAGCAGCACGACGGCGCTGCGGAGCGCTACGTCGCCAGCCACGGCAGCAGTGCGCAAACAGTGACAGATGACTCCGAAGACGATGGTGAGCGACCGCCTATCGAACGAAAGTTAGTAGAGAAAAACGCTCTCAAGTCACAACTTAAAACTATGCAAGAGCAACTTGCCGAGATGCAAGAAAAATATGTGCAACTGTGTAATCGTATGGGACAAGAATCGGAGACGATCGATAACGACGGTGCTTCTAGTGATGTAGAACACATCGACGACCCCATACCCAAATCAGAGCCTGCATCCCCGGTCAAGGAAGTGCCCCCGCCTATACCGAGCAGTGTCGCACAAGTGATGAACAATATGAAAATGCACGTGCATGCGGTGGGACACCCGCATCTGCCTGTGCCAGGTTTTAACGGCACGCTGCCGATGCTGCCGCACATGCCACCCAGTGACCACATGCACCCTCCCCATCCGCACCAGCACCTTAACAATGCTGCGGCGATGTACCTTAATGTTAGCCAGAAATTGTTCCTAGAGCAGGAGGCTCGTATGAAGGAGGCTGCGGAGCAGCAACATCAACATAAACAACAGCAACAACATAATAACCAACGTCAGAGGCCACAGTCTAACCAACACTCACCCCAGCAACGACAACTGGGACAGACACCCAAGCCTCCACAGACGTCGGAACTAGCCGAGAGATTAGATGCGCTCCGCAGTAACACAGGCTCAGTTGGTCCCGTCACCGGAGCAGACCTAGAAGGACTAGCGGAGGTGCTCAAGAGTGAAATCACCGCTTCACTTGCAAGCCTTATCGACTCTATCGTGACGCGTTTCGTACACCAACGTCGCATCATGGGCAAGCAGTCGGAGATGGCGGCGGCAGCGGCCGAACAGCTGAACAAGGACTTGATAAGAGCGCAGCGGATGATCGCCGAGAGAAAGTCACCGGGGCCAAAGCAACCGGAGCGACCACCAGCACAGATGTCAGGTAACCCACCCGTCCATCACCCGGGGGTGCCAAACGGCGTCCCATCATTTATGACACATAATCCGATGATGATGCCTCAAATGAACGGCCCCCGCGCGCCGAGCGGCGTGGTATTTCCTATGCACGCCGAGGCGAGCGGGCCAGGCCACGGTGCTCACTTGCGGCCTCCGACAGGCTTGTTCCAGACGCCACCGAAACCTCTCGCACCTCTCTACGGGCACTTAAACGGACACTTCGACCGGGAACCTAACGGCGAGCAGACAGAGGCTATCAATCTGGTAGCCACACCGAAAAAGAAGCGGCATAAGGTGACGGATACAAGGATTACGCCTCGCACGGTCAGTAGGATCCTTGGCGGAGAGGGAATGGGGCATTCGCCGGAGAACAAATTCCAGGAATCCCCGTCACCCCGGCCGTTCCCGGGTGGTATGGCGCTGTCGACGTCAGTGGCGATACCGAACCCATCGCTGCATGAGAGCCAGGTGTTTTCGCCGTATTCTCCGTTCTTCGGCGCGGCGGTAGGACGGTCCCCGCCAGCGGTGCCAGAGCGCGAGTCGCCGCCGCTGCCGCACGCGCCGGCGCTGCTGCACCCCGCGCTGCTGGCGGCCGCGCACCACGCCTCGCCCGACTACATGCGCCACCACCATCCCAGCGTGGGTCACCACGCCGGCCCGCCGCACCACCCCCACATGGACGCACAAGACCCACATTCCGACTGCAACTCTACAGACCTGCCTTACGACGGAGTTCAGCCTACTATATCCTTTTCAAATAGACTACCAAACTAACTAACGATTCTTTTTTAGCGATTATTTCGACGAGGTCAACTGAGTCGATGAAATCTGAGCCAGTACAGACACAAATCCTTGGCCACAAAACGCCCACTCATATCTTATTTCTGTAGTGTTTAACCTTACGACTGCCGCCGCCTACTTCCTACTTACTGGTTAAGTATTACGAGTGTGGAAACCTCATAAATGCTGCGGTTTCAGGCCTATCGTATGCTTAGGAAGTTTATAATATGTATTTAAACATTAGATTTTCCTTACTATTGAAAAGACTACAATTTAATAATTCATTTTAGAAATAGAACATTCCTTTTATCGCCTTTGTTGCAGCTCAACAACAAGCGTTCTCATTTTGAAATTTTCTTTTATTTTATTCTTATCGAATCACAATAATCCTTATTGTGATGTTGGCATTATTGTAACATAATAAAAATAAAGTATGTTCGTTAAGTTGGTACAAGCACGCATTAAGTGCAGACGGCGGCTAAGGCACATTATAAGATTAGAAAATGCAAACGGATTAAGTATTTGTGGTGCTTCGTGGTGCGTTCACGGCCTAATCAGATTTTATATATCTTTAAACTTACTATCTATCTAGGAGGGCTCATTTCATATTCATTTAAAAACTAAATTCATCAGATCACTACAAAACCAAGATTAGGTTTACCAACAAAACTCCGAGATCGCAATGATTTTTTTTATCTGTGTACCAATCAAACAATTATCCTTGACTTCGTTGCACTCTTCAACATTGACTCCGATGCACCTACGTAAGGCGAAGCTGATGTTCTTCTGGGTGCGGTACCCAAGCTCCGCGGTCCTCAAGATGTACTTCCCAGACATTAAATTCAACAAGAACAACACAGCACAACTCGTCAAATGGTTCTCTAACTTCCGGTAAGTGTACAAATGCTACATAATTCTTTTTAATCGTCAAGAAAGAAGTCCGTCAATTACAGTTTTTTTTCTTGTACAAAATTTACTATATTAGCTATAAAGACACTAACACCTCCATATACGGACTTCTTTCGTGGCCAAACCATATTTACAGTGTTTTTTTTTACATTTTATTTTTTTATTCTATTTCTTTTTTGTTTTTAAATTGGGTGTCCATGAATTAATGATCGAAAACCAGACAGTAGATTACCAAAATAATTCTTAGTAGGGTCAATAATAATATAAATCGTATTAAAATAACTACACAACTTAATTAATATTAAATACCTAATAGTTTAATTTTGCGGTAAATATGTTTCAGATCTTAATTTGTTGTATTATTAATTTAAGTAAATACACCGAGCAAAGGCTAGAAATAATAAATTAAATGATCAATTTTAGGATAAATTCTATTTTAATTGGCCTTGCATACATGCAACTGCATTATCCTTATTTACAGTAGAATTTAATATTAGACAGAAATATTTTATCTTGTTTTGTACTAGGTATATAATTATAGAATTTTCTCGAAAGCGTCACAATTTTAAACATCTTTATGCTCAATCAAATCTGAACTAAACGTATTAATACCCTCATAAAGTAATAAAACGATTGATTAATAGCAATTCCAACATCTTCCTTTACGGTAAAGGGTTTTGAATTCACTATTTCCTAATTATCAAATTCACGAGAGGGGTGGGACCCTAGCTAAACTAAAAGTCGAACGGATTAGTGTAAACAAATAAATGAATTACAATCGTTTATTTTGACGATTTACTTGATAAAATGTTTCTATTTTAAAAGGAATTACTGACAGTAAAACAAATAAACTATAATTAAATGTCTTTAAACAAATAACAAGCTACTATCAATGTAATAAGAATAGACAACAAACAGAATAAGTAATGTTGCAATTACAATAAATTACTTAAAAAATGAACAATCACAAACAGAGGGTAACTTGCCCTTTAATTTAGGACATTAGGCAACACATCATTAGTGATTTTTCTAGGAAACTATAAAAAAAACTTCGCGTAAAATTAAATCACCCCACAAAGATAGGGAGAGATAATTGTAGACATAGCAAATAGGCAAAGGGATGACTAGAAACCGCCCCCGATTTAAAATAGACTAATTCTGATTTTTCATATCGTAATAATCGTAACAATAATATACCTTACGGCTCACCTCAACTTCGCACGGGTTTAACAATTCTTCACCCATTTATTTTTGCATTTTCCGAAAATCTTAATGCCTATTTAGGACATTTAAGGATACTTCTTGCAAATTTCTAGATTTTGGCCGCTAAAATATTATAGCAATAGCTATAATTTTTAGCTATAATTTTATTTCAGCTATATTGTTTAAGATTATAGACTAGAGATAAGAAAAAATTATAGCTATTGCTATATTTTTTTTAAAATAAGTAGTTATATTTATTGCCTACATTGTAGCTAACATTGTATAAAGTCGTCTATACTTACACCTACGTTTTAAGCGCAATATTTCATCATATCGTAATATAAAATGTACCTTCACAAGTGACGGAAAAATCCGCTCCAGTATTGATTTCAACTCGACTAATTTTTCGCGTTATCTAAGTCCAATGATAAGAGGCACCTGCCATAAGCCGCATACTCCTATGATAAATACTTTCCCCCTTCTTTTACGCTAGCTGATTATTCTGATACTTTCGATAACTTATCTATTGATTTTACTATTTTTTTATACCAAAGCTAACCGCTTACGTATTTATCGTTAAAGCTCGTTTATTTAGAATTTGACTACGTTTACGATCTCGCCTTTTAAGGTGGTAGGTAGAGGTATGAAACTCACGTTTCGCCGGCTATGTTTGGCCCCATATAATAAGGGCAGAGGTTATTGTCATATTTTCATCTAACAGAAAATCCTAATAACACTTTACTAGATCCGCGAGTCAAACCCAGGACCTTACGATCGGCCGTAAGCAAACCCAAATTTATAACGAGTGACATTAATATACATAAAACTAGTGGAACAAACGAGGATAATATATACTTTCATGATAAATGCCTGCAAAAAATATTATTAAAAAATAATGTCAGATAAATAAAGTCAAAAGTTATTTATTCATTTAAACCAAATAGTCAAAAAAATGTCATCACTGTTTTCGTACATGGCTGTAAGAAAAGCCTAGATATGCTGAGTTACAAATGTTACAATTAATTAGTAGGTAACAGAAAGAACAGAAAAGTTCATCATCTCAGTCGAAAAATATAACATAAATTAACTCATTACTTGAACATTTACTGCTCAAATTAAACTATATCGATTTGATATCGTAACAATATCCTATCTACATGGCTACATAGTTCGCAGAATACGCGCCATTGTCGCGATGTGTGCAAACACTTGAACGATGTTGATATATCGACTTTCATATTAAACCTTTCTATTCCTATCTCAAGCTTGTATTAACATTATCTAAGTAGATAAATGTTGCTGAGTAAAAGCTTATGATAAAGCACGTACAGTGGGCAACGGAGTTAGCTATACAGCCCCTCTAGAAAAGTGGCAAAACGGTAGTCGAATCGAAAAGTGAAAAAAACAAATGTATGGGATTTGACGTAAGTCTACGATATAATGTCGATAATTAACGTCAAATCCCATACATTTGTTTTTTGACTTTTCGATTCGACTATCCCTTATGCTACTTGTCTAGAGTGGCAGGGCCGCTATTTAAAGAGAAGATTTTTTACGAAAACCAATTTTAGAAATTTGTGTAAAATTTATTTTTATTTGTAGGTTTATATAGGTTCTTTTTATCAAAATATCATGTAAAAATAATATTTACCTACGGTTAATTTAGAGTACCCAATTACTAAGTAAAATCCAAACAGAGAAATATCTAGGTATATCAACTAAATAACCAAATATTATCTGTCAAATCAAAACATGTGGAAATCTTTCTTTTCCAACTTAGTACAACTTAGTCCATTAGCATTGTCCCCTTAATGGTTGCACTGTGGACAACGGAAAACGGCCATTTCCTTCGCGATAAACATCTCTGAAAGGACTGAAAGGGTGAGGGGGTAGTTCTACACGAAAGGCAATTACTAAGGTATCCGGCAAATGCCTTTTTAAAGGGACATCGATTAAGGTAAGTTTAAAACTGACTTGAGTTATTATTGTAAAGCTACCTGTCATTTTGTGTCCGAAGTTTTCCTAATTTCACCACAGTGATGGTCACCCTAATTTTACTCTACAGCATTTATTTTTGTTTAGATACTAGATGTTGCCCGCGACTACGCCCGCTTGAATGTCGCTTATCAAAATCTATCTCCTTGCAAAATTTTAAAACTCCGTTTAGTAGTGAAAATGCTACAAACAGACAGACTAAAGTTACTTTTGGCTTTAAAATTGAGATTAATAATTATGATTACATATTTTTATCGTATTTATTAAACTTATCTGCGCACTAAAAGGCTATCGCTAACTTTAACTTTATAATAATTAAACTTTTTACATTTAATTATACCCAATCAATATTCCATTGCAATAAGCAATTTGTAACCATAAAAAACTGTTCTAATGAGATTTAAAACAAAGCAAGCTAGTTTATTAGTGACGCCATTGATAACATAACTAAATCAGATTTAATACCTACCTATTTATTAAATTAATTATTATACGGTATACCCATATAAATTAATTTTTGTTTAACAAATCTACCTCCTTTCATCTACCTTAAAAAAACGACACAAACTTTTTTACAATTACAATTTTTAAAAAATATTGCGTGCATAATTTCAAATATAGAATATCATTTGTCAATTTGCTGTCGTTCAACATTCGAAGACGTAAACCCCCCTACACACGACCGGCCACTTGTTGACGTGTAGGACACCTCGAGGGCTCTAGCTGCCGAGAGCTCTCCTTGTGTCTTTTAGAAGCCTCGTATGTAAGCCGCCTTCAAATTTGTTTTCTTTAACGCTAAGCTTCAAAACACCCGTGTTGTGGCAGTTTTCTCGCTAAAGTGACTTACTTACCATATTTTCAAAGCTCACGTAATTAATATTCACATTTCCACATTAAATTCAAACTTGGTGTGCCCTTTTCAGCTGCATTTATACAGAAAAATTATTCAGTTTTAAAGTAAAAACAACGCTTAATTATAATATAAAAGCCGAGCTACAGTGTGTCAACTTTTCTAAACAAGTCCACTGGCTGTGTTTACGTCTTCATCTCATTGAATAACTCAGCAAAAGTTCAAACAAACACAAAAGTCTTCACAGAAACTCTCCCTTGGGGGGCAAAACAAACATCCTTTACTCAAAGTCGATGCAAAGACAAATTCTTTTGGCGCGCGAACTCAAAGAAGTGAGCGGGCTTGCAAACAAAGAGTCACTCGTAGAATTAGCCATTGCGGGCGCGACGATAGCACTAATTAGCAACGGTGACTCGTTTAAGTTATTTCGCTTAATTAAGTTGCGCAGAAGTGGTCTGCGGCCGGCCGGGCCAGAGAAGGCGTCGTAAATTGTTAGAAACACGGGCAACACTCCAATTAATCTTTTTACACATCCAACTAGTCGCATGAGGGTGTGCACTTAGACCAGCCGAGGTAAAAACCTTTTAAGCGGTGTACACACAAGCATGAACACAGACGCGGGTCGTGGAGTCGCGCGGCTTTAAGTTCTGTAGTGATATTGTTAGTTATATGTGCTCATTTTGTAAATTACTATACCTACTTACGTCCACAATTATGTTAAATATAAATAATTCAATCATAAATCCCTAACCCACAATGAAAAATAATGCGAGCTTAATTTAAAAAGCATGAAGTAATTAATAACTACCAACTTATTAAATTAAAATCCGAAACATTTTCAGCGATTATCGGTAGCGAAATATTTTAACTGAGATTTTAATCTCTCATCTGTAAGGACTCTTACACTCGGGATACGGAAATGTTGCCAACCTTACGTCGCAATTTCCACACGCCATTTTAACTTACCGTGTTAACTGCTGGAGGCTGTACATATATATATTACAATTTTTAATGTTGTAATTAAAAACTTAAGTGTACAATTTTATCGGATCGCATTTTATACGCTTTCAGATACTCGTAACGTTATCAAAGTGTAAACGAAAAAATAATTAAGTAATGTAAATACCAGAGTAAAAAAATACTGAAAGTTTCACATAAGAGAGCTCACAGACGGATCTAGTTAGTGTCACTAATTCATCCCCCGCCTTGCAGTCTCTTCGCGCCGCATTGTATACGGAAACTGTAAAATTTAATTGGTTGGCTAATACACTGCGCCCGTGTGGAGTCTAATTTACGTGTTAACATTTTTAATAAGGCCTGGCGAGCTAGGGCGCCAAGTGGCCGGCCATTTATATAGCACCACGCTCATATGAACACCTCCAGTAATTAATACGACCCTTTCGAGGAAGCTTATGAGTAGTTTTCCTTCAAAAATCCTGCCTACACGTCAGAAGTTTTCACTTATATGAAATTGTCGCTAGGAGCGCCCGGCCACTCAACCACCAATCCCATTAGTAGGCGAGTTTATTTAGCATAAGAATTTGTCAAAGCCCCATACGTGAGCGAAAAAGAACGTCACACCTTAGTACTAAATTCTCACTAACGTGTCTTTACTTCCGAATTAAAGTTCACACGCACGCAACGATGTACGTAATAGGTGTAGAGGGTGCGGCATTATATTTACATATCATTGCGATACGTTGGCCATTATAAAATATTAGCCTTTCGCCGGCCATCGTCGTTAATAATATAATTAAAACACGCGAAGGCGCGGTCTTACTTATCGGCGCGATCAAGGAATGAGTCGTGTATAAGGGGATTTACGTTACTTCCGAACGAAATGATGTTCAATATGACATGTCCCGTATTATCTAGTATCTACTCTTTTTTCAAACATGCAATTTATTTTCAAAATAAATTTGAATTAAGAACGTCTAGGGACGTCTTTGAAGTTCGAAAATCGAAAAAATATAACTTTAAGGACGCGACGCCATGATACATTGCTAGTTCCATTTTTGGCTATGTTAATTAATTGATTATTACATTTAATAAACAGACTGATTACTTTTCTATCATTAGAAAAACTTTTACAATTGGCTCAGAACTGAGAAGGAACACCGCATAACCGCAAACACAAGCAAACGGTCGATGTAACACACCATCCATCAGCTAATGAGAGAGTAATTAGAAAAGTGCTGGTTTCTTCCGACAACCGACCTTATCTTGTCTTCGATGGGTTATTAGCTTTTTTAATTACTTCACCCTTGAGTGGGCAACACCGTTAATACACAGACAAAATTTCATTGATTTTTTGGAGTATGTCGGGCAAATATTAACTACCCCTGTGGAGTACTGAAGTAGGTACTATCAGCAAAGTTGACGCTTAACCAGTCTATGTTATAACATAACCTTGCACGTGGTTTACAGATAGTGACATATTTTTTTTTTACCGTTACCGTCAATTGCATAAAATATTATGAGTGGTCGAGCGCCAACTTTGCCGATAATACCTACCTACGACGAATGTACATACACATGAATATTCGTTAACTATTGTTTTGTCATGCGAGGTCGTCCACGCCTTGCTTGGTCTCGAAGGAGCGGGCGCGTCTTTCATTAGCCTCTACACCTTACGGGCTTAATAATGACATGGGTTTTTGGGCGGGAAAGTCACGCGACTTTTTTTACGAGGACACGAACACATACCTAGCTTAAAAAAATAAACTTTATGATTTTAAAACTGGATAGTTTGGTGACATGCTAAAACATTTTTTAAGTTTATAAAAAATACTACATATTGCCTGCGAGTTAGCCCGCGTCAATTTTCTAACAAATTCCTATATTTTAAAAAAATAGCCTAGGTTTAAGTCGTCCTGTAACTTCTACGTGAAGGAGTAACAAACATCCATACATCCTCACAAACTTCCACGTTTAAAATATTATAACGATTCCAAATTTAAAAATGTTGATTAATTTTTTAAATTCGTATTATAATTTGCTTGTAATTTAGTAAATGTGGACTATGGTGTTGGCATGATAAGGCTATGAGTACAATATTAAAATGGCCAATAAAAATATTATAACAATTTTATTATGCCTAGTTAGATATCAATATTTCTAAGAATATAAATGTCTACAATATTGTTTTGTCCTTATTGTATCCTTAGGTACTGTAACCACTATCGCCGACAACGGAAGTCGACCAGTTCGTTCTTATCTGGCACAACAAAGCGTCTAACTGCCATGATTGTTACAAACGTATATTTTGTAATCAAATTATTGTTCTGTTGAGACAAAATAGAATAATCTAAATATTAAAAAATCGTTATATAACTACCTAATTAATTTTATGTCTGAAAAAATAGATATCGTCTATCGTTGTCTGCTATACCTAATATATAAATATATATAATATATTTCGAGTATTTCGTAAACGGCTTTAAAAGAACAGACCAGTAACAATAAACGACAAACGAAGGTACGAATTCCAAATTTAATGCCACGATACCACCACGGGGAACAGCTACATAGGTAAAAATATTAGCTGTAGGTACGTATTGAATGACTATGGCTTAACATTTTTTAAATTACTGACTGTAAGTAAAATAAATGCACTTACGAGTAGCTACGATGAAAAAAAAAACAAATAATAAACCATATTGTTTTCTTAACAAGTCAGGAAAATACTCGTAAATTATAAAATATATAATGCCAAGACAATACCATCGATGTAAACAAGAATTCCATATGATTAATTAAATAAGAATAACTACGGAATACTTTGTGCTGATATCGCTAAAATAACAAATAATAATATATTTAATAATTAACACTATGAATAATGTAAGAGAAATACAGTTTATAACTAACTTACTTACAGCGGGCTTATGTTTTTTTGAAAGGTGGAAAAGTGTGGTAGGCCTTATACACATGGGAAATTATCGAAGTGCGACAAGTCGTCGCGGCCCGCCCTAAGACGTAATTAATTAAGGCGTGTGTGTACCTGTCCTTATTTTTAGAATAATTTGAATAAATAGTTTTTAGTTAATTTAGAAATAATATTTTTTATTTCTATGTAGGTATATAAATATGTTCCTCGATCGGCAAACTAAATAATTTAATAATCTAATGTCAACGGCGCGACCTACGTCCTGCCATAATCATATATGGTTTATCCGTAAATAGGTAGATAAACTATATAGTTTTGTACCAAAAAGCGTAAAAAAAATATTAACGCACATAAATAACTCTAAATTACGAATTTATTAGCGTATTTTATAAATTTAAATTTAATTTTGTACAAATAATAATGTTTCCATTTTGACGCTATCTTGTTTTTTTTATCAGGCCATGGTAACGCATATAATGCCAATGTTTAATTCGAAAAATCCGCGCCAAAATATTACCTTCGAAATATGAAATGTTAAAGATTTCTATTGACACCTAGTGATAATACGGTAGACAGTAAAATCTTGACGAGTGGCAATGATATTCTCTCTAGGGAAATAACTTAAGTAACGACGCAAGCAAGTTTATATCTAGTCGCATTAAAGTAATTATCATTAGACACACCCGCCATATTAATACAAGCCGTGTTATGAAATATTATTTAGAGTTCCGTATTCATAGCGGCAATCTTTTTTCAAGTTAGACTCAAAAAGTTTTCTTGCTTTTTGTTTCAGAACTGTGTTCAAATATGCAATGCATATTAAAAACATTCTATCATAGATGTAAATGTATAAACAAACAAGATATATAAAAAAAACATTCACAAACAGAATAACATAATAAAATTACATTTGAAAAAACTGTTTTGAAACTGTCTCCCGGCAGTAATTAACGAACTAATTCAACGATCAAGTAACCGTGAATGGTCAGCTTTATGTGGCCCTTAAAAGGCTACGCGTACGTTTAACCCTTTTTTATTTCGAAAAAAATTTTAATACCAAAGCGAACTGAGTAGTTGGGGGTAATAAAATCTCGGCGAGCTCTCAAATGAGCTGAACTTTTGAAGCCTAGGGTACAAGACAGACGGGTCAGCGAGCGAGGGAGTCGAACACAGGGCCGTATTATAACTTTTAATTATGGTATCATTAAAGTATCATTATGTAATACTTTTTTCAGATGTGTTTTTTGTCGACACGCCACTTTATTATTACCTTACCTGTTTAACCAAAATTAATGATTAAGACATCATTTGAGAGACTATATTCCTCGTTAATAATGAAAAATAATTAGATAATTTAAAAAAAAAGTTCGGACGACACACGACCGAGAGCTGTGGAAATCTTTCAGGAGGCTTTTTGCAGTGGACGTCTTTCAGCTCTGATGATAACGAAGTACCTAGTACTAATAATACTAGTAATACTTATTTTATAATGTAATGATGTTTATCATCACAGGGTTAGTGAAACTGCCTATGTATATAGCTATGTACAAGATAACGTAAACATTCGCGAGAAAGTTACCCGCTTACAGTCACAGATAATCGTCTGCGACCCGCATGCGTCACGACAAGAGCAGAATGGAAAATAACATAGTACAGACATTAAAGTGACATGACAGACATTTAAAATGACTATCTATAAGTGGGTCTATAATATCAATAATTTCTCCCCAAATGGGTTAGCAGAGATGTTTCATATTATTAAAAAGTTCCTACAGCACTGGGAATCTTAGTGTCAGTTTAGTGTCAGGTTATTTGCTACTGTATTATGACCAAACCGTCTGTGTCAAAATATTATTTTTATTTACATTTTGAAGATTTTCCTTGATTTTAATAGTTAAAACAATATTAAAAATGCACATAAATCTAGTGCGTAAACAACTTCCGAATGCAGCGTCACGTCAGTGTCACGTCAACATGAATCAACAACCCGAACTCGTATCTAAACAACTATCAACTAAAACTCATTGTGTCATAATTCCTCAGTCCGAGTCCGCCCCTGTGCCGGACGGCGCAGTCTGAAAAAAAGTTTTTTCACTAACTGAAGCATTAATCCGGCCCGGTATTAGTTTACTCGCTTTTACTTAAGTGTGTGTGTGTACTATGCATGTGTGCGATGCCGACCAACTTTTTTCCATAGAGTATGCAAAATGCAGATGCGTCGTTTTAAATCGCCTTTTTAATTAGTGGGTGTAGATTAATGAGTAGGTACTTATTTAGGGTTTAGGTTTTTTATTTTTAACTTTTAATTTATTATTAGAAAGTATGATTTTAGCTATAGAATTTTGTTTTTTCTACAATTTTTAGGAAATATGTTTTGTGTAAGAAAATATTAAATTTTTCAACATAAATTATTAAACTAAACTTAATTAGATTAACAGTTGAACGGATTATAATTAAATTTGTCAGGAAGATATCCTGGAGATGCGTCTGGGGTACTTTTTATCGCGATAACCAATAGGTATCGACGCGAGCGATTCCACGCGCAACATTTTGTACTTAACCACATAATTACAACCCATTTTAAAACACAAAACAGTTCACAAAAAAACACCACAAAATTATTCTACAAAAAAAAATGCCGTCTCTATAATCGTACTACTCTGTAAAATGCAGTCTGTCGGCTCATTCTCCCGTACTCCTCGAAACCTGGACGCCGTCCACTCACACACACATATACAGCTAACACAACCCACACATACACAACCTCGTATACAAACACGTAAGTACATAGACCGTAGTACGTATAGACAGTACCTGGCCGGCACTAAGTACTTACGGGCATCAGGTTTTTAATAACTATTGTATTTGGAAACGATCGAAATGAGTATGTTTTCTGCAGCCGTTGGGCAAATAACTTGAAAACTATTTTGCGAAGCGTGCAATTTTGTGATAAGGCTTTTTTGGTGGATATTAAGGGGGATTTTGGTAATAGGGGAGTTTTTAATTAGACTTATTATTTGAGTATAGGTCTCCGTTGCTCATTTAAGAGAAAATGTGTTTAAAAAAACGTTTTATTTAACCCAGGGTTACCCATAACATAAAACGCTGGTGTTACATACAAGATATAAGATAGACTATGCACGAGAAATGCCCTGGTATTGTGAGCGTCCACAGGGTACATACGAGTACGGTAACTGCTTGTTTGCCACCGTCGTAGTATAAACATTTAAGATATCTTTGATTTTGACTCCCTAGTGTCACCAGCTTGGTATTTCGTGAATAATTGCTGTTTATTCGATAGACAGCGGAGTCAATCTGATGTCTTTATGCTCAACTCCCTTGCTAAGGAATATCATGTAGCTACGTGACACAAGTTTTGGGAAATCACGTCGAAAGTTAACTTTCTTAGATGGTATTTTCCTGTAGATTTTTTCATGTAGTTGCGTCATTCTTCCTTAGCAGGGCAACACGGTTATCTTGGTTACCCAACACCAAAGTTCTGTATTACCTTTTGGATAAACGTACGTACGCACTACTTTTTTTTCTAAAACTAATATCAGGATAGTAAAAAATATTGTACCATATTTATTTATAATAAGTGACATGCTTCGGCTTTACACGAATGTTATTAAGATTCTCATACATAAATAACATCTAAATCAATCAACTTTTCCCGTGGATTTTCCAAAAAAATATATAAAATTAACCTAATCGGTCGAGCTATTTCCGAGTGATATTCATTTAAATAAATGTTATATCCTTAGTTATATTTATTATTATGGTACCTTGATTATTTCCCCATCTGACTTTGTTAACCTACGCAAAAGTATCGCGGGTGCCTAATTAAAACAGGTAATCTAATACTCAAACTGTACATACCGATATATTACGAGGAAAACGATTCTCTTATAATTAAAAGCGACCAAATTCTGATATTTTGTCCTCAAGTTCATATCATAAATATATTATCTGTATTATAAAAGGAGAGAGGAAGACCATAATGGCTGAATTATGTACAGCTGACATTGGCTGACATAGGCTTTCTGTATTTCCCGTTATATGTAGGTATAATTATTACTTTGTAATCTACATTTGTTTTGAGTTTAAAAAAAAACATACTGACTGACATATAAGAAACTGGCAAAATTGCTGAAGTTAGAAGTCTGGAATTTTGTACAGGTGTGCCTTAGTTAAATTAGGGACAGCTGCTAAAATATGGAATTGCCACGGGAAACGACAGAAAATTCCTTTCCGATGAAATTGTAAACAGACTACTTAGTATTTTTAAAGGCTCATTTTATATAATACCAAGGTGGCAAACAAACGGCCTGATGGTAAGCAGATACCGTAGCCTATGGACGCTTGCAACTCCAGGGGTATCACTCGCGCGTTGCCGAACATTACTTTACCTTATAAAGTATGCACATATTTTGTAGTGGTCGATATTTCATAAGCATCGTACGATATCGCTGACAAGAGCTAGTTAAATATAAGTTTAAATAAAGGAAGTCAAAAACAACAGTTGAAGGAAACTTCTACATTTATTGCGCATAAAATAAATATTATATTTAGCATTTTGATATCGGCAACTTAATAAAAATGGCGTCGTAGTACATTATAGCTTAAAGATTTATCTGTACAACGCTTTGGTGTTAAACTGTTATGTTGTGCCTGTATCTATATATTAATACGTTAGCTTACTAGAATATTAAAACTTTTTTAAAGGGTCTAACAAGCATGCAGATAGGCTGTGATAGGCTGATCATCCATGAGTACACAAGGCTTTAATCACATCTTATTACTGTACTGGACAACAGGTCTAAACCACGTAATATTTTGAAGGTTTTCATACCTTTTTGTTACCTAACTTTTCGGTCGAATTGCACCGACCGTGGTCACGGGTTGACTGTTTAATCACCTGATTATTTTGCTGAACAATTTAGATTTCTCTAAGTACAAAGGTTCTTAACCTACTATCAGTTAGCGGTTGTCACCCGCATCGAACGAGCACCGTAAGCTATGGAAATAAAGATCGCCATCGCTTCTCTGCCCTACATACATTAATGTTTTGCTAATTAACTACATGACACTTCTTTAATTGATATTTTTGCGATTACTGAGCAAAATTGGCACATTTGAAACAAATAATGTGTTGTGGAGCAAATATTAGGTGTCTGAGAAGAAGAAATTGTGGTTTATGATTTTAATGAGATACATCCAAACTGTCTATGATTCAGAGTTATTCATACATACAAACAATCATCATCTGTCTCCCATTAGAGTAATTAGAGTCCGGGCTGAGTGGGAAACCGACTTGAGTGTGAGTTCGATCCTGGGTGGCAGTATTAATGTGGATTTCATTTTGTGAAATTTATATGTAGGTATCTACTAATCAAATGATTTACCATCTGCTAACGGTGAAGGAAAACATCGTGAGGAATCCCACTTCTCTGATTCACCAATACACATTAGGCCAGCGTGTGTGGTATTAAGGCCTAAACTTTCTCTCTTGATATAGGAGAGGAGATCCGTGCTCAGCAATGGGACATACATGGGTTGCTATTATTATTACTGATCCTTAAATCATGAATTTATCAAAATTTAAGAAACCCATGACAACACATCGTAACGGTTATTTGTAAAAGGAATCTTTTAAAATTATCGAAGACGTTAAGTTTAACTTTTACTTAAAAAAAACCACACGTTTGTTGCTAGTAACAATGTGAAGGGATGAAAAGAAACCAGAAAAAAAACAATATGCCGACCCCCGAGTTACGTCTTAGCCTTGGGTAGAGCTTTAAAAGTTTAGAAGCGGCAAAGGGTCACCCTTTGGGAATCGTTCCGTTAAATGTGTGGTTCTTCAAGAAAAGTGTTAAAATGTTTTTACAGGGTCGCAAATACCCGAATGATACCCCTGGTGTTGCAAGCGTATATAGGCATTAAGTGGGCCGTATGCTTATTTGCCTTTTTAAAAGAAATATGGCGTATTAACGCATGGTTTTGTAGCTCACGTAACACAAATCAATTTCATTCGTACATTCATTCCTTTTTGTTTTGTTTTAAAAAGACAACTCCCGCATTATGGAACAAGCCCAATGTAGCGGGAGACTTGACAATTAACGAACACAAAGTACACCCAGACCCGGGACAACCATTTGTGGATCGAACCCACAACATGCCGCGCAGAAGTAAATTGCGAGATAACCACTTAAGCCAGTGAACCAACCGTGCAGTCAAAGTTTTGTTAGGTACCATACGTTTTGGTCCTGATGTATGTACCTAATAGTCGGCAAAACGTAGGTGTCATACACTTCATGTCGACGCGATAAAGGCCTGATGCCATGTTTTAATACCTGCCTTTATCATTTATACGAAACTTATTTTAATTTCCTAATAAGTCGTATGCAGATACCTAAATAAAATCAGTCGTACACCTGACACTTTTAAAAATTATCCTGTTTTTATATGAGTGTTTTTATATTTCCTGTCACAAATTTACCTAGGTATTATGGTAATCACAAAGTAAGGAATTAACTGAACAATAACCGAATAACATGGCTATCCTGATGACTGTAGTTACCGTAGCTAGTAGACGTTTGACGCTTGAATGATAGGTATCACACGTAAATGTTTTTTTTTCGTTATTGCCCATTCTAAACATACAAAGGCCTATGTTCAAACTTGTTCATGGGTTTCACACGGGAATCAAATCGCTTTCTTGAGGGGTTCCCTTTAAGATATTTACTCGGTAACATCATCAACAATTTTAACTTACCCTAATTTTTTTTTTTTTTTTTTTTAAAGATAAAGATAAAGATCATTTATTTGTCTGAACATGTGTACAATTAGGTATTACAGTAAGCTTATAGTTTCAACATGCTCTGTCTGTCAGACATGCAAATTTATGGGCTATAATGTCATGCATTGATATGGGATCCAAAATAATTAATACATTTATTTCATTTCTACTAGTGAATGTCAATAAAATAGTAATTAATAATGTCAGTGTTATGTCAATAATTGAATTAACTTAAATTGGATAAAATGTATAATGTCAATAATAATATTATAATTAATATAAATGTCAATTAAATTAAATTCCATTATAATACATGTTTATCATTTAGAAAATCATTCAGAGTATAGTAACATTTCTGAGTCAAAAGTTTTCTTAAATTATGTTTAAAAACATGAATGCTAAGGTCCTTATATACATTAGGTATCTTATTATATATTTTAGGTGCCATACAAAAAATGCTCTTGCTTAATAGTGCTGTCTTTGCAGTGTGCATACATAATTTATAATTATCACGGCGATTGCGAATAGCGATATCTGACATTTTGGCAAAAAGATGTGGATTAGTTTTTACAAATACAGCAATTTCATAAATATATATTGACGGTAGCGTCAGAATTTTATACTTTTCAAAGTAGGGCCTGCAGCTGTCTGTGACTTGTAGTCCAAACATACTCCTAATGCAGCGCTTTTGGAGTTTGAACGCCATTTCTTTGTCGACTGAGTTGCCCCAAAAAATTATGCCGTATCTAATTATTGATTCAACAAGACCATGATACGCAGTAAGTAGTGCAGGTACATTTACTACTGGAGCAAGATTGTATAGAGCATACGTTCGGCTACTAATTTTTTTTGATAGCTGTGCAATATGTGCTTTCCAATTCAATTTTTTATCTATGATGATACCGAGAAACTTAGCGTTATCGACGTCATTAATATTAGTATCATCATATTTAATGCAGAATTGGTTATTTTGCGGAGTTGTAGTTTTTTGGCTAAAATGTATAATTTGAGTCTTACTTAAATTTATTTTTAAATTATTATTATTCATCCAAGAAATTATTTGAGATAATGATACATTAATGTCATTTTCGTATACGTCTAATGTGTTACATGCTACTGTAAGTGTGCTATCATCTGCGAAGAGGGTCATAGGCTGGGCAACAGATTTCGGCAGGTCATTGATGTATATATTAAATAACAACGGGCCCAACACACTGCCTTGTGGGACTCCGTATACAACTGTACGTTCATTTGAAAAAGTTGTATTTTCTTTTTTAGCTTTATAATTAACGCCTGTGATCGCAGTATACTGTTTTCTGTTTGATAGGTATGAAACAATTAGATCTAGTACGTTGCCTCGTATACCATAGCATTCGAGCTTATTTTTTAAAATACCATGGTCTACATGGTCAAAAGCCTGCGTCATATCGCAGAATACTGCACAGACAGGATTTCTCTTGTCCATATTTAATATGGTCTTGTAAAGAAAATTATACAAAGCCATATTAATCGATAAATTTTGTCTGAAACCCTTCTGTTCATCACAAATAATTTTATTTATCTCCAAATACCTATTTATTTCTTTGTATATGTACCTTTCGAAAATTTTTGAAAATATCGGTATTAGCGCAATAGGTCTATAGTTTGACATCAAGCATTTACTTTCCTTCTTATGTGTTGGCCTTATTATAGACTTTTTTAAGTCTTCTGGGAACACACCATGATATATACAAAGATTAAGTATGTGGCTAAGATGACCACAGATAAGACTGCCTACGGATTTTATAATTCTAGTTGAAATGCCATCGTAACCTACACTTTCAGTATTTTTTAGATTTTTAATTATAGTTATTATATCTTGAGGTATGCATGGAGCCATGAACATAGAATTGTATTTGTGTGGTATCAAAGATGTAACATTTGTTCCCGTTCCAGTGAGTGGTACGATTTTATCTATAAAATAATCGTTAAAACTATTTGCTATTAGTATTGGGTCAGTTATGGTTTTGTTATGTATTAATAGATTTTGTATGGTTTCTTTCGGTGCTTTAAATTTATTATTATTTATTATTTGCCATGTTGATTTCATTTTATTGTCAGATGTATTAATTTTATGATTATTTTGTGAAAGTTTAGTAAGTCTTATTATTTTCTTAAAAAGTCTAGAATATCTACTATAATTTCGCTTATTGTGTATTGTTGGTGACATTCTAGAAATCCATAGAAGTTGTCTTTTCCTTTTGCTGCAGACTTTTATACCTCGTGAGATCCATTTGGGTTTCTTGTTCGCTTGTATAGTAATAATCTTAAGTGGAAAGCAAAGTTTATAAAAGAGATTAAACGTATCAAAAAATATAGTAAATGCCTTATTGGCGTCGTCAGTCTCATAAATATCGCTAAATGACAAATTTTCTAAGCAGTTTTTGAATTTCAGAACATTTTCAGGTGCATAATCCGTTTGTTCCTTGCGCCAGTACTTTAACACACACAAGTTTTGCACCGGACATTTTAAAATTTGGGCCGTGTGGTCTGATAAGGCTAAGTCTACTACGGCTGCATTCCATGGTTTTTTGAAATTGTGGGCAAAATTGTCAATGCATGTTTGACTCGCTAATCTAGTTGGACGGTCTAAGGCAAATTTTAAATTAAAGTTGCATAGTAAACAATTAAGCTCTAAAGTAATGTTATTATGTTTTAATATGTCAATGTTAAAGTCACCGGCTATTATAATATTCCAGTATTTTTTTTTACTAATGTGTAGTAGAATTTGCTCTAATGGCAGCCATATTGTTATTTGCGGCTAATATTCGATATAAATTAGTTTAAGTAGGTACCCATTCTCTTTAGGTATGAGATCTCTATTCAATACGACATGATCATTTCTGTATAAATAAACTATGGCAAAAATATTTTTTTTATAAGTACCTAACTTAGTAGGAAAGTTAGTAACTAAATTTTCTTCCTTATTTAAATATTTGAAAATAAATTTAAATATTTTATAAAAAGAACAATATAGGTATTTTAATACATTCACAATCTCTAACCGGCCAGCGTGCGTCTTCAAAATTTTAAATTTCGAATCAATTGACTCAAAGAAACTTTGCAAAAAATATCCAAAGACGTTGGGGACCAGGTACCAAATCGCAAGATGCGAAATCTTAAGAAAATAACAATAGGAGCAAGAAACATTAATATAAACTTAATTTCAATGAGCTTAGGTTTATATTGCATTATCAGTTTTTTTTACTTTAGTAGGTAATGTTCGAAATACGACAACGAGTTTTATACTCAACTTAGCAAGAAATAGATTCGATATCCGCTTGTAAGAAATATTTGGCAAATCTTATAAGGGTGAACTGTGTGAATAATAGAACAGCTGATTCCCACACTTAACGGTTTTATTTGGAATACTAGTTATGTTACCCGCTTTTGCTTACGATTACGACCTCCATTGTCAAGCTGAGAAAGTCTTTTGATAGAAAATGTCGATACTGTGTCATCCCTACAAATATACAATACTACGAAAATAATAATATTAATGTTGTTTTTTCACGACTAAACGGCTAAACAGATCTTAATGCAATATGGCAAGAAGATAGGGTACCTACTTTCGACATCAACGCGGGTCGAGCCGCAGGCATCATCTAGTATTCGATACGCTTGGTATTAGGTATTCTTAAATGTAGGTCTATGCCTATCTTTTTTGTAAACTAAAGGCACACTTTTTCTTTTTGCAATAGCTAGCCCGCATAGTGATTACCATAACTGAAGTGTCGGTACGTTTACCGCTTACAAATACGTCACATTTTACGTTGATCATTATCAATAAAAAAAAACAATAAATTCCCTCCAACATTACTATAGAATAAAACAAGAAAATTCTAATAGGCAGAAGAACATTCTTTTTTTAAATACATACTGTCCTGTATAAAAAAAAGGAATGCTCTTTAAAATTTCCCCCCAAGTTTCACGATAAATGACAGCTTAAATTCAAATTTCGAGTTGCATGTCAAATAACATCTAAATAAAGAATATTCATAACAGTTAATTATACCGCCCACTTTAGAACACTCATGTGTTGATGAGCCACATGCCTTTAATGGCTAAGATATTAAAATGTGTATCCCATTGACGATTAATCAATAACTAACATCATGTGACAAATAATGAGTAACAGATATGACTAAAGCGTTACTCATTGGAACACTTCACTTTCTTACAAATAATTTAAATTCGTAATTCGAACTTTAAATTAAATTGATTGGAATTTTCTTTCGGTATTTCTAGATATTTTTTATCCTGGTAACATTTATTACGTTCACGTTCCTTGTTTGAATACATGAAAATAAATGAACAACTAATTACATTGGAAAGTGTTACTAGGTGTAAGAGCACAGTGGGTTACACTCGTCGCGCGCTAGGCAAAAAGACATCTAATTATTTAGACACTTCATTTACTTATTCAATTAGTAAGGCTGCGATATCGCGCAGAGTGCCAATTAAAAAATAATAGAAGCCTCCGGTGTGGGAGGGCTGTCACAAGAGGTTTAGAGATGATCCGCGCCCATTCACATATGAGTGTCATTGCAATTTTGGCCTTACTTGTATCATTTCAAGCGATTTAAAGTTAAAGAACTTGTTTTTTTATCATGAATTAGTACATTAATTTTTATAGAGCATCAAACGGTTTATTTAAACTACTAAAAATTAAGTTCTCTCTGTTGAGAAACAAATCAACAATAATATTTTTTTAATTTCTAATCTCAATTAACTGTGATTGAGTCAACTTTTTAAGAAACGTAACCCTAAAAAAGACTCATGGAATTACTCCCTGCAACTAGCTCGTCACTTGCAGGAACGTGAAAAACCGAATTAGCCTGTCTGAATGCGAACTCGTAAGTAATTAGCCTCGCGAGACTCTCGATTCGCTCAACTCGCTCTCGTAAGCGAACCGGAGCGAAGATAGCGAAGCGATGCGACGAGAGCGAAAATGGCTAATCAAATCCTTTCCCGCTCTCGACGGTATTCGAGGGCTTTTTATTTTCATTGTGCCGTGAAGTGTCACGGTATACGACTACGTATTAATTTTGTAATATTACTGACGAGTTCCATACACATTTTACTCTAGGTGACGCTCTGCAAATGAACAAGGATTAATATTATAATGTTCTATCTTTACAGAGAATTCTACTACATTCAAATGGAGAAATACGCTCGACAAGCGATTAGTGAAGGTTTAAAGACGGCAGAGGACCTCCACGTCGCCAGCGACTCAGAGCTGTACAGGGTGCTTAATCTCCATTACAACAGAAATAACCACATTGAGGTAAGCATCAGCTCTATAAAAAACATTATGATTAAATTTTATTGTATCAAATTGGATTAACGGCAGTTCATTTATCAATCTCTTATTATGTAGACATATTAAAAACAAAATGGCTGGCATATCAATGAATAGCCAAAACGAATAAAATGAGGGATTAAATTTTTTTTTACATTGGCGACTCTCAGCAATGAAGAATTTTTCGATTATTCAAACAAGAAATCGTAAAATGACAAGCTGACAGTATGGCGACTAAAACCTTACACATAGTCGTAATATGTAGGTATAAGGACGTTCAACTAAACGTAAGTCTTGCATCTATTCCAGGTCCCACCAAACTTCAGATATGTGGTTGAACAGACATTACGGGAGTTCTTCCGCGCCATCCAGGGCGGTAAGGACGCCGAGCAGAGCTGGAAGAAGTCCATCTACAAAGTTATCTCGCGGCTCGATGATCCCGTGCCCGAGTACTTCAAGTCGCCGAATTTTCTCGAGCAACTGGAGTGAGTGCGATATCGACGCGACGCACACTTTTTCGGCAAAATACTAAATTAGAAAAAAGTTGAACAAATCATTGGACGATTGTTTCGCACACCAAAATTTTACGACACTCGCATTTAGGCCTTCAGATTCAAAATTATTGATAAAAAAGTTAAATTAAATTATTAAAGAGAAACTTTGAATTTGTACGTTGGACGTCGAGTGGCGTGGCACGCGCCACGTGTCGCGCCACAGCCTGCGCTCTACTAGGAAATTCATTAGGTTATACGAGTAAGAGAAAATTTAAGTCACCTAGAATTTTATTTCTGCACATAATATATTTCGCTATATATAATTATTATTATATTATTATTAAGTATTATCTTAAATGGTTTTTATAGTTGTGTATATCTTGAAATCATTTATTGATTTATTCTTTAAGGAAAAAAACGATTAATATATTAACTGCTTAAGTTTTGATTTTTTGTTGTTTTTATTTTTGTTTTTAACCTTTGTTTCCTTGTCCTTTTGATCATGTATCACTTGTGTTATCCCTCGTAGTGTTAATTTGTAGGTGCGCCTCGAGCGACTGGAAATTGTCAACCTTTACCTCGTCATACTTATTTTAGGAGTAATTAATTAAAGTTAACCATAGTCATTAGTACAATAGAGCAGGGTTATTTTTCGATCCACAAATAAAGAGTTTAAAGATTATTTTTATACTGATAGCCGGTTTTATGTTCTTGCAGAGAATTTATCGATAGCATAACAATAATGCAGACACAAAATTCGAAAACAGTTAAGCATCTTATGTAAAGTTTACTGTAAACATCCTTATTTGTATTTACAATATTTCGGCAGAGTTCGGATCACATGTTCAGTTAGTCCGGAACGGATTCCGTACACCGGATTAGGCTTAAGTTTATTCGTTAGATAAAATACTATTTTCAGAAAATTTGCGCGGGCATTTAATCTCCACGCGAGTACTAAGCGTCACACCCACCTTTCACATTTTCACTACATACTTTTCCGATATTAACCATATTAATACACATTACATATTATATCCGATAATGATAAGGCATTTTACTATAATATTAATTATTATTTTATATACAACACTGTAATTATTTTGTTCACGAGTGAGTGATTTCTTCCCACTGTGACGCTCGTACTCGGCAGGCGTGCGCACGCGGCGGCTATCAACCACATAGACATTTGATCCACACCAAAACAGCGGCAATAGCTGAAGGCAGAACACAACAATAAATCTGGTATCCTCAAAATTTCCCAAAGTAAAAAAAAACCACACATTCATAATTTGGAATCCGACAGTCAATCACTCTCACTGGGCCACCTCGTCCGAACAGAAGTGCCTTCAAAAATGTTGATTTTTACGAAAAAAGAAAAATAAATTTAATACAAAAGGGCCCTCAATAGAACCAGTCGCCCACCCAAGGTCGCCGCGTACGCTCGCGCAACGCCGCCCGCGCAACCCACCGTTCGTCATTATCGAACAATCAGTATACATACACACTTACTATTATACTATAGAAGAATAATTAGTTTGATTCGTAGGTATATGTAGCGCGGTGAACTCGATACTGCTTCCCGACCGTTAGTAGTGACCACATGACCCTCGGAAACGACTAGACTGGCGACTTCAGAATATTTTAAAAGTTACTCCGTTGGGGAAGCAAGCTCGAGGACGCCGCTGATCTCGATGTATTTGTTATATCATGTAGCTGCCGGCCGCCACCCCGCCATGCGGTAACAATTTAATTTCACATCCTAATTTCCACAGACCGACAAATAAAACAATAATTTCGCTTCTCGAGTAGATATAAAGCGATAAGATAAGTTGTACAGAAGTGTATAGCAACGTGTACATATACGATAGTTTTAATACAGATGAAATGATTATCGATAACTATCTTAGCGTACTAATGGTATTAATTAAGAGACAATAGACAGAACTGGAAATATCTATTGTTTTGCTAAGTGTATAAAATGTTTAAGCCATCCTTATTTCTATGTATGTGACCGAGCGTGAGGGCGGCCGGCCCTAGTTAAGCAAGTAAGCATTTTTCATTTGATATTTACATGTTTGTTATCGTTTCATTTATAACAATTTTGAACTATTACGATAATATAAGAGTACCTCAGTTTAGGATGGACCAGGCGTCGACTGGTGTGCTTAGTAGCTCAGGTTAGGTGACACTTAGAGATACTGAAGTTTTTGAGACATCGACACATAGATTAACACGCAGCCTCCCCCTTGTTCGGATGACAGGTTTTTTGTTCGAAATTTACTCCCTGGGCGGTGTTTTAGAGGAGCTCCTCTAACGCCGTTCCCCCTACCAGCCACCCTTGTAAGCAATAGCCCGGGTTAAGTTTCCACGATTCGCGCCATACGCAGTCGTCGCTGGGCTACTTCCAGATCGAGCAAAGTTCCATGTTACGTTTACAATCGTATTTTGTTACAAGTTGTTTGTTTATTCCGTAACATAGGCACTGCCGTTTTAGAGCTAAGAAGTGCTCGACTATCTGAATTGATCACGAACGGAATTGATCGTAAAATATTCCTAAGCACAATAGATTTGTTAACGCTTAACGGTTTATAAAAACTGTTGTATTATCGCAGCCTACTAGCTCTAAACTGACAAATACCAATTAATTCATTGTATAGTAAGTAATGAATTCGTTATTCCGATCTCTCCATAGATTTCTTCATATCTACTAGATGTGTTATACAGGCTACACAACACATATTACAATAGAAATGTATTGGTTTCCCATTAACAGTTATCAACCGACATGCCGTAATTTGCAAATACTTGGAGCCGTTAAATGTTTTAAGATAGTTAGTTTCACGATCAAAACTCTTAATATGTATAAGTTTTTGTATAATTAAAAATACAATGTTTTTGTCCGGATTTTATACTTGAGTGACTCACTGTGCAATTAACAAGACCACAATGGATATAACATGCGATCGAGCCAATTTTATAAATTTATTCGATGTTCGACTATTTATAAGTTATCGGTTGACAATTTTTTCTAAATTTAATAAAAAAAAAGACTCAAGTTTAAACATCGAAGTAAATAGTCCACAGTGATCATGGGGCTATGCCACAGAAAAAGTACAAAATTCGGTGTTGACTTTAAATCTCATGTTTGTATCTATTATAATATGTATGTAGATTTATAGAAATTGCCCGTTTCGGCGTCATTTCGGATTGTTTAAATATTCTTTAACTAGATAATAGTTTATTTACGTTTCACTATAATGTACTTATCTAAAGTGTTTGCTTTACATTTTTTGTACTTTGGAATCCGTCTACGAAAATGTTTGGATTGTCAATGTAAAATGAAATAAATATTGTACGTAATTATTTTCAAAATTAATAATTATATATAAAAAACAATATATTTAGAAAGTATTCGGTTTCACGTTTGGGTATTATGGTTCCTAAATTTTCGAAATTGTAATAGACTCTATTGTATGTAGCATTTCATTTTTTGGAGGTTAGGACACTTAGATGTACCAAATAGTTGTATCAACTTTTCTATACGAGAAAAATTCAATAAGGAAAATTGCAGAAAATTAGGTAGTTATGAAAATAAGTATCATTCTTAATATATATTATATATCTCATAAAAATTACAAAAATGAGCACGGATATACTATTAGGATGTCTTGAAACAAAATACTGCCGACGCTTATCAATAATGTTTAGTACGATAAGCTCGAACGCCCAATTATTGATGCATGTAAACCTTTGCCGACGAACAGTATGTTGATGTAAACTCCAGTGGCCGTGACGTCACTGGGCACACAAAGCGTTCATAATTTTATATTCGAGGTTAACAGTAGTGAGTTCAATATTTTTAAATATCCTTGTGGTCTTCATTGGTAACAGCGATACACGTTCTGTTCAGTATTGTGTGTTCGTATGTAATGTGTTTGTTTAGTTACTTTGGTGAGCCACGGTCCATAATTGTGGCGGCATTTTTTATAATATATTTGTAAACTATAGCGAGCGGACGCGGACGCCAGTGATAAAATTAGTGACAAAATTTAAAAATACGAAATTATTTTTGATAGTGACGCGTTATTTTTTGTTCACCTTGCGACCTATTCGGCACACTGTGCGCTTTCTGGACAAAAGGTGACGTGTCATTAATAAAATTGAAATTTTTACTAGTGTTTAGGCGTCATTTCGGTATCCTCGCATTTCGGCTAAGTAATAAGTGCCCGCGTCCGCTTGTTTGATATATTTAGTACAAATTTCATGATGTTAAGGTTACGAGGCTCAAAGCTTTTCTTTTGAGGCGATCGCGCACCCACCCCCACCCGCACCTACGATATAAATGAGTCGTGTAAAAAATTTTATTCAAAAAGAGTATTTTTGTATTGAATATTTCTAAAGTTGGTGTAATGGTCAAAATTCATAAATTATAGCGGTGACAAAAATGGGACATTAGGTAAATTTAGAATGTCATGCGTTTTTTGTATTTAATTTTAAGAATAGTGTCGGATATAAAACGTTTAGGAGCATTAACCATTTGTAAATAAAAAGTTGATCGGTGCGGGTGATGGCGGCGGCGCGGCCGGCCTGTTATATAGGTAAAAAAATATATAAATAACTCAAAGATGTTTATATGGTTCTGGATGTATAAAATATAAATTTAAAAGCAATTTTAAGGTGAAAATAAAAAATGTGGAAAAATTGTAAGCGTTTCTTCGGTATTTGTGTTAGAATGGCTGCTAGCGGGTCACTATTGTAATCTGTGGGCCTCAGACAAGTCATTACTTAATGTCACGAAAACTAACCTAACCTAACTACGCATTAATATTACGGTTCTTAATACTACAACAATACTTATACATTAAATATAATATCACATTGTCATAATGCTTATAATTTACGAGCGTGTGTCTTTGTCCGTGAATGTTTAGGAACTTACCACTGTTTGATGTATTAGACATAAAGTGGTTTATTGTGAGAAAATGAAATTGTATCTAAATTGAGTTTGTCGATCGTAAGGTCGACATCTCGTTGCAAATTGCATTCATTATTTGGTATAAAAATTGGCGGTTCTAAAGTCTGTTGATCAAAATTATCAAAATTATTCCATTGAATATTGGAAAAACGGTAAAACACAAGTTGTATCTCTAACAGCAATGTCAGCATGGAGACTTGTGAGGGATGTTTCTTCGTGAATATAACGAGTAATAAAGCTAAGCTTTTATTTGAATAATGTCTTTTATTTAACAATACCTTTAACACTCCATTTTTATTTATTTTGTCTAATATTTCTTTCCGATTTTACCACTGTGCAATTTATTATTCGGTGAGAGAAGATTATTAATTACCTCGACTTATTAAAATTGCTAATAATCGATTTGAAAAACTAATCTAATACTTGATTGGCAATGTTATAGTAATTCTTCAGAATGATTCAAAGAAGTGACGTTCTGACGATTGTAGACACAAATCCTGAACATGAGCCAGTCATAGCATAAAATATGTGTGAAAGAAGTATAGAATATCTAAGTAATGTTGATATCGATGCAATTCAAAATTCGAACCTATGTTTTAACCGACTACAAAAATGAGGAGGTTATCAATTAGTGTGTATTTTTTGAAATGTTTGTTACCGCAGAACTCCGTAATGAACCGATTTGAATTTTTTTTTTATCTGACAGGACTTTATTTCAGTTTGATCCAATTTTAATAAAAAGAACATTCTGATGATGGGATCCATGGGAATGGAGGTAACTGCTTAAAAATTATAGGCATACATATAGATATATTTACAACAAATCAAACATTTGCATTCAGAAAGTGTAATTTGACGAAGTGAAACTGATGAAGGAGACCTAAAATGTCCACCTGAAATTCTCAATAAGTATTTCACGGATGATATGTCTCGATTAAAGTTGTTAAATAACTAGCAAATGTGATGTAGCAAATGAAAATGTTACAATTGAACTGAACTGATGATGAAGCCGGAAGGTAGGCAACGGAACTCCATAATAAAACAATGTGATCTAGCCGTGTTTGGGCTTATTTAGATGCAAATGATCAGACTTTAGGTGTAAATGATCAGATTTAAAAAAAAGGCTTTAATGTGAGATTAGAGTTTGCATAAAAGGTCACCTGATTAAATACTTTCTTGACTTGGAATTTTAAGCTTTTTGAAAATTCTACTTTTTTTATACTACTTGGTGGCAAACAAGTATACGGCCCGCCTGATGTTAAGCGGTTTACGTAGCCTAAGGACGCTTGCAATACCAGAGGTATCACTTGCTTGTTGCCGTAACATTTTTTTACACCAAGGTTTAAAGATAAGAGTGACCCTGGGATAGGAATATGTTTCTTACAAAACACATCCCTAAATGAGCGCTAGAGACCTGTACTCACACACAGGAACACAACTACACCGTTGTGTGTAGTTATTTGGCTGTGGTCTTTTGTAAGGTGGAGCTCCTTCCCCAGTCGGGCTTGCTCGCTAGTATGGTGCCTCTTAAATACTTGCCGTATTTATTTTTTTTTTGTTTAAATAATTTTACTTACGGCTTAGGTGGTGCTTACAAGTACATTACTATAAGTAAGACCGCCTTATAGGGAGAAGTTACCACAGCCTATAGATTGAACTGGAGAGGGACACTCACATGTCAGTTGTCATCCTAAATCATACTACATAGACAACCTGAGTTCAACCCTGTAAATAAGGGAAAAGCCCTGAGATAGAAAAACGTTTCTAGTTTTCTGAGGTGACTCAACCGTCTCATCGCATAATGTCCTTTTCTCGAAATGTCCTTTCTCATATTGTCCTTTTCTCGAAATGTCCTTTCTCATAATGTCCTTTATCAAAATGTCCTTTTCTCAAAATGTCCTTTTCTCGAAATGTCCTTTTCTCAAAAAGTCCTTTTATCGAAATGTCCTTTTCTCAAAATGTCCTTTTCGCGAAATGTCCTTTTCTCAAAATGTCCCTTTCTCAAAATATGTGCACTACAGGATTACAGTCTTTATACTAAACATGTACATACATGTAACTATAATTTTAGACCAGAATGTAAATTCAGAAAAAAAAACAATGTTATTAGTAATCAGCTTCTTTGTTTTCAGACAAAAATATTGACGAATGAAAATATTATTTTCTCAAAATAATCAACAAGATAATAAGTATATAATTAAAAAGAATTTAACATTTCTTCACAAAGGAATCCTTATAATTATATATTGATCCAATTTTGTTTTTAAAATATATAATTATAAGGATTCCTTTGTGAAGAAATGTTAAATTCTTTTTAAGTATATACTTACTATCTTGTTGATTATTTGAGAAATAATATTTTCATTCGTCAATATTTTTGTCTGAAAATAAAGAAGCTGATTACTAATAACATTTTGTTTCTTTTTTCTGAAATCACATTCTTGTCTAAAATTATAGTTACTGTACATGTTTAGTATAAAGACTGTTATCCTGTAGTGCACATATTTTGAGAAAGGGACATTTTGAGAAAAGGACATTTCGCGAAAAGGACATTATGAGAAAAGGACATTTCGATAAAAGGACTTTATGAGAAAAGGACATATCGAGAAAAGGACATTTTGAGAAAAGGACATTTTGATAAAGGACATTATGAGAAAGGACATTTCGAGAAAAGGACAATATGAGAAAGGACATTTCGAGAAAAGGACATTATGCGATGAGACGGACTCAACTGTGTTCAAATGGGAAAATGACTGTCATTATAAAAATGGAAGTTATTTATATTCAACAGCTAAATTGTATAATTATTACATTAAGGTATTATGTGGGCCGATCCCGGCGGCACTGCAATGCCGGGCCGACCCGCGACAGGAGTGGAGCGAGCTCCGAACATCCCGTCTGTTTACAAAAATCAGTTTAATATACTGGTCCCTCAGTGAGGGAACTTTCAGATATTAAGCTGAAAAGAACAGATACTACACTTTGATCTTAGCCAAAAGGCCGAGAAGCGATAACAACATTGTACAGAGCGAGGGGGGTCATTCAGTCGCGGAGAATCTTAACACCGCGATTCAGGATTTTACCTAAAATGGATAGTGACATCTGTTGATTGAGTGCCAAACTAGTAACACATCGTGTAATGCAAATATACAGCGCCATCTATTCGTTAACTGTTTCATCACCTAGTACGTTCAACAGCTTTGTTTTTATATCTTGAAATAATTTTGACTATTCAGAATTAACTAACTAAATAAAATAAATGTAGATATCAGGCATTTGGTACTTAATCTACATCCCATTAAATACAAGGGCCTAGTCTGAACAATAATCACAATGCTAATTTTATTCAAGCAGTTTCCAACTAAATGGGTATTAACGTCCCCTAACATCTTGAGACTATCAAATATTCAAATTAACCCTAATTTACCGCTAATCGCTTAGGGCAGCGACTTTTGAGCTGATTAGGTATGGGTTAAGACTTAAATTATTAAGTCTCGAGGAGTCACTTGATTTTTTTTATTAGACTATTAAGTGTGTACTTACCTACCTAAGTAAGGAATAAATTAAAAACGACTCAAGTGTTTATAAATGGAAACTAGCAAAAAAATGAGGTATAGCTACTGCATTGTGGAGTTAGACTGCTGTTCACGAAGTCCCGGGTCCGGCAACAATAGACATTATCTGTCAACTTTATGTATTTGTCGACCATGTTAAAGCATCCATGTCAAACATTCTTGTAGGTACCTAAATTATCGTGTGCCAACTTGGCCGATTGTACGTAGGTATCTATTTGTTGACGCCTGTACAAACCTTTAGCCTTTTTTAAAGTAATCGTTGTATTGCTATTAAGATTCTGCTAGGCGCAAAGTTACTTTTATAAGCACCAAGAGAGGTAGGGTACAAAGATACAGGGCACCAAGGGAGGTAGGGCACCATACTAGTGAGCAAGCCCGACTGGGGAAGGACCTAACAGAAGACCACAGCTAAATAACTACACACAGCGGTGTAGTTATTTAGCTATACAATACCACCACTTCCCCTCCTCGCCTCTGACGGCTAGCAGTGGGACGTTGTTTGCTCCGTGTTTAAAATTAATTAACCCGGTAAAAAGTCGTTGTCTCGGCTTGTGTATCTGTTTATGTGTTATTTGTAGTGTTTAGGATTATTATTCGTAAGTGATTTAACGTTTGTAAGTGTAATATAGTTCTAATTCTGGATTTATTTCGGTACTTAAGTCATTTCATTTATTTTCTTAACAAAGAGGGTAGCAGGTATATTGTTCTGTCTTTTAATTTTTATCTTTTATTTTTAAGTTATTCATTGTAATTTGTTTGTTATCGTTAGTTATACATATAAAAATACGTTATATAGGTTTAATAAGATATGTCGAAATTTATAGGCGATCCTCCCGATAGCGGGGGGCCAATTTTTGCAACTCCAACATCTAAGAGATTATTTAGTGACATGTCACCTACTTTTGTGTCGCCTCAGGGAGCTAAACGTATGCAAACTGATAATCTAAGTAATGAGTCAATTATAAGTGATAAGGACTATTGCTCGCTGGTCACTCAGGCGACGGAATACCTCGCGAAAATCAATGAATTAGTGAACGATCAGGGGTCTCGCATTAATGTAGCCAATAAGACGTCTATAATGGACATTACTCAGCGTCTTACTGGCATTGTTTCGTTATTGGCCATTAAATCTTCATGTAATGAAACTAAGTTAGTAAATATGGAAAGGCAGTTAGATAATGTTCAAAATAATCAACAAACATTATCGTGTGGGCAAAAAACATGTGGGTCAAAACCAACTTATGCGGACCAGTTGAAACTTCGTGTACCACCTAAGTCGGCAGCGCCAGTGCAGTCACGACCACCTCTGCCGTGCGTTGTCGCTTACCCGACAACTGAACGATCAGCTGATTTTGCGTCATCTTCCGCCACTAAACAAGCTTTAATGAAAGCAATAAAACCTAGTGACGACGGTTTTCAGATCGTCGGCATTAAGAAGACAGCAAAGTCAGGTGTCGTGTTACGTGTCGCTAACGAAAAGCAACTGCAAAAACTCCAGTCCGTAGATGCAATCAAATCAGCGGGTCTACGTTTGGAGAAACCAAAGGGCCGCAGACCACGTATTCTTATTAAAGATGTGCCAATTTCTATGGAGGAGTCTACTTTTATGACTGCCTTGTATCGCCAGAATATTAAGGATGAAATACCTATTAAAGAGGAGGATTTCATTAAGAGCACAAAGGTTATCCGCAGACGTAAGCTAGATAATGGGCGTAAATGGATAGGATTAGAAGTTGAACCTGTAGTTAGGAAACATCTGGCGACTACTAAAGATAAAGTATTTATAGATTGGGCAACTTGTAGGTTCATTGATGACGTTGAGGTAGTACGTTGCTTGAAATGTCAACAATTCGGCCATGTACATAAGTTTTGCACTAGTACAACACCTGCTTGTGCGAACTGCGCTGGGGAACACGAAACTCGGGCTTGCCCTGATAAGCTTACCCCTAATTTCAAACCTACGTGCGTAGCTTGCAAACGCCTAAAGAAACCCAGCGAGCATAGATGTGGCTCTCAACAGTGTCTGTCATACAAGCTTAAGTTAGAGCAGCTTATTTTAAACACCTCATATTAACTGATAGGTAGGACTCTAACTAGGTAGGTAGGGCCACAATGGCTAATTTAGTGTTAGGTCAATTAAATCTCCACAATGATAGGGTTGCTACATCAGAATTAGACCGATTAGTTATAGAACACAAGTTAGATATCGTTTTAGTTCAGGAACAGTATCAGAATGCGCACTTTCGTAGGCAGGTAGTACAACATAACAACAGAGCACGAGCTGGGATATACGTCGCGAATTCTAATTTTACAATAACGGCACTTTCCGATCTAATGACGTCACACTGTGCCGTTGCAGAAGTTACATCCTTATCCTGCAGGGTTTATGTCGTGAGCTGTTACTTTCAATATTCCGATCCTGTCACTCCTCATCTTCACCATCTTCGCCACGTCTTGCGGTCTCTCGCAGGCCACAAGATTATCATTGGCGCAGACGTCAATGCTTCTTCAGTTCTTTGGTATGGCAAACATAGGTCCAGTGATAGGGACCGTCGCTGTGCGGTCGAGGATTTCATTGCAGAAATGAACCTCTCTATACATAACACCCCCGATGCACCACCAACTTTTTGCAGCCCAATGGGCGAGTCTTCTATTGACGTCACACTTTCTTGTGGAGGCGTTCGCATTGATAGGTGGCGTGTCCTACCGGATGCGTCGTGTAGTGATCATCGTTTAATCGTTTATGGGTTTTCTTCTGGATTTGCACGGGATCCTTATAGTGGTGCCGGCAACTTCAGATATAAGAGTAAAGGTGCTAATTGGGAGTTTTTCGGTTTGCTCTTTGCTGCTCATGTCAGAGACTACACTCGCAACGACTTGACCGCCGAAGAAAGTGCTGTTATTTTGTCAGACACTTTCACTTATTGCGCAGATGTGGCTCTTGGTCGGAGATCTCTTACTAGTACTCGTAGATGTGATTGGTGGAGTGATCACCTAGCTGAACTTCGTAGACGATTTCGTAGAGCGCGTAGGAAATTTAATATTATTAAGAAACGTAATATAGTAGGAGAGGCCCATGTTTCGGCCCTTGTTGCTCTTAGGGTTGCCAGATCTCATTACAGAGCTGCTGTGGAGAAATCTAAGGGTAATTTATTGCGTAGAATAGTCGATAGGCTTGATAAAGAGGGTCCATGGTCTCCAGTATATCATGAATTCAAAGCAAACAGGTCAGTTGAACTTGCATACATACATAACATAAAGTTCAACAATACACATACTGTAGGTTTAGAAGAGACAGCCAATAAGCTACTAGGTTCTCTTGTACCCGATGATCGACAAGATAATGACACGGAATACCACCAACAGATTAGACAATGGGCAGCACAACCGCCTTTATCTTCAATGTCAGATTTACCATCCACTGACGAATTTATCAATATTGTCAGATCTCTACCCATCAATAAAGCTTCAGGTGATGATAAAATTTCAAACAAAATGATTATAGAGGCTTGTAAAATCTCTGGGGAATCAATCTTAAATGTTTATAGGCGTTGTATTATAGAGGGTATTTTTCCTAGTATCTGGCGTTCCGGTAACATAAGGTTAATACCAAAAGGTGGTGATAAACCACTAGATGACCCTAAGTCGTATCGACCTATAACCCTATTACCATCTTTAGGGAAGTTGCTAGAACGCCTTATCGTTCCTCGACTTTTGCCGGGTGGGGTTAAATTTCATGAAAAACAATTTGGTTTCACAATAGGTAGGTCCACTGTAGACGCAGTTATATCCGTTAGGGAAACAGTCACTAGATCAGATTGTCAATATGTATTAGGTATTTTCTTAGATATATCTGGCGCCTTTGACAATGCATGGTGGCCGATGTTACTTTTGAAATTAAAAGCTCGTGGTGTGTGTAGTAATATATACTCACTTATCTATACATATTTTTCACATGGAACAGCTAAGCTTAAACTTGGCCACTATGCAGTGTCGAAGCCGCTAACAATGGGCTGTCCCCAGGGATCAGTATTAGGGCCGTATCTTTGGAATTTAGGTTTTGATGATTTCCTGACACTGCCATTACCATCTGGCTGCACTTTGACCGGTTACGCTGATGACGGTCTTTTACTTATACAATCTAACACCAGGGCTGGACTTGAGAGCTTAGCGGAAAAATGTTTGCGCCTGATCTCTGATTGGGGAGTGCGCAACCGCCTATCGTTCGCGCCTCATAAAACATTTCAGCTACTATTGAAAGGGAATTTAAAAACGCCACCTAGAATTAGATTTAATAATATTACTGTTAGAAATAAGGATTCCGTTTGTTATTTAGGTTTGATTTTAGAAAGGAACTTCACTTTTGTAGATCATATTACAACGATAGGAGAAAAATCTAAGAATAGTTTTTACGCCTTGACGAGGATATCGACGTCGACATGGGGTCTGTCTTTTAACACCTTAAAAATTATCTATGCAGCAACTTATTTGGGTTGTATGTGTTACGGTGCACCTGTGTGGGCTGATAGGGCAACCATCGGTGCCGCACGACGCAAGTTGCTTCAGAGTCAACGTCTGGCGTTGATATTTTTGTGCAAGGCGTATAGGACAGTTAGCACTGAAGCTTTACCAGTACTGGCAGGTGTTCTTCCTGTCGATCTAGAGGTACAGAGACGAGCGGCGATTTATTACACCACACGTGACAACATCAATTCCAACTTTTTAATGCCACGTGATCGCCTTAAAATCACCCGATTATTTAAAGAACAAACTGAAGTTTATAGAACCCTCATTAATGAATGGCAACAGCGATGGGATACATCAACCAAGGGACGCCACCTCTACCAGTTTTTTCCTTCCGTTACTGATCGGTTGGCAAAGACATGGCTGGAGGTTGATCACAGTGTCGCTCAGTTCCTTACAGGTCATGGTAACTTTCGGAGCAAGTTATACTCATTTAAGCTAGTTGATTCTCCGAACTGTCAATGCTCAACACCTGGCTCCGATCAGGAGCAGTCTGCTCATCACATACTCTGGGAGTGTAGTCTTTGGCATAATGATCGTACTATTATGTTGAACAGCTTACATATATCATCTGGAGCGGCTTACTATGGGGATTTAGTCTCATCTAGGGGGAATTTCCGTGCATTTAAACGTTTCTGCCATACATATTATAGCAATCAAACTTAGCTCACTTAGGTCCCGTATTTTAAGGTCCTCCGTGGTGCTCCTTTTTTCATAGGTTACAAACCTATACAGATTTATTTTGTCTCCCGCTTTGCTATGGAGGGAAGTGGAAACTTTTCTTTCTAACTCCTCCTATTTACTTCTGATTAAATTCGTTGCGGGGTCCAAGACAGTAGGTTTAGTTGTCCACGGGACGCACGAGTGTCAAAACTCGGTGTATCAGTTGGTTACTCCGCTGTTAATCCTGGCTCACAGGAGTCACAGCGGTGGGCATGTGGGTGGGATTGTCCCGAAAGCTATACAATACCAACTCGTAAATATTTCGCAAATAATATGTTGCCCGCAGAGTATGATAAACTAAAAGTACAGATTATGGAAAAAGTATGTAACGAAAATCAATCTGAATTACAGTAGATTTGTGGTCATCATCAACTACAAACTCTTATATGGCTATTACTGGGCATTACATTGAAGAAACCGAATTTCAATTACAGTCATTTCTCTTAGACTGTACGCCTGTAGAGGGGAGCCTGCATTTAGGCCAAGAAATTAAAAGAATATGTGACGAATGGAAAATAAGTAGTAACATTTTAATTGGAATTTCCGATAATGGAAGAAATATAAAAAATGCCATAAAAAAAGAATTAGGATGGAAACATTTTCCATGTTATAGCCACAGTCTGAATTTAATTGTGCAAGACGCTGTCACTAAAAATAAGGATATCAATTATATTATTGATAAGGTCAAAGGCATAGTACGTCATTTAAAAAAAAGTACTGTTGCGTGGAAAAAATAAAAAATATACCAAGAACAGAAAAGTACCTACCATTCCAAAGCGTCCCTTACAAGAGGTGCCGACCCGATCGAATTCCACATATTATATTATGTTAAAGAGAGTTATCGAAATAAAAGAACCACTTAATAGCGCCATGGCTAATCTAGCTATGGATTTACTAACGGAATACGAGTGGATAATTTGTAAAGAAGTTCGTACAGTACTAGAACCGTGCGAGGAGGTGACCAGGGAGGTGAGTGGTCAGAAATATATTACAGGCAGTATTGTCATACCAATAACTACTGGCCTAAGAAAAGCTTTAGAAGGATTAGGTAATAACCCCAAGTTATTTCCAACCGTTGATAGGGTACGTGAAAACCTGCTGGGCGGCTTGCATAACCGATTTCCTAATTTGGAGCGGAGCAAAACATATGGCAACCTTTCTAGATCCTCGACTTAAATTATATTTTAAACTAGCTGTTGCCCGCGGCTCCACCTGCGTGGATGTCGGTTATCGCTGCAAATAGTGTCTATGTGTTATTCCAGACGATAATCTATCTGTGTGCCAAATTTCATCCAGATCCGTTCAGTAGTTTTTACGTGAAAGAGTAACAAACATCCATCCATCCATCCATTCTTACAAACTTTCGCATTTATAATATTAGTAGGATATGCGTCCGTGGTCGACGAAACAAAAAGGCGAATAATAGATCTCATTGCTGCTCAGCAAAGACCCTCAATAAGAGAAACTAGCACGTAGTCCACTGAGCCACCGGCACTACTATTACAATCAATTTGGCGTGATTATACAGAAAAAATGGCAAGTCACCAGCCCGATAGTTAACCACAATCCCGTGCTGTTAGAGAGGTGCAGCGTTATTTACAAGAGCACTTTGGAGATCAGAATGTCCATTAAAATGGTGGAAAGCGCATGAAGCTGTCTATCCTAATATTTTTAAGTAGCGTCAATGCGAATGTTATGGCTTCTTCTGTGCCGTGTGAGCGTGTATTTCCAGCTGCAGGAAATTTGATAAATGAGAGAACACGTCTTGGCTGCAGAAAAGTGCACCAGCTACTCTATTTGCATGACAATCTAAAATAAATAGTTTATTATTACATTACAATATAAATATGTAAAACTTACACGATTTTAATTATTAATAATATGAACTAAAACCTTTTAAATGCACCGGTTTCAAAGTAATGTAGGTACTGTAGGTAGGTACCATAATTATATAGTGTCTGGTGTCTGCCTGTAATAAGCATGAAGGGTACCTTACCTAGTATTTCCTGTAACAGGTATTTTTTAATTTACAGTCACTGTCATACTGTTGTGTCATATTTTACCTAGTATGACACAACTGTAGTACATAATCACGGCGTGAAAACTCTAATCAAATCAGTAAGCCGTAGCTTAAATTAAAGAGGTATTATGTGGGCCGATCCCGGCGGCACTGCAATGCCGGGCCGACCCGCGACGGGAGTGGAGCGAGCTCCGAACATCCCGTCTGTTTACAAAAATCAGTTTAATATACTGGTCCCTTCAGTGAGGGAACTTTCAGATATTAAGCTGAAAAGAACAGATACTACACTTTGATCTTAGCCAAAAGGCCGAGAAGCGATAACAACATTGTACAGTGCGAGGGGGGTCATTCAGCCGCGGAGAATCTTAACACCGCGATTCAGGATTTTACCTAAAATGGATAGTGACATCTGTTGATTAAAAGCCGAACTCGTAACACATCGTGTAATGCAAGTATACAGCGCCATCTGTTCGTTCAGTGTATCATCACCTGGTACGTTCAACAGCTCTGTTCTTATGTTTGGAAACAATTTTCGCTAGGAATCATAGATTGCACTGTTTGAAGGATATTGGTAAAGAACTACAATAACAATCGGCGAGTTTATAATGCAATTTATTTCAAATATTTGATCAAAAAATCAGCTGAATGGTATTTCTATCTCCGCATAATGTGTATTACGTTAGCCGTAAAATAGAGTGACTTATTAAGCTATCGTACTCGCTACTCTGACATTTTCATTTTTATGTGGATATTAAAATGGGACTATAGGAACAAAAGTGTTATACATATAATAAAAAACGATAATCACATGCATCGTGCATATATTTAAGTAAGTGCTCTCTTATTAAAATTTATTTTAAGAACATAAAACGACAACACGGTTGGTTTAATAGCTCAAGTGGTTACCTCACCATTTATCACTGCGCGGCGTCTTGTGGGTTCGATTCCCACACAGGACTAAAATTTTTGTCATCCATGTGTGGTGTCCCGAAGTTTGGTGTAGGTATTTTGTGCCCGTTAATTTTATGTTTGTTAAGTCCGCCACGCACGACACAGGGCTTGTTCCCTAGTGCGGAAGTTCTTTAAAAAAACATATAAGTAGATGGAGAATTATGCATGAGACTTTGTTCATTATATGAAAATTAAATAAAAACACATGTTACAAAAATATAATTTAATAAGTACATACAAAATTGAATATATCTACAAATATTCTCCATTCTTCACCTATCAGTATGCTCTTATAGATATATAGGTACAATCAGCCAATTCGGCACTCAACCAGTTATAGAATATTTATTATACCCAATATGTTATACCAACACAAGATTGAACATGAGCTACATATAAATAAAGTGATAAGGTATAATAAAAAAAAATCAGTTAAGCACTTTTTAAATAAAAATAAAATGTTTTAGAAAGGTGCTTATAGGAAAGTGCACTTGTTGTTCGGTAAACGATCTGCGAGTTAAGCAACTATAATTTCATCTGAGCATCTCCATGCTTTGAATGTTAGAAGTCAGTCCTAACTGTTAACAGTTGTTAGATCATGACGAAGGCCTAAATACGGGGAGCTAAATAAGTATGTCACCAGGTTAGCCACTCATCAAATGATAAAAAGAATAAAAATTTTGAGTTTGAGCCTACTTGGCCATACATCAATATTTTATTATTTACAACAAATAGACATTAGTATTTTGATCATACATATTATCACACCTGTTTCCTACTGGGGTAGGCAGAATCTATAGTACGCAGAATGTTACACAGCTCTTTAAAATTCAAAAAATAGTACTTAATGCTAATTTGACGTTTGCCTTGGCCAAAATTGCGTCACAAAAAAAACTTGATGATTTCATTGTTTGTTCTGGGTGTTGATAGGGCTGCCCCATTTCTGCAGTATAACAGAAATGAATGTTTGAATGAAAATTCTTCTTCTTCTTTGCCTGTTAATGCCTACTGCTGTACATAGACCTACTCTGTATGTTTGACAAAGGCCGGTCTTGAGCCTACTGCATCCAGTGGACTACAGCTCATGAATGAACTGTGTGTAGTAGTGTAAATCGACGTCTGCCAGGTCCACTAGTATATGTATATGTCTATGTATGTGCCAATCTTAGTGCCATGTTTCAAGATTAAGTTTATCATCTTAGTTTCAGACACTTCCTAACCAAAATTAATTCTACTAATATTATAAATGTGAAAGTTTGTAAGTAAGGATGGATGTTTGTTACTCTTTCACGTAAAAACTACTGAACGGGTCTGGATGACATTTGGCACAGAGATAGATTTTGGTCTGGAATAACACATAAGCTACTTTTTACAGTAATAACCAACATCCATGCTGGCGGAGCCGCGGGCAACAGCTAGTAATAAATAATGCTCATCAACTTTTGTACACAACTTTGTCCTGTAACTCTCCAATACCAAAAAGCATCAATTTAATATGAGCTTTAGTTTCTGCAGCTTTAGTATGCAGTTCTTCGGCCTTCTTCTCAAAAGCTTTTATTCTTACATCTAAATATTTATTTGCTTCATCTATTGAGAACTCTAAATAATGATTTAAGCCTACATTCATTAATAATGTCGACGTGTCTGGTACAGACGCCTCCATAAAAAAGTTACAACCTAAATTTACTTGAGTTTTAAATCCATTTGGATGGACATTCTTGTCAGTAATTACTTTTAATGTATGTTTCTGTTGTACTAAGTCTGATATCTCCGCGTTGGTTTGCTGCAGCCGTATCTCTAGTTGACGGAGATCTTCTTTGAGTACGTCGTTGATGAAATTTTCGTATTTCAATAAAGTTTCTTCTATGTTTGTGTTCGACATGCTGGACTATTCGTTATGTGATTTTTATAAGTATGTGTTAACATTTAAAAGAATTCACAAAGCCACATACACGTGCAGTTACTTTTGTTACATTAGGTACTTATCTGAGTTTATTATCTTACAATAGAAATATATTATGATAAGTTTAATAAAACCTAACAAAACCGGCTGTTGACAATTGTCATTTTGACCATCAATGTCAAACCAGTGTTGTCGGTATAATTTAGATATTTTCCCATTTTTAATGGTTTCAAAAACCTTACACGTCGTTATAAAATATATACACTGCTCGTAAGTTACCTGGTTACCAAACAAAGTTTTTTTGCTATTTACAAAATTTTACTTATAGGCTGAATATTTTGGTATAAATAACTTGGTTTTAACAGGAGTTTAAGAGCAAGGAGCCCTCTGTCCCCTAAATTTTATGGTAGAAATCTTGTTTTGGCAACACTGTGTCAAAAATAATGTTGCCACTAGTCTTCGGGCCAATATAACCTTTAAATCTCTTTATTTTATAGAATCATAGTGCTGATAAATCTTTTCTGATGTTACTTGGAGTTAGAGCGCTTCCAATATAATCTTTCACATAATATTATATTTAATACCACCACTATTGCTGTTATTTTGTACTTTAAATTGCTAACGTCATCTATGTATTAACTTCAGAAGCTTTTAGTCCATTACAAACAAATTACAAGGAAAAATACAAAGTAGCTGTGCTATGTACATTGATGTTTAATTTAAGTGGATAATGCAACAGATGGCGTGCTATCACAGTTTTTATTTGTGCTTTTTTGTGCAATATTAAAAAATCACGCTCCTTTTCATAATGATCTATTGAATAGGCGAACACTAATAAATACATACATAAATGCATATTTACTCTACCTACCTCTTTTGTTATTTTTCTTTCATCCTAATAATAGATCTTATAGAAATTATGGATATTGCCACTTGTAATAAGTATCTAAGTCCTTACTTAGAATAAAAAATAATTTAAAAACAAACATTTTTTACATAATTACGCCAATCACAACTAAAAATTACAGATTGCAATCAGTGCCAAGCTGAATAGGTATTATAGTAGACAAAACGAGATAGGGTAGATCCACTCTCGTCGCATATTTAGGTGCTGACATGATACTGCTGAGGATTTATCTTTACAGCTGACTAAAACATATTATGCTGTCAAAATAACCTGTTACCAGATTTTTATTGTTCACTATTATCTGTGGTGGCACCGTCACAGATAATATAATACTAGATAGTTTTGGTGCGGTGGTGGTGTCCAAGTGGGAAAGTAAGAGACTTACACGCAACAGGTACGAGTTCGATCCCTGGTGGCAGTACCAATGTGAATTTCACTTTGTGGAGTTTATATGTAGTAATCAAATGATTCACCATCTGCTAATGTTGAAGGAAAACATCGTGAGGAACCCAGACATTTTTAAGACATATCTGATTCACCAACCCGCATTAGACCAGCGTGTGCGATTAAGACCTAAACCCTTCCTAACTCGTGATAGAGGAGAGGAGACCCGTACCCAGCAGTGGGAAATGTTATTAAATTATTCACCATAAACATATTTAAAAGAAATACTATTTAATTACTTGCTGACTTTTAGTCAGCAATTCTACTCTCGCTGATTCTTAGCAATTCTTTCCCGAGGAATAGAACACAACCCAACCAGGTACCTTGTCCCTTCACTCAGTCAGTGAAATAAGAAAGGTAAATAATAAATGAAACACAATCTGAACGATCATTAAAACCGTTTATTTGACAAGAAATAGTTTAAATATCACTTTTCACATTAGATACTCAGCAAACTTGCAGAAATATTTTGTAAATATTTCAAATATATAAAATTGTTGTTACAATACTGTTATAAATATAAAACTATTGTATAGTATCTGAAAACGCTTAGTGATTATAACATATCTATCTGAACACAAGCATACCTAATATCAAATAATTTACTAATTTTAATGGATTGGAAACTTCTTCATAACTGCCAAGTAGTATTTTTACGAGGCTATTTTTATGCTATCTTTGTTTTTTCCAATGAGAAAGACAATGATAGCAATAAAAATGCATATAAATATATTGCATTGGATAAGCTTACGTATCAAATCCGACAGATGGCACTAATATCATTAGAAAACTTAAAGAGACAGCGCCCACGAGCAACTTTGTCTCCGCAACTTATTTTTCTCATCACAAAGTCTATGGGCTAGTATGAGAGTGCGCCCACGTAGCGACGCGACAGCCAGGAGACTTTTCATACTAACCTAATGACTTGATGCGATGAGAGTGATGAGACAAATAAGTTGCAGAGACAAAGTTGCTCGTGGACCTACCTCATAGTTTGTCAAAAAACCTCATGAAAACAATAATAGAGGGCGTTAATTAAACTACTACATATTTTATAATGAAATTGATACTTACTTGACATTATTTTTGATAGATATTATAGATTAAAATATTTATTTCTCATATAAACACAGTTGCATTATTCTAATTTGGAATTAAAAGTCGAGGACTCTGTTAAGTGGTGTGCACTCAAAGAGGCCGATAGAGAGATGGTAATAAAAAATTGTCAATTTCATGACTATTTTGACAAACTAATGTACCTAAAAAATTATAATAAGAATTCTTTGTAAATTAAGTTTAAAAATTATGCTTAGGAATATAGCAAAAAGTCTTTGATGTAACACAGTAGCCTCTATTTAATTTACTAAGCGTTTGCAGACACTATAATGATACATAATATTTCGAACAATATTTTAACAAGTTAAAGGAAATATTGAATAATAAAATTGTGACCTTTTTTAGTTCAAATATACAAACTTCAATTTCATGAAAAAAATACGTTATTGATGAAATTACATTTACATTGAAATTTAACCATACCCTAGTGGAAGAAAGACGTAACTTAAGAAATGCAATTTCGTACTTTATATGAAGATAAAAAATGCGAAACAAACGTTTCCCATCTTAAGCCATTTTTCCACTGTAGATAAATAGTTTAAGCTTTAAATGCAACCAAACAACTGAGCTGATGAGGAACTTTACATAAATAAAACTGTAGAGGGCGCCACCGAAGTATAACGTATAGAAATCATAATAATCATGAATAATGAAACTACGGTTGTACATGAACTTGAAAAGCCGAGGACCGTACTAAGTGGTGCACTTGGAGATGTCTTTGTCCAGCCGTGGACTGTGACTAATGATGTTGATACGTTAAAACACAGTTACCCACCTATCAAAAGAAATAGTCAGTAAAATTCCCCATAAAACTTATTAACTTAATAAAAAAGATTTGTTTGAAGTCTGTACATAGAAAAAGGTTCACAATAAAGTCCATCAAAACAAGACCTGTCAGAATATCACAAAAACTTTTCATTAAACAAACATCAAAAATTCAATAATCAGAAAATAAAATATAAACGAAATGTTTCCGCTACTCTGCAAATAGATGGCGCCATTACCGTTATGAGTTACGACCCAAAACCTCTTCTCTCATCGTAAAACTATAATATCTTAAATATTTTAATCGTTAATTTAATTTTTGTTAGCTATTCTAATGTGATGGACTGTCGCTTATATTTAGTGCTGTTATTGACTCCTTACTATATAGGTATAAGAGAAAATTGTATAATGTAATTTTAGGAATTTATAGACTGTGACTTAAGCACCAGTTATTACGGACGATCAAGTAGGTACTTACACATGATTTTTTTTTACAAATATCTCATAAACAAAAGCAGCTAGATATTAAAAACTTTGGCTTTTTATATATCACATTTTTAGTGTAAAAACGACTTAAGTTATTTTCGTTGATAAATCCGTATCACTTATCTAACATAGTTGAATGAAGCGTAGTTGTCGTATATTACAAAATGAACAAAAATAACTTTCTAATAAGATACGAATAAGATATCTTTTTCTCATTTTGTAATAATAGCGACTCTGTACATACATACTGGCAACGACGTTATGCCTTCATTTTTTTTTATAAGGTTCAAAATTACAATTTGTAAACTTACGTCGTTTTTGCACTAAAGTTGCGAATTATGATTGCGTTATGTTAAAAATACTACTTTGTTTCTACTTAATATCATAATGGACTCGCGAATTGGACAAATACAAGATATTTTTTTTATTAAATTTTTCATTTTTGGATATCACAAAAATTGTGATGCCTCGATTCGTTGGGCGGAAGTTTTAATATTAAAATTTTAATCTAACGTTACAACAATAATCATAAATAAGTAATGACAATTATATCTAACTAAATAATTACAAGATCTTAAACATTACTAGGATCCAATCACATTTACAACTAGGTACATTAGAATACTGTTCTGCTAACGAAGAACGGCACATCTGCAATACATACGTCATAGGAAAACGTGTCTTAAAAGTGAAGTACATACTTAAAATTAGTTTCGTTGAACATTATTCCATGTAGTTGCGTCGTTCTTGCATAGCAGTGCAGAATAGGGTAAAAATTAACTTCAGTTTCTTACGCTATAACAAAAACTTCACATAAATGAATAGTTATTCAGAGGATATTCAACGGTTTAGGTAACCACTCGATAGAGCATTCCGTACCTAAATAAAACTTAATAATTATTACGACTGTTATATAATATATTTACAAAATATTTACATAACGTTATTATAATGACGTAGGTGCATATTTATTTAATTATCTTTAATATACTCAAGTTGCCATAGATAATAATAAAAGTTAGTCAATTCCCCTAATTCAGCTTAGAAAACCGACCACAAAACGGTTACTGGGATAGATTAAAAGGCGAAGACCGAGTTATGGCGCGAATTTGGCGAAGCTTACGTCCATACAGGCTAAATGATTGATACATTTTTTTAATATAAGTTCCCACATTTAGTTGTTTACATTTTAGATTTCTTTTGACAACGTAAATATCATACTTTCTCTTTTTATCTTGGTGTCAAAAACAGTATAGCTTTATAGACGGGTTTACAAAGCAAATTATGGGAATTGACAATACTTACTCCAATTGAGTTATAATATAAAATAACTACATAGTAACAGACGAATCATATTTATTAGGTATATAAAAAGGACGAATTTCGGTACGGCTGAATTTAATTTTGGACGTACTAATTTCTAAAACACATTTTAGTGATAGCGCATTTAATTTTACTCAAATTGTAAACAATAAATTTAGTAAACAATTCAAAACTTATTTTATATCTTTGTAAACAAATTTATTAATTAAGTTTTGAATTTAAATGTTTAAAAGGCCCAAGATGACATAAATATTTCTTCTCGAGCTATATTTATTTATATCTATGATTTTAGGATACGAAGAACATAGCCTCTTCTGCATTTTACAGCTAAACATAAGTATTTTAAGCGTCAAAATTATTGTTTACGTTTTCCATCAATAGGGATCAACCATTTTAATTAAATTATTGTAAATGGATGGATAATCTATGCGCTATCTATTTCTAAAATAACTTTAAGTAGGAAATGTTATATTATCCCAAAGAATATTTAATCTGTTCTCGTCTTGACTAGCAATCATTTAATATCAAAATATGAAATACAATATTATAAATCCGTTGTTTACAATTAAAGAAACTGTGCTAGATTATAGTTACTTACATTTTAAGTAAAGTGTAGTTTGGTTAATAAATTTTACAATAATTGAAATAAATTGTACAATTTATCAAAACTTATATTAAAAAAGAAAAAGTAGATTTTAAATGACGATAATTATAATCGGCGTGTATTAATTATGGTTTCTGATTTCAGATACCGTAGTTCATATTATCATCCATCTACAAATTTTCTCTCAAAATATATTTATTATATCTAAATAAATATAACCAAACCTACACTTAAACGGAGTTTTAAGGATGGAATGACAGTTACAATTTTTTATATGGATATTTATACATTCATAGATAAATACGTTTTTAAATGAAAAGGAAAGTGATAATGAATAATTAAACATATTGCACCCTCAGTGGAAAAAGGTCGTAAATTAAATATCTAAGTAAATTTTCGTCTTTGTTCTTTTAAGAATAAGGTACAAATTGCCAAGAATAAGTATTTCTTTATGTTTTTCTGCATTGAAAGAACTACACCGCTGAGGCTGTGGTCTTCTGTTGAGGTCCTTCTCTAGTCGGGCTTGCTTAATATTATGGTGCTCTACGTCTCTTACAGTATACACAACACGACTTTCTATGTGGCTCTACAATGGTTGGATTTCTCCATACGTTTAATGGTCAATTAATTTCCCGTTACTGAAGGAATGTAGGTCAAAGGGCGGTGCTAAGGTTGCTCCGCCCGAAGCCGACGCCTGCCTGTCCTTATCTTCTAATATACTCGTATATTACGCATGTAATTGACTGAAAAATCATTAAAATTTTACTATGACAATAAAAAATTTAATGCAATTATTGCTGAGTGGGAATGTTACTGGTTTGTTAGGAACAAGACGTGGGACATAAGTATGAGGTTTATCATAGAATTCTGCTAACGGTGATCTGATGACCACATGTGTTAGGAGAAGTTAGGAGAAATTTAAGAGAGGTAGGGCACCATACTAACGAGCAAGCAGACTTGGAAAGGACCTCAATTTTACAGAAGACCAAATAACTACACACAGCGGTGTAGTTGTGTTTCTGTGTGTCAGTACATTTTCTGGCTCATTTAGGAATGCGTTTCTGGGTTCTACATATTAAAGACCTGGTGTAAAAAACACCAGTGGTCGTCAACACGCAAGTGATACCTCTGGTATTACACGCGTCTATAGGCTACGGTAGCTCTTTAAGTTTAGGCGGGCCGTATGCTTGTTTGCCACCCAAGTAGTATAAAAAGGCATATTGGATCCACCAATAAAAATATTATAAAACATGTTTTCAAGAATTACTTATATGTTGGCTTACCATGACAATCAGTTAAAATCATATTCGTCATAATTAGTGGCAGCCCTAGCAAATACAAATGTGTGCAGTGGTAATAATTACGAGACCGCGTTCTATTTGTGTGTGTAAAATAAATACACGCCAGGGTTGTCCTTACATTACTATTGGTCATGATATCTACATGGTATTTTACCAACTCCAAAAAAGACGGAAGTTCTCAATTTATTAGAATCTTTTTTATTTATGATCACCGATTACTCGAAGACGCCTGATCCGATTTGGACCGATTTTTGTACCAATTAAGATTACATGTCCCACTACTGGGCACGGGTCTCCTCTCACCTCTATCAAGAGACAGGGGCGAATTGGTGGATCAGACATGGCTAAAATTACATCAATTACTTATTGTCGAATTAAATTCACTCAAACATAAATGTCAAAAATAATACAAAATCAATAAAGAATATTATTCATTATCCTTTTCCTTGAATATATATCAGATTACAAAGTTATAAAAAACATTACATGATAAGTATTGGTTTACATACAAAGAAAAAATATACGAATACACAGTAGGTATAATGAAAGTAGTGGAATCGTTCCATTGATACCATCGAATGGGGACTTAATTATAAGGTGTATGCAATAAAAAAATAAAACATTCTATAGTTTGTGATCAATTAATTGAACACCGATATGTGAAAACATTCGCATAAAAAATATATCTGTAGTATCAAGCCATTGCATTTTTTTAACCTTAGATTATATCCTTACTAATATTATAAATGTGAAAGTTTGTAAGAATGGATGGATGGATGGATGGATGTTTGTTGCTCTTTCACGTAAAACTACTGAACGGAGCTGGATGAAATTTGGCGCAGAGATAGATTATGGTCTGGAATAATACATAGGCTACTTTTTACAGCGATAACCGACACCCACGCGAGCGGAGCCGCGGGCAACAGCTAGTCCTTACTAATATTATAAATGTGAAAGTTTGTAAGAATGGATGGATGTTTGTTACTCCTTCACGAAAAAACTACTGAACAGATCTGAATGAAATTTGGCACAGAGATACTCGTAGATTATGGTCTGGAATAACATATAGGCACACATTTTACAGCGATAACCGACACCCACGCGGGCGGAGCCGCGGGCAACAGCTAGTAGACTATAGATTGAGTGTCACGTACTGACAAGCATCGTTAACACGGCCCCGCCACTATTTCGCTGTGTGTGTGCCTCGATATCACTGTGTGCGTAAAACTGTTGTGTACACGCGCGCGGTCACTCGCGGTCCGGTCAATTCTCAACGGTGCCATTTTTTGATGCCTGACAGCATATCTAAATTTTTACCTTCAGTTTTCGAAAAATATTTAGCTTTTGTAATAACTTAACAATTATACATTTTTTTAAATACTTGTCATTAGTCATTCATCAAAGGAGAGTTTGAACTGCTAGGGCTACAAACTAGAATAACGAATTGGTAAAAAACATATTAAAAAAATTGGTTAACCCGGGCGAAGTCGGGGGAGCTGCTAAATTTCAACAATGGCAATATAGCAAAAAAAAACTTTCAAAAAATGTTTCACATACCGGTGTACAATAATAAGTCTTATAACAACATAACATAAGGTACATAATCGTGTGGGCGTGTTGCACGTACTTTATAGAACTAGCACTAATGTCTGATTCACACAGTGTCCCACTTTACGAACTGTCTGCAGAACCCGCCGACGAGGACGGGGCTGGTGGTGCTGACTCTTGCGCCGTCTGAAAATATTATAAAATACATATTAGTAACATGAAAAAGGCGATGCATAAAGACAGACTTACAGAAGACCATCGAGTAGGGCACCAAACTAGTGGGCAAGCCCGACTGGGAAGAAACCCCAGCTTACAGAAGACCACAGCCAAATAACTATACATGAGTACAGGCTTCCAGCGTTCATTAAAAAAAACATATTTCTATTCCAGGGATACTCCAAAACCCTGGTGTTGGTGTCCATAGGCTACGGTAACTGCTTTCCATAAGGCGGGTCATATTTTTGTTTACCATCAATAAAATAAAACGTATTTATGTCCAATGACGGACGTATGCATTTCTTTCTACGTTTTCATATGCACATGATGTAACCCACATTTACTTATACTACGCCCGCTATAAATTGGCCTAAATTTCATTCATCATCATTATCTCGGCCAAAAGACGTCCACTGCTGGACTTAGGCCTCCCCCAAGGATTTCCACAACTCTCGTTCCTGAGCCGACTTTGTTCATCGGTTGCCTGCAACCTTTACCAGGTCCTCAGTTTATCTTATTTTATAAATCTAATTATTTATTGACGAATAAATAAATTAAAGTGTATATTTGTAATATCAAAATAACAACACCGTAAAATAAAATAACCGTCATCTACGCGGGTGGAGCCGCGGGCAACAGCTATTACGAAATAAAATAGTTACGCGGACTTCGTAATAAAAAATGATTTTTCAGCAAATGTTGTTTTTCTTTTAATTTAGCTCACAATTTCCGAACTGTTAAAGAATATGTTTGTTGTTATTTTTTACTTTTCGTCTCTTATATGGCATTATTAAAAAGGTATTGGTAAATTCTCCATTGAGAAACAGTATTATTTTCTTAAAATCAATCCCAAAGAACCAAAATATAATTACCAAAAAGGATAAGTCATTCAATCCAAGACAAATACTTATTCATACTATATATATCGGTCAATAGGCCAATGTACCACGCCGGTGCTATACAAGACCGGATTACAACGTTGGTCGGATAAAAAATCCAATAAAACAATTACTCACTTGCGCCTGAGCAACAATGTTGCAAACCAGTAATTCGATCGGGGCCGGACTCTGCGCAGCAAAATAACGCATTTAATCGCCACTTGTGCGATCAAAATAATCGTAAAATCTATTTTTAATGATTTTGTAAGAGTATTAATATATTTCTATGTATTAATAAGTATATTTTTTAAGCTTTTTAATATACATTAAATATTTAATATACGTATGTACAAAAAAGTTTTTTCGAAAACCATTTTAGTTTATTATTTTACACATTTTTTAAGCATATCGATCGAAATAGAGGAGAATTGCGTGTATTTGGAGAAATCAATGTGCCTAAGTCCAGCTGCACAGCAGACTGCGATAAGCTGATGATGATTATTCAGATACGTAGATTTTAAAAAATACAAATACTAAAAAAATTACGCCACAAAGTTTTGCGACAGAATTGAGTAAATATAGAGTGAATTTTAGAGTCTTTGTTGTATGTAAGCTTTGGTGAGTCATGTGTCGGGTTCAAAACAGTAGATGAAGTTTATAGTACTGCTTGTAAGAAATGTCACATAAACTTCGGTCGATACCTGGTGCATTATATTAAACATTCATTTGAGATGGCTGTCTATCACACTACCGAGTAATTTCGAGTTTTGATGCCAAGTCTACAGAGCAAGACATATAAAAATTACGGTCTTGATAAGTGAAGCCTCATACTCATATTCATATCACCATGTCGTTTTCGCAGAAAGTCAAATTCGCGAAAAAGGAAAACATCATGAGAAAATCCTATGTTGGTAGGTTTTTTTCACGATGTTTTCCAGGCACATCTGGTCCACCAACCTGCATTAGGCCAGCGTGTGTATTTCAACACATTTTTTTGTATGAAACTGCTGCAAATTATTAGATACCTTTAAAAAATTCAACTTTGAGTTAAGCTCGCCTTTGTACATAATAATGTTATATGTTTGTTATCTATCCTGTATTTTATTTTGTGCACATTAAAGAAAGAATTAAAAATAGATAAATGAAATCAGTAAATTCGTTTTCAAGTTATGGCGTGCCCAATAGAAATAGGAATTCATTCTTATATATAAGTTTATCTGTTATAAGGATCGTGGTTTTCTGTTCGGTGTGACAGACGAACAAATTCTACGAACAGAAAGTAGTTGAAGTAGCTCCGCGACACGTGTTCCTCTTATTGATTCTGCGGAAGGGCACTCAAAATAAATTTGTATTTCCATTTTATAGCTTACGGAGAAATTGACAAATGTTCGCGAGCGCAACCCATAGGTACTGTTGCCAACTTTATCATGTACTCATCAAAATGACTACGAACAAACCTAGTAGCGATTATTTGAAGCCCTGACTTCACCTACCTACTTTGTACCTGTTTAGAGATAAATTAATTAAGAGCTCATTTACGGATGCGTTATGAAAGAAACGTTTTTCTATCTCAAGTATACTCCATCTTAAAGCCCTGGTTTAAAAATGGGTCGGCAACACGCAAGTTCGTATTGCATCCTCCGGTGTTGCAAGCTTCTGTATGCTACGATAACTGTTTACCATCAGTATTAACTCTGCTTCTAAATTCGTCCCTGATCGATTTTATTCGTTAAACCTAGATACGATTGTAGTATTGTTTTAACGGCACATTTGTACTTTACGAGATGCTTATTAAATACAAATTATTTTTAATTAGTTTTACATTACAAAGGGCGCTCTAGGGTAACAGAGGGTTAAATTACACATAATTTTGTAAACTAGAAAATACAGTAGAACCTAAGGTAGAATAGGTAAATTTCCTCCAGGTATTTCTACAGCATTGAGCTACAGTCTAGAGTTGACCTGGTGCATCGGCTGACCAAACTTTACTAGGTCATCGGGCCTTCTCGTTGGAGGGTTACTTTACAATACAAGTATAAAATTTAAACAATAAAAAGAAGCATCTGTAAGGATTTTTTGTGAAATATAATCGTAAGGTTTTATTATACATACTAGATACGCTGTCCGGCATTAAAAATGGCACCGTTTTAAAGTGGTTAGAATTGACCGGACCGCAAGTGACCGCGCGCGTGTAGGTACAGAACAGATTTACGCACACAGTGATTTATCAAGGCCGAGCTTTACGCACACAGCGACATCGTGGCGGGGCCGCGTAAACGATGCTTTTCAGTACGGGACACTCAATCTAGTATGTATATAATCTAAGATCACATGTGTCTTTTAAATTATTATAAAATATTAAATAAATTAAATAATGTCGGGTTGTTTGGGAATATTGCCAAAATTATACACATGTATTATATTGTTTTAAATAGACACAAAGGGAGAGAGAGATAACAAATAGAATAACTAGTACAATAAATAATTATGTCACAGATCAAGGAAGCGACAATAGCTAAGTACTTCGTCTTTAGGTTTCACAACCAATTGATATACCTACATTTAATATAGGTATTGTAGAGTAGATCAGTATTCTGCAAACATTTAGTCTTCAAGGTACACACGGCAACGGAGATATGTATATAGAACCGCTATATATAAAGATTAGTTTTTTAAGAAAACCAAGAAGATCAATCAAGATACCCGAAATAAAACAAAAATATCGAATCTAAATCCGAACCTGTGTATGTCGCCTTGTAATGTCAAAAACTCAAAATTTGCTCGAATGAACACGCAAAACTTGACTGGCATCCTGCGATCGACTCCTGCGCAGATTTACGATAAAAAATCACAACACGGGTAGTGACAGTAAAACAATAAATTATAAAGTTCGGCTTCACACAACTCTGTTACCGGTCGGTGACAGAGTGGGAAAGTAACCGGCTTATTTACATAAGGTGTGAGTTCGATCCCAGGTGACTATCAATGTAAATTTATTTTTAAGTACTTATCAAATCATTTACTATCTGTTAACGATGAAGGAAAAAAACATCGCGAGGAAACTTACATGTCGCGTCGTATCGAAAATCACTACGCATGTGAGTAGATTTTAGAAAAAAACTGACTACCTCGTTGGTCCAGTGGTCGTGGAGTGCGACTGCTGATCACGGAGTCAAGAGTTCGATTCCCGGATCGAGCCAAAAAGTTGATTTTGGATTTTCAGGCAAGAAATTCACAATAGTTGCCTGAAGTTCAGAAATTGGCGGTGTTTATACGTCGTGCCTCGGAAAGCACGTAAAGCCGTTGGTACTACCCCTGATTTCTCTCCGGTCGTGCCAAATTGCCGTCCTATCGGACTTCGACAGTGAGGGAATAAAGAGTGCACCCGAGTTGGTGCACACACTTGTGCTATAGTGCACAAATATGTGCACAAACATGGAACTACTACACAAACACGAACGAAGACTAGCTGCAGTAACCAAAATTCGTTTAGAAAGACATTATTAGATTTTAGAAATTGGTCACCCATTTAGCGTATTGAACGCCTGCCGTGGCAAGCCTGACCTTTAGACAAGCGGCATAAACGGTAGTCAATTCGAAAAGTCAAAAAAGCAATTGTATGGGATCTGACATAATCAAATCAATCAAATCAAATCATTTAATCATAATGTAAGTTGGTACAGATTATAACATAAGGCTTATAAATAAATAAGTGTGTACTACAATTTTAAGGTGCCAATAAGTTTTCAATATAAAGTCGTAAACTTACGTCAAATCCCATACATTTGCTTTTTTGACTTTTCAATTCGACTACCGTTCATGCCACTTGTCTAGAGGGGCTGCAATACCTGTACGAGCTTACGGCCTTAACACTTACATACCTATCGATCCACGTAGTACTTAGCTATAAATCAATTACCCTAAATAATAAAATAGTAAAATTGATATGATACGATATGATTTACAAATCCAATTATACTAATAACGACTTCAAAGAGTTATTGTTTGTAATACCTTCCTTTCAATTATATCAACCATATGCAGGTAATTGACTTGCTTCATCTATTATTACAGTTGTGACTAGTCATGGGTGACCAGTAAGTGTGTAAGCAAACAATCATTTTAATATAATTATACAATTCATAGAAATTAGTCGTTATTATTTCCTAATCGATTATTTAAAAACGCGTTGGATTTTCTAATCGATTAGTAGAAAAGTGAGGTTTATTAGTTCTTTGTGCATTTAAAATTGAATTTAAAATAGGAATAAGCTTAGATTCATGGTCGGAATTTTTTATATGAAGCAATGTTAACCGAGTGGGAAAGTAACCGACTATTTTAACACATGATTTATAACTAAGGTTCAACCCAAAATTTTTGATTAAAATTTCGTCATAAAGCGACGTGAAAAAGATGACATCTTTGAATTTCAAATTAAAATCGCAAATAAATCGCCTGTATCCAAAGGCTATGGTAAGGTAACCGTTTACCATAACATAGGTATTATTGGTGTGTTTTGTTTTGTATCCATTTTCACAATTCCAAACTCTTAAATTTTTATCGACAGAAGTAAAGTCCATAATACTTAACTAGATTCAGGGATCGAACACGCATCATTACAATGCATACGCATCACTGAGACTAATCGTATCAAAACCTCGCATCACTCAGACCAAATCGCATTGAAACTTTTCCATTTTATACATTCACAATTTCAATACAAAGAGTACTTACAAAAGTGTATAATAAAAGAGAGTTAGTCTCGCAAATAGTTCAAATTTACGACAATTTCCTATAGAGGAGACTTTGAGTGTCAAAGTTTTACCATCAAGTGGACTTTACGATCGCGACGCTCTTATTGGTTATCGAATACGTAGTTGACTTTAGAATTAATTATACAGAGTTTTTATTGGCTGTTAAAGTTTCTAATGAGATCAAGATTATGTTTAAGGGGAAGTATTGAATAAGTTAGTGTGGTGCCAAGAAAGCCGAATGGGAAAGTAACCGACTTACTCACCAAGTGTATGTTCGAATTTGTCCGGTAGTACCAATGTTGATTCCACTTTGTAGAATGTATATCTACTAATGAAACTGACTGCCTTGATGGTCCAGTGACCGGACAGTATGCGCACTGTGCACGAGGTTGTGGGTTCGATTCACACACAGAACAAAATTTTGTGTGACCCGCCGAGTTGATCTGAGTCTGGGTGTTGTTTGTGTCCGATAATTGTATGTTAGAAAGGCCCCAGCGACACAGAGCTTGTTCGCTAGTGCGGGAGTTGTCTTTCAAAAGGAAAAGAAAAGGAAAGCAAGAGAATCTATCTCTGTACCAAATTTCATCTAGATACAATCAGATCAATCAGCCCGCCTAATGTTAAGCCTTAATGTTAAGTTACCTTAGCCTTTTAACGCTTGCCATGCCAGAGTTACTCACTTTCGTGTGGCTGACGAAATTTTTTTTACACCAGTGCTTGAGATTGAGTAACCCTGGGATAGGAAAACGTTTATTTTTTTGAGAGTTAGGGTTTAATATTATCTGTGTAACCTTATCCATTATGTAACCTAGATCTAAGTACAATTGTTAAAGGTTATTTAGATCAATAAATATATTATTATTATTTTATTTTGTTTTATTTCAAAACGCATCCCTAAATGAGAGTATGAGCCAAATTGGTCAAGTGGGAATCGCGAATTGACAGTTGCACAAACCATTAGTACTAATTATAGATAATATAAACTATAACCTAACTGCGAATATAATTTTATTTAATGACGCAATCGTTTACCTGAACCGCGTAGTTCACAGTTTCCATTGTTTTACAATGTTCATAATAATTCTACAATAACATGTGGTGTTGCCACAGTTTTCTCCAATTGTCCTACAAATATTAGACGTTGGCGTTGTTTCAAATAACCGCGATCACAATGTTTAATAATATTAGTGAATATGGCTCATCGATTTACAATAAGCGAGGCTAATGTTTGATTGCTAACGTAAACTTAGTTAAGAATATAACCGAATGTTTATAACAATTATGATCTTTTGATTTGTTGCAAAATGACGTTTTCGCGTAAAGCCAGACATTATTCCATAACAATGATTATGTGTTACTTTATACAACACTTCATTTTTCTATAAAAACTTTAGATTTTATATAAACATTGATTGGTTTTGTTACCTTAGTATAGACTGTAACATGGTGTAATTATAGATAAATAACTTGACTATGTTAGTGGGAAAGTAACCAACTTGCACGCAAGAGGTGCGAGTTCAATCCCGGGTTGCAGTACCAAAGTGAATTTCACTTTGTGGAGTTTATTATGTATTAATCAAATGATGGTTAAAACCCTATGCCAGCTCGTCTGGCCAGCGTGGTATAGTAGGCTCATATCCCTCCAAGTGTATGGAGGAGACTTGTGCCCAGCAGTGGGACGTTTATGGGTTGAGATGAGAATCAAATGATCTACTGTTGTCTTCATTATCTTATAACTGAAATTCCTCAATCATCTCCCAAATCGAAAGACTCATAAATGAATATTAAATTAAAACATAAATGTAACTAAAAATAACGAAAACCATCCGTTTTATTTCTTCGAAACTTATTATTTGTTATCCTAAATGTCATTTGGACTCGTAAATTTTACGAGTTTAAATGACTAACATTATAATTTTAAAGGATTTTACGAGTTTTACCGGTCGGTCTGTCCGTGTGTTGTGATTATGAACCGATTTAATGTTTAGTTGGTAATATCTAAGCCGTTGATATAATTTGGAGTTTCGAGGAAGAATTTTGTATATGCAGATTATTGCAGATACATAACACTCACTCATTGTAACTACATGGTTGCTTCTATTTAGGTACCATTGCGCGGCGCGTTGTGGGATCCATTTCACATGAGACAAAAAATATGTGATTCATGAGAAAAAAAAAGTGATAATGCTTCTTGTCAATAACCCTGAGTGTACTCTTAGTGTCCATGAATAATGAGTTTGTATATACCTACTAAAACTAGTAGGTATATGCAAATATATGTACTAGGACTAAAAAGGAGAATAAGAAGAAAGAAAAACGACTTATAAATAAATTTACCTTTGTCAGTTATCTGACCTCATCATAACAACCCATAAACGTCCCACTGTTGGGCACGGGTCTCCTCCATATATTTGAAGGGATATAAACCTACTATACCACGCTGGCCAGACGGGTTGGCATAGGGTTTTGTTTTGAGTTTTTCATCTCTTGCAGTGGATATTGTCTGCCTTACTTATTCCCTTAGTCGACTTTTATGGATGGAATGGGGTGGAATGGGGTGGTGACATTTGTATTATTTATCCGTCACCACACGGACATATCTAACTTATTATTTATTAATATGAGGGGCTCGTAGATTCGTTAGCGGATCAAGAGACCTGCAAGCTCAGTCGTCGCTGTCAGTCAGTAGATGGGTGACCATTTTCTAAATACACAGCAAAGATTTGCTCCGTGCCTGCCTTGGAAAGCACGTAAAGCCGTTGGTTCTGCGCCTGATCTCTCTATGTCGTGCCAGATTGCTGTCCCATCGGACTATGAGAGTGAAGGAATATAGAATGCAGCTGTGTTTATGCACACAATTTTGCACTTTAATATGTAGGTACTACGTAATTGGCTAATCTCCGTTGAGATTGAGATATCGGTTTGGACGACTATTGTTAATATTACTAGTAGTACTTAGGTTTCAAGCAGACATGCTACGTTCAGCATAGGCGATCAGCGATTTTGCGTCTATATCGATTGATTGCATCGCGATTTGGCAACTTTCTGCTTTCTGTCGCGGTATCGGAATCGACCGATTTTGCAATTGTATCGATGTTGCATCGCGATTTGGCGACTCTTTGCCGGTATCGGCATCGTCTGATTTTGCGACTGTATCGATGTTGCATTGTGATTTGGGGACTCTCTGCGTTCGGTCGCGGTATTGTAATCACGCGATTTTGCAACTGTATGGACGCTGCATCGCGAATTGGCGACTCTTTGCGTTCAGTCGCGGATATGAAATAATGAACCAAATAGATGCGACCGGCATCCGAATGTGTGCGAAGTGTGCTCGTCGCTGTGTCGAGCTTCCGAAAAGTGACTCAATTGCGTTTAAAAGTATGCGGTGAATGTTTGGTCGCAGCATCTAGCTTTCAAAAAGCAACTAAATCGCAGATCGCCGATACTAAGTATCATGTCTGCTATAGCCCTATATATTGTATCTATTTGTAAGTCGTGCCTATTGCGGACAAAAAGTAGTGTAAAGTAATAAGGATATTGTTATCTTTATCTGCTAAACAATGTATGATACAATAATTTATTTATTTATTATACTAGGTGCGGTTTATGTTCAGTTTCCATTAGAGTTAGTGTACATGACTGTCTTGGTGGTCCAGTGGCCGCGGTATGCGCCTGCTGTGCACGAGATTGTGGGTTCGATTCCCACACAGGACAAAACTTTGTGTGATCCACAAAGAATTGTTCTGAGTCTGGGTGTAATTTGTGTCCGTTAATTTGTATGTTTGTAAAGTCCCCCGCGACACAGAGCTTGTTCTCTGGTGCGGGAGTTGTCTTTTTTAAAAATAGAAAAAAAAAAATAGACAATAAGGTATTTGATCATAGAGAAAATATTTATTCATGATACATTAGTTTCCGAACGCGGCTCCACCCGCGCGTGTAATTTACGGAAACGGTGTTCTTTTTTTCGGAATAAAATTAAGGTAATGTTGTTAAATGAACCGATTGCAAGGTAAATATCAGAAGAAACAGAGAGCTATTTCAGGCTATCCTACTAATATTATAAACGCGAAAGTTTGTAAGTATGGATGGATGGATGGATGTTTGTTACTCTTTCACGTAAAAACGACTGAACGGATCTGGATGAAATTTGGCACAGAGATAGATTATGGTCTTGAATAACACATAGGCTACAGCGATAACCGGCATTAGCAACAGCTAGTATTTTATATTTGTGTCAAATTTCATCTTTCAGTGTGATTGAGTAACAAATATCCATGTCTTGATCCAAACTTTCACATTTATAAAGTACTTTTTACTGCAATCAGTGCCGGTTTTAGTACTAACAGCGCCCTGGGCGAGATTTCTACGGCGCCCCCTAATTGCAATTCAAACCCATACGAAAAAAGGCGAAGGATAATAATGAAATAACCATTTATGAAAAGAAATAAACATTTATTAAAAAAACTAATAAAATTTTACTTTTCTAGCCTTTTTATCGGCGAACTCTTTTATTAAGTTATCAAAGTCGATGTTTTCAGCTATTTCATTTTCGATCGACAAAGTTGCCAAGTTTGTCAATCTACATTGTGATATCGTCGATCGCAGATAGGTTTTTATTAGCTTAAGCTTAGAAAAACTCCTCTCTCCACTAGCAACCGTTACGGGAATAGTTAATAATATTCGTAATGCTATCCAAACATTTGGATATAGTTCTTTTAAGTTGCGGTCTTTAATAAAATTTAAAACAAAAACAGGAGTAACCACTTTCTGATCAGGCAAAAACGATTTCAGACTTATGAGTTCATCGCACAACATACATCCATCTATATCTGATTTGGAATTTACATTTAATTTCAATTGAAGATCACTACAGAGTTTGATAAGGTCGTGTTTTTCTGGAATCTGTTTTAAATTGTACAAAAAAGACCAAGATTCCGAGTACTCACATAACTGTTCAAATCTTTCGTTGAGTGAAGTTAACGTCGTGTCCAAAAGACAGTTGAAAAATTCAACCTCAAATTTTTTTTCTGGAGAAGTTATAGGCTCATCTTGGGCAATTTCACCAGCTTGGCGCTTAACACGTCGAATTCTTGTTGTCGCTCTAAACACAGGTTCTATTTCTAACTCTTCAGCCAATTCCTTCGCAGTTAGAATGGCGCTTTTAAAGCCTGTATTTCTATATTCTTCCAAGAAATTGCAGCATTTTTTCAGCATGTCTGTGCATTTACCGAGATCCATGTCTGTTGATTGTAGAGATTTACTAACGACATTAATTTGAAAAAGTATGTCATACCAGACAACCAATGAAACTATGAAGCCGAAATCTTTTAGTTGTTCGGCTAGAGTAGTAGCCTCATGAGAGACTTGAACATCAGTTTGCTGAGTTTCGATAGCCAAAGTGATTAAAGCGTCATGGACGGCGCTAATTTGATAACGGACTGCTTTAACACTGCCTATTCTTGCTTCCCAACGCGTGTCACTGAGTTTTTTTATAGTGTACAATCCCAAGTGATCGGTCAGAATTTTCCATCGATGAACAGAAGCTGAAAACAACGTAAACAACCTCTGAAGTACTCCAAACAAAGTGACAGATTTTACAGATGACTTAGCGGCATCGCATAGTACGAGATTGTAGCTATGACAGCCACACGGCACATATACAGCTAAAGGATTTATGTCCAGAATTCTTCTTTGAACTCCAATATTTTTTCCTTTCATGTTTGCTCCGTTGTCATAGCCCTGACCTCTACAATCGTTCAATTCCAGTCCGTATTTATTTAAAATATCAATAATAACTTCAGTCAGCCTTTCACCAGTCGACTCATTAACAGGTATAAATTCTATGAAATGCTCTTTTACTGATATTTTATCGACATCTGATGATAAATCAACAAATCGTATTGTCAGTGAAAGCTGTTCTATATGACTAATGTCCGGAGTACAGTCAGCTATAATAGAATAATATTTCGATTTCTTTGCACGTGATATGATTTCTGACTTCACTTTTTCACCCATCAGCTCTATTAATTCATTTTGAATGTCTTTTCCGCAGTAGTGGTCAGAAACATCACCCTTTACAGCTAAACGCAAGTGCTCCTCCATAACTGGATCAAATTTGGCTAGTAGTTGTACTAAACCCAAGAACTTTCCATTATTTGGCGTATATAGTTTGTCGGAAGTACCTCTAAACGCCATATTGTTTTCAGCTAAATACAGTGTAATATGCATTAATCTAGACAAAATATTATTCCACCTTGTAGTTTCCTTTCTAATCAAATGTTGCTCTTGACAATCTATTGTTTTTCCCGTTTTTAATCTTAGTTCAGCCTCAATCCATGAGAGGTAAAACTTCTTATGAAAAGTGCTACTTTCATGAACTTTTAACATTTCTGATAAGTGTTTCCAGTCGTTATATCCTTCAGATGCTAAATTCGACGTTGAGCTGCTATCAAATAGCCGGCAACAAAAACAGTAAACTCGATTTTTAGAAACTGAGTATATTAACCAACGACGCTGAATTATTTCATTGTTTGCAAGTTTTTTTGTAAAATGAGAATTTGAGAAATGTCGCCCTGTATCATTTTTTGGATAATTATCAATGTGAGTTTGCACTGGGCCATTAGTTATTATATGATCAATAACTTTGCTATTTCGAGTGAGTGGCCAAGTGGCTGGATCCGATATATTTGGAGCAAGAGAACTAATGTCATCTAGAATTTGTATTTGTTGTACATCACCAATAGTGTCATCCTGAGCAGCATCTGTAATTGTAACACAACTTGTCTCCTCACTTCGGGAAACTTCGTCCACAATCTCTTCAACAGCTAACTGATCTGACTTGTCAGACAGAGACTCCACTACCGATGCATTCGCTTGTATTTCAGATGTAGATGCCACATTAAGGTCTTGATTTTTTGTTGTGATATATTTGCCTATATTCATAAACTTTTTTGTTTTTTCAAATTCCTTCTCTTTTTCTGCTTTTCGCTTTCTATATTTTGATCCAGATGGTTTTCTTTTGAAAGGATCAACGTGTTCAGACATTTTGTACTAATCAAATCTGCAACAAATTAAATCTGCGTAAGTCCGATCATTTCTATAAATTAATTAAATATAGCGCTATTGAGGGAGGACGACCAAAAACGCTTTATATTCAGTAGCCTTACCATGAGTTTGTAAAAACGTTCTCTTCTCGCTATCGAAAACTATCGCTTTGTCCCTGTCATTGTGGTGCACGTGAAAGAGACAAAGCTATAGTTTTCGATAGCGAGAACGTTTTTTCAAACTCATGGTAAGGCCACAGGAAAGCGTTAGCATACACGTGAACTACGATCGAAAAATCTAGGTAAGGTAATATTGTCATGGCAGCGGAATAATTGTGAAATGTTATATTTAAAAGCTTGTGTTACGTGATAGTGCTTAGATTTGTATGAAAAAAATCACGATCATCCACTCGTTCCCGAAAAAATGACTTCTATGTACAGTCAGATGCAAAAGTCGGTGGACACTTTTCACCTTTAACACAAAGGCTTACGAATGAACAGGCTTCATCCACTTTTACACTTGACCGTACCTCCTCGACATTCATTTATTATCTCCGTGTTAAAATTTCATCAACATTATATAGTCAGTTCTAGAGATATTTTATAATATACTAGCTGTTGCCCGCGCAGCTACGCTCGCGTGGTATCCCTATTTAAACCTATAACCCTTTTTTGTCGCATCGCAATCGGTTAAAAAGTAGCCTATAGCAGTCTCATGAGTTCCAACTATACATATGTCAAATTTCATCACAATCGGTTTAGTGGTTTAGGCGTGAAGGGAAGACAAACGAACAAACAAACAAACACACTTTTCCATTTATAATATTAGTATGGATAATTTACTTTAAATAGATTACCCCACTCCAAACATAACAAACAAACAAATGTTACCTCTTTAGTATAATAAGTAAAGATAGTTAAAATAAAATTGTACTTACCTAATTAGTGAAATAATCCGTCATGAAGCAAATACCTACTTAAACACTATTTGAATTTCAACTTTTTGGATAAAACCTATGTCACTCTGTAGTCGGCGACAAAAAGTAAAAAACATGCACTTCGTAACTTAGCGTGGACCGCCTGATTACTGCGTCTGTTTGTTTTAAAATATGTAATTACGATAACTGTTTTTAAGTGCGTGCACCGATTGAATGAATAAGAATGAGCTGTGTTCCGCTCCATCAAAAATAACGTCAACTCTTCTGAACTAAAATGTTAAAAAGAGATAGATAATGTGTTTCTCTGTGGTCGGGGATTCCCAGTTTTAACGGATTGAGCACTGCGTTCCATTCTAGTGTTGCCAACACATCGTTTTTTTTTTTCACTTACAGAGATGGGAATATAAAGGGGCGCCGCTTCACGGCGCCCCTTAAAGTCCGGCGCCCCTGGGCGGTCGCCCAACCGCGCCCTACCCTAACGCCGGTACTGACTGCAATAACAGGCATCTACGCGGTAAAAACCGCGGGAAACAGCTAGTGTTTTAATAAAAGAACTTTGCGCTTAGCAGACTGTACGCTAGATTGTCGATTGGTCACCTGAGAGATAAAAAACCAAAGCCATATCTGAAGCTATTATGTATATTCATGACAGGAGAGCATAAATCATATTAACAACTACCTAAGACGAGAGCCATTATGTCCAGGCACGTATTATTTTGATCGAAGGACTTGCTTTGTTCGCCGGAGGGCTCTATATTTTGAATATTGATAAATATATTAATTTTTAATAAATAGTAATACTTAAATATAGTAACTTATAATACAAATTTTCTTACTGTGAAGCTGTCATTCTCAAAATTTTGCCATGTTAGTTGCTTTGGAACAAAATTTCTATGATAATTATGTATATAGGTGTGTGTAATGAGCACGGTTTTTGTTTTGTGTCTAGGAATAATATAGTAATAAATTATATAAAACACAGGAGTATTCTTTATTCTCCTTACTCTCATAGTCCAATGGGACGAAAACTCAGGTGCAGGATTAACGTGCTTCACGTGCTTTTCAAGGCACAGGGTTGAAAACACCTCCAATTAGGTACTGTACCTAATTGGAGGTGTGAACTCAGTATTGGCTCAGATACATGTATTATTGGCTCAACCCAGGAATTGAACCCGGAGCCTCGTTATCAGGTCTCACTCGCTAACAAGGCAGTTAGAATTTGAACAAAGATTTTCGCATTAAAGATGTTTGTTTATATTTAAAAAAACAATTGACATAAACAAAAGGTAGCCCTAAACATTGAAATATTATTTGTAATATTTCCAGCAATAACCGAACCCATTAAAGTTTCTCCATATTGAGATATAATACCCGCCATGGTCGGCAATGGCGCGAAATTCGACGAAACGTCATTACACTCAGTGTTGCCACGCAGAAGGATTAATGTTGCCTGCTACGAAAACAAATTATTAAATGTAATAAATATAGATTGAATTTGACGGGTACTAGTCATCGACATAAATTTTATACTTATTACTTTTCTATGGAATATTATTTTATAACGATTGCCTTGGTTTTTAGTACGAGTTAAAATCTCATAACTACATAAATATAAATTATCTGCTCCTGTAGAATAAATTACAATGTTCAATAGCAAAAAAACTTAGAACAGACAGAATGTCTTTTTACGACAGAACGAACGCTTCTGTCGAAAAAAGGCTGTCTTACTGTTCAAATATTTTATTTTCTAAATCGCAAAACGTCACTTTAAATTACATCGCGAGAAATTTGGTCACTTTCTTGTCACTCGCGAAACGTACGGCGTTGAAGTCCAGATACCCATACGATTGAAGCCGCGGGCAACAACTAGTCAATTACTATATTTATATACTGTTGCCCGCGGCTCCGCCCGCGTGCATGTCGGTTATCGCCTATAAAAAGTAGCCTATGTGCTATTCCAGACTATAATCTATCTGGATGCCGAATTTAATCCAGATCCGTTCAGTAGTTATTGCGTGAAAGAGTAACAAACATCTTTCCATCCATCCATCCATCCATACTCACAAACTTTCACATTTATAATATTAGTAGGATTATTTACCTTTGTTGCTAAACCCAATACAAATACAAAATTTCCAACAATATCAAAGTGCATACCTAAAATCCTTTCTGAAAACTTATTCCAGGCAACACTAGTAGCTGGCAATAAAAGTAAGTGGATGCGGGCTTTTATGCCAAGTTTTATGTCGCTTCGTAAAACTACGATATCCTCCTCCGCCATGATTAAACTATGCCGTTTATAATCTTACTAAATTAAATTTCAGATGCTACATGATCTTTGCGATCTAGTTATTTAATTATTAATATTGAGAGGATGGATTTATAATTATAAATAAAGGTTAAGTAAAAGTGTTAAGTTGTGATCTTGTTATGACGATGTTATGGAGTGAGATTGTAAAGCCACTTGAAATTTTCTAGCGTAATAGTGTGACTGATACTTGACTATTCTTTTACATTAGTGTACCTATTTATACTTAATTATAAAGAGTTTGTGAGGTTGTAGGGGGTAATCTCTGGATCTACTGAACCGATTTAGGAAATTCTTTTACCAATAGAAAGCCATATTATTTGAGTGTGATAGCCGTGATAGGCTATGTTTTATTAACAAAAAAAATACGGGTCTCCGGGAAATACCACCCATGAAGCCGGGACGGGTGGCTAGTTTAACAATAAAGGTAATAATTATGTAATATCTTTACATTTTTGAGCGGTATAGCCGAGAAGGAAACTGACTTGTACGCAAGAGATGTGAGCTCGATCTAGATGTTAATGAATAATGTGAATTTCGCATTGTGGAATTTATATGTATATGTACTTATCAAGTGGCTTACCATCTGCCAACGGTGAAAACGTATTTGAAGAAATTTTAAAGAAATGTCTGATCAACCAACACGCATCACACATAGGCCAGCGTGTGTGGATTAAAATTAAGGATTAATTACTCTCTCAGCTCTCTTGGTAGAGGAGAATACCCGTGCCCAGCAGTGGGACATATATGGGTTGCTATTATTATTCTCAACATTTTTATATATACAGAAATATTTCTTCAATGTGCAATACTCTAATTCCACAATTTACGAGTTTTGCAGGACAAGTCTGAATTAATATTAAATTTAGTTTTACGAGCGAGAGTAAATTGTATTAAGAGTAGGTGTAGACGTCTTACTCACATGGCTCTTTGGTAGAGACTAACTCAGCGAAATTATTTGCGTCAGCTTAGTATTAGTAACTCAAGCGCATCTTATTTGCTAGTTAGCTCAAAATTTCGTCATAGCGCACCAAAATTGTATAAACCGAATAAGTTGTAAAGAGCGTGTTACTGTGGCGGTTTACTGTTAGCTGTACCGCCAACGTTCTTTGGCTTAGCTCAATGTTAACTCAGCGTGTGTGGATAAGTCAGCTGATCAATGTGTTTAATGTAGTTAAATAAATTTTAAATTAAGATTTGCGCGATTGCTATAATACAAAACAGTTACCTTTGAAACGTTTCGAGTGAAGAACGAAGTTGCACTTATTACTTATGTTATGTCACATATAAGTGAGAAGTCTCAAAGTGTAGAAATAAATGTATTTTTTTCTTTCAACTGTGTTCTACACCAACACATTTGCAAAGTCAGACACATACGACACAGTTAACCGAGTTGGCGCAATGTTGATACAAATAGTGAACTGAGTTGGCGCAATTGCGCGGGTAGCCCAGTACTGCCCATATTTATTCGGTATACGTAAGACACTTGTTTTGTAGGATGACAGCAGATCCTGTAGTTAATTCTCTTTTATTTCTTTCTAAACAAAGACTATTGGAATTTAAACTCGTTAAATATAATATGAACAATAAAATTATCATACAAATTACAAACTTTAAGGTGTTTATTTGTGTCAAAGAAATAAATAATATAATATAAAATAGCATCACGTCATTTTTCCCGAAAAGGTAGGCAGTTATTTGGCTGTGGTCAACTGTAAAGCGGAGGTCGTTTCCCAGTTAAGTTTGCTCGCTACTTTGTGGGTAATATCGTCCTAACCGAGTTTCAGTTACAGCGGATAATGTCGACGGAGAGACTAACATATTATTATTTATTTATTTTTAGCCTGCATTTATTTGTCCCACTGCAAGGCAAAAGCCTCCCATCCCTTTTTCCTCTCAACCCAATCCATACATAATAAAGAAATGTTATAGTGCACAGGTGCTGCACACAAGTGCCCTCTTTATTCCCACACTCTCATAGTCCAATGGGACGGCAATCTGACACGACCAAGAGCACAAAAAAGGTTGGTAATAAGTTTTAAAATTTTCTAAACCAGTTTAATACACTTAAAATTAATTAAGTAATAAATTCTTTACAGATGGTCACCCTACCCGTCGTTAACCCAATTTTATTTTATGCTTTTGTCACTCCTTGTGCCAAACACTTACTAGTATATAAATAAAGACATTGTAATCTAACTATTGAATAGTTTACTCTATCGTATCATCAAGGAATAGTCTCTTCTATACCTTACACTTAAGGGTTATTTTTGAGTGAAATCATATTTATGAAGTACAGTGTAGTAAATTTGAGACTTGATTAGGGTGTGTCAAAATTATGAGCAAGTATTTTAGGATTAGGTTGGTATGGTAATATTAAGGGGTAGACATGTCTTTCAGAGAGGTAGGGTACTATGCAAGCAAGCAAATATGGGTGGGGAAGGATCAACATACGGCGATCCACAGTCAAATAACTACACAGCAGTGGTGTACTAAGTCGTGTTCTTGTTTACTGTGTTATAAATGTGTGTTGTTGTACTAAGTCTTTAGTGCTAATTAGGGATGCATTTATAAGTAAAGTGCTTCAAACAAATTTTGGTCGCGGCGGCTAATTTCTATTAAATTAATAACTAGGCTAATTACTAGTGCAGAAATTGAATGCATGCGCAAACACCGGACAACAATCCGAAACGATCGAATAAAGATCAGGCTTAGAACCAACAACTTTTCGTGCTTTTCGAGGCATGAGGGTGTAAACTGTAAACACCACCAATTTCAAAACACTGGGCATCGATTGTAAATTTCATGACAAAAAAACGCAACGTCTGACACTTAACGACTACAAGACCAAGGAAAAAAATTAACACCAGAATTTTGTTTTGTAACACCAGGCTTGCCGTTAGAAAACTCAATATTGAGTTAAGCTCGCCATTGTACGAGTCTCTTGTTAAATATTTTGTATTGTTATTATAATGTGGGTGCAATAAATAATTAAAATTTGTTCTAGGATAAGAAAACGAGAACACGCGAAGAAACCCAACGCGTGAGTGACACCCATGGTGTTACCTGCTTACCATCAGGCGGGCCGTATGCCACCTTGGTAGTATGTATATAAAAAAAAAGTCGCTGGTAAAACTAGTAGGTATTAACTAATGATATGTGTAAATAACGGATCTACGGAAACCATAAATCAGTTCCAAGTAGGTACTCAAACCCAATTACAAGTTTAATCGATAACACTAAGCTCTTAATCGATATCGATTAAGGCATTACCGCTCGATTCAAATAAATACAATCGAGACATCATTTTAATGTAAAATGAACTTTAAGATAAAGATATTAGAGTGTAATTTTCAATGAGTTTTGTGAGAGTAAGCTGTGTTTAATGGACAGTGTTCCGATATCTGCTGATAGGTCGTGTCTTCACGCTTTGAGTAATTAAGATTAAGTAGTTGACGACTTGATGAACGATTTATTTAGAAACTTATGTGCTGTCAAGTTTGTATCTTTGTATGTTTGATTGCGCGTATCTTGGAAACTACTAGACCGATTTAAAAAAATCCTTCAATGATTGAAAGCTAGACATCTTTTGTAATGGCTGCCTTTTTTCAATGTTTAAGAGAGGTGAGGCACCATACATACAAGTAAGCAAACCTGATTGGGAATGGACCTCTACCTTACAGAAGACTACTGTCAAATAATTATACAACTACATTGTATACAGTTATTTGGCTGTAGTTGTGTTTCTGTAAGTAAACAGGTTACCAGTTGGTCAGTTAGAGTCCTACCTCACCGAGACGCTATGGCGACGTCGCCGGCTACGTTTCCAAACAATTCATATTGAAATTTACGGTTAATAACTGATGGTTTTCCCAAAAGACTACAATAGCATGGGGGCAAAGTCGGAAGGTGGACATAGGAACTCTTCAACGAAACTATACGCCGCATCGTGCTTTGGTTCGTAGGATTTATCTTGACGAGTACTATATTCCTAGATGGGTGTTCAGGACGTGATGATGAAGTCCGAAAGTGGCTATGGGAACTCTTTAACAAAACCTGCTCAGGTGGGGATTTAGACGATTCTAACCTGGAGTGTAAATGTGGTACTGAGCCACAAACCATGGGGCACTTGATATCATGTCCCGCGTGCCCTAATACCTGCACCTTAGAGGAGCTTACGGACGCTACTGAAAATGCAAAACTCGTAGCTAGGTACTGGGCTGACACAATTTAGATGGCCATCGACACGCTAAGAAGAAGAACAAAACAAGATAGCCGTGTCGTGTTTAGGTTTTGTGGATTCATCTAGTGGAGTACTATATTCCCAGTTCAGGACGTGATGATGAAGACGGAAGGCTATAGCTATAGGTACTCTTCAACGGAACAAGATAGCCAGGCTATTTTTTTATTTGTTGATTAATCTTAACGGGTAATATACTTCTAGGTGGAATTCAGTGTATGATGATGATGTTCAAACGTAGCCATAGGAACTCTTCAACAAGACAAGACAGTCTCGTCGTGTTTGGGCTCCTTATAGAATATGTAGCTTTCTAATGGTGAAAGAATTTATAAAATCGGTCAAGTCGTCTTTGAGTTTATCCATTACAAACAAACAAAAATACAAATCTTTCCTCTTTATAATATTAGTATTTAGTATAGATATAATGCATAAGCACCTGGTCTATAAATTACTAAAATACACTACAAAAGCTTGTATTTAAAAATATGTTTTTAAAATTTAAAATTATTTTAAAAAACCATTGTATATATTTCTGTGGAATTTGGTAACAGTGTAAAATTAGACGAAACCTACAGATAAAAATATATTTCACACAAATTCATAACTAAGTTCTACTGCTGGGCACGGGTCTCCTCTCCCCTATCAAGAGAGCTAAAAGGGTTATATATCCTCCCGCTATACTTAAACGTATTTAACCCTGTCGCTGTCGTACGTCGGAGTTTTAAAGGCCAATAATTTGTAACAGCCAGTAGCCTGCAGCCCATATGGGGGGTTAAGTGTCCAGTACTCGTATACTCGCCTAACAATGTACTTACGCCATTTTTATTAGCAATTCCTTCTTTATTGTACTATTGAGCAAAGCTGTTTGGCTCTTTGTCCTCCTATTTATTTTAGTATAATACTTAAAAAGTAATATTGTTATATCTTGCAGATTTATTTTACTACTAAGGTAGTAAACTAGCATATAAGTAAACAGCTGCCCGAGCCTATAATAACAATAATAATATTTTCGGGACAACTCACACATTGCTATCTGATCCCAAACTAGGCAGAGCCTGTACTATGGTAACCAGACAACTGATAAATATACTTATATATTTCTAAGTACATTCATTTTATAGATAAATTATACCCAGACACAGAATAAACATTCGTGCTCATCACACAAAGATTTGTCCTGGGTGGGAATGAATGTTTGCAATTTTTTTAGCAGCAATATTCACGTGTAAAAGAAACAAATTCTAACACCACGGCTTTGCGATTCAGTCTCCCTGAATCACAATACTCTGAATTGTGTTATCTGATAGGTTACAGTTCAGGTTTTGATGTCTCCTTTTAAGCAAACCACTGGTCTTCCATAGTCAATTTTATATTTAAATTGAGTACAAAAGCAAAATTAAAGTTTTAGAAAAATAAAATAAAATGTATTTGTGTGTGTGATTGTGAGTGTATATTTGTATGTGTGTTAAATTCATTCCTAAATGTGCACTGGAAACCTGTGTTCATGCACAGGAAAAAGTTGCCACAGAGTGTAGTTATTTGACTGTGGTCTTCTGTAAGTAGAGGTTCTTCTGGATTGGTATAGTAATAGCCAACTTAACTGCATCTTACGCTGCTCAAGTTAAATTAATGATCCAGGCAAATGTTTTCTTTTTTAAATACCAGTATTTACTTATTTATTGTTTTTTGAACACTCTAAAGAAAAATTTTATTTTACTTATTTTAGAATTTATATGTTTTTCTTGTCCCGACGGACTGATTCATCGACGCAAAGCCTATATCGCTAAGTCAAACTTGAATCTTTGCACAAATTTAATGTACGGTCGGCAACGGAGTTAGCTGTACATGGTCGCTATATGAAGATTAGTTTTTTAGGAAAACCAATGTATAAATTTGTGTGAAATATATTTTTATCCGTAGGTTTAGTCTAATTGTACACTGTTACCAAATTTCACAGAAATATATACAATGGTTTTCTTAAAAAACGAATATTTATAAGGCGGCCCTGTACAGATAACTCCGTTGCTGTGTGTACTAGTGAACACGAAATGATTTTTGGAAATGTAGTCCATGTAAAAAATTTGCAAGTTCCGTGCGGTCCAAACTTGGAGACGCATCGTATGTGGTCTTTAGCGCCAAGGGAACGACGATAATGATGATTTTATAAATAAATAATAGCAACCCATATATGTCCCACTGCTGGGCACGGGTCTCCTCTCCTCTATCAAGAGAGAAAGAGGGTTTAGGCCTTAATTCACACACGCTGGCCTAATGCGGGTTGGTGAATTAGACATGTCTTTAGAATTTCTTTTAAGACATGTGGGTTTCCTCACGATGTTTTCCTTCACCGTTAGCAGATGGGGAATCATTTGATTAGTACATAAACTCCACAAAGTGAAATTCACATTGGTACTGCCCGGATCGAACTCGCACCTCCTGCGTGCAAGTCGGTTACTTTCCCACTCGGCCACCACCGCTTTATAATTTTTGATGATGTTAACATAGATATAATTGGCTATAATTCCATCTTAACAGCTCGCTTACAAAGATAGCACTGAATATATTGTTGTACTGAAATATTTATACACCCCATATATCGAAGTGTAAGTCAGCCATTATACAAAATTAGTGTGAACGCAACCATACAGTCTTTACGGTTATTATTTAATCTGTGCTTATACTAAACATAACCATGTTTCACTCAACTATGTGTTATTTCTTTTAAGTTATATTTTATACTAGCTGTGGCCTGCGGCTCCGCCCGCGTGGATGTCGGTTATCGCTGCAAAAAGTAGCCTATGTGTTATTCCAGACCATTATCTATCTCTGTGCCGAATTTCATCCAGATCCGTTCAGAAGTTTTTACGTGAAAGAGTAACAATCATCCATCCATCCATCCATTCATCCATTCATCTATCCATACTCACAAACTTTCACATTTATAATATTAGTAAGGATGTCTGTATTTTGAATAGATTTTTTTAAAGACTACTGCCGTTCTAGAGAACAAGGCCGCCCTAAATATTTTTAGCATATCAAAAATGCTAAAAATATTTGCCATTCTTTTAATCTAAAAGACTTTACAAATATAAAATTAACAGATAATGTATACCCAGATTCGGGACAACCATTTATGGATTAAATTAACACTAGAGACCTGCTTCCTGCTTTTCCATTAGATACCTATATTTCAATTTCCTAACTTCACACTAGACCGGGAATCAAACCTGAACAACCAATAACAAATAACAACAATGTTATTAATAGTCCATCCACCAAACATCTGCTCAACGCATATAATCATGCATCGATCGAGCGATCGTACACTAGCATATTCCCGCTGGTTCGTCCGCGTGGATTCTGTTTGTTTTTAGATCTGTCTCTGTACCAAATTTCATCGAGATGGCTATTTGAGTAACAAAAATCCAAAGATCCAAACTGTATAGTTAATATTAGTAGGACTAACTTATTCCCACAGCTTCACGTTTTTTTTTTAAATAACTAATATAAGCCTATGTGCTATTCCAGACTATAATCTATCTCTATGCCAAATTTCATCCAGATCTGTTCAGCAGTTCAGGAGTGATTGTGTAACAAACAGCTATCCAAACTTTCGCGTTTATAATATTAGTAGGACAATTCTCCGTGTTGCTAAGGCAGGAGCACACCGGCGAGACGCGCGTCCCCGCGCGGTTTCGCGCTCACAATGTTTACGTTAAAATCACGCGCGCGTGACCGGACCACGGCGTTTATTTCCAAAACAATCAGTACACCAACTGGGATTCAACTTTCGTACCGATGTTGTGCCCGCGCACAATATTCGTATTGACAAATGGATTTCACCTTCCATGCCTTTTATGTGACAGAAATACTTTGTTTCTTGGTTTTTTTTGCCGCAATCGTGTTACAACGTTCTTTTGAGATATATTTTTTATTTTCATTTTTGCAAATGTTTTTTTCTTGTAGTACTTTTGTATTTAAACTTTTTATTGTAAATTCTTGTGTCTAAATCGTGGTATGTAGCTGGCATGATTGGCACTTACGTATTCAACTCAATTTTCAAATTCATTAAGGTTATAAAGTAACAAGTCTTAAATTATGAATGTAACACGTGGTTAAGCTATGCTTGTAGTTTCCCTGCGAGATCTGATAAAAAACTAGGAGATTTGTAGGAGAAAGATTTGGAGAAGTAACCGACATAGCTCGAAGAATTGCGTTAATTAGATGGCAATGAACAGGGCCATAGCTTGTAGAATTGCAGGTTTCCACATGATGGATGGATGATGGAAATATTTAACCACCACCACTAGAGGACGGTTCTTGGCTGAGATGATGATAAGTTTGACTTTGTAACTTAAATGAATACCTACATGAATTTAGATTATTTCGACAATAGATACCAACAGGGACCGTACATGATTGCCTTTCTTTGATTTGAAGTCAGATAATAAAGTTAATATCTTACGGATTTCATGGTCATTTCATGAAATCAGGCAACAGCTAGTAAACAATAAACTCATATTAGTACTAGCTGTTGCCCGCGGCTCCGCCCGCGTGGATATTGGTTATCGCTGCAAAAAGTAGCCTATGTGTTATTCCAAACCATAATCTATCTCTGGGACAAATTTCATCCAGATACGTTCAGTAGTTTTTACGTGAAAGAGTAACAAACATCCATCCATCCATCCATCCATCTATCCATCCATCCATCCATTCTCAGAAACTTTCACATTAATAATATTAGTAAGGATAACACTCTAAATGACAAGTGATATTATTATTAAATTAATCTGTTTGAAGCTATTAATTCGCCGAGTTCCTGGCGTGTCGTTCTAAACGATTACTTGTAATAATATCGCAGACCAAAGACGTGTTATTTATGAGTACTATTTGTCTTAGGAAGAACAGTGTCTAGGGTACATGAACTGACAATTGTATCTATTCTATAGGTACATTAATATGAATATATATATATATATATATATATATATATATATATATATATATATATATATATATATATATATATATATATATATATATAACTTTTTATTAAAAACAAAGACTATTCTAGACTTTAATCTATCTGTATGCCAAATTTCATCCATATCCATTCAGTAGTTTTTCGTCAAAGAGTAACAAACATCCATACATACATCCATCCATCCTCACAAACTGGTGGCCGAGTGGGAAAGTAACTGAGTTGCACGCAAGAGGTGCGATTTCGATCCCAAGCAGTACCAATGTGAATTTCACGTTGTGGAGTTTATACGTACTAATCAAATGATTCGCCATCTGCTAACGGTGAAGGAAAACAAGGCCTAAACCCTCTGTCTCTCTCTCTTGATAGAGTGCCCGTGCCCAGCAGTGGGACATAGATGGGTTGCTATTATTATTATACTATTATTGTCTCCGCAACGACTTGATTGATTTTAACGAGATTTTCACAGGCAGATAGCTGATGCCATGGCAAGTAATTCAATACTCCCAGCCAGTATATACTATATACTATATATACTATATCATCAGTGACGCGATAACCGATGGCCACGGGTGGAGCTGCGGGCATCAGCTAATTTACAATAAAACGTATTCATGAAAAACCTCCTTCCGTACTCGGGAACAAGCTCTGTATCGCGAGGGTCTTTACAAACACACAATTAACGGACAAAAAGTAAATAAATCATTTTTTTGTCTCGTCTGGGGATCGACCTATAACACGTCGCGCAGTGGTAAATGGCAAGGTAACCACTTAATCCACTGAACCAACCATCCAGTCAATAATCCTACTAATATTATAAACGCAAAAGTTTGTAAGTATGGATGGATGGATGGATGTTTGTTACTCTTTCGCGTAAAAACTACTGAACGGATCTGGATGAAATTTGGCACAGAGATAGATTATGGTCTGAAATAACACATAGGCTACTTTTTACAGCGATAACCGACATCCACGCGGGCGTAGCCGCGGGCAACAGCTAGTACAATATAATATGAATAAATAACAAACATGTAGTAACAAATATACCTAACGAGTAACGATTATGATCATGAGTATATCGAAATGTATTTATAAAGCTAGTGCTACATTGCAACAGTCGTAAATAAATTTGAGATCGCATGCGCTCTCCGGATGTTAACTAACAAACACCACTTTAAATCAACGGAAAACTGCTTTAGAGTAACGTTGAGGTGGGTATAACATTGTTTTGTATACACAGTATTAATGGATTTTGAAGTTATTATACTACTTATCTGTAGATATCCTACTAATATTATAAATGCGAAAGTTTTGTAAGGATGGATGGATGTTTGTTACTCTTTCACGTAATAACTACTGATCATGAAATTTGGCACAGAGATAGATTATGGTCTGGAATAAATCCGTGCTTCAGGCACATTCCTTTTCCGACTGGTAACAATCATAGATCACAACAGAGGCCTAAATTTGGGCGATCTAAATAACTTTATTTCCAAGTTACTAACCAAACGATAAGAAGAAGCAGAAGTAAAAATTAAACAGGCAAACACAATTACTGTCACATTTATTATATTAAGTAGTTGTTGCCCGCGGCTCCGCCTGCGTAAATGTTGGTTATTGCAATTAAAAGACCTATTTGCTATTTCAGACTATAATCTATTTCTATGCCAAATTTCATCCAAATCCGTTCAGTAGTTTTTACATGAATTACCTACCAAACATCCATAGGTACATGCATCCATCCATCCTCATAAACTTTCACAATCATAACATTAGTAGGATTACATAGTTAGTTTTAAAGTTATATTTTACCTAGTTAGTTATATTTTAACTTCCTAAATAAAACTTAGGCATAATTTTACAAAATTGTATAATTTTGTAATATTAACAAATTCTCATACTGTTACTGAAGTTTATAAAACAATCTTTTTGTTAAATTAAACATATTCTGTATTATGAGAGAAACTACACGTTTAAAAACTTAATATATCCACCTCTAAACAATGATTATTTTACGTTTAGAAACAATTTTATTGCACGTGCGAATTATCTGTAAGAGAGGTAGGACACCATACTAGCGAGCAAGCCCGACTGGGGAAGGATATCCACCTTACAGAAGACCTAACAGAAGATGGAATAGCCCTGGGATAGGAAAACGTTTCTTTCAAAACGCATTCCTAAATGAGTGCTGGAGACCTGTACTTACACATAGGAACACAAGTTCACCTGTGTAGTTAATTGACTGTGGTCTTCTGTACGGTGAAGGTCCTTACCCAGTCAGACTAGTATGGTGCCCTACCTTTCTTGTTTGTTGGAAGTTTGGATTTAATTTGTGTCCGTGAATTGTATCATTTGTATGTTTGTAAAGTCCCCCGCGACACGGCTTGTTCCCTAGTGAAAGAATAGAAACGAAGTTTGTATTATTACATCCATATATACATATCATCACGCCTGTGTGCCAGTGGGGTAGGCAGAGACTATGGTACGCCACTTGCTGCGATCCAAACATACTTCCTTCGCCTCCTCTACATACATCAACCTTTTCATGCAAGAAAGTCGATTCTGGGTAATTTTAATTTGGCCCGTTTTTAGCAAATCCTCTACTTGGTCGCTGTATGTTCTCCTAGGGCGGCCTCTACCGACATCTCCATTCATCCTTGCTCTTAAATTAGTTATTTTGTAACATTTGCAACGCATAACTTAAGAACTATAAAATGTAACGTAACACTGCCGTGGTTTAGAAACAATTTCATTAGCTAACCTTAATCAATCTAAAAACAACCTTAGCTATCGCATAATACAGTTCGATTCAGTATGAACAGTAGTGTGGATAGTCTAGACCGCAGAGATGGGTAATAAAGTCACGAGAATGAATATAAACTTCGTCTATGGTGACCATAGATATAAGTTATTTGATTAATGTTGTGTCTTTGACAGTAGATGTCGCTGATTAGATATGTTCATTCATATTTTGTAGAATTAGGAAAAACTATTTCTACAAGAGAGAGAATGTGGAGTGGGAAAGTAACCGACTTGCATGCAAGAGGTGCGAGTTCGATCCTGGGTGGCAGTACCAATATGAATAGAGGAAACCCACATGTCTTAGAAGAAATTCTAAAGACATATTTGATTCACCAACCCGTATTAGGCCAGCGAGTGTGAATCAAGGCCTAAACCCTCTTTCTCTCTTGATAGAGGAGAGAAGACCTGTGACCAGCAGTGGTACATAATATGGGTTGCTATTATTATTATTTATATTTAACTTTGTCCCAACAACTCAAATCTCTGCCAACCCTAGCAGTCTACGCTCAAAACACATTCGCAAACCCTTTACCGGTATTTTGTTCATCCATTTCACAATTATAACTTTTTCAACTTTTACGACCACGTCTTGTATAGGTACTCCACAAAGGGCAGACCAGACGGCGCAATAAAAAGAACGCTCATTTCTTTTTACGAGCTTACCAAGCACCCTACCGAACATTTTAAATAGAAAAATAATTCACTAAACAAAATCATATGTTTACATTACTTATTTTACATTTAACATAATATTAATGTTTACAACTATTAAGGGTTGTCACTATAATTCTATTTTGATACTTATTAACTGTGTTAATAGAAATCATTGGCTCTATGCCTATGAATTTTTTTTCATACTATTTAGGTGATATCAAGCTCACGGCTCACTTGATGGTAAGCAATTACCGTAGCCTATGGACGCTAAAATTATGTATTTTGGGATAAGAAACGCTTCGATAAAAACACAGGGAAAGAACTACACCGCTGTGTGTAAATATTTGGCTGTGGTCTTCTATAAGGTGTCTCCCCCAGTTGGGCTTGCGCACTTGTGCGAGTACCTCTCTTAAATTATGCGAGCTTAGCAAATATTTCATTTATTTAAGTTATTGTTTTTAATTTTAAATTATGATTGTAAATAAATCGCTATAAGGCGATCATGGTATGGCCTTGCGAAACGTTCAACAATCAGAAAAATAACTTTAATTCTATTTTGATTTTTATCACACCTGTCCTATAATATTATAACGTCAAGGTGGAAAGGAAAACGAATCGTATATCAAACGCATTAAAGCTTATATTCTTATGTATAAAGACATTTCGTGATATCTCACTGTGACAAGTAAATTTAATTTGTCTGGTGGTTAATAACGCAGAAACTTCTGGAACAATTTAGTTAAGAGATTAGATTGGTTGTAATAAAGATGTTTGTGATGGTACTGAAGCGAACATATCGAGAAAAAGTGCGCAAACAGGTATAGGAAATGAAAGGTGAGCAAATACGTATAGGAAATTCGGATAACAAATCTAGCAAAAATCTTTCTAACTCCTCCTATTTACTTCTGATTAAATTTGTTGCGGGGTCCAAGACGGTTTAGTTGTCCACGGCACGCACGAGTGTCAAAACTCGGTGTATCAGTTGGTTACTCCGCTGTTAATCCTGGCTCACAGGAGTCACAGCGGGTGGGATTGTCCCGAAATTCTAGCAAATTTGGAATTGGTATTTTATTTTATACTACAAACAAAACAAGCAGACGTAAGCAGTTACCGTAGCCTATGGACGCTTGCAATACCTGGCCCATCGCTTACGATTGTCGACCCAAAAATTTGTAACATCACAGTTTTGTGATGAAGTGTCTCTAGGATAGGAAAACGTTTAATTAAAAATGCTTTTCTAAATGAGCACTGAAGACCTGTACTCAAACCCAGGAGCATAACTACACCATCTGTCCATCCAGGTTGTCTGGAAGAAATCGCCGCTAGCGATAAGACCGCCGATTGTACTAGCCTTAACATAGTAACTTAAGTTGGAAAATGTAATTTTATGGTGTACAATAAAGTATATTGTATTGTATTGTACACCGCTGTGTGTAGTTATTTGGCTGTGGTCTTCTGTGACGTGGAGGTGCCTCCCCAGTCGTGCTTACAAATTTACCTCAAAGGCATCATATATCTAAAATCTAGAAAGCTGAAATTTGAAATATAGATATAGAACTGATAGGATTTTTGGAAATTCAAATTCCCCTAAACGAGTAAAACATTGCTTAACTCGGATGAAGTCGGGGTGAAACGCTAATCTATACTCTTTATCTTTTTCTATGTTTGTCATGAATAAACTAAAAACTACTGGACCAATTTAAAAACATCTTTTACATATAGAAAAGAAAGCTAAGGGTATTATCAGCGGGTAACATAGGCTATATTTTTTTATTGAAATTAAGAATAATGAATTATTTAATTGGTAGGCATGGGCCTCAAGTTCGTCGCGCCATCTGAGCATGGGCTCAGATGGCGCGACGAACTTGAGGCGTACAGAAAGGACTGGTCTATATTAGCACAAGATGGGGGAGTGGAAAAAGGAAAGGGAGGCCTTTGTCCTGCAGTGGGACAGTACAGGCTAAATACAGGCTTTTTTATCGTTTGGTTAGTGGCCAACCTGGTGACAGAGTTATTTAGATCGCCCATATTTAGACCTCTGTCGTGATCTAACGACTGTTACCAGTCGGGACCGACTTTTAACGTGCCCTGCGAAGCACGGACACGCTCAGATGAAATACCACTATGCGGTCACCCATCTATAGGGTTACCGCGCCCTTGGTAGCTTAACCCGTTGATCGTTTACCGAACAGCGAGTGCACCTAGCTATGAGCGCCCCTCAAAAACTAAATAAATGTCCACCCATAGCCCTAACATTATAATTTTAGTAAGGGTGGTTATTCTCAAAACTAATTACCTAGTCGTCAACTTACGCATACGAATATAACGTAAATTGCACGCCATTTAGTTTAAAACAACCTTTACATTTGTGTTAAGGTAATTCTTATTCAAATTGTGGTTAAATGGTTATACAATGGCAATGTTTAGCATTTACAACCGCTTCCAGAATATGCCAACTAGTATTGTAAAACCGTACTTTAGAATACCTTATCGTACTCAATTATTAAGGCTAATTAATGGTTTACTTAAGTTTTGAATGAATCCTCTCGATATGAAAGAGAGAAAGATTTTTTTTTGCTCTTACATTAAATAAAACTTATAATTACTACATTTAATAAAACTTGAAACAAGAAAGCAAATAAGGCCCTGCGTCAGCTTTCATGTTGTGGTCTGGACCACAACGCTGGTATTCTCGCAGGATATTTTTATCAGCCTTTTTCATCAACACTTTTTGGAAGTTTGATTTTATAGAGTTTGACCTTATGCTAGTTACACATCTAACAGAATAAAAAAACAAGGTATGGGCTTTGGGTGGCTACGAAAGGCCTACGTCCTTCAGAGGACGTCTCTCTAAAGCTAAAAGCATCAAACGTTTGCCACTAACTTACTGATGTTGAATTCGCATTCAAATTTAAAAAATGTGTTAAAAACTCCATAAAATTCAGTACCTAATAAAATTACAACATCTTAAAAAGATTAATCATCAATTTTAATAAATTAATGGGGCGGTAAGGTTATAAAGTAGTGTATTACAGTGCACACAGATAGTCTCCGTTGACATTAGCCACCGTGGCCGAAATTCGGTTAGGTGGACATTAACATACCCGGGTCCGAAGAACCACCCAGCATTTAAATATACTTAAAATTCTCATTCTTCCCCGTCTTTATTACATTAACAGTATGTTTGACATCTTTCACGAATAATTTCATTGACATAGTGATGTAAAAATGTCCCCCTTCAAAATAAATCATTCGACAATGTGACATGGTTACGAGTGGTTTTGTGAATAGGAACATGTCTATTAAATAAAATTAAAACGTTAGCCGTTCTATTAACCTGATTAGGCATGAACATAATAATTTTTATTTTATTTTAGTTGTTTAAAGGTTAAAAACTATAATAATAATAATGTCCTCCTAACCGAATTTCGGTCACGGCGGCTAATCTCAACGGAGACTTGCCATCTGCGCGGGAGATATTATAGTGCACAAGTGTGTGCGCAAACACAAGTGCACTCTTTATTCCCTCACTCTCATAGTCCGATGGGACGGCAAATCCGACACGACCGGAGAGAGATCAGGCGTAGGACCAACGGCTTTACGTGCTTTCCGAGGCACGGGGGTGTAAACACCGCCAATTTCCAAATTCCGGGCACCGGGCTATTGTGAATTTATTAACAGAAAAACCCAATATCGATTTTTGGCCCGACCCGGGAATCGAACCCGAGACCTCGTGATCAGCAGTCTCACACATCGACCACTGAGCCACGGAGGCAGTAAAAACTATAATAGTCGTCCAGAACGATTTTGGTAATGGCAGCCAATCTCAACAGAGATTAGCCAAGTGCGCAGGACATAGGTATCTATTTATAGTGCATAAGTGTGTTGATTCCTACACCTTCCAGAGAAAGATGAAATACAGATCCAACGGCTTTACGTGCTTTCCGAGGCACTTCCGAGGTTTCAATGTATATTGAAACAATACAAATTGGGTGGACCACATTCTATAAGTGAGTATTCCTTACACGGTCAATATATTGATCAATTTTGATATTACTTCAATAATATTGACCGTGTAAGGTAAGGCTTAAGAAGAACAACGTCAATACCTAGTTTAATTTTAATGTAAACCCACAAACATAGATAGAGCAATAAAGTTCCGTCATTGTTAAACTCTTAATAATCAAAGTTGAACACATTCTGAACATTTAATAGTTAAGTATTGCATCAGGAGCGAACATCGCCTCACCATATTATCCACGCTCATAAAACTTCATAAGCAAAACGATCGTCAAAGAAAACATTGTAATTTTTAACACATTTATAATAGGCATGTCGATAGGAAACCTTCGTGCCGCTTTTATATTTAACAAAGAAAAAATAAAATATTTTACCACCAGTGGAAGAAAGACGTAACTTGAGAAAATTCATTACTTAATTTTGAACCTTAAACTTAAACACACAAGAATGAAAATGAGATAACAACCGTATATAATCCTGAGTCATTTTCCTTTTGCGGATGTGATATAATATATTTAAGTGTTAAAGAATTAGGCGTCAAGTTATAAAATTTTTAACTTTGTTCGTATCAATGAGAGGACAGCTGTGAGCGGCGTAACTAACAGGAAACTGTTAAATGTATCATAAACACGTGTATAGAGTGGCCTTTATATTCTCTATTAAGTATTAATATGTAATAATATTATATGGGGACAGCCATCTGATCCCAAACTAGGCAGTCTATGACAACCAAACAAGTAAACATTATATACATTTTTTATAATGAAGTACTTCATATCGTTCTACAAAAATCTTCAACTAGGTATTAGAAAATTGAAAAAAGAAGAAAAATGAAATCGGTAAAGACGTTCTCAAGTTATGGCGTGACCAAGGGATTCATTTTTATTATATAAAACATACGATGTTATGATTTTTAGACCGACATAGCTCGAAGAATAGCCTTAATTAAGTGGCTATAGGCAGGGCTACCACAAACTAAAAGACAGTCGTTATCAGTAATGTCCATCAGGGATGGGCCAAGACGAATGCTGTAGAAATTCTAAGCGAAGGCCTATGTCCAGCATATGTTGGATCGATTGTATTTTTGTAAAGTACCCCGCGAGATAGAGCTAGAGATAGCCAGAGTTATCTATTAACAAAATATTTAAAAAAATGATATTATTGAAATACCACAAAACCAGCAGCGACTACTTCATTTAAATTTCTTTAAATTGAATTTGTATTATACTTAAACAGAACATTGACCCTATCCTATTGAACATTTTAAGCACCTAATAAAGGAAATGAAATCAAACTTAACTCACACTTAAACTTAAGTGTAAAAGAATGAGGCGTTAAGTAGTAAAGCTAAACTTTGTCCCAATGACAGCTGTGACTGCCGTGACAAACAGGAAACTCGTAACTTATCCGTAAACATGTGAGAATTGTTCTCTTATTATGTTAAAGGTGGTCTGTTTCTCTATTAACACTAAGCATGCGCCTATAAGGTCCTGCCCCAGACGGAATTGCTTGCTAGTATGGTGACCTAACTGTCTTGTTGCCTGTTTTTGTTGTTTTCTTTTTTCTTTACATTTGTCAAGCTCTTCATTTAACAACGTCGGTTCTGCAGTATCTTGTAGCATAGTGTGAAGAAGATTTTATTTATTTATTTATAATCAAACCTTACAGCTATCTTTATCTCTATATAGCGAGAGAAACTATCCTGTGAAGCCCTGGTGTAAAAAATGGATCAGCAATACGTAAGTGATACCTCTGGTATTGCAATGTAAAGTATGCCTACCCCAATAGTAGACGAGCGTGATGATATGTATGTATTTTTCTACTACGTTATTAGTCGAATAATCGTTATACTACTGATCATGAGCGCCCGGGTCCCATTACGGGACGGTACAAAAACAGATTTTGGGATTTTCGGTCAACAAATTCATAAGGTACCCGAAATTTGTAAATTGGCAGTATTTATACTAACGTGCTTTGGAAAGCACGTAAAGCCGTTTATTTTAATATAAAAAATAACTCCTGTACTAGGGACCAAGCCCTGTATCGAGGGGGGACTTTACAAAAATACCTACAATTAACAGAGACAAAGAACGCACAGGAAGATCTCCTTCTTTCTGAGTCTTTCTGATTCTGTTCTACTCTAAAGTACGAGGGGTTTCCTCTTAGCTTATGCTATATAGTTACTTCGTTATACTACGCTATAGATTAGCTTGAGGCAATACAGATGGCCTTTGGGGCAGAACGGTTCTAGAGTGGCGACCACGAACTGGAAGATGCAACGTGGGCAGGCCTCCAACAAGGTGGACCGACGACCTGGTAAAGGTAGCGGGGAACTGATAGACAAGGTCGGCTCAGGATCGAGAGTTGTGGAAATCTTTGGGGGAGGCCTATGTCCAGCAGTGGACGTCTTTTGGCTGAGATGATGAATACAGATTACAACCTTATCAAATTTCTCGATAGTAGATTTCCAAAACTCAAAACTCTCATCTCAAGCTCGAATTACTTATCTGTAATTTGCGATATAATTTTAGTCCGATCTGTCAAAGTCTGTTAACTTCTTATGGTGCGTCCACACTTACTGTGCATAGGAAATATAACGAACATATAATAATATGTGGTTGCTATACTGCCTATGAGTATCTCTCGATGTTTGAGCACTTAGGCGTTTCGAACGACATATACCTGAATTGTTTTTATACTACTAAAGGTCGAAATCAAGATAAAGGACCGCGTGATGGTAAAAAGTTATCGTAGCTTACGGACATTTGCAACACCAGGAGTATCACTAACACGATGCCGACCTTTTGAAAACCTTTTAACACGTTTCTTCAAGAACCTCTCTCTTTGTTTCATTTATTTACTTATATTAATATATATGCGTAAGACGACGTAGTATTTCGTATCTGTATTATGCTGTGTGTTTGCAATGATTAGTTTTTTTTAATACAATTTAATGTTATATTGGCTCCCTTGGTGACGCCGCAGTCGTCATGCGTGGGAAAACTATGCAAAGATCCTGGGTTAAATCCTCGGGATTATCATTATTGTAATCAATCAATAAATCAGAACGTTTTAGTGCGCTGCTGGAGATTGGCCTCTCCTGATTCAAGCCACAAAACCCATCCATATCTTCCCTATTATCGTAATACCTTAAAAAAATACATAAGCATTGTTCAAAGCAAAATCTTTAAAAAGTTGAGCGTCAATTTTGTCAACGGTACCTACTCAATCAGTATGGAAATAAAATGTTCGCAAATGCATTCATCACATACAGCAGTGGATGTGTATGGATGCACCTTTAAGAGACAACTTCATGAATCAGACGGGTATGGCGGTAAACGTATAGGCACCTGTTGATAATGACGTGACATTCAACGTTCGATACCCGGGTGGTGCAAGTTAAAGGAGATCACGACAATTAAAAGTACGGTACTTTACAAGCCAGCAAACCCAAATAGGGAAAGACCTCCACCTTACAGAAGACTATATAAGAGCTAAATAATTTCTACATATTACTATAGTGGTGTCCAGTGATTATATAGGGATGCGTCTTTAAAGCAACGTTCCTATCCCAGGGATTCTTCATCTCAAAATCCTGATTTTAAATGAGTTTACGAACCAAGTCGCGAACAAAAACTAGTATTATTCAATACAAATAAATAAAATCAAAATGCCTCACAAATATTAAAATAAAAGCTTTCTATTAAATGGATTAGAATATTTAAACGGTATTTATAATAAAAATACTTTTTTTAAATTTGCCTGTGTGTCCGTCTGTCACTCTATCTGTTTGTTCCGGCTTATAAACATAAGATAAAGATGATTATGGTACTGCACGAAAACGAGTAATTGTTCCTCAGTGATCCAAAAATACATTTTCATTTGTTCTTTGTTTAAACCTATGCCGAATTTCCTTTCTTCTATGCGCGCCATATACTTCAAAAGGGATCCAAAGTTTCTTCACCATATAGATATCAAAATCAGTCACAACGAAGCCCAGCTGTTTTTAGTACAAAACTAATATCGCTTGCGCTTATCGCTGTTCGCTTATAACTTGACCTTGTTTACATGCAACAATGTTGCATACGACTCAGGACAACCGAATACGGCGAGGAATGCCACCGAACATGATTGTATTTAATCGAGATATCGAATAGATGTACGTACAGACAGTGTTGATAAAGTTAAATCGATTAATATTACCACGTGGTTTGATATAGAGTTTTTATATTTGAAATTATTTATTTGGCGTAATTTAACAGTATTTTTAATAATATAGTTTTTTTAAGTACATACTTTTTTTTTTACTACTTGCTAACACAGAAATAGATCGGGATCTACTTCTGTGGTGGCAAACAAGCATACGGCCCGCCTGATGTTAAGCAGTTACCGTAGCCTACGAACGCTTGCAATACCAGAGGTATCACTTGCGCGTTGCCGATCCATTTTTAACCCTGGGATAGGAATACGTTTCTTTCAAAACGCATCCCTAAATGAGCGCTGGAGACCTGTAATCACACACAGGAACACATCTACACCGCTGTGTGTAGTTATTTGGCTGTGGTCTTCCCCAGTCAGGCTTGCTCGCTAGTATGGTGCCCTACCTCTTTTATATTGCGTGAATCTCCTAACAATAGCTGTGATAGATGAAATGAAGCTACTTCGTATTTCTTACTATCTTGGATTTATCATCGTCTCAACCCATAAACGTCCCACTGCTGGGCACGGTTCTCCTCCATACACTTAAAGGGATATTAACCTACTATACCACGCTGGCCAGGCGGGTTGGTATAGGGTTTTAGTTCGAGTTTTCCCTGTCTTACAGTAAAGTCTGCCTGACTTACTTCTTTAGTCGACTCTTACGACAACCTCGAGATGGAACGGGGTGGTGACATTTGTATTCTTAATCCGTTACCACATGGATATTATGAATTAAGTTAGTATAATCGATTATTTGTAAAGTTAAATTACTACTGTAAAATTATCTTTTAAAACTCTTTCGTTGTTGCTTATTTAATTCTTGCTTATCACTCTCATCTCTCTTTACAGAGCAGAGGAGACCTGTGCCCAGCAGTGGGACATAATAACAATATTATCATTATTATTGCGTGTATACCAATGGCTTGCAGAAACGGGAAAAATCGTTTTTGGGCATCTTTCAAAGATGACAAAGACGCTCAGTTGAATCGGCGGCATTCATTCATACCGACAATTTAATGACCAGTCATTTTTACAGATATTAAACTTGGCATATTATTCCTGGGTCAGGTCTACCGGGATACCACCGTCAGTGACACGAGTCGAGTGAAATGAGCATGCAACATCCTTTTTTTGGAAATTTTGACTGTAACACACACAGGTAAGATTCAAAATTTCCAAACGGCTCTTAGTTACTTACGCCTTTCTTCCATTGAGGGTGTTGCATGCTCATTACACTCGTCCGTTAAGCACAAAAAAAAATACAGGGCAGATGTATACTAACATAATCCTTACTAATCGGAACAATAAATATAAAGAGAAATGATTTGTTTTTCTGTTTGTTTGTTTGTTACAATTTAACTCAAAAACTACTGGACCTTTTTTAAAAATTAGACCACTATGGCAACAGCCATAACAAATATTGTAAAACGTGTGAACGTGTAAATACATTAATATGGCAAAGTGCTGTCACTGCACATTACTCACGTTCATCGTTTAATCCCTTCCAACTCATAATTGTATTTTCCTTTGTTATGTTTTAATATAAATAGATTAAGATTAAGAATAAAGACCAGTCGATTACAAGCAAAAATCATCGTCTTATTTTACTCCTCAAGACGAATATAGCAATACGCTATAATTGGTGACCCCGACTGGCTACCGCTTCTCTAGTGCTGATATAATACCGGGACGACCGGAACCCAAATTGGTTTTCAGCATCAAATCTAGAAAGTGATAGAAAACAAACAAGACACCATGGCTCCACCAGCGACTCCAGCGAAAGGCGACGCCAGCACTGATAGTATTGCAGCGATATCAGTTACCGAGAAACTGCCTCAATTTTGGACTGACTCACCAAGATTGTGGTTCGCGCAGTTCGAAGCAATCATGGCTCCCCAGAAACAAGGAGAGGAATATAAGTACAACATGGTAATTGCCAAATTGCCAAAGGAGGTGATCCATCAAGTAAGCGACATCCTGACACATCCTCCAGACGAGCAAAAATATACGGCTATTAAAGATCGCCTTATAAGCTGTTACGAGGAGAGCGAGCACAGAAAATTTCAAAAGCTATTATCAGAGATGGACCTCGGTGACCAGAAGCCTTCCCAGCTATTACGAAAAATGCGGGAAGCAGGCAGCGGGAAGATGAACGACGATACGATACGTCTCCTGTGGTTCCGACAACTCCCAGCCACCATTACATCTATCATTGCAGTATCCGAAGACTTGACATTGGAAAAACTGAGCGAAATAGCCGACAAAATTCACGAGAATCTAACGTATACACGAACGAGCGCCATATCGTCGACAGCTGACATCAGTTTAATAACAAACCTGACGTCACAAATTGCAGCGATGCAAATTGAAATAAACGAGCTTCGCAACAATCGTCTGTCTCGAACGCGACAACGCAGCAGTTTCCGGTCACGTAATGATTCACGCTCACGGTCAATGTCGCACTATCGAAAGCCGCAGAATGGCATTTGTTATTATCATAACAAATTCAAGCAAAATGCAATAAAATGCCGTCAGCCGTGTACATGGAAGAAAAATACGAATGCGATGTCGGAAAACTACTAATAGCACAGAAAGCGACGGATCTCTGTGCTATGCACCCCGCTAACCGTCTAACTATAACCGACTTAAACAGTAGTTATAGATTTTTAGTCGACACCGGTGCAAACATTTCCGTTTTAAATCGCACGGAACATGATAGCGACGCATGCAAATACCAAGTATACGCCGCCAACGGAACCCCAATTAACACATATGGAGAACGCACGCTAACACTGAATTTCGGACTCCGTAGAGAATTCAAATGGTGTTTTACCATCGCCGACGTGAAAATGCCGATTCTAGGAGCCGATTTCCTCGAGCATTTCCAGCTGTTAGTGGATATACACGGACGAAAATTGATCGACAAAGAAACGGGATTAGAAACGCCTGCACGAATAATAGTAGCAAATATTTCATCAATACGAACAATTAACTCGAACTTACCAGATTCGATCAGGTGCTTGTTAGAAAAGTATGAAGATATTACAAAGCCTGGATCGATGAAGAACCCTCCGAAACACAATGTTAAGCATGAGATTATAACAAAAGGGTTCCCAGTTGCTACACGGGCACGTCCTCTTCCTCCAGACAAATACAAAATCGCAAAGCAAGAGTTCAAGGAGATGATGCATATGGGAATTTGCAGACCCTCAAGCAGTGAGTGGGCATCCCCACTTCATATGGTCAAGAAGAAAAATGGCGAATGGAGAGCATGCGGTGACTACCGCGCACTCAACAAAATTACCGTACCGGATAGATACCCATTGCCACGACTGTTAGATTTTACGTATATCGCAAGCGGAAAAACCATTTTCAGTAAAATCGATATAAAGAAAGCATTCTATTCGATTGCTGTCGCTGAACCAGAGAAAACAGCGATAATAACGCCGTTCGGACTTTTCGAATTTACAAGACTTCCGTTCGGTTTAAAGAACGCCGGACAGTCATTTCAAAAGTGGATGGACTCTATATTTAGAGATTTAGACTACGTATATGTTTTCGTTGATGACATTTTAATTGCTGACTCAGAAACCGACGTCCACTACAAACACTTAGAAGAAATATTCAAACGCCTGCAAGAAAACGGCATTACAATTAACACAAACAAGTGTGAATTTGCAAAATCGGAGATTGATTTTCTTGGTTATCATATAACGAGCCAAGGATTGACGCCTACAACGGAAAAAGTTCAAGCAATTAACGAATATCCGAAACCAAATACAGTGAAAGAACTACGTCGTTTCTTAGGCATGTTAAACTTCTACCGAAGCAGCATACCGTACGCAGCGAAGCATCAAGCGCCTCTAAATAGATACTTGAGAAATTCGAAGAAAAATGATAAAACAATCATTCAGTGGAATAAAGAAGCGGACCACGCTTTCGAGCGCTGCAAACAGGATATACGACAAATAACGTCAATAGCCTGCCCAGACAGCCAAACCCAACTAGCAATGATGACTGACGCAAGCTTAAAATGCGTAGGCGCCGTCCTACAGCAACGACAAAAAGGAAAGTGGGAACCGATAGCTTTCTTTTCAAAAGTACTAAGCGAAGCTCAAACGAAATACTCTACTTACGACAGAGAGTTACTGGGAATTTACATGGCAATTAAACATTTTAGAAGACTCATCGAGGGCCGAGAATTCACCGTCTACACGGATCATAAGCCATTGATTCAGGCATTCGATAAGAAGCCATCATTGAATGACACACCGAGGCGGATTCGATACCTGGACTACATATCGCAATTCAGCACTAATATAACACATATTAGCGGCAAGGAAAACACAGTTGCAGACGCCTTGTCTCGAGTTGTTGAAACGATATCATTACCATCCAATATAGACTGGAAGGAGGTAGCAAATTGTCAACAAAACAATGACGAACTCGAACGATTGAAATCAAATAAATCATTACGGTTCGAAACGGTACATTTTCACGATAAAGGAATCAAGATATTCTGCGACTTATCAACCAGGAAACAACGACCATTTCTTCCCCTTAAATTCAGAAGAGACATTTTCGAGAGTTTCCACAATATAAGCCATCCCGGAAAAAACACTACGAGGAAGTTAATTGCAGCGAACTACATTTGGGAAAACATGAACACGGACATCAACAAGATGACTGAAGCATGTTTACAGTGTCAACGTTCAAAAATACATCGGCACACCAAATCACCACTTGGAAAATTCATGCCAGCAGAAAGATTCTCTCATCTACACGTCGACATTGTCGGACCCCTCACAACATCCCAGAATAAACGATACATCATAACAATGATTGACCGATGTACGTCATGGCCAGAAGCTTTCGCAGCGTCAGACATCACTGCAGAGTCAATTGCAAGAGTGATATACGAAGGGTGGATAACCCGATTCGGATGTCCTGAATACATAACTTCAGATCAGGGAGCTCAATTCGAATCAAGAATATTCAGAAGTTTGGCAAAACTCATGGGAATAAATAAAATACGGACAACTCCGTATCACCCACAGTCAAACTCGAAAGTCGAACGATTACACAGAACTATGAAAGCAGCGTTAATGGCAAGAGGGAACACTACAAACTGGACAAAGGAACTAGCCACAATATTACTCGGTATCCGTACCAGCTTACGGCAGGATACTGGATTTTCGGCAGCCGAACTAGTATATGGAACAACAATAACGTTACCTGGAGCATTTTTCGAGACAAGAAGCCTAACAACCTACACTGAAATGGTAGAAGAGTTGAAGAAAAACATCGAACGAATAACTTCCGTGCCACAGAGAGAGCGCACAAATGACAAAATATTTGTACATCCAAAATTAGCAGAATGCACGCACGTATTCTTACGATGCGATAGATTGCGGCCGAGCTTGACGCCGCCATACGACGGACCTTATCTCGTAATTAGCCGGAGCGATATATTATTCACGATATTGATAAACGGAAGACACAGTACCGTATCTATCGACAGGATAAAACCCGCCTTCGTAATAAACGATAAGGAGATAAGAAATCGCACATCAGTAGATAAGAAAATAGTTGTAGAAACGCAAGATAATCTAGCAAATAAAAAAACACGTGCAGGGCGAATCTCACGCCCAACGGTTCGATTCCAGCTATGATATATAAAGCTATACAAACGATCTACAATCACCACTCACGACAAGAAGTTTTCACACGCAACATGGGATCCAACACAAGTACTCATGAGAAAGAACAAGTCAACATGGTGCAAAACAACGCGCCAGCCATTCCGGAAGAGTTACTGCAGATACACTCTAGGCTCGCTGAGGACCTACAGAGCATACGAGGTTGGATCACAATAACGATTATCACAGTGATAATAATAATATGCATCATCAGTGTCTACATGTTGTTCCGAGCGATCGGAACAAAAATCGAGAAGAGATTTATGCGTGTGATACGAGAAACCAACGTGGTGTAGGGTAATAAGTTTAATCGTAAATATTTTTTCTATAATAAATATTTTTTTTTTTAAGGAGGGAGTATCTATGGCAACAGCCATAACAAATATTGTAAAACGTGTGAACGTGTAAATACATTAATATGGCAAAGTGCTGTCACTGCACATTACTCACGTTCATCGTTTAATCCCTTCCAACTCAAAATTGTATTTTCCTTTGTTATGTTTTAATATAAATAGATTAAGATTAAGAATAAAGACCAGTCGATTACAAGCAAAAATCATCGTCTTATTTTACTCCTCAAGACGAATATAGCAATACGCTATAACCACCATTAGAAAGCTTACATCATCAGTACAAACATCCATCCATCCATACTTACAAACTTTCGCGTTTATAATATTAGTAGGATATATATTTCGTGTGAACATAATAAAACCGCATTATTGCAACAGAGTTATTCGTAAAATGTGAATAAATCTTTATTCGCGCGAAAATTTCCTTTGTCTTGACACCAGACAATATCTTTTTATTGTTTACATTTTTACTGAACAGTAAAAACTAGATATTATCTTAAGTAAGGGTCGGCAACGCGCGAGTGATACCCCTGGTGTTGCAAGCGTCCATAGGCTACGGTAACTGCTTACCATCAGGCGGGCCGTATGCTTGTTTGCCTACTTGGTAGTATAAAAAAAAAAAAAAAAGTTAAGTTTAAGAAACGTATTCCTATCCCAGGGATACTCCCTTCTTTAAGCCGTTCTCCTACTCGAAAATTGTTTTGTGCAATACCTTGGTGAGGAGTATCATATCATCTGGAATCCTCAGTATGCAGTTCACTCAGCTCATAAAGTCAATCCAAAGAGCGTTTACTAGACTTCTATCATTTATCACTCCGGGGCTCAGCTCTAGGTGTCCTAACAATGAACGACTAGCTTACTTTAAATTAAACACCCTTCAAGAGAGACGAAAGATGCTCGATTTAATGTTCCTTCAGAATTCAAAATTTCTTCATTTTCGGAGCGTGTAGTTCGAAAACGGATGGAAATATGGAAAAGTATACATAATCAAAGTTATGGAGAATTTTATAAGCTTTCATTTCATTTCAGAACATTTTTTGCTAAAACGCACCATTTTTGAGATATTAGCGAAAAACCTAAAATTGAGTCCTCTGTCAGCCCCCCCTCCCTTCGCCTTGCCTCCTAGGCGTCAGGACTTTTAGTATGTTTTCTCTCTAAGTATTCTGAATGAGTTTCTGAAGAAATCGCTAAGGGTTCCCGCTCACGCACTCTATACCCTCCTTTGAGGCATTCTTTGATCGGACTACAAATCATTATTATTCAAAAAATATATATTACTAGCTTCCGCCCGCGGCTTCGCCCGCGCGTAAATTCCCTCGAGAACAGAGTTTTTTCCGGGATAAAAAGTAGCCTATGTGTTATTCCAGACTATAATCTATCTCTGTGCCAAATTTGATCCAGATCCGTTCAGTAGTTTTTACGTGGAAGAGTAACAAACATCCATCCATCCATACTCAAAAACTTTCACATTTATAATATTAGTAAGGATTAAACTCAACCAATAACTATTTCATCAAGTCAACATATTAAGCTCGATATACACCAGCGGAATATCAACTATGCAAAACATAGCTCAGCAGCTACGGTGGCAGTAATAAACTTAGCACAAAGTGTCTCCAAGTGATCGTCAGGGCAGAGTAGTAAACGTGCGCCCTGGGGTTCCGTACGCGTGTTTTATTAGAGTTCCGCGCGGTAAGCACCTCGCGATATCAGTTTCAGACTTTTTATAGGTTATATAAGTTATATATTATTATTGACTGTATAACCGAGCAGGCGTGACTGAGGAAGGGACTCTTTTTTATACTTCTTGGGTGGCAAACATCATGTGGGCCGTATCCACCTATGCAGCAAAACCAGAGGTATCACTTGCGTGTTGCCAACCCATTTTTTACAACAGGGCTTTGATGGAATATCCCTGGGATAAGAAAACGTCTCTTTCAAAACGCATCCCCAAAATGAGCGCTGAAAACCTGTACTCACACACAGGAATACAGCTACAAAGCTGTGTGTCGTTATTTGGCTGTGGTCTTCTCTGTAAGGTAGAGGTCCTTCCCCAGCCGAACTTTCTCGCTAGTATGGTGCTCTACCTATCTTACTTTTCAAAACTTTTAACCCTACTTTTTAAAAGACCTAAGCCAAATTAAATACAGTGTTTTAAAACCATAGAGAGAGAGAGAGAGAGAGAGAGACCAGCCATTTGCGCGGGAGATATTGTCCAGAAGTGTGTTCGCAAACACAGGTGTACCCTCACTCTGATAGCGCTATAAGACGGCAATCGGACATCGCCGGAGAGAGATCGGACGTAGGATCAATAACTGAGGCACGGAGATGTAAACACCGCCAATTTCTAAACTTTGGGCATCTATTGTAAATGTCTTGACATTTCGCCCAATATCCATTTTGGCTTACCCCGGGAATTGAACTCAGGACCTCGAGATCTGCACAGAACTAACGAGGCGGTTAATTTTAAAATAAAAAAAGCATGTTTCTAATAATTAATTAGTGAAACATGGGAATATTTTCGCTGATTACAATTTCAAACAATGAACCCATCATGCGTGAGCCTAATATGTAGTATTATGTTGTCATCTACATTAGTTAGATACCATAGGTTTAGACACTAATTACAGTAGGTTTTCAACCATAATAGTAATTGTGGTTATTAAAAACAAAAAGAGTGATACAGGTAATGAAATGAGCTTTTATTTCAACTAGAGCTCACCTGGTCAAAATTTGAACGTAATTCGAGTAAAAAAAAATCCTCTTTTCAATTATTTTTATTGACAACATTTAATCTCATTAATTGCTAAATAATTATGATAGGTATAATTCTTATATTATAATAATATTATAATTAAGTTGTTTAGTAGCTTCTTGATACTAAACAAAAAAGTACTTAATTATAATATTATTATAAAATATGCAAATAAAAAATAACTTTTAATCTAAATAGACTACTGGTATACTAAATTTAAATTCGGTTTAATTTCGGATCAGTTTTGATTTGGTCAATAAATAAATACATGCAGTCAAAGTAAACCTAGTCTACACTAATGAATATTTTGTGCCCTAGAGCTGAGCTATTTAAAAGTCAGTCTTACCATAGACAATGTAACTTCCTTTACAATTTTTATCTATGTTTTGCAAAGAGCTTGGATATAATCTCATTCAGCCGAATGACATCCTCTGCTGGACATGGGCCTTCCCAAAAGATTTTCCACAGCATTCGGTCGAGCAATTTACAATGACAAAATACAGTAATCAATTCCTTTATGGTAAAGTTACTAGACGATCCAATTTAACTGTCACAGTACTATAGAGATAAATTTAAATACAGGGACAATATTTTATAGCTTATTTTAGGTACGCTTTACGACGGCAGACGAGACCGGGATGAATGTCTGTCTAGATTTTATGATACTCTACGTTGAGAAAATATACTGTAGTTCATAGCATTTGTTGAAATATTTGACGATTGTTTTATTATATTCTATGTTGTGCCAACTCGTAACTACTGAACTGACATCTGTCAAAGTTGACATGTGTCAAATTTGCCCTTTATTTAAGTATTTGGTTTATTATTTTCATTCATGAACATTTATGATCCTATTAAATGTTTGTCTCAAATATCAACATTTTATTTTAGACTAGAAGTTGTCCGCGGCTCCGCTCGCGTGGATGTCAGTGGTCGTGATAAAAAGTTCCCTATGTCTTTCTCTTTTCCCAAAATACCATCGGACTCCTTGCCATTTTTAGGGATCCTAAACAGAGCCTAATGGAATTTGATTCTTTTCGCCGTTCAGTCTTGAAAATACGATAGACAGAAAGAGTTAGTTAAGTAGGTACCTATTTATATCTAGTATTAGTAGGGATACCTACCTTTTTTTTGGTCGATTACAAGCCCAGTCTACTAAACCCTATCTTATAAAGCCAGTCTATATTTATCTTCAATGTCAACCTCATTTAGTAAAAACCCTTTTATGTGTTGTACTATAAAGTTAAAAATAAAAATCAAACACTTCAAACACATTTAAAAAATTCAAACATGGAAGGTCATTGGCCAGGCAACAGAAACATGCATATTAAAATTTTAGGAACAATATACCCGAAAGCTGTAAATCAATATTGTTACTAGACGGCTGTAGCACAAAGGAGCGCTGCGCAGCGCTGCATCTGCTAGCCAATGTCAACGGTGACGTTTACGCGCGAAAAGTTTTACGATCCGCAGACGACGACGCGTCAAACGAACAGTGATGCAATGTGCTACTGTGTCAATATGTCGATGTTTTTGGCAAGTCGGAACTTATAATTAAGTTACATTGATGTAAATATTTGTGATTTTATTACAACTAAAACATATAAAACTAAAAGTAGTGGTTTTTCCGAACTGTGAAATCGCGGTCGACTTTACCGATTTGGCTCATGTTCAAACTTAAAATTAAAGAAAAAAGAAAACTAAATTATTTATGATTGTAAAATCAATAAACGCGCAATCATTCAATATTTTAATGTAATGTAAGTTCTGTAACTAAAATAATAAATTCGGCTTAACTTTGATAACTACGAGTCCTAAACATTTTATAACAATATCGATTTAATTGAATTCGATACATAAATTCGTACATAAACGGAAATATCGTTGTTTGTCTAATGCAATATTACGAACACTTGGTACTTAAATATCCTTCATCGTTAATTCCAAATAGCGAACAAATTAACAATTTGAGCACATATTTATGATAATAAGCAGCCATGGAACGTTTATAGAGTTACTTTATGCATGCGTTTAATTAGTAATCTCGGTATATCGCATCTACTTTTTCTTAGCTGAAGAATTGTATAAACAGGAAAATGTAGTCCCAATCGTGTAAATAAAAAATACATGCATAAATGCATGCATAAGAATAATGATCAATATATCGATACCCAAAGATGTTTTACTATACCTATTTGTCGATAAGATTGTAAGTAAGGTACGTCACTCAGACGTTCTTTTTACGACCGTCTCGTTCCCGTGTTCCATTTTTAAATGGGTCTGCTTGTGGTAGGTCATCGGATAAAATAATAATTATATTATTGTCAAAGACCCGATATTGAAACTATGCTTAAATTTTAATGTATTTTACGACTTAAATTTAGAACTTTGGACTCAGCGAATTTACGTTTTAGCGATTTGGAAAGTCTCACTTTAAAAGGGATTTTTTTAAAATTTTCCTGACCCGACGTTAAGTCTGCGTAATTTACGAGTGGCCGGTAATAAAAGTTTTTGTTGCGAAAAGCGACGGGGTGCTATAAAAGTTTGCTGTCCCTTTCCACTGTGAGTTTACGAGCGTGAAAACGCGAGATAGGTATATAAAGTACCGGTAGTTTTATTACCGGGTATGCGATGCAAGCGATGTGAACTTATGTACAACAGTAGCTAGGAAGCTTGGCAGCAAACAATATGTCAAAACTATTCTGTTTTTGAAATTTAAATTTATGTTTAATTTTAACTCAAGAAAGAAATCCATTTTCATTGCAATTTGGTAAGTGGCCGGTTGGTTTTAAAACAAAAAATGCATAAAGTTTTATTATGATGACTAATAAATTTTGTTCTTCATGTGAATGTTTCTTTATTTGTGAATGTTTGCAAGTAAATGCACATTTAATTTTATTACTTTATACGAACAAACTTGCATACCAATTATGCTATAACCATTCAGGAAATAGATATGCAAATCATTAATGGCTATGAGATCAATATATATCTGTATTCGTCAACTCCGATTTATTTTATTTTATTAAACAAAGAGGTCATTAATTAACTAACTTGTTATCCTCTATGACTAACAAATCGTTCAATCAATGATTTAAGTCTTACCACTCGCGGTAACTGTACTAAAGATTTAATGATCGACCGGAACTGTTGCTGTATGTACCTACTACGTAACTACCTAGCTGGCCGTTGCAACAGAAGGCTTACCACTAGTAAAACATTTACTGTAGCACATTTTTACGATGATACGATCAGATAAAACCGACTGTGACGACACTTTCATCGGCCATTTTGTCACAACTTCGTATAACTGGTTCGTAGGACTAGGTACTTACTACCACGATATTCAGTGACGGGTGGAAAATTATAATATTGGGTGATATTACTGTAGCTTACGTTGTAAACAATATTATTGTATCTGAACTGCGGCCCATTTAAGAAATGCCGATATAAAACCTATTTATCAACTTAGGTATTCGTTCAAAATATTTTATGCCCATAATTTATAATAAAACAATAAAATAATTTTGATATTTTACTGCGTTATTGTTCAAATAAAAAAAGTTTTAATTTCTAAATTCGAAAAAAATATTTTTGTTCTTTTTCTATTTATTTTAGTTCCAAATTCAAAATTAACTGCTTCGCCCGCGCGGAAACATCCACGGCAACAATGGCTTTTTCGGGATAAAATCCTATGTGCTTTTCCAGGCTATATTCTACCTCTTTGCTAAATTTCATCCAGATCCGTTCATTCGTTTTGGCGTGATTGAGTTAGGTACTTACATCCATACAAAGTTTGGATGACTATCGCATTTATATTATTAGTATCTCTAGTATAGATAAGAAAATACTTTTCAATTTTTCACTAACATGACCGTAAGTAATATTTTCTAAGTTTACATCATATTTATTTCCGTCAATGACGAAACGAGCTTTAGTGTCTCCTGAAGCCCATTGTTTGTCCACTTTATAGCTAATAACAGTTGGGCAGAACGTTTATTTTACATTTGACAGCGCATTTTAGTGCCTTTTCACGGCATTTTGAACTGATGGCCACTTTAACTATGACTACAAGAATATGGCTGGCTAGTTAACACGTTTTAACTGCAAGTTTGAGGAAGGTGAACGATATTAAATTTTGTGTAAATAGTGTTGTGTTGGTGTCCTTAACGAGAGTGTAAATATCTTGGTGTTAAGTTTGGTTGGTTAGCTACGTGTTGTTATAGTTGACTTTGTGGATATTACTGAAATTGCCCGCAGTATAGCCCGCGGCTTTGTCCGCAGTAACAGTGATTTTGACACGTAGAGTTTTTCTTTCTTTTTCTTTTTAAAAAAGACAACTCCCGCACTAGAGAACAAGCTCTGTATCACGGGGGACTTTACAAACATACAATTAACGGACACAAATTACACCAAGACTCAGAACAATTCTTCGTGGGTCACACAAAGTTTTGCCCTGTGTGGAAATCGAACCCACAACCTCGTGCACAGCAAGCGCATACTGAGGCTACTGGACCACCGAGGTAGTCCCACGGGAACAGTGATTTTTCCGGTATAAATTACCTATGTGCCATTGCAGACTATAATCTATATCATTGTAAATTTATCCAAATCCGTTGAATAATCCGTCCATAGGCTACGGTAACTGCTTACCATCAGGCGTTTGCTTATTTGCCACCTAAAAATTGAACCCGTATATTTTCAGAGGGATCGCTGGCTGCCTTGTATAATCATTTGCAATTACAAATAGTACAACGATAGGTAGTTCATTAATGATTGCAAATAGCTAATTATTGATCGGACATTAATCACAATGTTGCTTAGTTGCAGCTAATCACTTATAAAATTGCATAGCAGCTATGAATTAATTCGCCAGTGATCAAGTAACCAACAATTTTTATGTTCTAGTGAATAATTGAAGGTTCTGTTTAGGTTTTTTTCCATAATTGCCACAAATCGAACAGGTAGTCATTTTAAGTGACATGTTTTTAAATATTTCGTTCTTTATATATGTTACGTTATTTTGCCATATTAAGTATATAGAGTATTGGTTGTTGGTAGAAGAGTGAAAATTTAGAGTTATTTGTATTTTTAATGCCAAATAAAAAAATAATAATCGGGATGGGCCACCCTTACCACTTAGATGTATAAAAAATAGTTTACGACCCGACACATACACAAAAAAACATAAAAATCTGTTAAGCCGTTTCGGAGGAGTTTGGTTACAAACACTGTGGCACGAGAATTTTATCGTCAAAGATCGATATTTGGCCTCATCGCGGAATGACTGGTTTATCTTAGGTTTGGCAAGTTAAACGCTTTTTGCTCAAACGTGAAAACAAATTCCAATTTCTGCCATTGATTGATTTTTAGGCAAATCTAGAAGTATACTAAATGATTTGTTTCGGACTTTACCTAGTCTATCCTAGGTAAATTAAATTCATCAAACGTCGATTTGCACTGCACTTGTTGCGGGTCAACACTCCGACTCAGTCAGAGTCAGTCTGACTCGGATAGTTTTAAAACAGAAGTTTAAGACCGAAGCCCGCCTTAGCCTTCGTGGGGTTTTATATCATCTTTTCAGTAAAGGTGCATATAGTACCGGCTGCACGGACGAAAAAATGTCACGTTCCGCCTGAGCCGAGCGTGCAAGCGAGAGCGCGGAACAAGCGACAGAGAGGCACGATCAGCCTAAGCGTTCGGATGACGTTATCACGTAAAATTATCGTCCGTAAACCTAGTTTACAGACAACAATTTTTTTAGGCGTTATGTAAAGTTCCGCTTGCCATTTTTACCGGTTAATTTAACTTGAAGCTCCGCAACTAAAGGTTGAAAAAGTGCAGAATTATTTCTAACGGTAATCGAATTTGTTCTATTATTCTAATTTTGATTTATAAAATAAGGTTACCTGTGACGGCGCAAGGTCGCATCGCTACAAGTGCGCAGGCGGCGGCGACGCGCGGGTCGTGAGCGGCAGCGGCAGCAGGTGCGGCGCGTACTCCGGCGCCAGCACGTACCGCGGCGAGCAGCACATCGAGTACGAACCCTTCCGCGCCTGCAGCTCCAGTAGGGAACACAGCGACCGCTCGTACAACCGCCATTGGTGCACCACCCAATGGGCTGAGGAACAAACCAGCTTTAAGTATGGGGAATACCAGCAGGTGGTATACGATAGGGTATGCATAGGTGACGAACACAAACTGCAGTGCTTTTACAGCAGTGGAGAACTGACTTTGGTCTGGGAAACAGGCGTAAGTCTATGCAGGTATACATACCTGCATAGACTTACGCCTGTTTCCCAAACCAGACAGAAAGGTTAAAAGTAACATTTCTACTTTGATGCAGTTTTAATGTGTATTATTTTTCCTAGTCCATTTTAATCGACTATTCGTATCTAAACCTTTTTAAATAAAGCGTAATGTCACCATCAACTCAATGAAAAATTAAATGAAGCTGTCAAATCCTTGCCAGAATTGATTAACTTGTCAGTTATCACAGCTGTCAAATTTTAGTTCCGAAAAATTATGACTGTCGTTTTAGGTTAGACTTTTTGGTCAATAACATTGAGGAAACTTTAACTTGACAACGCAGTGAACTTAGCATTAGATGCATTGATTAGTCATCAGTAACTTGAAATAGACCTAACAACAAATGTTTGCATTAAAAAAAACTGTAAGCATAACCTATCGTAGATCACCTGCTTTAGAAAATAAGTTCGCATGCATATAATCAATTTGCCAGAAAGATCAATATTGTCACCAACTGTCATAATATCACATACATTTACTTAAAACGTTGTGTTTTAGAATTACAATCACCGGTTATCGGTGACTGATAAATAGCCCAACCGGAGACTACTTTCATCTTACAGAAAATCACAGCCCAACACACAGTGGTGTAGTTGTGTTCCTGTATGTGAGTATCCCACGATTTATTTTATATAGTTTAGTTTATTTTATATATCTCAGGGTTACCGGTAACACAAAACTTTGATGTTACAAGTATTGCAAGAATCCATAGGGCTACGGTAACTGCTTACAATCAGGCGGGCTGTATGCTTATTGGCCTCTGTTTTTTTATCAATCGTATTCCCAAAGAAATATTCTATATCAATTCATCATCGCATGCAGAATTAAAGAAGTATTCCTAAACAGTTAATTACATACGTATCTAGTGACATATTGACAGTTGTGACATATTAAACATTACCATAGACGTAGACGCAGAGTTATAACCCGATTTTTCTAACTGTGCAGCTGTCAATGTCAAAATATTGCCATGTTGGCTGCATTGGATCAAAATTTCAAATATAAACCATTTTGATTGATATGTATGAACAGGAATGTGAATAAAAGCCATTTTTATTAGAACAAAGAAGGATATGGATACTTAAATAGCGCAGACAACACGAAAGATCGTACTGACAGGGACAGGCGCTTACGGGGAGGTAAGGGAAGGGAAGCGGGCGGCTGAATACAATCATGCCAACCTAACGATTTTGACAGCTCTGTGTACACATATAAAAAAAATGGGTTATAGTAGTATAAGTGTCGAATACAAAGGTTTTACTAAACTGCTTTGCTACTAAATATAAAATTTTGCTTCGAGATACTCTTTCACAATCGCTATAAAAAAGATAAGGCTTACAACTAACGGGTAAAATCCATAATTAATATTAGAAACAATTTGCTTGGGGTCAACAATGGTTTCAGTTTTCTGTAAACACTTTATATTTTAATCTTCATGCACTTAAAAATGAAATACCATAAACAACATTAAGGCTTGGGATATCGCCAACGACCTTGAGCATTTGTGCGAAGCAAACACGACTTAATTCTCTAGGCGAGCGCGGGGATACAAACAGCGATGTACTCTTTGAATGGACGTCTTTTTAATTTTTAATAAATTAAAATTTAAACTTATTCTAAATATAACATTGATAAAAAATTTATAAAAATTGAAGTCTTATACTGGTTACATCTCAATAATTTGGTGCTGATTCGATGATTTTTTACAAACTATTTAGAATTAATATATAATTTATGGTAAAACCATATTATGAAACACATCTTGTAGATTAATACTGTATTTTTTGGCAGTTGTTTGTCTATAAATGCCAACAAGAAATGTTTTCACTTAGACCTCTTTTTCATCATTTTTTGAAAGAGGAGCCTTAAATGGAAACACTGTTATTGAGTTTTTCTCATAAGCAGTAGTCTAAACAACTCGCATACATATTTTTACGCTGTGATAGTAGCGTCAGTTAAGCGAGGTACTATACAAGCGAACAAACCCAACTGGGGAAGAGCCTCCGCCTGACAAGAGACCAGAGCCATAAAACTAGTGTGATTGTGTTCCTTTGCGTGAGTAAAAGTCTCTGGAGCTCATTTAGGGATGCATTCCTATACCCGAGATCGAGTTAGAAATTTTAGTTTAAACTCGTTTTTTGTTTGTTAAGCCGGAGGTCGTGGGTTCGATTCCCACACGGGTCAAAACTTTGTTTGATCGATAAATGTTTGTCTGTCTGGGTGTAATTTGCGTCCGTGAATTGTATGTTTGTAAAGTGCCCCGCGACACAAGGCATAATGCGGGAGTTGTCTTTTAAAAAGAAAAAAAAAAGTTTTTTTTAAGAAAAAAATATTTCTAAAATGTATTTAAGTTATGCAACCTTTCAATGTAATGGGAAAATCACAGAATCATTACAAATAAATAATACAGATAACAGTTTATCATAAAGTCTTAAGTTCAAATTAGTTGACATCTAACCGAAGGGTGGTCTCGTTCTTGACCACCGACCACCCAAGTGACCATCTCTTATTATTTTACCTTTGGATCGTAACTAATAAGCACCCAACGCAATAGGATATTTAAATATTATTTTTCATTGATTTAAAATTAAATTATAGGTATATAATTTAATTTATTTTTTATTTATTATTATTTATTAAAATCTATACTAATATTATTAAGCTGAAGAGTTTGTTTGTTTGTTTGGTCTAACGCGCTAATCTCAGAAAGTACTGGTTTGATTTGGAAAAATATTTTTTGTTGAATAGTGCATTTATCCAGGAAGGCTATATAACATCACGCTATGATCAATAGGAGCGGAGTAGTAGGAGTGAGATATGTTGCAAAATCGGAGAAATGTACGTTCTAAAGTACCACGCGGACGAAGTCGCGGGTGACCCCTAGTTCATGATAAGACAGAGACAGCACTGCTGTTTTATGACGTCACACTACTGGTGGTTTTGTCATAAATTGTATATTAATTCTAAATAGTTTGTAAAAAAAATTATCGAATCAGCACCAAATTATTGAGATGTAACCACTTTATGACTTCAATTTTTATTAAATCGAAAAAGCCTAAGCCTTAAAAGGTATTTTCAGGATCGGCAAGTGGGTAGGCTAAGATAATCTTTATTTCTTTCTTTCCATTACTGCTTACCAGATGGACAAAAGCAGTATAATGTTCACTATAATGTAACATTGTATTAGTAAATATAGCCCCAATTCACATTGACCACAATCAATCTACGAAGCGCCGACGCTTACCAATAAATTTGTATTCGACCTCTCCATCAACAGTTCACCTCCATATACTTTATGGTAATTGCACAGTTTATCAATATACAGCTAGTTCTTCTCATACAAACTCTTCACATACTAGCACAAAGTATGCATTTCATATAGGTATAATTGCCTGCGCTCTGGAAAGCACCTAAAGCCGATAAGACTATAAGAGAATTGTACCTGTGTTTGCGCACACATTTGTGCATTAAAATAGACTCTGACGATAATAATAATGTCTTCCTCAACGAATTTCGGTTACAGCGGCTAATATTCAAGTGTATACTTGTTAAAATAGACTAGCTGTTGCCCGCAGCTCCGCCCACGTGGATGCCGATTACCACGATAAAAAGTAGTCTATGTACTTTTCTGGACTATAATCTATCTCTGTGCTAAATTTCATCCAGATCCGTTCAGAAGTTTTTGCGTGAAAGAGTAACAAACATACATCCATACATTCTTACAAACTGTCGCGTTTATAATATTAGTAGGATTTTTAAAATGAAATATTGGTGTAAAGATTGCTATTGATTTACCAATTAGATATCAGTTCAGATACATGATATAGAAAATCCCGAACACCTTGTAAGAAACAAATAAATCCTTGCTAGCGTGGCTATTTGTGGAAGGACCGATGAAGTAAGCTAGCTATACTATCTTAAACTATGACAATATTAAAGTTCTATTTAAATAATACTTAATACATTTTGTATTTGTTAAAACCATTAAACTATCAACGCTAAATTACTAGGTGGTTGTTTTACTCTATTAGCTAAGGATACATAATTCATTCGAGCAAGAGGTAATTAGTTTAATCTCTTTCATCACATGAATCCGACTAATTGTCAGCCGTCGCCTACCGTGAAGTTATACAGCAGCTTGGCTGGACCGATCGTTATGAAATTTGGCAAAGATATAGATGGTATCCGAAAGAAGGACAGATGGTACTATTTTTTTATACTACTTATATGGCTCGCAAGTAAACGGCCCGCCTGATATCAAACTGCTTGATATCAGGCGGGCCGTAGCCTAAAGACGCTTGTAATACCAGAGGTATCGCGTGGGTGATATAATAGTGCACAAGTGTGCGCACAAACACAATTGTGCACTCTCTATTCCCTCACTCTCATAATCCGACACGATCGGAGAGAGATCAGGCGTAGGTATAAACACCGCCAATTTCCAAACTTCGGGAATCTATTGTGAATTTCTTGACAGAAAAACCCACTGACTGCCTTGGTGGTCCAGTGGCCGAAGTATGCGCCTGCTGTGCACGAGGTTGTGGGTTTGATTTTCCCACACAGGACAAAACTTTGTGTGACCCACAAAGAGTTGTTTTGAGTCTGGGTGTAATTTGTGTCCGTTAATTGTATGTTTGTAAAGTCCCCCGCGACACAGAGCTTGTACTCTAGTGCGGGAGTTGTCTTTAAAAAATAAAAAAATATATATATTAATATTTGGCCCTACCCGGGAATCGAACCCGGGACCTCGTGATCAGCAGTCAAACACATCGACCACTGAACCATCAGGCAGTTACACCTACTACGAGTATATATCTGGAATTCTAGATTTATAAAGTCTCAACCTTGACTTATGAATCGTAACAGTCGACGTCTCGATACGATAACACATACCTATCTAACTATATACAATATAATGACAGACAGATTATATGCCGTTTATATACATTGAGTGCTAAATAAAGACCTAAAAATAACAGCGAGAGCAATCTACATTTTTACCAGATAGGAATTTTGAGGTGCCAAAAAATAAGACTTAATTTATAAAATCTCAAAGGGTAAACAAGCTTACGATCCGGTGGTAAGCTAACCGTACCCTATGGACGCTTGCAATACCTGGCCTACCTACCCTCGCGTTTGCCTAACCAAAATCTTTTTTCTCTTTTTTCAATATTTGGATAAAACTTTGCAGATCAATGTAGGTCTCACGAGTCACGATATCAAGAAAATATATCTACTTAAGTGCCAAAATGGTATTTTTGTGAAGTAATGTTTAAGTTCATTTATGTTAAGCTCATTTTTCAAAAGTATAATTTTGGTGCTTATTATTGGCTTTCCAGTGACGATATCTTAATATATATGTTACGGTAAGAGTGAATAATTGAAGATTATTAATAATTATCTATCATTATTAATAATTACCGAAAATCGAGGTTAAACTGATAAATTAATCACATTTGTCGGTTATTATTAATAATTTAACCCCAGTAGTGATAAATGTAATAAGTGGCCAAGGATTGCGAGGCGGGGCGGTGTATGCGACGTGCGAGAGGCGCGGGGGGTTAGGTTAGGTTAGGTTAAATAAATAAAAACCTAACCTAACCTAACCTAGGTTAGGTTAGGTTAGGTTTTTATTTATTTTATTTTATAACTTTTACCAATATGTGTCGTGAATTATTAATAATTACACTTGACTACGGCTCACATAAGGTTAAAAACCTAACCTAACCTAACCTAGGTTAGGTTAGGTTAGGTTTTTATTTATTTTTTAACTTTTACCAATATGTGTCGTGAATTATTAATAATTACTACTAAAAGTAATAAATTTCGATCGATTATTCACATTTACCAAAACATGTGGTTATTATTAATAATTTTGTAAAAATATTAATAATTTTCAATTAATCAGATTTACCGTAACATATATATTTCTTGTGTGCGTGTGTATGTGACTGAACTCCTCCTAGACGGGTGGACCGATTTTGATGAAATTTTGTGTGTGTGTTCGGGTAGGGCCCTGGATGGTTTAGATTCACAATTGGACCCGGTAGGTGGCGCTGCTGTCGGTATTTCAGCTTTTTCCGGCAGGACGACGTCTGCCAGGTCCACTAGTATACTTATATAATACTAGCTAATGCCCGCGACTCCGCTCGAGTGGATGTCAGTTACCGTGATAAAATCCTATGTCCTGCCCTAGGATTTAATCTCCTTGCCAAAAATGTTTGCACCCAAATGTCCTTGATGTAGTACAAGATTGATTTTGTTTACAATTTCGAATTATGGGTCGAATGGCCCGTGGTCCAAATTAGGTCTTTCAGACTAAATACCCTAATAACGTACCGTCCAGCCGTAAAAAAATAAAGAGTTACTTTCATATTCATAGTATTAGTAGGCCGAATAGGCCTACCTTCTAATACTAGAAGTAGGTTAGGTACCTATACCACACTTATGAATTGTATTAGTATAAATAGTTTCCTAGTGGCGATGACGCTCGACTTGCTGACCGTGGGTCTATGTCAATCCTACTAATATTATATATAAATAATATTGTAAACGCGAAAGTTTGTAAGTATGGATGGATGGATAGATTTGACTGCCTCGGTGGTCCAGTGGGTGCAGTATATGCCTGCTGTGCACGAGGTTGTGGGTTCGATTCCCACACAGGGACAAAACTTTGTGTGACCCACAAAGAGTTGTTCTGAGTCTGGGTGTAATTTGTGTCCGTTGATTGTATGTTTGTAAAGTCCCCCGCGACACAGAGCTTTTTCTCTAGTGCGGGAGATGTCTTTAAAAAAAAAAAAACAAAAAAAGGATGTTTGTTACTCTTTCACGTTTTTACCTGAATCCGACAAATTGTCAGACGTCGCCTACCGTGAAGTTACGCGGCAGCTTGGCTGGACCGATCGTTATGAAATTTGGCAAAGATATAGAGATGGTATCCTAAAGGACAGATGGTACTATTTTTTATACTACTTATGTGGCTCGCAAGCAAACGGCCCGCCTGATGTCAAGCAGTTACCGTAGCCTGACGCATTTTTTCTACACCAGGGCTTTATGATGTAGTAAACGGATCTGGATGAAATTCGGCACAGAGATAGATTATGGTCTGGAATAACACATAGGCTATATACAGCGATAACCGACATCCACGCGGGCGGAGCCGCGGGCAATAGCTAGTATTAGTATAAATAGTTTCCTAATGGCGATGACGCTCGACTTGCTGACCGTGGTCTATGACAATCAATTATAATTATACATTACGCCCTTATGGGGTCTTTACACTCGTCTCATAAAGCCCTATTTACACACTTGACTTAAAATCTTAAGCGACTAGGACTTATCTTAAAAAATATGGAGTAGAATTATATTTAATAGAGGTAGGGCACCGTACTAGCGAGCAAGCCTGCCTGAGGCAGGATCTTGGAAAACCACAGCCAAATAACTGCATTTGTAATAGTGACCATCGATCCTGGGCAGTACCAATGTGAATTTCACTTTGTGGAGTTTATATGTACTAATCAAATGATTCGCCATCTGCTAACGGTGAAGGAAAACATCGTGAGGAAACCCACATGTCTTAGAAGAAATTCTAAAGACATGTCAGATTCACCAACCCGCATTAGGCCAGCTATGTGGATTAAGGCCTAAAACCCTCTCTCTCTCTTAATAGAAGAGAGAAGACCCGAGCCCAGCAGTGGGACATTGGGTTGCTATTATTATAATAGTGGCAATAGAACCTACTCCTCATTTTGGTGATTACAATTTTAGGCAACGGTCATCGCCGCAGGTGTATAAGACTGTAATATTATATATATTTTTTAAATATTTATTTAAAAATTGGTGTCTAGATTAATATTGAGTGATGATTTTTAATATTGAAGAATTGATTATTTAATTTTCATTTATGGTCTTCTTTCAAAATTTTCCGATTTTCTAGATGTGTACCTTGAAAACTAAAAGTTTGCGAAACTCTGGGCAAGACCAGGGTTTTCTTTTCGTGGAATAATGATTAAGAAATAGTAGCGTACCTATTAAAATCGATCTGGTAGTTCCTGATTTTATTGCGTTCTTAAATACAAACTATTGTCTTTATTATGATAATATATTGAATCGTATGAAGTTTATTAACAAACACATGTAAACTATTTCCGAACTGAAAATAACTTAGAAATGTTATTATCAAAATAAGGAAGTCAAACATCGTAAAATAAGACACCGAACGCAACGTGTTTGCAACAATGTAGCACCGTGGTGCATATTTAAATAGCCTACGTAATGACACTATCAAACTAGGTATATCTATTTTTATTACATACACACACAACTTTAACACAAAACTATACAACCAAAAATAAACTCTAAATCTATAAAAATAAAATATATATTCGTTTACAGACACACGCGTGCATAACTCCTTTTAGAAATACAATAAGTATGAATGTGTTAGTGTCAGTGATACAACTGCCAAGGCATTACGTATATATACCAACCACGTGTCGATCTATCTATATTTATAAATCACAAGTACATTCCAGTACAGTTTGAACCCTATGATTAGCATTTGAACCGTTTTTGTAGAACATTAATGTACTGGACGAACGGGAACGGAGAGGTCTAGTTAAATGGTCAATTGGAAAGTGTTGCATGAGTGATACGGTTTTATTACTGAAAGATTAATTGTTTTGTGATATTTAACATCCGTCTGTTGAAGATGAGTTGATTAGAGAGTAATTATAGTGACAGCTTCCTCTGCTAATAAGTAGGTATGTGTTGTTATGTAATGAAGTAGATATAGATACTATTGTAAGAGTTAATGCAACGATAATTATTATTAATTGACGAGAATTGTGAAAAGTGTTTATACAAGCGAAGCGAGCAACGACTGGGGAAGGACCTTCAGCCATTCCTACTAATTTTATAATCGCGAAAGTTTGTAATAATGTATATTTATATTATATTTTATATTTTATTTTATTTGGAAAACAAACAGTATCTTATAACTAGATTTAATACTGATTATATAACTAGAAACCATTAATACGTTTTCACATATACGTATTTAAGAGCTTGATGATTTACACATTATTTATGTTGTGTTATGTTTTATTAATATGTTATTTACGTGAACAGTAGGAATACAAAACAAAAAAAAATACAAAATGTAGAAAATACAAAAATGCTAATTAGAGAACCGATTCAAACCACTGGTTAGAAATAATGCGCCTATAGCTGGAAGGACTTGTGTTGAATAAGTCCAATTCTGGAAAGTCGACAAGTTTGTTTAAGCAGCTAGCAGATCTTATTAGAAATGAACCGTTTCTATAGTTGGTAGTGCTTCGAGCGACATCAAGAGTATAGGGTATTCTCACTGATCTGGTAGGGACCTTTAGGTTTATTCTTTCCAAGAGATAAGGGTCGTCTACCTTTGACTGCGCTACCTTCACTAAGAAAGAGATGTCTGCGATTTTTCTCCTTTCATGAAGAGGCAATGTTGTCTCTTGCATCTCGCCTCATAGTTGCCATCATATCGCTTGCACCTGTATTGTAGATATTTATTAAATTTACGCTGTATTGATTCTAACCTATTTATATAAATATCATACTGTGGATTCCAAACCTCTGAACAATATTCGAGGATACTACGCACATACGAACAATAAAGAATTTTTAAAACTTTTATGTTTGAAAATTGGGAGCATGATCTCATAACGAAGCCTAATGTTTTATTGGCTTTATTGGCAATATAATCAATGTGCTTTTCGTAAGTTAGTTTTGAATCGTGTATTATACCTAAGTCACGAATTTCTTGTACCCGATTAAGTAGTACTCCTTTTAGTGTGTAGTTAGAGAAATGTATTATAGGCTTACGAGAAAAGGTTATAACGTAGCACTTAGTGACATTAAGGTCAAGTTTATTAAGTTGACAATATGATTCAAATCTTGAAAGGTCCTGTTGTAACAAGATACAGTCTGAGTGATTTTCGATTTGTTTAGAAATTTTCATATCGTCAGCGTACATTAAAAACTTTGAGTGCAGAAAGCAGGAGTCGATGTCGTTAATAAATATGTTAAACAACAAAGGGCCGATCAATGATCCCTGCGGGACTCCTGAGGGGACTACATGCCATAATGACATCGCTCCATTTACTGCGACTGCCTGAGACCTATTTTCAATATAAGAACAGAACCACCTGAACAAGTTACCATGAATGCCAGCACGTAAAAGCTTCTATGGAGTATGATTGTTACTCTTTCACGTAAAACTATCTGGATGAAATTTGGCACAGAGACAGATTATAGTCTGGAATAGCACAAAGTCTACTTTTTATCGCGATAACCAAAATCCACGCGGGTGATATCATACTGAGCGATGCGCGGCGGGGCGTTCAGTTTTAATCCCATATTTTTGTCTCTTCTTGCTTATACATTTCAGGTATGAATGCGATAGATAATACGGAACGTATTGATACAGAAAGAGATAGTGATAGATGAAATGTAGCTACTTAGCTACTGTTAACGGCAACATACTCCGCGCATTGACCTCCACCTAACAAAACATCACAGCCAAATAACTACATCATCATCATCTCAGCCAAAAGACGTCCACTGCTGGACATATGCCTCCCCATCGACCTTATCCATCGGCTACCCGCGACCTTTACCAGGTCATCGGTCCACCTTGTTCGAGGACTGCCCACGCTAAGTCTACCAGTTCGTAACGATGTATATACATACACAATAAGTTTTATGTATTAACATCAATCCATTTTTAAAAGACTCGCGTGTGGCCATCCCTCTTATGATCCTGATCTTCTCCAAGATATACAAGCGGACAGTATAGTGGGAGAAAAATTGTAAATCAGTATAATCGACTAGCTGTTGCCCACGGCTCCGCCTGCGTGGATGTTATTTATCACGATAAAAAGTATTTTCCTGCTTAGGACACCATCTATTCCATTAAGATTCGTTGAGAACCCAAATATAATATTTTATTAAAATAACTTTGAAAATCAGAGAACTAGTATGAAAGTTACTTACTTACTCTTTAAGGGATGATTTTTGAAAAAGTATTTCATGTTTTATGATGATCATTCATTCGTGTTTTATGTCATTCAAATACCTTCATACTAAATTTCACTTGAATAACTTCAAAAACGGCAAAGTTTCATACTAACTTTGCACCCCCGTTTTACCCCCTTAGGGGGTGAATTTAAAAAAAAAATCTTTCATAATGCTTTCCTACGTTATGAAAGGAACCCCTGTGGGAGATTTCAAGTTTCTTACCCTTATAACTTAGGCCCTGCGTTGATATGTCAGTCAGTCAGTCAGCTTCTCCTTTTATATAGTTTATAGAAGTATGATCTATCAATCATTTGAACCCACACGATCTAAATCTCCCGGCGCCCCCCGCCAAATAGATCGCCAATAAGTATGGTCCGTGTGGTGACGGATTAAGAATACAAATGTCATCACCCCTTTCCATCCCCAGGGTGTCGTAAGAGTCGACTAAGGGAGTAAGTTAAGCAGATAATACCCACTGCAAGAGAAGGAAAACTCGAAACAAAACCCTATACCAATCCGTCTGGCCAGCGTAGTAAAGTAGGCTAATATCCCTCCAGCTGCAAGGAGGAGACCCGTGCCCAGCAGAGGGTCGTTTATGGGTTGAGATGTAAGTATGCTTGTCGATTTCTACAGACGGTTTAAATCATGCGTTTAATTTAGCACGAGTATCGAGAAGCTGCAGTTATTTTTGCATTGCTATTTTATATTGTCTATAATAGTCAAATAGTCTTTGATTTGCTACATATGGTTGTTATCGAGGTGTCTTTGCCTGTCTATAACAATCAGAATTGCATAATTATAAAATCGTAAAAAAAGTAAAGAAGATGGAATTTATTATGCAACAGTAAATTTATTTAAAGTTGAGACTAAATACAAAAAATACTAGCCTACCAATTAAAATTTCAATAGTTTAGGAAAATGTAGATAGATAGACAGAAAATCGCCGCCGCTAAGTTCCCAATAAATAGAAATAAAAACTTTTTTATTTTCTCTGCCTCCATTCCGACAGTGATGGACAGTTAGGAGAGGGTTAGAATACTAATTGATAGCTAGATTACATATTAAAGGGTTAGAGCCGACCGAACTAGTACTAAGCGACTGGTTAGCCGATGAAATCTATTGTACTGAATAGCGGTATTTTTATTTTGGGAAGCTTTTTATCTCGGAATTTAAAGTCTGCTTTTATAAACCAACTTATTGGGGGATAGATTGGATATTTAATGAAGTAACATAATTAGTTTGAAAATGCCAATAAAATAAACATTTTAGCTAAATTTTTCTCTTTTCATTGTTTCCTTATAAAAAACATTTTTAACTAAATTTAATTTTGTATGGTATATTGGTTTCCGTCTCTTTTTGTTAACACTAATATTGTAACTCATACCAAATTGTAAATGTTATACTCTGGCGATTAAAAGAGTGGCCCGAGTATTTTGCTAATTTTCCTCGAGGCCCAACCCTAGTCAGCGAATTGGCCGTTGGAAAAAAGTATGCTGGCATTTGTTTTTATGACGTTCATAAGTATCATGTATTTGTTCTAAATGAATAAATGAGTTTGACTTTGACTTTAACCACAGCTACGGTTACTGGCCAACCAGTAGACTTTACTAGTTTTCTTTCTCCACCTTGTCGTAGGTAGAATCATCGGTACAATTAAACGGATGGAGCCATAACAAATAAAAAGCTATCTTTTATGCTTTTACTGCTAAAATACTTTTGATAAATGTTGATATTGTAAGTGTAAATGTGTGTTAGCCGTGGTTCGATAATAACTTTAGTATCGTTAGTCAGAACGTAACGTCGTGAAATTTTGTGGACGAAATAATAAGACTAGAATTTTTATGAACGAACATGCAACAAATCAGCCATAGGGTTGCTTAGAAATAGGAGAATGTATAATGAATTAATAGTTCAATGCCAACCACAAGAATCTAATTAACTATTCCGAGTACCTCTCATTCTAATAATACTCTAACAGCCTTACAAATAAAAATCTGTTATATCACATTTATCTCATTCTTATACGAGGTATAGTTATACGAGTTATAAATTAAGAACAAGTCAAAAATATTTTTTAACAAATAAAACAGGTATTACTTTCGTATAACTATTTATCCGTTATGTCAAATTGCACGATTTGGCAACAGCACCACCAAAGAGAAACTTCATAAAAAAACATATTTTGTCTATGACAACTGAATCTATTTATCAACAAAACTTTTTTCGACAGTTTTTAATTTTTAAATCTCATTGAAATTTTTCATAACATGAAGATGTTCGTTTATAGTATGTGGCATGTAAATGTCATCGATTTTTTTTTAATCGATGACATTTACTTTAATATAGACTGCTGAGTCAAACCGTGAATGTCCACAGCATCTTCTTGCACTTGAAGGAACAAGGAACGAGTAGGTAGTTAAATTTGTGAAACTGATAGAACAGATTTAGTTACATGTGTGAATATCCAAATGTTTTTACCTGACGGGGACGTAACCCCATATCTCAAAGCAATCATCAATTGTAGAATAGAAGATAATCCGGGTGGATTACCTTCTATTTTCCATATTGAGATATCTACCAAATAATTTATCCAAAAACATCACACCACTTTTAGAAAACCGATATTTTATTTGACTTATCTTGCAGCCTGTATTAAAACAATGACGTTATTTACTTGTTCTACTTTTTCTATTGCTTTTAAATCCATTTCTTGAAACTAAAAAAAATATAAAACACGTAAATAAGCCTGAAACGTGGTATTTTTATGATTATACTAGGTTTATACTAGGGTACGGGCGCGTATAACTTCGACATAACGATTGTATGGACAGAAGTGTCAACGCTATACTTGGTATAAGCTATACTTTGTTTATTTGTAGACATTTTGCTTATTCTCGAGTATAACTGTTATACCACGTTTATTTGTAAGGCTGTAACAGCCTTACAAATAAACGTGGTATAATAGTTCAAGTGCAAGAAGATGCTGTGGACATTTACGGTTTGACTCAGCAGTCTATATTAAAGAAAAAAATCGATGACATTTACATGCGACATACTATAAACGAACATCTTCATGTTATGGAAAATTTCAATGAGATTTAAAAATTAAAAACTGTCGAAAAAAGTTTTGTTGACAAATAGATTCAGTTGTCATAGACAAAATATGTTTTTTTATGAAGTTTCTCTTTGGTGGTGCTGTTGCCAAATCGTGCAATTTGACATAACGGATAAATAGTTATACGAAAGTAATACCTGCTTTATTTGTTAAAAAATATTTTTGACTTATTCTTAATTTATAACTCGTATATAAATTAAGAATGAGATAAATGTGATATATTAAAATTTTTATTTGTAAGGCTGTAAGAAGGCACATGCGACAGACAAAGAGAGAAAGAAAGAGAGAGAAGATTATATGTCAACATCAATGATTGGCATCAATGTTGCTCATGTGATTTGTCACCAAGAAACCGAATTGCGTGACTGTGCTTACTGAAAGGTGAGTGACTACAAAACGAACGAAGAATCGTGGGCGGTACGGAGTGACGTATACATCCTAGGTGTCGATTAAATTTAACCATTGACTGGCGTTTTGTAAGTTCGATTCTCACATGGAACAAGAAGTTGTGTTATAATTGAACTACAACTACAAATGCAAAAATAAACTTGTCTGTCGGACATCTTTTTACGATGGAACGGTTGAACGGATCTTGTTTATCGAGGAGATAGACGATATTCTGGGGTAAGGTATATGGTACTATGTTCACTAGCAAAATATGGTTTTAAGAGAGGTAGGGCACCATGTTACTTAAAGTTTATACCGCGAAGAAGTGCAAAATGCTAAACTGTCTAGATCCCACCTTCTTTGTCTAAATCTTGCAAAGTTTATCCTTCAAGGAGACAGCAGTAAGCCTAGCTATAATCTCATTTTATATTATATATTTTTTAAAGACAACTTAAGGCCTTGCTTTTTAGTGCGGGGAATAAGCCCTTATTTTAAATCAAATATTATTTAATCTCAGATAAGCAGAATATCAGCGCTGCAGCGTCTGCGATGTTGCAATCAATCGCTGAGCTCGATCCTGTTTTGTCTTGTAACAATTATGTATTTTTTATTTTAGATTACTGTAATAAGATGTTGTAAAAATGAATATATTTTCTTTCTTTCTTATCGCGGGGGACATTCCAATCATACAATTAACGGACACAATGTACACCCCGACTCGGTGCCCCATTTATGGAACAATTTTTTGTTCTGTGTGTGCGTCTCAATCCCACAACACGCCGTTGTGCAGTGGTTAAAAGGCGAATTAACCACGTTTTTCTTAAAAATATATTTATAGTTTTTCCTTCAATGGAAGCATTTCAAACCACCACAAACATATTTCCTATAGGGGGTCGGTGCTGGATCTGCGTCACCAATTTGTAGAATTCCCGGGCTCATTTTGATACTGGCTCACTCAAGAGTTAGCCCCTTAAGCCACTAACTAAACCAACCTTGCAGTCAATACTGGTTGTTATTAACTTCATCATATGACCGGTCTCCTCCATACACTTCGAGGGATATTAGCCTATTTTACCACACTAGTCAGACGGATTGGTATAGGGTTTTGTTTCGAGATTTCCTCCTCTTGCAGTGGATATTGTCTGCCTGACTTACTCCTATAGTCGACTCTTTGGACACCATTGGGATGGAACGGTGTGAAAACATTCTGAATTCTTAATCCGTAACCCACACGGAAAATTACGGTTATTGACTTCCATAGGGTCGATATCTCCGAGAATATTTTGTACCTACATAGTATGTAGGTACAAAACATCCGATGTTTTTTACAGTGTTTCGTTATGCAGTTAAAACAACCCCTTCATTGTGGCTTTATCACGACATGTCAATGTATACGAAAACAATTAGCGCCTTGTTTTATCATAATTTGTTTATCATTATGAATGGTTTTAAATTGTTACAATGTTGAATGACAAGAAGGAAAGTCGGTGCTTTAATGATAAGTATATAATTAATGAATGAATGAATGAATGAGTGTAATGTTATAATTTGTTTCACTACAACATGTCTGTTGTGCTACAATATGTCTCTTGTGCTACAATCTTGTAGGAGACAATACCCTTTGACATTGTTTCGGCTTTCTCTCACAAAGTTCTTTATTTAATCTCAGATAAACATTATATTATTAAATACCTACATAAATGATTACTTTACTGAATATATTACTGTTTCGTTTTATCAACGCAGAGCCTAAAAAACCGCATTAAAATTCGTTTATTCGTCTGGTAGCTATGATGACACAGACAGACACACAGAGACATGCTAAACTAATAACACCCCTCTTTCTGGCCAGAGGTTAAAACCATACTAGGTGGAAACTACAAGCGTGAAATTTCGCATTTAGAAGGTACTTTTAGAAAATCAATCCCAAAAATTGCCTAGCACGGGCAATGTCGGACGGAGCGGCTATAATCTCGACGGAGACTAGCCAACTGCGCGGGAGATATTATGGTGTACAATTATGTGCGCAAACACAAGTGCGTTCTTTATTCCCTTTCATAGTTCAATTGGACGTTGTTACATTGAATAACAAGATAATTTCAAAAGAGATAGGGCTCTTTTGAAAATATAGTAGCGAAGCAAGCCTGACTGCGAAAGGAAACCTTACAGAAAATCACAGCCAAATAACTACACATAGCGGTGTAGTTATGTTGCTGTGTACAGATATCCAGTTCTCATTTAGGGTTCCATTTAGAAAGGAACGTTTTCCTAGCCCAGGGACACTAGATCATAAAACATGCAAGTGACACCTCTGGTATTGCAAGCGTCGTACAGCTACGGTAACGTCTTAACATCAGGCGGATCCTAGATTACTAAAGATCCGAAACAATGTCAAAGAGCATTGCCTCCTTAACCGTCCATACAAGATTGTGGCACAACAGACAGCTTGTAGTGAAACTAATTATAACATTGTACTCATTCATTCCTTTTTTTATACTACTTGGGTGGCACACAAGCATACGGCCCGCCTGATGTTAAGCAGTTACCGTAGCCGTACGACGCTTGCAATACCAGAGATATCACTGACGCGTTGCCTTCCCATTATTTTACACCAGGGCTTTAAGATTGAGTATCCCTGGGATTGGAAAACGTTTATTTCTAAACGCATCCCTAAATGAGCGCTGGAGACCTGTACTTACATACAGGAATACAACTACACCGCTGTGTGTAACTATTTGGCTGTGGTCTTCTGTAAGGTGAAGACTTCCCCAGTGGGGCTTGCTCATTAGTATGGTTTATCCTCACTAATATTATAAATGTTAAAGTTTGTGAGTATGGATGAATGGATGGATGTTTGTTACTCTTTCCCGTAAAAACTACTGAACGGATCTGGATGAAAATTGGCACAGAGATAGATTATGGTCTGGAATAACACATAGGCTACAGCTAGTATAATAATAATAGCAACCCATATATGTCCCACTGCTGGGCACGGGCCTCCTCGTCTCTATCAAGGAGAGAGAGAGAGAGTTTTAGGTCTTAATTCACACACACTGGCCTAGTGCGGGTTGGTAAAACAGACATGTCTTTAGAATTTATAGACATGTGGGTTTCCTCGCAATGTTTTCCTTCACCGTTAGCAGATGGTGAATCATTTGATAAGTACATATAAACTCCACAAAGTGAAATTCACATTAAAACTGCCACCCGGGATCGAACTCGCACCTCTTGCGTGCAAGTCTGTTACTTCCTCACTCGGCCACCATCTCTTCCTAGTATGGTTTCTTCTCTACTAAATTCTTTGTATCCTATTATCTGATTTTTAGTAATCACCTTAGGGTTTTCGAAAAAATCCGTTATAATCATAATCATAATCATTTATTTCATAAAGCCAATTTACATGTCAAATTTGTTTAAGGGATACAAATACCAATTAAATAAAAAGTTATATAGTCATCCAATAAATTAATTGACAAACATAATTATTCAAACATGTCATAAAAATGACAAACAAATAAAATAACAGATATGTCATAAAAATAGAATATGTCAAGTTAAATACAATGTCAATTAAATAAAAATTGCCAAATTAACTAAACATGTCAAATTAAATAATTCATTTTTTTAAGTCATAAATTTATCAAAGGTATAAACAATTTGCTCTACAAAGGATATATTATTATATCCGATTACCCTGTTGGATATAACGGTAGATAAAACTAACCTATAACTAGAAATTCATACTATAACAAGTTATTAAACACCTGGCAGATAATAATATATATATCAACCATAAACACATCGAGCATTAATTAAAGCTATTTTTGTTGTATACAGCTAGCGCAGCTGTATGGTTTTAGAAACACGTGTAACCAGAGCCTCTAGATAAGTGGCATAAGCGATAGTCGAATGGAAACGTCAAAAAAGCAAATGTATGGGATTTGACGTAAGTCTACCATATAATGTCGTAAGCTTACGTCAAATCCCATACATTTTATTTTTTGACTTTTCGATTCGACTATCACTTATGCCACTTGTCTAGAGGGGCAGTAGTCCTTATTAACCCTCTCCCTCTCTCTCCACCTTGTCGTTGGCAGAATCATCAGTATAACTAAACGTATGGAGCCATAACAGAAAAAAAAACTACTTGTGGCCATGACGTTCATTTAGGCCAAGATTTGATCCATTTCCCGGTGTCAAATTGAACTGAAAATTTGTTTTTATTATACTTCTTGGTTGGCAAACAAGCATACGGCCCGCTGGGATTGGGCCCTTGCAATACCATAAGTATCACTTACGTGTTGCCAACCCACAACGGCTTTAAGATGGGACTATTTCTGGGATAGGAATACGTTTCTTTTCAAAATTCATTCCTAAATGAGCGCTGGAGACCTGTACTCACACACAGGAACACAACTACACCACTGTGTGTAGTTATTTGGCTGTGGTCTTCTGTAAGGTTTAAGTCCTTCTCCAGTCTGGCTTGCTCGCTATAATGATGCCCTATCTCTCTTTTACTTTAGTAGCTTCGATGATAATGGAATAATGTTTTTAAGGAGTTCTCCTAATTTTTAATGGATTCCATCATCAAAACTGGCTTTTGATGACAATGGGACCAAACTGGAAGTTTAAATATCCTTTGAAAGAAAATAAGCATTTTTTATCTATACTATAATATTACATAGCTGAAGAGTTTGTTTGGTTGAACGCACTAATATCAGAAAGTACTGGTTCGATTGGAAAATACTTTTTTTGTTGAATAGTGCATTTATCCAGGCAGGCTATAGGCTAACATCACACTAAGATCAATAGGAGCGGAGCAGTAGTGAGATATGTTGCAAAATCGGGTAAAATATTCCAAATTACTACGCGGACAAAGTCGTGGGCGACCCTTAGTCCTTTTATAAATGGCGAGAGTTACAGCTACGAACAAACATAATAAAACACACGAATTGATAACCTCTTCCTTTTCGAAGTCGGTTATATAGAGCAATGTTTACAATACGCAAACAGATGCGTAATTATGTAACATATATACTGAGTTCAAGTTCACCATGTCAAGGTGCGTCTACAATGTTGCAGGTCTTTGCTCCTGACAACATTGTTGCGGCCACGTCATGTAGTGTAGGAACCGTCTCGGGCAACTCTGCACTTCGAGATTGTGCGTAAGCGCGCTGTGTACTAGCAAAAAATATTTTGTTTTGATTATGTACCAAATCTCCGTGTGGTGACGGATTAAGAATACAAATGTCACCACCCCTTCCATCCCGAGGGTGTCGTAAGAGTCGACTAAGGGAGTAAGTGTTATCCACCGCAAGAGAGGGAAAACTCGAAACAAAACCCTATACCAACTCGTTTGGCCAGCGTGGTATAGTAGGCTAAAATCCCTCTAAATGTTTAGAGGAGACCCGTGCCCAGCAGTGGGACGTTTATGGGTTGAGATGTATGTACCAAATCTATATTTCCTTATTAAATTAAATACTTTTTATTTTAAGTTTATTTAACTGCTGCATTCAGACTCATACCAAATTGTGTATTGTAGCGATTAAAAAGAGTGGCCCGAGTTTCTTGACAATTTTTTTCGACACACGACCGTAAAAAAATTGGCCGAAAAAAAAATGCTGGCATTTGTTTTTAATGATCAAATGAGTTTGACTTTGACTATCTTAATATACACTGACGGACTCATAAACTGCATCAAAGTTCAGGATTATTTTTAAAATGATTTTTTAATAAGTATGATAACTTTTTAGATTAAATTATATAAATATGGAAAGACTGGCTCTTAATCTCAAAAAAAAGGAAAATTTAAAAATAGAACTGCAGTAAAACAAATGAATATAGCCGGGAAAAGAAAATTTACTCGTAGTATCAGATTTGCGTGTTATTTATAGCAAAGTTTTAAATTGATTATCATTGATTTTTTATTCTTTTGTCAATTGAATTATTGTTACCAGCAGAATTGTTGGGTTAGTTTTTTAACTCATCGAGAGTTTTTGAACCATAATATGGATACTTCGTCCGAACAAGCGGCTCAAATTGTAGCATTGGTGCGGGAGGGCTTGGATCAACGAACGATTGGTAGAAATTTAAATTTAAACCAGTCTACGGTTTCTAGAATATACAGAAGGTTTGTGGAGACAGATTCTTACAGAAGGAGACGTGGTACAGGCAGGACTCGAGCAACCACCGGTCGTGATGACCGATTTATTGTTACAACTTCCCTGCGAAATCGTTTCCTCACGTCTGTTAACATCAAAACAGAGCTTAATGAAGTGCGTGGAGTAAACGTGAGTGCACGAACAATAAGAAGAAGGTTAAAGGAAGCGGATATCACCCCTTTTAGACCAGCAAATGGTCCAAAGTTGTCTGTAGCTCACAGACAAGCTCGCTTAAGATTTGCGCGTGATCACCTGAATTGGACAGAAGAGCAATGGACCTCCGTATTGTTCACGGACGAGTGTAGGACATGTTTATATGGTGCAGATGGTCGCAGAAGAGTCTATCGTCGACGTGGGGAGCGATATGCTCAAAGTTGCATTGAGGAGCGTGTTCCTTTTGGAGGCGGTTCGTGTATGGTCTGGGGTGGCATATCGATGAACGGGCGAACAGAACTTGTGTTCATAGACATGGTCCGTCAAAACGGTAATAGAGGGGGTTTGACTGCACATCGCTACATAACAGAGATCTTAGAAGATCACGTGGTGCCTTACATGGGATTCATAGGCGAAATTTTTACTTTAATGCAGGATAATGCCCGGCCGCACGCTGCTGCACAAGTTCGACAATATTGCGAAGAGGTTGGGATACGTACAATGAATTGGCCAGCACGCAGCCCGGATCTTAATCCCATTGAGCATGTTTGGAACAATTTAAAAAGAGCTGTATATGCGAGAAACCCTTTGCCCACGACAGTGGCAGCACTAAGAACAGCACTTTCAGAAGAATGGGACAATATTCCGCAAGATCTTTTAATAACCCTAATAAAATCTATGCGGAACAGATTAGAATCCGTAATAAGGGCACGTGGAGGTAATACACCTTATTAAAACATAAATAAACCCTTGCATAAAGTTTGTGTCTATTGTTAAAACCAATTTTTTAATTAAACCAATTTTCCTTAAATTTCTGTTTTTCTTCAAAAAAAGTCTTAAGGTCCTTTCCAGTACACAAACTTAAACCTAAGGATATGACCCTACACTGTTTTAAAGTTCACGAACCAATCTAGAGGTTTCAATTTAAATCTGTATAGAAAGTTTGACTACTTGGTTAAAATATTTATTTCAAAGTCGTCTATTACTTTGATGCAGTTTATGAGTCCGTCAGTGTATATATTTCTTGTGTGCGTGTGTATGTGACTGAACTCCTCCTAGACGGGTGGACCGATTTTGATGAAATTTTGTGTGTGTGTTCGGGTAGGGCCCTGGATGGTTTAGATTCACAATTGGACCCGGTAGGTGGCGCTGCTGTCGGTATTTCAGCTTTTTCCGGCAGGACGACGTCTGCCAGGTCCACTAGTATAATATAATTAGGTATATCAATACGTGAAAAGACAACTTTACAAACAAAATATAGCGCGGACGGAGGAGTGTGAGGTTTTTTTTTTATACTACCAAGATGGCAAACAAGCATACGGCCCGCATGATGGTAAGCAGTTACCGTAGCCTACTCACGCGTTGCCGATCCTTTAAAAACCTTATAACTCCTATAAGTTATAAGGTTAGTTTGTAGCAAGGTTAAAGTTTATACGGATATGGAGTGGACAAAAAATTTCATGTGTTACAGTCGAATTTCGAGGTGATCCGAATCGTAAAAAAAAATAAAAAAAGGGAAACCAAGAAAGTACCAAGAAGTTCATGCAAAGAGAATAATAAATGTTGAGAAACCAAAAGAAGTATGTCTAGATCGACGCGATTGACGTACCATAGTCTCTGCCTACCCCAATAAGAGAAAGGCTTTATAATATCTATGTATTGTAACGAAGAAAGTCTGCCAAGCACTATCTTCTAAGGTATAACCAAAAACGAGTAAATGCTCGTTGCCTTGTATCACGTAATGTCACTGTACTCAGTACCACAGAATACTTAATAGTACAAGTATCAGTAGGTACTAGTTCAATTGTATTCAAATTGTTCTTTCCGCACCAGGGGTCACGAACGCTTAACAATTAACCAGGTTTCTAGTACACTCTGGTATTGTTTATTGAATCTCTATATAATTATTACTATAATAGACAACGGCCGGCTGATTCTCTAAGAAACAGCGATCGCAAACTGACAGTTGTGATTGCTCGGTGACGGCACACGCGATTGCTAAACGTCAAAAAGGCTCGGTTTTCGCTCTTACGGAATATCGATTTTCAATCTGACAGCCAGATTATGCTTCGTTTTCGCGGTCGCTTGGTTTTCGCTGTTACGGAATACCCCAGCCGGTCTAAATCACGTCATATTTTAAGCGCATTTGGGCGAAGATCTACCTTCTCCCCCCTCAATTGAAGGTACGCCCGGCATAGACTTTTGGTAGGCTTCATTTACTTTGTCGTGATCGTTTCTTGTTTCTGGTCTTTGATCTAACTTAAGAGGCGCCCCTTCAAGCCTTGCGCCCTATGGCTCCCTCCCCTCTCCTCCTAAAGCCTGCCCGACACTGATGGTGGTCACCCGTGACCACGGTCGGCGCAATTCGACCGAAATGTCGGGTAACAAAAGGCATGAAAACCATCAAAATATTACGCAATTTAAATCCGTTGTGCATTATAGATATGTGTGAAAATCGTAAAAGTAAAAAATAAATCTACTATAATGTAGTGTACCAAGTAGATGACGTGCTAAACTAATATTATAAATGCGTAGGTTTGTATGTCACGCCAAAATGTTTGAACGGATCTGGATGAAATTGGGCACAGTAAAATATAATAGTCTGGAATAGCACATAGCACTTCATATCCTGGAAAAAACATGATCCCCGTGAAATTAGAATTTTTATAATTTAAAAATATGTTTTCAAATAGGTACAAGCTTTTGTATCTAGGGATATAGTACTCGTCAATACGATTCCAAAGAGCCCAAACATGGCGGCGTTATCGTGTTTCGTTAAGTAGTTCCTATGGGCACCTTCCGACCGCATCATCAGATCATATCCATACAGTTTAACTGCCTTTAGAACTCAAATTATATTTCATTCGAAGACATTCATCGCCTTCTCAAAAATGTTAAAGTAAATTACAGTGCTCATTCAGGTATACATTTTTATAGGAATGTTTTTCTCCCAATCATGGTAACTCAAGGTTACAATTTTTGTGCCTCACCTCTCTTAAGCTATAAGGCAATTCCAGAAAAAAACTGAAATTTTTTGCTTGGCAACCCGCGAATAGCTTGTATGGTTCTTCACCTTGGTTATACTATTAGCCGATTCAAAAAAAAACAAAATCGAACTCTGTACCTATCTTACGATCAGACCACCACGTGGCTATAAAGAATCACAATCACGTCATTACAAATAAATCGCAAACCAAATCGTGAGTTGATAACATCGTGTGCGCAGGCGCATCGTATACGTAACATTACTCAATGAGCGTTGCATCGACACAACATTGTCGTTTTGTGTTGTAGTAACCTTGACTTTGAGTCACACTGAATCATAACGGTAATCGAACTTACGATCAATCAAACACGTGGCTATTAATTAACTAGACCGGCCGGCTGATTCTCTAAGAAACAGTGATGGCAAACTGACAGTTGTGATCGCAAACTGACAGTTGTGATCGCAAACTGACAGTTGTGATTGCTCGGTGACGACACAATCTATTGACTAAACGTCAAAAAGGCTCGGTTTTTATTCTTACGAAATACCGATTTTCAATCTGACAGCCAGATTTTGCTCGGTTTTCGCGGTGGCTCGGTTTTTGCTCTTACGCAATACCCCTGCGGGATTGCAGTGTTGAAAATTTTAATACCGGTATTGCTAAAATCTGGTATTTAAAGCCACTCGACGGTACCTGTGCGATTACTTTACACTAGTAGTCAACAGATGACACTGATAATGTTCTGTAATTTTTTTGACAAAACAACATTTTAGAACATTTGTTTTTGCGTGGTGTTTTTCTTCAATAGCGGCAAATTTAAGCTTTAAAATATTATGTGAGTGTGAGAGATAAATCATTATGGAAGTAAACGCGTTACGCAACTTTTAGTCGTAGAACTGCATGTGAGAAGTTAAAACGTATTAGCTTCACAAATTTTAAAACACATCCGTATATCTTTATGTATCTTATCGTGACGTCACGCGAGAGTGTCTTTCCCTATCCCAAAAATCCCCTCTTAAAACTCTAAAGAAGTTTCACTTCAAAAACACCTTTGAAATCGATGCAGAGATCGCGAATAAATCGTGAGGTGATAATATCGTGTGCTCGCGCGCACCTCGATATGCGCGGGCGCATCGTACGTAACATCACTCAATGAACGTTAAATCGACACAACATTGTCGTTAGGTTGTAGTAACCTTGACACTGCGTCCTACTGAATCACTGTACAATGTAAGCACACGACTTAATTTGAGGAATTCCGTTGTAATGAAAACAAACAGGTTCCGTTGGTTGTTTACATGTTACGACACGGACACGAAACGATTATAAAGTAAATGCAACTTTTAAACTACTAATAATATTATATTTACATTAAGAAAAAACTAGTTAAAAGTACGCAGTAAAAGAATTACAGATTGAAGTCGTTTTGAATAGGAACAAAAGCTAGGCATAAAAGTTAACACTCAACAAATTTTAAGATTAAGATCGAGTATGAATCGCTATCTTACGGCCTCACGGCAATTCAGTTAATTAATTTGATTATTTCTTGATAAGATAATTTTATGAGCTGCCTGGGTAATTATTCTTAAGGACAGTATATTTATATTACTACTTTTTTAATAGTTATTATATCTAACTAGTTGTACCCTGCAGTTTCCCCTGCGTTAAATTTAGATTTTGTCCATTGTCACGTGTATATGCTGTGCTTCTCAAGGGCAGCACGCATAAACATTAGTTATACAATAATATAAGACACGGATTAGTAATCATAATTGTCATCAAATCGGACAGATTTGATGACAATTATGATTACTAATCCGTGTCTTTGGGTAATAGAATGATGATTCCTCAATAAACTGGCTATCTAATGCAAAAAATGGGTTTGGTAGTTCCTGAGATTAGCCCATTTAAACAAACAAACAGACTCAACTAATCAACTTTACTAAAATATTAGTACATATATTTGAGTCAATATTATGATAAGATTGATTGAATGACTTGATAAGATTGCTGCTAATCCTAACTGCTGGTAACTGGCCGTAGATAACACGTCTAAAATCGTCTTCCCGTCTACATTACTGTTAATTTGTAATCTAAATGAATAATAAATAAGTTACTCCATAACACTGAAAGTCACATTAAAATCGGCTCAGCCGTTGAGTAGATCACCCGAAACGGACAATATAAAAAAAATATTTTCCGTAAGTGCCGGGTAGACAGCTGTTATTTTTATGTTACAAACAAACACTTCGATTTTATTTATATGTATAGATTTTAATCTAGTACACAATCGCGTAGTATAAAAATGATCCAGACGTTGATCTTACGAGGTCAACATTCTGCAACATTGTTGCAACACCTTGAAATGTACGTACAACGCGCGAATACTTGCTTTTTACACGTCGCCGTCGTTCTAGTAGTGTGTACCTGGTTTTATGACAACTACTTATTCTTTTTTTAAATTTAATATTATTTAAATGCTTCTATTTATATATTGAAACTAGCTGACTCGGAAAACGTTGTTTTGCTATATAAAGTAAAAATAGTAATAACGCTATTAAAAAATAGGGTTTGGTGGTTAGGTGTGGTTTTGAGAATTCTATTTGAGGTTATAAAAGTATTAATTAATACCAAAATATATAAAAAAAAAATGTCCAAAAAATAAAAATGAAAACTTTGGGGAGGGCCACCCTTATCACTTAGGGGTACAAATAAATAGAAATCAACCTATTCTCAGACCTACCAAATATCCAAAAAATAATTTATAAAAATCGGTCAAGCCGTTTAGGATGAGTTTAGTCACAAATACTGTGACACGACAGTTTATACATAATACTAGTGGACCTGGCAGACGTCGTCCTGCCGGAAAAAGCTGAAATACCGACAGCAGCGCCACCTACCGGGTCCAATTGTGAATCTAAACCATCCAGGGCCCTACCCGAACACACACACAAAATTTCATCAAAATCGGTCCACCCGTCTAGGAGGAGTTCAGTCACATACACACGCACACAAGAAATATATATATTAAGACTAGCCGACCCAGACGCGTCGTTCTGCCCGGAAAAGCTGACATACCGACAGCAGCGCCACCTACCGGAGCCAATTAATTGTGTAAGTGTCATACACACGCACATCAGCACGAAGACTGAAATTATACACCCAGTATAATATTAAGGCCCAATAGGCTCGGCCTTATTACGGTCCTTGCAGAATACCAGTGCTGCGTGACATACGACGCGGCGACTTAGCAGGAGATTTTGCTGAGTTAAGTTTGTACAAGCTTTTATTTAGCTTGCAGTGTATATTAGTTTCTTTAGACCACATCATAGACCACATTCTAATGTTCGATTCAGCTTAAATTTAGCATACAAACGCATTTTTTTATACTACTTGGCTGTCAAACAAGCATACTGCCCGCACAGCCTATAACGATTGCAATACCATGGTCAGGTATTACTTGCGTGTTGCCGACCCATTGTTTTCTATCAGGGATTTAAGCAACCCAGGGATAGGCAAACTTATTTTTCAAAACGCGTCTCTAAATGGGCGCTGGATATACAGAAACACAACTATACGGCTGTGTGTAGTCATTTGGCCGTCTGTAAGGTTGAGGTCCTTCCCCAGTCGGGCTTGCTCGCTAGTATGGTGCCCTAGCTCTCTTTATGTACGATGGAGCTGGTCTGATAATGCACTCCGTAACTGGCTATAGGATCTCATCAACGCCGCCGCGCCTGTGTCTCCCTTACACCTCTGCATATCCCTCGAGAAGCAAACCGTGATGCTATGTGTACTACGGTAATAAAGATCGGTATGTAATTCAAATAAAATAACGAGTTTTAATACACAATAAGACGACCAACATTTCTCGGATAAATAGGATCGCTCCAATTTTAAAGTCATTCGCGGAAACATCGTAAAAACGAGATGACCTAGGTTTAAAAAACTCATATAAATAATATTTATATCTTTTACAATGTTGCATAGGCACCATGTAATAAAATTGTGTATTTTATATTATTATTTTATTACTATTATTTACTTGTTTACAGACATATTCGTTTAAGATTCCTATTTTAATTAAGTTTAAGTTAACTTTCAAATACTAACTTTTATTAAGTAGTAACTTTAACTAGCCGATCCACCGGGTTTTAATATGGATTCCGTCACGTGTTTTCTTTATTGTTACATTTATACTCTTCTTAAGTCGTAACTCAATTATGCCTATAATCTGCCTTAATAAATAGGCTACAAAAAGCAAAATCAATTTTTCTAATACGACTGGTAGTTTCAGAGAAGTTTCGCAGTTTAACACAGTGGGGAGTTACATACACTTATAACTATATTTACTAAAAGTTTAATAAAAGCTAGGTTAATTGCTTAATCCGTAAATAGAATATACTAGTCCTGACTAATTTAAATTAAAAACCTGAAATTAACTAAACTGAAATTTTGCACAAAGGTTTCTTCTTAAACATCGGAAGTGAGCACAAATATGTTTTTTTTTTTGGGTCAATTTAAAATCTTAGTAAAAATATTACAAGGTTGTATCACAGATAATATAGTTGTATTTTGTTGTAAATACTAAATACAAGCATGTAACAAAATATAATTCCTAAAATTGGTTTTAAGTAGTAAAGTTAACATGCACGGGCGACTCAGTTGTTTGGTCACGAATAGGTCGGTTACTGCTCTCGCAAGGCCATGGTGAAACGAAAGAAAATTACTTATTATTGACATTAGTTATATGTCTAAGTAGATAGGACATCATATGAGCGTTAATTCCGACTAAAGAAGAACCTGTATCTCACAGAAGTCGACAGTCAAATAACTATATAAAGCAATGTAGTGTTCCTGTGTGTGAGTACAAGTTTTCAGTGCCTATTTAGGGATGCGTCTTTAACCAAGAATTTTCCTATACTAGAGATACTCCATAATAAAACCTTGGTGTTAATTTTTTTTTATCGACAAAGTCGGCATTACGTCTGTGATACCTCTGCATGTCCAAGGACTACGCTATAGTTTGTCACCTAACTATATATTATAAAAGAAGTATTATATTTACAAATTATCTATATTTAATTATTGTTTTTGCTGTACCAGCTAGCAAGCCTGACTGACAAGACCTCTACCTTACACCATAGCTAAGAAAAAACACACAGTAGTGTGTTGTGTTCCTTGAATACCCCCAAACAGTAGAAAATCATTGAGTGTTCACCCACAAATACTCCCCTGTGAGTTCTTTTCTTTTTCGTCTGTTTTTTTTTACTAAAAAGGTTTAATCCATAAACCAGTACCGCTGTACAAAGCTTTTTAAAGTCAATAATTCATTCATGCTGCCGTTTTTCATTCTTTCGAATTTCAAATTTGTTTCCTTTCATGTTCATCTATTAAATAACATTCGAAAAAGAATGCGTTTTTCGAAAACATACAGTATTGTCACAAAGAGGCGATGTGTGTGGTTTTAAAAAATAAGTCAACATAAGTACCTAGTTATACACGCACTGAAGTGTCAATATATCCTTGGTGCATATTCAATTATGACCGTTATAATAATGAATTACTTTAAGAAAACATCACGTAATATCACGCTGCATACCTAAAGGCGTATTTTGCACAAATATAAATGCCATTCTCGACTTTATTGTAATACTAGTTGTTACCCGCGGCTCCGCCCGCGTAGATGTTGGTTATCGCGATAAAAAGTCTCAGTGCCTATGTGTTATTCCAGACCATAATCTATCTCTGTGCCAAATTTCATCCAGATCCGTTCAGTAGTTTTTACGTGAGAGAGTAACAAACATCCATCCATACTTACAAACTTTCACATTTATAATATTAGTTAGGATGAATAAAATATATTTTTTTATTTACAATACACGGTATTATTGACCGTAAACGGCAAGCGGCCACGACGGGACATGAGCATTTTGTGCAACTGTCAAAGTGACGTTTAATTAACCAATACAGGCACACACGAGACAGCGTATGTACGCTTCACGGCCTACACTACATTATCCTTACTACGTACCTAATAGCTGTTAACAATCGTTAGATCACGACAGAGGCCTATGATCTAATAACTCTGTCACCAGGTTCGTCACTAAACAAACGATAAAAAGAAGATAGCATAGTAAGAGTAAAGGATTCTATATGATGCAAAAAAATTGACATCCAACTAACCACTCTTCTTTAATACTAGGGGTCGCCCGCGTGGTAATTTGGAATATTTTCCCCGATTTTGCAACATATCTTACTACTGCTCCGTTCCTATTGATCATAGCGTGATTTTATATAGCCTATAGCCTTTCTGGATAAATGAACTATTCATCAAAAAAAGTTTTTTTCTAATCGAACCAGTACTTTCTGAGATTAGCGCGTTCAAACAAACAAACTCTTCAGCTTTATAATATTAAGTATAGATAATATTAGGACTCAGCAGTAATTTACTGCCTGTATACAATCTACCAAAACGATACTGACATAATGAGTTGCCTGCAGGCACGTTGTTAAACAATAACCAGTTGCCTGGACGGTTGGCGGTAACTACTATTATTACGGCGCGTAGATGAGTTGTTATAGAATACGATTCAATTGGCGGGTTAAGCGTTGAGATGTCAGATCAGAGCTTCTAGACAAGTGGCATAAACGGTAGTCGAATCGAAAAGTCAAAAAAACAAATGTATGGGATTTGACGTAAGTTTACGACATTAAATCAGGCGGGCCGTATGCTTGTTTGCCAAAAATAGTATAAAAAAAAAATTTAAAAAAAATGTAGACTCACGTCAAATTCCATAGATTTTATTTTTTGACTTTTCAATTCGACTATCGCTTATGCCACTTGTCTAAAGGGGCAGTAACAGTAAAGTAAAAGTGTTTCATTATGCGTATGACTACTGTGCTTCCTGGGTTCGAATACTCTAAATGTAAAAAATAATAATCATAGTTTCATCAAGATATGTTCAATTTATACTAATTAGGAAGCAAAAACATACGGCTTGCTTGATGGTAAGCAGTTACCGTAACCTATAGACGCTTACAATCCGATCTTAACCGATAAACGTCCCACTGCTGGGCACGGGTCTCCTCCATACATTTGGAGGGATATTAGCCTACTACACCACGCTGGTCAGACGGATCAGTATAGGGTTTTGTTTCGTGTTTTCCCTCTCTTGCAGTGGATATTGTCTGCCTGACTTACTCCCTTAGTCGACTCTTACGACACACTCGGGATGGAACGGGGTGGTGACATTTGTATTCTTAATCCGTCACCACACGGACAATACCAGGCGCTTGTAATACCAGGGATATCACTCGCGCGCTGCCAACCCTGTGATAAGTCCATTGGGTTGATGGTACCATGACTTATAAATTACTTTACCCGGAAATATAGTAAGAATAATAAACTTCAATTAGAATTACTAAATATGTATTATCTTATTTCAATAAATTAATATGGTAATATAATTTTGAGGTGCATTCTTTGTGAATAATAGGTGATACATATATACATACACTAGGGGTCGCCCGCGACATCGTCCGCGTGGTTGTTAGGAATATTTTCCCCGATTTTGCAACATATCTCACTACTGCTCCGCTCCTATTGATCATAGCGTGATGTTATATAGCCTATAGCCTTCCATTATGCACTATTCAACAAAAAAAGATTTTTTCTAATCGAACTAGTACTTTCTGAGATTAGCGCGTTCAACCAAACAAACTCTTCAGCTTTATAATATATCATAGATAATAGATAGATGTATAGATATCATCACGCCAGTCTCCCATTGGGGTAGGCAAAGAAGAAAAGATCAATGCACGCCGCCGGGTACGTCAATTTGCTGGATATACTTTTTTTCGCTTCCTCTACATTCATCAACCTCAAGCGAAGAAAACCTTTGTGCCTCTTTTTTTAAGTATATTGTGCACAGTATTGCGCACAGAGAAGAATGAGAGAGTGAGATTTGGCACAGTTTAAGTTCACTGTACTGGACTGTAGAAAGCAATAACAGTCGAATTTCGACCACTGGGCTACCTCTAGTCAACTATGTACATATATAAAAATGTAATGTTGGTTTGTGTACCTACGCTTCAAAAACTCAACAACTACTGAAGGGATCTCAATGAAATTTGGCAAGGAGATAAATGGTATCCTGGGGAAGAATATTATACCTATTTTTTATGCGACAGCTGACATAGACACGGGCGGAGCCAAGGGCAAAAGCTAGTAGGTAATACTGCCCTGCAAAGAAAGAACGACGTAACTGCATGATATAGGCTACGGTAAAAACACATGTAAATTGTCAGATTTAAGACATGTTTTGCTTCGATACCCGTCTAGCAATTTATGAAGCTTTTTAACAGCACGCTACGTCCCAAGAGAGAAAAACAATTGACACTTGTATATTTATTTACTTTATAAACTTAATTCAATCGATGTAATACAATTAATTACATTTACATTGAAATATAAATAAATTACATTGATTTAAATAAATTAAGTAGGTATGTGTGACTAAATGATAGGGAAGGAATTCATTTGCTTTTTGTAACTTTATGCACTTTATACTATTAAAATATAAATATAATAAATAATATTAGTATGTTAATCCAACAAATATAATAAACGCAAAAGTTTGTAAGAATGTATGTTTGTTACTCTTTCACGCAAAAACTACTGAACGGTTCTGGATTAATCTCTATGGCGAATTTATTCTATTAAATTTGGCATAGAGATAGACTATCTTCTCTTATATATCTGGAATAACACATAGAATACTTTTTATCCCGGAAAAATAAACTCGCGGGCGGAAGCTAGTAATACTATATTTTGAGACTGGATTTGTACCTACTATGGCACCTAAACAACTAGCAAGCATGATTAGATATTTCTACATACATATTATAATACGTACATATAGGTAACAAAAAATCGTGTTCATAGTTCAAAGATTTGTCCTGGACAGAAATCGAATCCAAGACCTCCGGCTTAGCAGTTACTATTATAACCACTACACTAGTAGGTCTACCTTCAAAATAACCTTCAAGTCTATATTAAAACCGGAAAACATAAATTCTAATCATATTTATATATTTTATTCACACAGAATACGAGATTGTATATCTATTTGTATAAATCTAATGAAAGTTATACACAAAACTATTTGCAATTCTTTACAAATAATAATTATTCTTTATCATCAATAGAAACTATCTCGGAAAAGAATAAATTTAATACAAGTACGTAAATTATATTAATATAATAAACCGTGAAAGTTGAATGGATGTCTGTTACTTCTTCACGCAAAAACTACTGGACGGAGTTTGATTATACATTACCATATTATAGCTTATATACCAGAATATCACATAGGCTATAATATATTTTTCAAATACCGGGATTCGTTAGAAAATTTACGCAGGTGGATCCACTTAAAAGCTAGTACAAAAATCCTTCCTTATTATGAATGTGAAAGTTTGCGAGGATAATGGATGTATATATGGACGTTTGTCACTCTTTCCCCTAAAACTACTAAACGGGTCTGGATAAAATTAGGCATAGAGATAATAACTATTATAGTCTGGAATAGCAAATAGGCTTATTTCTATCACTTTTCATATCGACCGACATCTACGCGGGTGGAGCCCCGGGCAACAGCTAGTACATAGATAAAATCCTCACAATTCTATGGTGAGTTATTTTCTAACTAATGTAAATTATACATTATAATTCTTCCTATTCAATTTATTATACAATAGACGAGAATTTTCTAACAAAATGGATATAATCTACATCAGTTGAACTACGGTCAAGGAGTAATGCGCATGCGCGTTGTCATGTCAATAAAGACCATTAGTGGTACATAATTGTATACTATTATACATTATTACAATGGAAAAATAATTACTTTACACGTGGAGTTACTTTTTTACATAGCTGTGGCTGTAAGAGCGGACGTGCATTGGTGACGGCTCGCGGCGTATCGTTCGCGTCTACGATTCGGCGAATATTGCGGAGTGTTAGCCACTCACAAAGATCAGCGATAAGAATTCAAGATGTTTCAGTTAGCTTCACATTTTTATTATGTATACAAAACCACTATATTTACATTTAATTTAAAAATAAATATTATATGCATTACTATGTTATCCTAAGGAAGATTACACATTTTTTATGACATTTAAGAACGAACTTTTAGTATAAAAAAAAATGTAGTAAGTAACAAATATTTCGAAGATTTACTAAGTAAAGACTTTCAAAAAAACAATATAATATATATTTCTGTCATTTAAAATATCAATGTAAACATATCACTAGATTCCCTAGAATGCACTAAAGCTGGGTGCATTAATTTTTGTTGCAAAAATTGTAACCTATTCCAACTTTTCATAATCAGTGTGCGAACAGACGAGTTTAGAGTTTCAGACCGCGCGATCGTACCAATGCACGTTCACTCTAATCTGACTGCGAACGGAGGTCATATACGTAGTTATATGGATCATAGTTCTTTATTTATTTATAGACAGCATAACATAGTAACACATCTTTTTAACAAAAAGAGGTAGACAGAAGAGTAACACCCTCTTTTTGCCAGTTGTGTTAGGTTTCACGTAATTGGGGGGGTCTATTATTATAATACTCGGCATATTTCAAAATGCTAAGCACTTGTCCTTGGAATGAACAAATGGGGAAGGCCTTCAACAGAAGACCACAGCCAAATAATTACACAGAGCGGTGTAGTTGTGTACCTGTGTGTGAGTACACGCCTCCAGCGCTCATTTAGGTATGCGTTTCGAAAGGAACATAAAACAATGAGCAGCAACACCCGCTTTTGCAGGAACCGTCCATAGCCTAAGGCCACTGTTTACCATCAGGTGAAGCAGCTTATTTGTCACATAAATAGTAAATTTAAAAAGAGCTGCCTGAGTTTTTTGCCAGTTCTTCTCATGGGCACTAGCTGTAGTCAAATTAGCTGACATCTTTTCGACTCATTCATAAGTAATGTCTTTCATAAGTGTTACGTTGTAACCTAAATGAATAAATTAATGTTGACTTTGATAAAATTATAATAAAGGAAAATCTCCAACCTACCGCTGTGTACTTTTCTTGCCATAATCTTAGCATAGTTAATAATTCTACCAATACAAAATCAACCTTATTGTCTAGAATCTAAAGTAGAATTTGATTAATCCTAAGTAAGTACTGTAATGACATAATACTCATTGATGTTCACAATACATTAGTTAGATATATATAATCACTTGTAGGTAGTGCAATTATTTAGACTTCTCACGTAATAAGCATACGACTAGTCTAGACTAATGACTCATTTAATCGAACGTATAGTTCGTGATGCTGGATAGAACTAACTCTCTAGACAAGTGGTATAAACGGTAGTCGAATCGAAAAATCAATAAAGCTAATGTATAGGATTTGACGTGAACTTCATCATCATCATCTCAGCCAAAAGACGTCCACTGCTGAACATAGGCCTCGGGACCAAGGATTTCCACAACTCTCGATCCTGAGCTGACCTTGTCCATCGGTTGCCCGCAAACTTTACCAGGACGTCTGTCCAACTTGTTGGACCTTAAAATTAAGTTAGTAAACTTATGTTAACTTAATTACTTAATTTTGCATGCTGTGGTCTCCATTAATTGAAGGAGTACACGAAATGTTATATGGCATAATAATGTTATGATTATGTTGTGTATGTCCTTTGTTGGAGATCCAAATAAATAAATAAAATGTCAAATATAATAAAATATTAAGATCTATCATTAGTCGTTGGTTTTATTTTATTTCTGTAAGATATTGGAAACTTTTTCGTTTTTTACATAAATGTATAAATCATTTTTGTTTCCTTCAAAATACATCCCTAAATGAGCATTGGAGACTTGTACTCTCGAACAGAAACACAACTACACAACGGTGTAGTAATTTGGCTGCGGTGTAATATACGTCCCACTTTGCACACAGCTCTTTGCCCGTGTATGTCACTATTGGTGTTAGCAGAATATCAGTGCTGCTTCGCTTATTCGCGCATTCGGCTTAGCAGCTACAAAGCTGAGCTAAGACCATTTTTGTTCTTGAACGGCATTATTGTACTTAACATAATCTAGGTTAATTATTAATTACTTATAATAAGGTATATTATTTGTTAAGTATTTGTAATTTTGTTTAGGTACAAAATAAATATATTTCTTTCTTTCTTTCTTTCTTTCACTTCTGGGCACGAGCGTCATACATTTGGAGGGATATTAGCCTACAACACCACGCTGGCCAGATGGGTTGGTATAGGTTTTGTTTGGAGTTCTCCCTCTCTTGCAATGGATATCGTCTGCCTGACTTACTTCCTTAGTCGACTCTTACGACACCCTCGAGAGAACGGAGTGGTTACATATGTATTCTTAATCCGTCATCACACGGACAATATAATAACGCGTAAATACTGAAATCTTTCATGATCGTGGAATTCTCCACGTGGAATTAAACTCGAGCGTTGGATTTTGGCTCACGAACAGTAAACACGGGATTATCTCACGACCTTCCTTGTTCAACTATCTTTGATTACAACTATTACTTCTACTTATCCACTTATTGGATTCGTGTGTTATAATGTTAAGAATGATGTATCGGCTGGATGGTTGGTTAGTTACCCTGAATGCTGAGCTGGAGGTCTTTAGATTCCCACCCAGTATGTGTACATATTGTTATCGTACAGGATCTGCCTAGTAAGGAATCAAATAGCCGTGTGGAAACTAATTCCCTTATGATTCAGTTATTGGTCAAAGGAAAACCTCAATAAAACCAGAATATAACTCTGTTCTTACCCTAACCATCTATCATTTTGCAAAATTTCAATAAAATCGGTTCAGCTGTTTAGTCGTGAAATAGCAACAGGCAGACAGAGTTATTTTCCCATAATTATCATAGCAGGGATTTATAACCGAGAATGGTGAACCGGTAAGCAGTTACATCAGTGCACTAAATTTCTTCGTCCCTTTAGGCCATACCGCATTGTTACTAAACAATACCTTTTACACTTCCAACCACAAAATTTGCTACAATTTCCATACATTTTGAAAAGAGAATACTTAATTTGCCACTTAAATTTTGACAGTTACATGTGTTACACTGCCAGTCAAATTAAGTCACGAGCACTGAAAGTAACAATTATGTGGATACCAGCCAACCCATACAATATGTATTATGACTAGAGATTGGATATTCGGATGCATATTTACCTAAACTTTTTACCTAAGATATTATGGAAGTGGCTTCTAAAAATATACTACCAGGATTGCCTAACACCAGTTTCTTGCTAGTTCTTCTCATGGCTCCACGTCAGCAAACTAGCCGTAAGATTTTTTTTTCTGACATCATCTTTCTGGCTTATTCACAAAAAATTTTTGGCTTATTCAAGAGAGGTAGGGCACCATACTACTACGGTAACTGCTTACCCTCAGCCGTACGCATGTTAAAGATTCGAGATATTGCTCACATATTATATTATTAGTTTAGTGAAGTAGTAAAAATAAAAATGGCTACTTAAACAAGATGGCCAACGCAAAAGTTTACGAGGTAAGTAAGGCAACTTTGTACGATAAAAAACAATCAGGACACTTACTCACTGCGCTGAGAGTTTGTGGCAAAGTGTTAGATAGATAATAATATTAATAATAATGGCATGACTATGGCAAGCGTCTCATCCCATTTTAAATTAAAATTGTGTAAGGGCCTCTGCGTGTTGGATCCATGTCCCCGCGTAAGCCTTCCAAAGGCCCTGGTTTTCTCCTTGAATGATGCTAAACACCCGAGATAAAGAGAAACATAATGACAATAAGACAATTCCTGTGTCTCTGTCACGGCAGAGACCTAAATAGGCAATCTGGACAGTGAACAACTCTTACACGAGATTAGTCACTAACCTCTCAAAAAACATGCAGGGCAGTCGATAGATGTGAAAACTAACTTGTGATTTGTATCGTCGAGCTATTAGATTATAATATTTGATTACGGAAATCGTTCGGCGAAGATGACGCGAGATCCATGTTTTTTTTCACCCAAAACGTTTGAATATGGAAAGCGTTCGTTGACGATGAAGCGAGTTCCATGATTTTTCTTCAAAAACGCCAACATCGAGTGCGATATCTGCTTACCCCTTCCTAAAAGCTATGTACCATCATCAACTACGTCAGCAAATTATACATCAGTACAAATTTAGATTATCGGAATTAGAAATCAGAAATTCTAATGATTGTATTGACGAGACTGAATGCCGTCAGAGATTTTACTGTTATTGTATATGTTTATGTAAATATGTCAGCTATTTACTATTGACATCATTCCGACAATTGTTATAGTTCCTATTATTATTTATGGAGGATGTTATGTACGTGTGAGTGATGAGTACGCAAAATGAGTAAAACGTCATGCAAATACATAGATAAATTTCTTTCTTTCTAAATGAGCGCTGAAAATAAACTAAACTCGGCTTTAATAGAGCTACCTCTATTAAAACCGAGTTTAACTTTCATAAGACTTTTTAAAAGAAATAAATATATGAGCTATAAATATATAGGCTATATGAGCTACCAAGCTCAAAAAAGACCTCCACCTTTCAGAAGACCACAGCCAAATAACTATACACAGCAGTGTAGTAGTGTTCCTGTGTGTAGTACAGATTTTCAGCGCTCATTTAAAAAGAAACGGTTTCCTATCCCAGGGATACTCCATCATTAAATCTGGTGTTGAAATTTTTCAGTAGGTATACAACACGCAAGTGATACGGTACTTTCTAACTATTACGCGAAACTATTTTGTCAGCATAATTAAAAATCAATGTCTATTCTGACTTTTTTACAATTACTTTTGTAAAGCGCCCTTAATCCGTACCATGACGTCCTTCCAGTGATTTATTTTCGATCTTAATTTGAAGATATAAGATGTCATCTTTATTACGTAGCTTTTTGTCATTGTTCGAAATTTAAATTTTAATAGTATAAAATGAAATAATAATAAAATTACAGGTCTATGTCTGGTAGTGTACGTAATTCGGCTGAAAGATAAAAGAAAATAAATAAGGCCCCCGGTCATCACTACGTGGCAATCAATCAGTGACAAACTATTTGTGGAATACGAACGTGACTTCAAGTGGCCGAGATGGATCCTATCGATTCGTAAACCAGGCTAGACGTCAATTCGTCAGTTTATTACGTTTGCGTACTTGCCAGACGGTTGGCAGACTCAACCGAATACTTACACACGTACACACAACACAAATGTTAGTGTAGGCGATTAAACTATTAGCCAAAATGCGGTGGGTAATACTTCAAATATAAAGACGTTTTGAAAAGACGTTAAAGATGCAATGTTAAGGCTGCGGTTCCACTGAGGCGGAGCGGACCGCGGTTCACCATTTACATGGCTTGAAATCCACACACCTACCTCTTTTCTTATATTATATTTATTTTTATTATTACTTTCTTATTATTCCCTAAACGATGTTATAATACCTAGCATAAGTTACGCTATGGAAGAGCGGAGTCTTCTATCACAGGCATTGTTTGCTTAAAAGGAGGCTCCAATCAACAATTATTGTTGTACAAATTTTTTGGTATTGAATAAAGTTATTATTATTATTTTCACAGCTCAGCTCCCGCTCCGATTGGTGAATCGCGGTCCGCTCCGCCTCAGTGGAACCGCAGCCTAAATCCTTAAATATTTTGAATCAAAACGAAAGTTATGCCCTTAGACATAACCGAAGAGCGTAGATAGCCTAGGCTATATTATCTGAGGCTAGGCTAAGAGTAGAAGGTATTGTTTATAGGCTAACTTTTGTTTTTGGTGGTGGTGATGAAGAAAAAGACGTAACTGGTATAAAAAAGGACAGAACTTCATACTGGGAATACCAGACTATAATGACATACTTGCACAGTAGTTAAAACGAGATTACTCTGCTAGCTATAAGAATAAGCGGCAGGGGTATTCCGTAAGAGCAAAAACCGAGCCACCGCAAAAACCGAACAAAATCTGGCTGTCAGATTGAAAATCCGTATTCCGTAAGAGCCCTTCTTGACGTTTACTCAATAGATTGTGCCGTCACCGAGCAATCACAACTGTCAGTTTGCCATCGGTGTTTCTTAGAGAAACAGCCTGTGGGAGTTTTGCTAACACTTTATTATAATTAAACACGACAACTTAAAAAGAGTGAAATAATTGAATCACATACCGTAAACATTTGTACAACTCAATACGGATTTTTTACAGCTAAGTTACGACATAAGGGGCTGTCAGACAAAATATATACGCGTACCCACCTTTCTGTTCATACTACTTAAGTGGTAAGCGTTTACCGTAGTCTATGGACGCTTGCAATACCAGAAGTATCACTTGCGCGTTGGGGACTCATTTTTTTTAATCAGATGGAAAGTGCCACAGAAACCACATGCATGATGCAAAAGCAAGTATTCTATGTTAAGATCAATTAGCTAACTACTCTTGTAACCTAAGAGACATTATAAAATGTACAACACACGGCTAGTTCGGAAAAGTTAGGGTTGCCGACTTATTTGTTTTATGTTACTAATTCCAATCTTGGTGTAAAATTCCCCACGATACAAAGTTCATTCTCTAGTCAGGTAGTTTACTAAAAAAATATTAGAGGTGTCAGTTTTAAACTGAAGCTTTACTTAGATCAGAAACAAAATTTTAATAGTATCTTTAATTATTGCTAAGTTATGAACCGCGTTTTAACTGCGATTTTGGAATTCATTATAAATTTGGCTCCTATTATGTCGTAGCGAGAAAAAATAGCCTCCAAAATTAGACAATCCAATGCAAAAAAAAAAAACAATTCCGACTGTTAGATTATACAAATATATAAAAATAACAATACTTTATTTTGGCGTACGGTTGATAACCCTGGATGCAGTTTATTCATCAAGATCAATAAACGTCTTCGTAGATGTGGATCGTCTGCCTATACATTTATAAACATTACATTAGAACGACTGTACAAGTCAGTACAACGTAGTTTCAGCGCTTATTGGTATTTAAAATTTTGATAAATTGATAGATAATATTCCTCACATTGAATATTAATACGTTAGGTTCAATTCACACTAACCGAAGCGACTCGCGGCAAAAAAAAGTATCATTTTAAGCTTTATCTTCACTACTCTATCACACGTCTGACTGAACACCCACGTCTTTGAGAGGGATCTTCAGTCAGACGTGTTGAGGTCAGTCAGACGTCAAAGGATGCACTCAATCTTGAGACACTGAGAGGAGTATAACATTTTAACTAATCGTATTTGACCTTGACGGTCGAAATTGCTTAAGTAAAAACCCTTACGGATTAATTGTGTCACTTCATTTAGCCGTTGACTATGTGTAATAGTGTAATCTTGACCATACAATTTATAAATGCACAAACACATTTTTTAAATAAATTATTATTTAAAAACAAATGTTTATAACAAGCCTATGAACGCCTCTTTCCCAAGCCAAGATTTTATTAATTTTATTTGATTAATTTCTAGCTATAAGTGCTTACCCATACTAATATTATAAATGTAAAAACAACTCTGTTTGTTTGTTAGTCTAAACGGTGGTACAAATCTAAACGAAGAGTAACATATCTTCCATGTTACATTTCGTTCAGATTTGTACCACCGTTTAGACTACTTTCGACACACGGTACTTTTCATTACGATAACCAGCATCCACGCGGGTGGAGCTGCGGGCAATAACTAGTAATATCCAAGTTCAATTTATTTTTATCCGAAGTTTACACACAAACTGTTGTCGGTGTAAATTGAACCTTTCGGCATATGTGTAACTTGAGAATGACAGCTGTTTAACATATTCATTACCAGTAGAGTTTGTTGACGCAGATTTTGCGTTGAGACTAGAAATTAATGACTCAGCAAAAATCTTTGCCTCAACTCAGTAAACTCAGGTGCATCTTCCAAGCACTTTAAGTAAGCTCAAAATTTCCTTATTATACTTATGGCCGACAGAGTTGAAGTGCGGATCAATGTGTCAGACGAACTTATTCAACTCACTAGCTAAGCTAACATTATGTTGTTCCAAGTGTGATAAGCACATTTGCAATAAGTTGACACAACCGGCGTAGCGTACTGTTACCCATCTTTACTTAAGATCTGGCAAGTCGCAGTTTTGATTCGCAACAGCGCATCGCTTGCATGCGTTTAGTGTTGAAAAAAAAAGTTGCAAAGTTGTCAACAATATGGACACGACAAATATAAAACTGATCTAGGACTATCCTTGAACATGAGACACAAACACATGGAGTACATACTTAAATATGATGAGATTGCAAGAGTTGGTAGGGAGAACCTGGAACAGGTGATTTCTCTCACTAATAAGCAGTGCTCAACATGTACTTGTGTGTCAAACAGAGTCTCTCAACAGTTCACCGCTTTGTCTTTCACTATATCTACCCCTGCATCAATTGCTGTTGCTGAGGCGTTCATAGCCAGGTGCACTTGCTGTTCGGTAAACGATCAGCGGGTTAAGCTACCAAGAGCGCGGGCACTATATTGATGGGTGACCGCAAAGTGGTATTTCAACTTAGTGTCTTCGTGCTTCAAAGGGCACATTCAAAGTCGGCCCCGACTGCCAACAGTTAGATCACAATATTCTTAATTTATGGTCGATATCAAATAACTCTATCACCAGGTTGGCCACCACACAAAACAAATACCTATCTATTGAACCCGGGACCTCTACCAGTAGTCATACTGATGGACCATTAGACCGATACCACAAAGGCCACAACATCAATAAAACTTAATCCTAGAGCCTTAGTACAGGCCAGCACAATTTAGCGCCTTTTTATATCCTCTATCGTAGTACAGCCGTTGTTCAGTACGGGCAATCCGTCTAATCACAGAGCAAACACGTCCACTTCTTCTAATACATAAACCAGCTACCATAGGTACTTGGAAGAACGTTTTCACGAACCAATCAAACCTCGTTATTAGCTAAAAAGTCACGCGTACCTCGTAAAGTTTCAAGCATTCGAATTTCTTACAGAACTGCAGACCGTTTTTAAACGTTTTAAAAGGAAAAGTTTTCTTTTATGACGTAGAGCGTCGGTTTTATGACGAATGGCGAGGTAATTAATAAGTTTTAATTGGTTCCCGAGTCGGTCTAGTTTGTTATAGTTTCGATTTAGTGCCGGCTTTCTTTTATGGGCGCTAGGAGAAGCCATCTGAGTGAGTGTGTATTGATTGAGCGGTCTGTTCGGTTTGACTACTAATAAGCACATTTTTTATGACATACACATTTCCATAGCTTATATTTAAATTTAAAAAAATACTAGACCCGTACGAAATCTAAATAAATGTGCGTGCCAACCGTGCGAAGGCAGGACGTGTCGCTAGTCCTTTTTAATATTATAAATGTGAAAGTTTGTAAGAATGGATGGATGGATAGATGGATGTTTGTTACTGTTTGACGTAAAAACTACTAAACGGATCTGGATGAAATTTGCCACAGAGATAGATAATGGTCTGGAATAACACATAGGCTACTTTTAACAGCGATAACCGACATCCAAGCGAGCGGAGCCGCGGGCAACCGCTAGTAAGTAATAAAGCGGCAACTTTGTCAATGACTGCTTTCGTCGTCCAGTGGCCACAGTATGCGCCTGCTGTGCACGAGGTTGTGGGTTCTATTCCCACACAGGACAAAACTTTGTGTGACCCGTAAAGAGTCTTGAGTTGTTCTGACTCTTGATGTAATTTGTGTCCGTTAATTGTATGTTTGTAAAGTCCCCCGCGACACGAAGTTTGTTCTCTAGTGCGGGATTTGTCTTTTATAAAGAAAAAAAATAGTACATCCAGAATCGGAACAACTATCTGTGGACACAATTACATGTCCCGTCTGAGTATCGAACCCCAACACACGCAGTCAATATTATAGCATTTATTTCCACCTTTATGTGTTTAAATACTGCAATTATTTACTCAGCTTCATAATTAAGAGTAATAAAAATTATAGAAATAAACATGGTTACATTACATAGTATTATTGTGTATTTTATAATTTACAGAAACAGGTGCATCAGAGACTGATCGCCATTTACTACTGGGCGGCGTGTTGTGGGTTCGATCCCCACACGGGACAAAAAAATTGTGTGATCCACAAATGGTTGTCCCGAGTCTGGGTGTACTTTGTGTCCGTTAATTGTATGTTTGTAAAGTCCCCCGCGACACAGGGCTTGTTCCATAGTGCGGGAGTTGTCTTTAAAAAACACAAAAGACAAAATACAAAGAGAAAAACTCTTCACCAAATTGGTAATATAATGATAACGCACTGAGTAAGGAAGTTAAGGAAACGTTTTTTGAATATTACTTGGGTGGCAAACAGGAATACGCCCCGCCTGATGTTAAGCAGTTACCGTAACCTATGTACGCTTGCAACATCAGATGTATCATTTCCGTGTTGCCATTGTTGCCAACTAATTTTTTATACAAGGGCTTTAAGATGGAGTAGGTATCCCTGGGATAGGGTAACGTTTCTTTCAAAACGCATCGCTGAATAAGCGCTAAAGACCTGTACTCAGCGACAGGACCACAACTACACCACTGTGTGTAGTTATTTGGCTGTGGTCTCCTGTAAGGTGGAGGTCCTTCCTTAGTCGGGCTTACTCGCTAGTATGTGTGATCAATAAATGGTTAATAAATTGTATGTTCGTAAAGTCCCCCACGACAAGACATGTTCCATAATGTGGAAATTATCTTTTTAAAAACATCATAGGTTTGTTCTCGATGGCAATCGAAATCGAAACAATCTCCAGCTTAGCAGTCAGGTCACTATTCAAAAAAACAATCGAAAATGACTGGACTTGTAGGTCCAGTGGTGGGAGAAGCTTGCACTCATGCCCTAAGTTTGATTCCCCCCATTTTGATTGGACGGGTATAGATAGTGTAGAAGCGAGTCTCACAATGTGTGTAAAAATTTTACGACCCGACATGTGCAAACTTCTTATCTTATTTTAGTCAGTTCATCTTTTTATTTTAACGACCAAGGTTAGAAACAATCTTACGGTCAAAAAAAAAATTAAATTTAGAATACCACAGTAAAAAAATATTATTTTTAAATTAAGATTACCGCGGATTTACGCGGGCGGCAACTACTTCTAAATAATCATTCAATAGACTAATTCAAAAAGACAAAACACAAACAGAACTCTGCTCCGAATACACAATGAACATAACCACAAATTTACATATTCTATGTCACAAAATAAACCTTTATTCGAAACGTTTAATTATTTCGTTAATAAATGACATAGCTCTCAGTAATAACTCCGGTTGCAATGTTCATTGTTCCCAGGGCTGTACATTTAATGTGCCAAGTCACCACTAAACGCGAACTTTATTAGACACTATCTGAGACACTCGTAAAATCGTATTTATGACTTATTCGCTCCAATGTGTGCTTTGCTATTTGCTACACTAATTGGTAACGATACTGTTGACGACGCAAAAAGGTTTTATAGTTACCAACCTTATTGTTGGAAAGGTTTGATAGGTACCAACCTTATTGTTAATTTTAAAAAGGTACTGTCTGAATTTAGACCTCATATTTTTTAAATAATTATTGTTCCTTCTTTTGTTTTACTTTTATTTTTTTACAGATTCAGTACTAAGTGCGAGAGTGTAAAACTTTTATTTTTATTTAATAGCAGAACAGTGATGATGAGGCAATGGCACGAATTATTTTGGCGAGACAAAAAGAAAAAAATTACGATACGGCCTCACACAAGCGACCAATCACAATTGGGGAAGGACCTCCACCTTACAGAACGCTACAGGCAAGTAATCTATAACGCAAAAATCTGGTTTTATACAATGTAGGGTTGATAACACGTGAGTAATGCCTCAGGTATTGCAAGCGTCTACAGGCTACGGTAACTGCTTACCATAAGGCGGGCTGTACGATTATTTGTACATTAGAACAAACATAAAAATATAAAAAATATAAAAGAAAAATAAATCGTAATATGTGCAAGGCAGGATAGGCCGCCATCACAACATAATCCTACTAATATTATAAACGCGAAAGTTTGTAAGTATGGATGGATGTTTGTTATTCTTTCACGTAAAAACTACTGAACGGATCTGGATGAAATATGATATGATGAAATGGCACAGAGATAGATTATGGTCTGGAATAACAAATAGGCTAGGTTTTTACAGCGATAACCGACATCCATGCGGGCGGAGCCGCGGGCAACAGCTAGTGCTACATACTTCTAAAAGTATGTAGCATTGTGCTAAGATGGCGACCTATCCTATTATAGAATACCTGCGCTAAATACCTAAATATTTAGCACTGGTATTCTGATGGGCGCCTTTATGCTTAAGCTTCCAAGGACGGTAACGGACTACGCCGTTATCCTGTGGATAGGTGACCACATAGTGGTATTTCATCCAAGTGTCTCCCACACTTTAAAAGTCGGTCCCGACAGTAGTTAGATCACGGCAGAGGCTTACAACTTAGCCTCAAACTTCATAAGACTTAATAGGCAAAAGTATAACATAAAAATTAAACTAAGTGTATATAGTTTTGAACAAATCCTGTATTATTTCCATAAATTTTAAAGAAGCAGTAAATTCTTCACCAGCAAAGTATTATTACGACTATTTCACAAACCATTCAAACTCATAACACTTAAAGCTCGAAACTAATAACTTACATGTCTCCATTTTGTGTAAACAACAAAATAAAATCATAAAACCACTTGGAAATTATATTTTAAGGCCAGCAGTAATAACTTAAGTCGTTCGCAAGTGTGAGAGGTAACGTAAACTTGTAAAAACGATTGTACTCCGACTACTGCAGAAACATACGCGAGAGTATTCAATAGGCGCATCTGTCACGACAAGATAAATACCCATACTTGGTACATAAGAGTTAACGCTGCAGCACATATAACTACACATTTTCCATAAACTAGTGGCTCGTAAAATTGCACATATGTTTACCGGAGCTAGGTGCAGTGCCTTAAAAGCATTGGTAGTATAACAAAACGTCTGAACCGAAATTACCCATAAAAGTCCGACGGCGTTTTCTAACTAAAGCTATGAAACTGAAACGCTAGTGGAATTTACAATGGCTGCCTTCGTCTACATTTAACGTTCGTGACGTACACCTTAGTTTAATTAAAGTGCCTCTACTCACAACGCGGACGTTTCCCAGCTCGATATTTTGACTGAGCGCTCTTAAACTTAGATAAGGATTTCGATAGCTTTCATCAAACTTAAAGCTTATTTGTTTATTTAGGTTATCAGGTAACTTTTAAGTTGTTTATGTTACAGGCAATCTATAAACGTCAGGCAATTTGCCTACGGACAGAACGTTGATAAGAGCTCTGTGTGAATCTCAGGCAAGTCTTTTTAATTCCGCTTACGTCAGACAAGGAACTCTGAATCATACAAATATTTCGTCGATTATGATGATAGTAAGAGCTGTTGCCCGCGGCTCCACCCGTGTGAATGTCGGTTATCGCGAAAAAAGCCTATTCGGTATTCCAGACTATAATCTATCTCTACGCCAAATTTCATCCAGATCCGTTCAGTATTATTTACATCTATCCATCCTCACAAAATTTCACATTTACAATATTAGTAGGATGGAGTTTTTGATTGCGTCACACTTTCGGTATCAAATCTAAAAACTATTGGCAATTGAAAAGAGTGAAGTAAGTTTGCTTGCGGTTCTTTCTTTAGGCTCTACTCTCTCTCTCTCTCTATCTGCTGTTCGGTCAGCAAAAAAGGCAATTAACCTATGAGTCGTCTCATTTGGCATTTTTCATCGGCTTGCAGAAGTAACACGATGTGACCTATATAGACGAATGATTTTAAATCGCCAGATAGTGGTACTATCTATTGCTAGTTACTCGTAGTATTCAACATCCAAATGTCCTTATTTAATGACATTGCTGTGCTCAAAACTTAACTACAGGATATTAAACATTTGTTTATGTGTTCAGTTAGTGCCATCTTAACTTTAGATTCAAGTTAAATAATTTTAATTATGTAAATTTAAACAAACAGCTAAAGTTTAAAAGTCAAATTTGGCTCTAAAACGACTTTAGTAGTGATAACGTGTACCTATAAAGTGTAATATGTATATTTAAACACAAGTATACTTGGTTTTTATATTGGTATTCTCTGTGTCGCCGTAAACCCACAACCTCGTGCACTGGACCACCAAGGCACTCACTCGGTTTTTTAACAAGTTTTGTAGTAATCCCATCAAAATTATGTCCTATTATTGGGCATGGGTCTCTTCTCCTCTAGCAAGAAAGCTAAGAGATTTTAGGCCTTAATCCATACACGCTTAATGCGGATTGGTGGATAAACCATGCTTTTTAATTTTTTTCTAACACATGTTCACGATGTTTTTCTTCGCCGCAACTAAATACTAAGTCATTTATTTAATAATTACGTACTCGTATTTATAAATTTCATAAAATGAAATTCACATTGATACCGCCATCGAAGTCCCATCTCATGTATACAATTCAATTACCTTCCCACTGAGCTACAACCATTGCTAATTGTTCACTTTATCAGATTATCTAAATAATCTAATAAAGTGAACGGAAAATTTAATAAAGTTAAATACATACGGAACGAATGTAATACGTTTGTAGTAAAGTGACTAGCTCAGAGCGTTCGCGTTCGGTGTAAAAACCTTATAACCGAATACTGTTTTATAGCCTGGAATATATTTACGAGAATCCGCTTTCAGGAATTGCACGTAAATTTTTCTACTGCCGCATTTTTCATTACCCTCTATATACACGTTGGCAATCTTGATATTGTTTCTCGTTAAAATAATAACTAAAGGGTTATACAAAAAAGGATTTTCATGAATATTTTAAGAATGAGCGGTATTAATTATACTTCATATTATTGTCGTATTATATAAGTATAATATGGCAAATTTTTAAATGTAATAAATATTATGTTTTCATCTTGTTGGCACTTTTCTTGTCATCTTATGGCAGTCCCAATAAGATGAGACTAAGTTTTCATCTGGTTGAAGCTGTCTTTACAAAATAATCGATTCTTTGTGGATTTTTGGGCAGTTAAAAGTGCAAGTACATCTTTATTGGGGAACATGGAGATGCGCCTGGAGTCTTCTGATCAGACACTACCTTCAAAAGAAGACTAGAAAATTTACAGTAGTACGTTTGGTTTGATACTTATATTTCTATGACTTGATTAACGAAAAAATCTTTGCTCAGCATAAGGACAAAACAGGATACAGTTTGTCAATAAAATATTTAAGTTAACCTATAAAATATACCATGTTTTACCGCCAAATCTAGCAAAATAAAACCCTGAGCTTTATTACACACTTACATCAAAATACAAACATAAACGAAAACTCAAATTGAAGTGGATAAATCTAAACTTATACAGTAAGAAACGTTCGAACTAATCTATATAGCCAAAGACCTAGATATCCTATCCGCCAGAGCTTTTCAATCCACGAGACGCAATAAAAATATGCGATGTTCAAGAGACATAAAACTACGACAATGAATTCCTGAAAAAGATAATACTTGCGCCGTCCCCTTCTAAATACGTTAGATAGAGAGGGAGAAAAGATCGCGACAATAAAACTTTTGATAGGATCCCGGAATCCGGCGTATCGGACTTACGTTGGTTTACTGCCGGGCCCCGACCATGTATCGTCTAGCTTTATGAGCGATTTAAAAATTTTAGATATTTTTATAACATTACCCTTTTTACAACCTAGGTCAGGAATATTGGTACTAAATGCAAATAAAGCTTGTTAATTTTTTATGGAAGAGTTTGATGTTGAATAAAAATATTAATGTAAAGGTAGCTGTTTTATAATGTGGGGTTTTTTAGCGATAAAGAGTGTAATAACAAGTCGTATAGTGATATTTAAAAAGTGTAGTTTACGTCCATAAATTGTACATTTATTTGTGAAGTCCTCCGTGACTCAGAGCTTGTTCTATAATTCGGAAATTGTCTTAATAAAAACTACTATGTTTGGTGTATCTCGAAAACTGCTTTTAAGAATTTCGTTCAAATTTTGTACTAGTTTATCTATGTAAATGTCTTTCTGTATATTCGCTTGGGTGGCCCAGGTAACTACATACTTATGTTGTGTGGTTGGCGTTTAATAAAATAGTATACTATATATCTTGGTAAGTTGTTACGTAGCTTATGAACGATTGTAATACCAGGATGGCTCTATTGAATCTGTATTGATTATTAATTGAATCCCAGTAGCATTTTTGGTATTCTGCTAATAAATTTAAGACCAATCGTTGGAAAACCATTCTTAAATTATTAAGCAGAATACCAATAATGTAATACTAAAAATCCTAATAATTTAAGGACCAATGGTTTTCCAACTATTGGTCTTAAATTTAATAGCAGAATACCAAAAATGCTACTGTGATTCAATTGAGAATCAATTCAGATTCAATAGAGCCATCCGTAAATTAGCAGAATTGGGCCCCAGAGGTGTAACACGAGGGTCTTGTGATGGAGTATATTACTGATGCAATTCTACCGTGACTATCCTTACTAATATTATAAATGTGAAAGTTTGTAAGAATGGATGGATGGATGGATGTTTGTTACTCTTTCACGTAAAATAATGATGTAATGACTGCCTTGGTGGTCCAGTGGGTGCAGTATGCGCCTGCTGTGCACGAGGTTGTGGGTTCGATTCCCACACAGGGACAAAACTTTGTGTGACACACAAAGAGTTGTTCTGAGTCTGGGAGTAATTTGTGTACGTTAATTGTATGTTTGTATAGTCCCCCGCGACACAGAGCTTGTTCTGTAGTGCGGGAGTTGTCTTTTTAAAAAAAAAAAACCAAAGACGTGAAATCTACTGAACGGATTTGGATGACATTTGGCACAGAGATAGATTATGGTCTGGAATAAAACATAGGCTACTTTTGTAGCGATAACCGACATCCACGCGGACGGAGCCGCGGGCAACAGCTATTATAAATAATGTAAAAATGTATCTGCACTACCAGTAATATTACTTTCAAGTTAATTTGTACGGATCGTTCCCACAGACAAACTGTGAAAATAGTTTTGTGGGGCTGTGTTTAGATGTAAGATGTAATGGAAAACTTTTTTTTAATAAAGTTCCCTCGGATAGGAAAACGTATATTTAAAATCGGATGCCCGAATGAGCATGTGTAGTTATTTTTCTGTAGTCTTCTGTAAGGTGGGTTACTTATTAATTCCAGCATAGTATTATATACATAAGCTTTCCTCTTCAATCTCTCTATCTATTATTGAAGATTGCATTGGAGTTCTGTAGTTGTTTACACTATAGCAGTACAGCCATGATCTGCCTATGGTAAGTGTAGAGTTATTGTAACATGTAAAATCAAATAATTTTGGGTTATGGGGTTGGGTGTTCGATAAACTGGTTTATAAAGATTATGGGATACGTCACCTGCCATCATTTAAAAATTAGTATATATTTACTCTATACACTAGGAAGGATATTAGCGTATCCTAAGGATATCCTTCCTAGTGTATGGAGATGGAGGAGACCCGTGCCCAGCAGTGGGACGATTATGGGTTGAGATGATGATGATATATTTACTATTATCTACTATTATTATTCTAGTTTTTTTATAAGAACTTGCAATGAACAGTAACAAAGCGAAACTTTCTACCAATTAACAATAAGCAACAGTTGTAGTTGTTCAATCGTTTAAAAAAGTTCCGTATGCGGTTTCACTCGGACAACAGATAGACTTCCAAATTTTCCTCATATTCCAAATTTTCCTCACATATTAAATTTTAGACCTACTGTCTATTCCATTAAGGTTTAATTTCCTTCTAATTAAAATATAATAAACTAGGAAAATTTTCGTCAGGTCCGTAAGTACATTTAATTTTAGACTTTCTATTTGGGTACTAAAGTTTATATTTGCGTTGAGGCAGTAAACTTTGTGCGGTTTGTCCTGCACTCCTGTCTGTGGTTAAAAGTTTGGCTTAGACCACAGATTGACCACGTTTGGAAAACAATCAATGAATAATTAATTTACTTGTTTGTTTGTTTACAAAGGGGACACAGGAAAATTAGTTTTAGTAATTGTTTTGTCTACTACAGATGTATTAAGTGTGTTTGAGTTTGAAAGCTGACTGTTTACCTGTATTGGACCAAGAGCCGGTAACGTGTTTCTGATTTTTTATGAATTTAGTAGCAATGTAATATACATTTTATGTCATTGTTAATTTTATTTGTTAATCTATGTCAATAATAATATGTAATTGTAATGTTTAATGTAATTTTATGATTTGTTTTATACTTGAAATGCTATGAAAGTAACCTATAATTTTAACAAATCATCAATAAAAATATTTATCTGACATCACACAGGATAACTTTTGTGTGCTCATAATGTGTCTATTTGTCTTCTATCTGTTGTCCTGTGTTTGTTCGTATTTACCTACTTTTCTTTCTTACGTATTTACTTTTGTCATTTAATAAGTCTTGAAAATTTACAAATTTTCTTACCCTCTTTAGGGTAAGAAATATAATTTAAGTACTTAATTTTGTTAAAGTATCAGTCGTAGAATTTGTAGTAAATAATATTTACAGTATTTGCTATTTTAAATTAAGTTTTATTTCTAACTCTCTTTGTTATATAAGTAAAACACTGCGGCCGTAGAGATTTTTTTTATTCTGCAGATATATACAATTTAGTTCAGCAGTCCTTTGTTATTTTTTTTTTCTCTCAATATATTCTATCTTATTTTTGTAGTACCTACCTATTGATTATGTTAAAAATTGCATCTAGTGCATACTATATGTAATTAAATAAATCTATCCAAATGGGAATCGGCACTGTACTCCTTAATACAGGTTATTTTTTAACCTAGCTAGTAATACAGCACCACATCCAACAAGATATATTGTAGACTACCTACCTACTTAAAATTAAATAACTGTGTTTATTTATTGTACTACAATTATTATGATGAAATAAAGGTTATTATTATTATAGTTTGTGAATTTTCATGACTTATGAAATGACATAAGTAAATACGTTGCTGGATCTTCCTCTATATCATAAACAAGTACATTTTTTAAACTAACGTTTTTTTATGTTAGGGTTACCCATAACTAAAATGCTTTAGTGCACGTTTTATTGTAGTTTATTTATATTTTCAAAACACTTTTTAGCCATTACTTTGTACCTATCATTAAAGTCGAAGCTTTCAACTGTCAATTTAACAGCAAACGTATTCATTTAAAATGATTTATTCGATAAATTAATGAAAACATAATTGACGCCTTCCGCCATTTATTGAAGTCCATTTGAAATAATGAATTCAGGACAGCCCTATAGCGTATAACTCGAATTTAAGTGCACATTGCCATCTCTTATTCCGGTATCGACATTCGATTACAATGTTGCAAGTATATTCACCTCTCGCTCGCACATTACAATTAGAATACCAGTGCGAGGGTGACAGACACATTATTTTACGACTAGATCGTGTATACCTCAAGGGCTTAAACAATTTTCATTGCTTATTTTGCCGTGTGACTAATTTTACGCACCGTACAGCCAACAACATAGGTATTCTGAGAAATTCTATATTATTCACCAAGTTTTATGAGTTTATGTAGCCATTATGTAGGGTTAAATTTATTACTGAGTTTAATTATTATTATTAGCCTGTTAATTGTCCCACTGTAGGGCAAAGGCCTGCCTTTTTTTCCTCCATAATACACTATCTTTTGCAGTTGTAATGGTGTAATGTAGTTTATGAAGCACTTCAGAAGAATGGTTTCATTAACTACATTTTTTTAAAGACAGTTCCCTATCTAATGAACAAACCTGTCTGCACTTTTTGTCGTCTGCGATATTTGAGTATCCATATCCCTCTTTGATACAATAAAAATGATTTTTATTCACATTACTGTATATACCCATCAATCAAAATGATTTTATTTATTATTGAAATTTTGCTATGTTCCAACCCAGCTACGATTGGAACATGGCAAAAATTTGACAATAAGAGTTGCACAGTTAGAAAAAATAGATTATATCATGCATTAGATCTAAATGAATAAAATGAGTTTGACTTTGACTTTAGTAGGTACAAATTTAAATTAGTCAAAAAGAAAAAAAAGTATACATTATGGTATACTACAACATAGTTATGTAATGACTCTTCTTTTTCTCTTTATCTTTTCTTATTCACACTGTACACTTCATTTGTTCTCTCACCTTATCTTTTCCTCTATCACTCTAAGGTTTGCTGCTAGAAAACTCATTATGAGTTAAGCTCGCCTTTGAACATGATATTTTTAAGAATATTCAATATTTTGTTATTTGTGTGTGTACAATAAAGAATTAAAGATAAAGACAAAAAATGAGAAAATATTCAAAAAAAAAAAGGGGAGTGACTGCTTAATAGGCGTCATAAAATTCCTCCGCATCCATCCGTCTACTGGAAACGTACCCAGAAGAATACCTTGCGATGGAGACCTGTTCTCACACACAGGAACACAACTATACCGATGTGTGTGCTTATTTGGCTGTGTTCTTCTGTAGAGAGGTCCTTCCCCAGTCGGGCCTGCTCACTAGTATGGAGCCCTACTTCTCTTTTTTGGTAAAACGATTAGCGGGTAAGGCTACAAGCCCCTCTAGACAAGTGGCATTAACGGTAGTCGAATCAAAAAGTCAAAAAAGCAAATGTATGGGATTTGACGTAAGTTTACGACATAAAATCGATCACTTACGTCAAACCCCATACATTTGCTTTTTTGACTATTCGATTCGACTACCGTTAATACCACTTGTCTAGAGGGGCTTAGTAAGTTAGTAGCCTTACTCGCTAATCGTTTATTAAACAATAAATGTACCTGGCCTCACTTATATTACTATAACTTTAATAATAAATGCCAATATATAACGGGCATAAAATTATAAATACATTATGTATATTATAAACTCTCTACAGTTAACTAAATATGAGAGTTTATCTGAGGTCGGTACAGTTGCAATAAAAACATCAGTTTATGAATATGTTGTCTATAGATAAGTTACAGTAAATTATACACGTGTGGGGAGGTCAGTGTTGTGTCAAATCTATACTAATATTATAAAGCTAAAGAGTTTGTTTGTTTGTTTGGTTGAACGCGCTAATCGCAGAAATTACTGGTTCGATTAGAAAAAATCTTTTTTTGTTGAATAGTGCATTTATCCAGGAAGGCTATAGGCTATATAACATCACGCTATGATCAACAGGAGCGGAGCAGTAGTGAGATATGTATATTGCAAAATCGGGGAAAATATTCTAAATTACCACGCGGACGAAGTCGCGGGCGACCCCTAGTGTTGTTAATATAACATTACTATAGACTAAATAGGCGTATATCTATAAAGGCTTCCCATGGGTGGTATTTCCCAGGGATCCTGTTATGTTCTTGTCAATAGAATATAGCCTACGAGTGTGACACTCACAAATAACGTGGCTCTTTTTTAAGCTATTGCATAGCTTCTATCGCGGGCCTTGAGCGTGGAGCGGTCTCCACGCTCAAATCCAGAAATTCCGCAACGAAAATAAGCGGTGATACTTTTTTAATGGCGAATTCTCTAAACGGCCGATAATAATATGTCCAATTTGTGTAAGGAGGTTTTGATCTAAGAGAATAAAAAATAAGTAAAGAATAAATTAAAGCTCAAATCATTGAGAATAAAATAAAATGATTTAGATAATTCGGTAAAGTAATTTTTTATTTGTTTCGATAAAAAAAATCATACTAAAAAATATGCAATAGCTTTACCGCGGCGGTCCCCGAGTGTCACACGTCTTTTTTTTTTCATATCTACTACTTGGGTGGCAAACAAGCATACAGCCCGCCTAACGTTAAGCAGTTGCCGTAGCCTATGGACGCTTGCAATACCAGAGGTATCACTTGCGTGTTACCAATCCATTTTTTATACCAACGCTTTAAGATATCTAAATGAGAATCCCTGGGATAGGAATACGTTTATTGCAAAACGCACCCCTAAATGAGCGCTGGAGACCTGTACTCACACACAGTAACACAACTACACCGATGTGTGTGGTTATTTGGCTATGTTCTTCTGTAGGGAGGTCCTACCCCAGGCGGGCTTGCTGACTAGTGTGATGCACTACCAGTCTTAGATTAGATTTTTTATGTATGTATATAGATAATGCCTTCCAAACTATATTTTGGTCATTACAACTAATCTCGACGGAGGACGGACTCTATAATAGCCATCTACGCGGAAGATTTTCAGATTCAGATAAAATACAAGTGCACTTTTTATTTTCTCACTTTTGATTGGATCAAATATACCTATGATTCCATTTTTTCTTTCTCTATTTCACACTTTGAATTTTATATATAGGTATGTATTGCAAGTATATGCAGTTACGTCGTTTTCACCGGGGGCGTATACATAGCAATTTTGTAAGCGACCTACCGCAGTCAGCAAATACTCTATTTTGTAGACATTTCTAACATAGGGGATACGGGTAATCTGTTCTGTGGTTGTAAAAAAAACCAACCAACAGAAATTATAATTTACTGCATTGTTGCTGCGAGCTATTCTATTGGTAGATACGCCATTTTACACTGTTTTATGACGCTTGACGTAATTGAAATCGCGTCAATGGTTTTATTACCTAGTCTTTCTGTTCAACTCACTATCGACTAAGCAGTGTTTACTTTAAAAAAATGTTTTTTTAACGTGTGAAACTTGTGATTCATAATATATTTTATTACGAATAAAAATATACATATACGAAATGAGAATTATATTTTGCAAACAATGTCGTAACTAGTACTTAAATATGTTTTATAGCTATGTTTATTGAGTTACTTAGTAATATATACGATTTTCTATTATAAGAATTTCCTACGGTCAGTATATGAAAGTAATAAAATACCACGTAGGTACATTTGTAAATGCATTTACAAATCACGTTAAAATCATCTAATAAATTATTAATTATTTGAAAGAAAATTTCGCAAGAATTCTTAAATAAATGGTGATGACGTGCTAAAAAAGTGCCAAATTAAAAGTACCTAGAAGCGATGTTCTTCCATGAATGTAGAGGAAGCGAAAGAAGTATGTCCGGATCAAAGTAATTGGCGTACCATAGTCCCTGCTTACCTCAAAGGGAGTCAAGCGTGATGTTATGTATGTATGTAATTACTTATATGAATGTTCATTGTTTAAAATAAACAAACACAACATTTAACTAATGTATGCAGTTAATACAGACATTGCATGTATTCTGAATTCGACCATGATTTTATAAAATACTGATGGTAGCCGACTAACAAGCGGCCCATAATGGTAAATGGTAACCGCTGCTTATAGCCAATGGCAGTGTTAGGGGCATAACCAAACCTCTGCTTACCGGGAAGCGGAAATGTCAATTCCACAAGGATAAAGACCTATCTGTGCTTGCTATACAAAAAGGAAAGGACAGATATGTAAAGAAGTAAAAAATTATATATGTATATAATGAAAACATTTTAATCAATACACAGTTGATTTTCAAGAAAACCACTCTTATTAATCCTTATATTAATAACGGACCCAAGAGCATAACTTTATAAAGGAAACAAAAGGCATGAATCTACCAATGTATGTTTAAAAATAGTAAACATACCAGCCATAAAATATCTGATATTTTTTTAAATTTAATCAGACAAACTCCCGATAAAATAACGTTGTAACTTTCACACATTCAAAGTCTTTGCACTAACTGAATGTATTTCACAATTCTCATCCACCGTCAACAATTTCACAAACAACATCTAAATAAAACAATTAAAGCCCGCAATAGTACCCACAGACAGTTTATAGAGACCAGCCGATCGTTAACAACTCCACATCTATAACATAATTGCAATTTTTTTACAATCCTTTCTCAGTATACAGACAAATTTTGCCTACACTGCATTCATTACTGCTGGCCCCGTTTTACAACGTACGCCATTACGATTTCCATTTAACGTTTTTACAATCCCTAATTGTAGATTATAAAAGTGTAAATGTTATGGTCGAACGCGAACGCAGCTCCACGGAATACTATGAATACTACTTGGTACCATTCGTTATGTATACCTTTATGATTTAGTAAATTGTATTGTGAATATTATTGTTGTAAAAGATATATAGCGAGTTGCTGCTAAAATGTAGATGCGTCGTTATAGCAAGAGATCAAATAAAGTAATAGCGTGGTAATTTAATAACGGATAATAAAGACGGAATTGTATGAAATCATTAATTCAATTATCAGTTACTTAGACGGCCAAAATTAAGTAAACCTTACGTTCTGCTGCTGCTACTGCTGCATCTGCAGAGGCTCTTAAATATAACTTTTAGCAATCTCATTGGAGATTATTTATTAGCCTTTTTAAGTCATAACGTTAAGCGATGAGCTTGAGCGTCAAAGACTTATCAAAGAAAGTTGGCTCAATTTTGGCGCAAAGAATACACTGCACTGGCGAACCAAGAAAAGGACCATCCAACGTGTCTTCCAGTCTTCTTCAGAAGTTTCCAGTAAACCACTGAGGAATTTTATGACGCTTATTGAAGCAGTTTTACTTTTATTTGTCTAACTATTTTATATATATTTTTATTAACTATAGTTTATTGAGTTGTAAACTGTGTATTTAATGCTGTAATTGTATTTAAGGTAATTACTTGTTTGTTGTCACAGAATTATCTTAAAATATCTAACTAATAGTTTCCATTTTGCCGTCACCACTTACCCTGTGGTAAGAATCCGGAACAGCTCGACCGTTCAGGTGTCAGATAATATGTAATTTTCGTCATATATGATGATCTACGAAAACTGTTACTGTATGTTATGTACGTACAAGAAGTGGTAAAATTTGTTTGACAAAAGGCATACAAAACACATATAAAAATGTGTCGTTAGTGTTTGATCTAAGTGCAGAGTTTTTATCAAGTAAAAAGAAATGTAAACAATCTTTATAAGTTGATACGAAACGTGTTCGCTCGGAAAAATTTGCGATGTGAAGTCAGCCAAACACTGACCGATCTACGATAATATCGCTATAAAACATTAAAGTAGAAAATCTATGTTGTTTACAGTTAACGAAGTAACTTTAAGACTCGTAGTAAATAATAATTATTGTAATTTGTATATAAATAGCATAATTAAAAAAATATAAATAAGAAAATCAACATTGTATTTATAGTATTTCATAATTAAAAACAAATATGCGATTAAATATACTATTCGCATACAAAAAACCGGGACGGGCATGCGGCATACATTTTATAGTGTGGTAGTTAAACTCTGTAGTTGCAAAATAAGCTCGGAACTTACGACGATTATAAAATATCGTAATAAAGACTAATAAAGACGGATATACACGCATTCCTCCGCCCCGTAGCCGTAATAAAACAGTACCATCGCATAGCAAATTGTCTTATTTCATAAGTAGCATTTTATTTTATGTGCTATTTACTAACATAAAATACTACTTATGTATATGGGCACTAAACAAATTGATTTAGATGCCAGAGATTGAAAGATACGAACGCTTTAATCTGTTACTTTATTTACGTCAAAAGTTGCAGATTCAAAAGCGTTTGCACAACCAATAAGAAGAGTGACTCAGTGGACGTACGATTGGACAAGCAAACATTTAATTTACGGATACAAATAACACCCATACTCTACATTTTACCCGTATTTTTTTAGTTTCAAATCTACATCACTCTGCATGGTGTTGAAAAGACTACTAGACAAGTGCTGTCATTCCAAATACGTCGATTGAGTCTCAAAAAATACATAAAACAACTCACCGATACACTGTAGACGGCAACAATAAAGTCCATTGACGATCGCAACACGGCATCGCACAGCATGCGTCCACACAAAACACGGCACTTGTAAAACAATGTATCATTCGCAAAGTAAATTCAACGACGAGGATACTACACCAGTTATATTAGTATTACTAATTCCCAGCATTTTCCTACAAAAAGAAAAATTAAAACTAAATCAAATTATATCGACACTTGCACATCACTATTATGGTGGAACGGTCACTTGTTTAAATTTCGAATTTGGCAACCCTCGTCCGGTCACTGCAAAGTTAAAATCACTACTGGTTAATGGATTTCGATGACTTTACCATTAATCGGTGCAACAATTTGTGTGTAATATGTATGTGTGCGTGTGTGAGTGTGTATAAATCTGAATTTGCAATGTATCACAATGTATCATGCGTGTGTCATGCTATTAATATTGATTAGACAGGAGACAAAGTCTAGACTACAGTTCTTGGATATGACATTTTATGTGTTTTTCTGATTAGTAGAACAGGATTTGCATTTAATTTGTGAACAGATGGACTATTTCAAAGAAAATAGTTGTTATAACTGACAACTTACGTATGTTTCGCTGAGTTCGTAAAGATACGTTTTAGAGCACGTGTGTTAAGTTAGGGATGTACAAAAACGTTTGATATATCGATAAGTACGTATATAGAGCCGTATTGTTTTTATCGACACATACGATATTATCAATACTTTTTTTATGATGAAGAACGAATTCCATGAATTACTAAGGCTGGTCGTGACTTTTCTAAGGCCCGATCTGAAAATAAGAGCTGCTGCAGTACTGAGCTAAAATTGAGACCCATTCAGACATCGCACAGGATAACTTAATCGTTGTTGAGTTCTTTGAAATTTGGTGCCTATTTATGGTTTTCCTCTGTTATTCTGTGTATATTTGAATAAATACTTCTTTTATTTTCGTAAATTAGCGTTCTCCTAAGCATTGAGGACCTTTTGTGGCTATTAGACCTACTTTTTGATTTATGCTAAATACTAATGTATCATAAATCTTACTTGTTTTTGATAGTTATTAAAGATATTTCTAGACTATTTTAAGTGTGAGTGCCTCCTTACTTCGGAGGGAACGTTATATAAGTCCGACAGTCATTAGATCGCGGTAGAGCAGGAAGGGGCCCATAAAAGCAACTCTATAACAACGACGACTGCTAACCACTCAATAAGAAGAGAAATTTAGTACTTTAAGAACTTTGATGTCCATGTGGTGACGGATTAAGAATACAAATGTCACCACCCCGTTCAATCCCGAGGGTGTCGTAAGAGTCGACTAAGGGACTAAGTCAGGCAGACAATATCCACTGCAAGAGACGGAAAACTTGAAACAAAACCCTATACCAACCCGTCTGGCCAGTGTGGTGTAGTTAGCTAATATCCCTCCAAATGTATAGAGGAGACCGGTGCCCAGAAGTGGGACGTTTATGGGTCGTAATGAATGAATGAAATGAACAGAACTTTGATAAAATTGCAAATTGAGATTCATTTATTAGTATGTTACTTGTAAGCCACGTGTTTGTCATGTGTTTGTGTTCCCATAACCATGTAATGTAAGTATTTGTATGTGTAATAAATAAATATAAATATATAGCTATCAACATCTATGTATATGCAAGAATATGATCATAAAATCTATTAAAAAGAGATTTATCATTTTTTGTGATATTATTAGATGAAAGGAATATTAGAAAAATATATTGTACCTTTAAATAAATCCACCAATAAAATGAAGAAGTTCATTTTTATTCTACAAAAAATAAAAGTATCAAAGATTTTTTTCACTTAATTTCAATCAAAACTATTTGTCATATTAATCAATCAAGTTGTTAAAGCCACTGATAGATAATAATTTTTAGGTTTGATATAATTGTAGTGCAACTACGCGACCTAAGTTAGCCTAGAATTTAGAATGCGATCATCCGACTGCCTGTAATCCGTTGAGCAAAGTGACAGACAAATGGTCGCCATTGTTTGCGTCTGCTCAGACAGTTGTTAACGAGTTACTTCTTACTGACTCTTCTTAAAGATTGAGTGCGACAGCGGATCACGAAGTTCCGGGTTCGATTCCCGGTTCAAGTCAAAAATATATATTAGGTTTTTCGGACAAATTTGACAATAGATGCTAAGTTTCGATTTTTTCATTTGTGCTTATATTCTGGTCATTTTTATAGTAGACTAGACAGTGACTTTTGGAGGGATTTTTGGACGCCTACTAGTTGGTAGGCGTTCAAAAAATCCCTCACCCCCTTCAGTAGAAGGGGTCTTTTAGTAGTCACATTGTTTAAGCTTTAGGACTACCTAATTTTGTTTAGTTATTTATTCTGTTTTTTTAATTGTGTGGTACCTATACATTGAGGGGTATATGTTGTTCAATACCCCAATCAAAATGCTTGATAAAATAAGTAGGTACTTTATGATGAATTAATGTATTGTTAATGTGTGTGTGTAACTGTATGTTTTAATAGTGAATATCTACATGTGATGTGTCCCTTTTAAATTGAAAGTGACAAACTTAATTCGTAACAAGAAAAATATAAAATCTAAAAATAAAACTTTTGACAATAAAAAACACTTAAACATAAAACCATAGGTTTTTTTTATTTGTTTCGCATTCGCTTCACGAAGTTTTTCCCCACGTAAAAAAACCGTATTCGTCCTATTCCGTTTTAGCCGCAAAAATATGTATTACATTGGGGGCTAAAACCGAATAAATTGTGGGACGAATGCGGTTTTTTTTATGTGAGCCAAAACATGAGGCGAACGCGTTTTTTTAAACAAATTAACTTATTCTTCAACAAACGTATTTTTTTATATAAAAGCAACATGAATTAGGGTTGTCACTAACTGTTGTGTGAGCACGTTTGTGTGGTTTGGGGTAAAAACTATGTATTACTATTAAAGTCCGTACTGGCGAGTCGAGTTCCTTAGTTCGAGTCCGGCGAATACGTTCAGATTGTTCTTCTTGGCGTACTCGTTGACGATGCTCTTTCCTGTGAACAATTAGGCCGCGTAGTGTGGACAGTCGCTTTGCAAAATACTATTAAAATTTTAAAATAAAACTGCATGTAGAAATATGTCCTAAAATCTAAAACCTCATGACAATGTCGAATTCTAAAAATAGCTATTGGGAGACAAAGAAAATTATATTTGAAGTCTCTTGCATCGATCATCTTTTAAAATTTTAATAATACCAACAAAATCTATATTTCTTTTTAACTGTTGGTTATTAAAAATATATATATATATTATAGTAGCCAGTATTTTGTCAATATAATGTCAAAATTAAATAAATTTTCTATTTCTACGTCAAAACTTTAAACACGTAGGTACCACTATCATTGAAGTACAACATGATCGTCTATTATATATAAAACGCTTTTTTCGTATAGTAAAATACCGAAACATCTCATACTTGTTTTTATTAGAATAGTAAGAATAAAAAATAACTCACGATGTGGTTTAAGCAAATTTCATCGTATTGTTTTTTTGTGCACAATTATGGTAAGTAATAAAACAAAAGCGAAAAGTGCTAGCCACTTGCTAGGGCTGTGTGTACCAAAATATTTTCCATTTTTACATTTAGAATTGCAAATTGACAATTAATTTTTTTTTTTCACTTTTAACAATTTTCATATATTAAGAATTGGGATAAAATATAACATGGTTTAAAAATGTTTGCACTCGAATCTATTAATGATTCTAAACAAATTACTTTCAGGTTTTGCTTATACGATGAAAAGGCAGGCTTGTATATACGAGTATACACATTACTCACTGTAAAAGATTTACAGTGAGTAATGTGTATATATACAAGCCTGCCTAACTTAAGTCTTAAGATACCTCCATCCTAATATAAAAACTGTAAACCATTAGTTGCTGAATAAACATTTTTTTTTTGTGTTGTGAAAGTACGATCTAATATGTGAAAATCAATAATTTTGGATTTTTTAAATTTTTTCGTCACCTAGAAGATATTATTTATCTTTTTGAAATCTATTAAGTATGCCTGGAATATATGACCGGGGTAGGTACTGGTCTGAGTTAATCTATGAATTATTTTATTTTTTGGGGTTTTGGGGTAAGATCTAGGTCAAATTTCATAATGCAGTTTTTTTGTTAAATAGAAAATAGAGAACTGAAAATCTTTTGCATTATCAATATACAATAATTACACTGAATTAAATACTTATTAAACGTCATATTATTAAATTCAATTAAAATATTAGTCTGCAAAAGATTTTTATTTAATTACAAACAAGCAAAGCTTAATATAAAAACAATCAATAGAATTATTTGAAAGTTTTTATTTTTATAACCTATCACGTCTTATAATATATTATTATTATTAGGTATACAAAAAGAAAAACTACAAATTTTAATTAAAAAATATTTTAAAGTTGAACCACCTATCAAAGTTATCAACCTATTCGCTTAAATGCAATGTTGTCTTAAAACCGTTTTTTTTTGTTGTAACTGTTAGTATGTAAAAATAGTGTATAATCTTTACTTTTAAAAGTAATTTGTAAAGTCTTTATTAAATTTTACATAAACAAATTTTAATATAATAAAAAAAATATATTCATAGATAAAATTTGCGGCCATAAAATTCTGTATTCCGAATCTTTACAGGAATACTGTGTACTGTGCTATCTCTAAAAAAATATTTTTTTAAATTATCTTTGTGTAAAATTGCGTTTCTGAGATAACACAATTTTCTCGCAAAGAAGCGATCTTATCTCTTATTATTAATTGACGCGTAGTAATAAATAAAATATTAATTATATGCAGGACTAGACTAGAATAGAATAGAATATTCTTTATTGTACACCAATAAAATAAACAAAAGACAATAAATAACCTTAAAATAAAAATGACGTACAATGGGCGGTCTTATCGCTAAAAGCGATTTCTTCCTGGTATAGTGCCTTACGGCGCGACATTGTGTTTCAGTTTTCTGAACTTAGTCTTTCAGTTATAATAAAGAATATGATTATTAAATTATGTTTTTTTAAATATTTGTAGACTTTAAAGGTTAAGCTTCACTGTGTATTTATTATCTGTAACATCTTGAATACCCTGTGTATTCATACCCATGTTTAAAATGATATTGCAACCTAAATAAGTACAACATAATAAGAAGTAGTTTACTTTAAATATTGTTAAAGCTCACTTTTTAAACAAATTAATTTCCAAACTAGTTTTTCAATTATGTATAAATAAAGATAATATATTATTTAAAAAAAAACAATAATCCATTGACGTGATAGGTTTGCGTAAGCTTATTTTAGAGAAATAACAATTTTTCGTCACTTTAACAAAATATATTTAGAAAAATCTTAATTCGATATTTATAGGCCGGTGTAATTTATAATTTACTTTGATTGAATTTTTACCTTATTTAAAACAAGTGACGATAAATTGGCACTACGAGTTCATAAAATTAACCAATAGGTCAAAATAACAATTTATTATAAATTATTTCCATTATATTTAATTTATTTCATTTAAAAAATGCTACCGATAAACGTTGTTTTTTTAAATTTAATTAGGTATGCCATTTTTTTAACGATCTATATACGAGAATTTCGAGGCAATGTTTTTGTTAATCATACCAAATAAGTCATAATAATATCATCATAATAAAATTATTAAAATACATATACATAATAGATTTTAATATGAATGTTGGAATGAATAATTACAAAATGTAATTATAGTACCTATCTGTATAATGAAATGATAATTAAATAATCTATTCAATACTGTCTAAATTATATACTTACTAAAAATTATTTTAAATTATATTTATATCACTTATTATGTGTATGAAATTTATTTATTTATCACCTACTTGTGAACTGAATGATGTATAATTAAAATTGTATATCAACAACAAAAATTCACACCATCAGGTATATCAAACATGTAAAATAATGTAGAAATGTTAAAGACCCTTTTTCTTATAAAAAATATGAAAAATAAATATAAATAAAATAATTATTTTCTACAATTTATAATAAATAATTAATTTGTCGGTAATTAAAATTATAATTTATAATAAATTGTAATTTTAACACAGGTTAATCTGTAATGTAAACTTAACCAACGCTTTGCATTCGCTATGGTCACGCTATCGCCAGGGCCAGTACATCATTGAAGACTAACCTTCGTCAATTTTCCGCGACGCCTCGTCCACGTCGCTGCCTGCATAGTTCAGGATGACCAGCACCAACGGCATCATCTCCCAGGAGTAGTGGAATTTCTCCAGGAGTTTGTGACAATTCTCCACTAACGTTTCTAGTGGCACCGCTGCGGAAGAAGAGAAAATAATATGAGTTATACCTTTGATAGGGTCATTAGTCGGTTCATACCACACTGGTTCGGACTACGCCCCGGTTCGAAAGCCCCTAGGATTCTTTTTGTTAATTTTTTTTAAAGACAACTCCTGCACTAGAGAACAAGCTCTGTGTCGCGGGAAACTTTACAAACATACAATTAACGGACACAAATTACACCCAGACTCAGAACAACTCTTTGTTGGTCACACAAAGTTTTGTCCTGTGTGGGAATCGAACCCACAACCTCGTGCACAGCAGGCGCATACTGCGGCCACTGGACCACCAAGGCAGTCAAAATTTATGTTAAGTAAGTTAAGTTATGGATGTTTCATCTCTTCTGTACTTCGTTGTTTCGCACCATAGTATGAAACGACAAAGTATCTTTTTGGCATCGTCGGTCCGAATCAATGACATATTATTACAAACCAGGTTGGTACATACGCCAAAATAATAATTATTACATTTTAGTAATAATAATGTCCTCCTAACCGAATTCCAGTCCTTAAGTAGATGGAGACTAGCCTAGCACGGGGGATATTATAGTGCACAAGCACAGGTGCACTCTACCTAACTTTTATGGTACTATAGGCCGACAGGCAAGAGAGAGATCAGTTGTGGGACCAACGGCTTTCGTGCTTTTCGAGGCACGTGAGGTGTGTAAATACCTGCAATGCAGTAATGTTCATATGGGATTTATTTTCCTATGGAATATTTCTATTTGAAACGTATTTTGTGCTTTGATGCAGTTTATGTCTCTGTCAAGGATATGGTCGGTCATACCAAATAATAATGGTCCCAGTCTTCCCAGCTTAACCATTAGTCCATTAGACCAGTCAATTAAATCCTAATGTTTAAGTACTCTTTCACGTAAAAAGTACAGATAGGACCTTACTGAAATTTGGCATAGAGATAGATTATTGTCTGTAATAGCAAATAGGCTACTTTTTATTGTGATAACCGACATCCATGCGGGCGGAGCAGCGTGCAACAGCTAGTATAATTGTAAAATTAAAATAGATATAATTCTGAGATGCTAACTGAGCCCTTTGTCTGTTAACACAATCATTCATTGTTTACTTCCAACTTGAATGTGACGATGAGTCTTATCAACGCCATCACTGCCTTTCGTGGGCTATAGTTATTTACTATTTATCTTATAGACAATTTGGAAGGATGAAAAAACAATTTAAAAAATGGTATATCGTCCGAAAAAAAACGGTGGTGGCTGAGTGGGAAAGCAATCGTGAAAGCTACTGGGGTGGCTGGTCAATCTTGACATGATTTATTTTTAAATAATAAAGATATAATTTTTAGATTTTTACTAAATCTACGAACGAACTAAGATCGCAATGTAATCTCGACACGTTTCTATCGTATGCATATAAATTGCCATACAGTGGAAAGCAAAATTCATTAATTTTTTTTCTTAATTGTTCCGTATTTATCAAATATTTTTACCTAAATTAAATTTTGTATGGTATATTGGTTTTCGTCCCTTTTTGTTACCACTAATATTGTAACTCATAGCAAATTGTAAATGTTATGGTCTGGCGATTAAAAAGAGTGGCCCGAGTTTCTTGCCAATTCTTCTCGAGACCCTACCCTAGTCAGCGAATTGGCCGTAGGAAAAAAGTATGCTGGCATTTGTTTTTATTACGTTCATAAGTATCATGTATTTGATCTAAATGAATAAATGAGTTTGACTTGACTTGAAAATCGACTTGCACGCAAGAAGTGCGAGTTCGTGAATTTGACTTGGTGTAGTTTCTATGTACTAATCAAATGATTCGCCATCTATCTATTAACGGTGAAGGAAAATATCGTGAGAAAACCCATATGGCTTAGAAATCTAAAGACGTGTCTGATTCACCAACTCGCATTAGGCCAGCGTGTGTGAATTAAGGCCTAAACCCTCTCTCTCTATCTCTGATAGTGGAGAAGAACCCGTGCCCAGCAGTGGGACATATGAGTTGCCATTATTATTATTAATGAGTATAGATTTATTTACTTGAAAGTTCGCCATAACAAGCATGAGAACCACATAATGACCTGTTCTTACATAAAACATAATAATTTAAAAAAAGTATAGTTACACGTCAAACAATTTTAACCCTCCACTCAAAAGTCATAACCGACTTTAAAATAATTGACTCGAAAGGAAGGAAACACGGTCTAATAATCAAATTATACGTAGTTTTCATACAAATTTAAACATAAGTTAATATTAACCTGTCAATAAATTATGTAGTCGTTACTATTGTTGAAGAACGACAAATCGGTGAACTAATTTATAGTTTACGTCTCTTTTGTATGACAAGAACGCAAATTAAGTTGTCAGCGTTGATTCCGCGACTAAGTTATTAATTATTTGTTGACAACTATTGTATTTAATTTTGTATGTGAAGTGGTTGAGGGTTTGTGATATGTGTTTTTTGTATGTGTAATGCGCTGTAACATAATTATTGAAGTAAGTATGAATGTTGTCAGTAACTTCAGATCCCTTTTTAAGAATATTGCGCTACAGATTTGAGCAAGATTTGACATCTGTCTGTTTTCTTAAATTTAAACGGAAACAATCCTAATCAAATCTAAATGGAAATTAGCCATCTTCGCGGGACTTATTAGTGCAGTGTTTTTGTTTTATTTTATACTACTTGGGTGGCAAACAAACATACCGCCCGCCCGATTTTAGGCAGATGCCTATTGACGCAATACCAGGGGACTTGCGTGTTGCCAGCCCATTTTTATACCAGGGCTTTAAGATGGAGAATCCCTGAGGTAAACGTTTCAAAACGCATCCCTAAATGAGCGCTGGAGACCTATATGCGCAAACACAGGCGCATATTTTCCCCTCTTGTTGTCCGATAGGACGGCAATCTACGACTGCAGAGATCAAGCGTAAGACCAACGGCTTCAAGTGTTTTCCGAGACATTTTTCAAATTCGGTACCATAGTCGCTTCCTACTGTCTGTATGTCCCTATGTATGCTTAGATCTTCAAAACTACGTAACCGCTTTTGATGCGGTTTTTTTTAAATTGATAGAGTGATTCAATAGGAAGGTTTATATGTATAAATTGACTGCCTCGGTGGTCCAGTGGCCGCAGTATGCGCCTGCTGTGCACGAGGTTGTGGGTTCGATTCCCACACACGGCAAAACTTTGTGTGACCCACAAAAAAATGTTCTGAGTCTGGGTGTAATTTGTGTCCGTTAATTGTATGTTTAGTCCCCCGCGACACAGAGCTTGTTCTCTAGTGCGGGAGTTGTCTTTTTAGAGAGAAAAAAAAAGTATCATGAATGAACCGAATTGAAGCGAGCTTCTAAATATTTTAGTAATACCTAACCTACTACTAGCTAACATTAAAGCACCGTGAGATCACACTACCGACTTCTCAGTAAGTAATCAAACTTAAACAAGCGGCACTTTAGTGTTAAGTGACACTATTTATAACAATAACAAAAGTGACAAGTTTGTTATTGTTATATAACATAAATAAACTGTACTTGACACTATTAAGTACCTACTATATTGTTCGGAGAAGTTTGTGTTTTAGTTTACATTATGTTAGTTAGGCTCTGTGTTATTTTGGCACTAGGTTAGTGGAATATTCTGGAAGAAATTGCTTTTAGCGATAAGGCCGCACTTTGTACGGTCCAGTATTATACTAAATCATCTGTATGAAATAATAGTACCTATCATAAGAAGGACGTAGATATAGCACTAGCCCGTGGCAATTGTTGTTGTCAAGAGTAGCTAAATAACTTCAGAGCCTCTAGACAAGTGGCATAAGCGATAGTCGAATCGAAAAGATTTTATTAATTACCTTATTATTTTAAATGTAAGTAGGCGGCTTTCTGCCTGTGCGTCACTTTGGTTTTAGCAGAATACCAGCGCTGCTACGTCTTTCGTCGTAGCGGCTATATAGCTGAGCTAAGACTATTTTCGCCTCAAATAGGCTAGTTGTTTGAATAAGTACCACCTTTGTTATACTACTTCTTGTTTGAGACCGAAATAAATATTTTTTCTTTCTTTCTTTCTAAAAGTCAAAAAAGCAAATGTATGGGATTTGACGTAAGTTGACGATAATAATGTCGTAAACTTACGTCAAATCCCATACATTTGCTTCTTTGAGTTTTCGATTCGACCACCGTTTATGCCACTTGTCTAGAGGGGCAGTTCATCTCTTATCATCTCATTACCTAAAAACATGGTAAGAAAACTGAACGCCGGCGCCGCTCCGTATGAAGGTATGTTTTCTATTTCATTTATTTGCCGAAATATGGTTACATCACAGGTATTTTACAAATATTTTGTTCACAGCACATTTACCATTTCATGGCATGCAAATATTGATTACCTTTCCTAAGGGGTCCTAGCAGAATATCAGCGCTGCAGCGTCTGCGATGTTGCAATTAATCGCTGAGCTAGGTCCTGTTTTGTCTTGTAACCATTATATATATTTTTTAGATTACTGTGTAAGATGTAAAGACAAAATAAATATTTTTTCTTTCTTTCTATAAAGGTCAATGAGATTAATATTGAATAATTAATTTAAATTGCAAGAGAGGGTAATCGCGAAACAAAACCCTATACCAACCCGACTGGCCAGCGTGGTGTAGAAGGCTAATATCTCTCTAAATGAATGGACCCGTGCCCAGCAGTGGAACGTTTATGGGTTAAGATGATGATGAATTGAAATTATAATTACAAAAAAAAATATGTTTAGAGAAAAACATGTCAGTATAATTTCTGTACCAATAATAATGTAGCAAATATTTGCCGCACTTCAATATAGAGAGTAGAGAGAACAATAGTTTCTATACCTATTTGTTTTTTTTAAAGTTCATTTAGTAGTTTATGATAATCACAACACTTTATACATCTATATATATACAATATTACTATATTAACGCTTATTAAAATAAACCTACTAATATTTTAAACGCGAATGTTTGTAAGTATGGATGGATGGATGTTTGTTTACTAACTTTAGACCAATATCCATATTGCCCGCTATTAGTAAAATCTTTGAGAAAGTTATACTGCAGCAATTAGAGAGTCACTTTAACTTACATAAATTATTACACAAAGAGCAATATGGTTTCACAAAGGGTCGCTCCACCGTAGATGCAGGTGTTACATTAATAAAACATATCTTTGATGCCTGGGAAAATTCTATGGATGCTATTGGTGTATTCTGTGACCTCTCTAAAGCTTTTGACTGCGTTGAACACAATACGCTTTTGCGAAAGCTAAGTCATTACGGTATTAGGGGCGCTGCACTTAATCTTGTTGCTGCCTACCTGAGTCACAGGGTTCAATACGTAGATGTAAATGGAAATAGGTCTTCTGGATTACCTATAGCAATGGGCGTGCCCCAGGGTTCAATTCTAAGTCCTTTTCTCTTTTTAGTGTATGTAAATGATTTGCCTTTCTTTGTACAGGATTTGTGCGACATAGTGCTATTTGCAGATGATACATCACTTCTCTTCAAAATTGACCGTAAAGAAAGTAACTTTGATGTTGTAAATGGTTCTCTCGCACAAGTCCTGGACTGGTTCACATCAAATAATCTACTGTTAAATTAAAAAAAAACTAAATGCATTAAATTTACCATGCCTAACGTAAGAAGTGTTACCACCAATTTAAGTCTAAATAATGAAGCTATTTCACTTGTTGAGTCTACAGTTTTTTTGGGTTTAACTTTAGATCGTAAACTTCAGTGGGGAGCCCATATATCATGCCTCGCAGGTAAGCTTAGCTCTGCGGCTTTTGCAGTTAGTAAAGTAAGACAACTTACTGATGTAGATACGGCTAGATTAGTTTATTTTAGTTATTTTCACAGCGTCATGTCCTACGGCATATTGCTGTGGGGCAAGGCTGCTGATATTGAAACTATTTTCTTAATTCAGAAACGAGCTGTACGCTCAATTTACAACCTAGGTTCACGAGTTTCTCTTAGAGAACGTTTTAAAGAAATAGGTATTTTAACAGTTGCATCACAATATATATTTGCAAATATTATGTTTGTTAAACAGAATATTGATCTATATAGTAAGAACAGTGATATTCATTCAGTAAATACCAGAAATAAACATAAGTTAGTTGGCACGTACCATCGTTTACACAAAGTGCATAATTCATTTGTAGGACTCGGTATACGTTTTTTTAACAAATTACCGAAAGAGATAATGAATTTGCCCTTACACAAATTTAAACCTACTATTAAAAATCATCTCATAGGGAAGGGCTATTATACAATAAATGATTATTTGAACGATAAAAAGTCTTGGAATTAGTTGCATTATATAGTTGTTTGTTTAATTTACAATAAATCATTTTAGTACATAAGTTCTTATTTGTGACGTGAGGCACATTGTGAATTCTAGTGATAATTCTGTACTTTTTCTTTTTTTTTTCTTTGTTCATTTCTTTAGTAGCAATACGTTAAATTTTACAATATAAATTGTCACTATTCACATATTGCCTTATTCTTTAATAGCAATATGTAAATTGAAGCAGACTTTAACACCATACTTTTTTTTTTCTCGCACGACCAGTACTAAGTACGATTACCTTATTTTATCAATATAGTTAGTATCGTGTTTTGTCTACATCAGCTTGCATGCTATCATACTTGTATTTTACAAAAGATTGTAACTATCTGGCGATTAAAAAGAGTGGCCTGAGTTTCTTGCTAGTTCTTCTCAAGGCTCCACGTCAGCGAACTAGCCGTAGGAAAATTTTGCTGACATCATCTTTCTGGTTTATTCATAATTTATGACCTTCATAAGTGTTACCTTGTAACCTAAATGAATAAATGAATTTTGAGTTTGAGTTTGTTACTCTTTCACGTGAAAACTACTAAACGGATCTGGATGAAATTTCGCACAGAGATAGCTTATGGTCTGGAATAACACATAGGCTTTGTTGCTTTTGACTTTTTTACAGCGATAACCGACATCAACGCGGGCGGAGCCGCGGGCAACAGCTAATATTAAAATAATAATTCCAGCAAATAAATAATTTGATTTAAAATATGAAGAAATATCGTTTGATCCGCTAATATTGGCCAAGTTTAAAATTAGGCCAATGTAAATCATAAAATTTGCAATAAAATTCATGGCCAAATGTTAAAATATCCGCCATATTTTGTGCCAAGACATGAGAGTAAAATTCATAGCGTATTTTATTTTATTTTATTGTATATTATTATTATAATGGATAATAAACGTAATAACGTCCCGCGCCCAGCAGTGGGACGTTTATGGGTTGAGATGATGATGATGATTATAATGGATGGAACCTTTAAAATATTGCACGATTTTGAACCGTTTTCTATCAGGTATAGTTATATTTTAAACTTTTATGCTTTGTACAAACTAAGCATAAAAGTTTAAAATAATATATTATAAAAACAATGCGGGTTTTGTGATAAAATATCCCTTGGTTAGAAAAATTATACTTTAAAAACGGTCTTAATAAGCACGGAGACCTGTTCTCACGCACAGGAACACTACTACACCACAGCGTGTAATTATTTAGTTGTAGTCTACTATTGTGGTACTTTCCCACTAAGGCTTGCTCGCTTGCATGGGCACCTACCTTAGAAACTTCATACACATCCCTAAATTAGCACTGCAGACTTTTCCGTAAAAAAACAACTACGCCTCGGTTTTCTGGTAAAGGTTCTTCCCGAGTCGAGCTAACTTGCATATATAGCGTTCTACCTCTCTTGAACTTATGTCTACGGCTTCGCTACAATCCCACGGGAACAGTGATTCTTTCCGAAATAAAAATCCTATGTTTGCTATTCCAGACTCTATTCAATCTCGGTAGATACTAAATTTCATCCAAATCCGTTCAATAGTTTTTGGGAGAAAGAGTATCAAAAAACATGGATGTAATATCCATGTTTTTTTGCCAAAAAGTGATGATTGATCACTTTTTGCAACACCTTAATTTGTAACGCTTTTCTCATAGGTAAATAAATAATTTCTGACTACTGACACTATTAAGTATTCTGTGCTACTGATCCAAATTTTTATATCTATACCTACTAATATTATAAAGCTGAAGAGTTTGTTTGTTTGGTTGAACGCGCTAATCTCAGAAAGTACTGGTTCGATTATAAAAAAACTTTTTTTGTTGAATAGTGCATTTATCCAGACAGGCTATAGGCTATATAACATCACGCTATGATCAATAGGAGCGGAGCAGTAGTGAGATACGTTGCAAAATCGGTGAAAATATTCCAAATTACCACGCGGACGAAGTCGCGGGCGACCCCTAGTTTATAATATTATTAATTTAGCTTATACAACTTTATATTACATCATCAAACATGAAATCCAAAAGAACAAATACAAAACAAAGTTATAGCAACCGTATCAAACAAGAAACAAAACAAAGCCCTCTATCACCAATCGACATCAATGAAACACAATCGAGTGACCATAAACAAGGATTAAGAATCATAATCGAGGTGGCACATCACTAGTACCATAAACTATAAGTCAGAAGGTCGTCCATCATACGGACACTTTGCTTTTATGAGTTTTACGTCTTTTACGGGGTTTTACTACTTCCCTTTGTTGCTGACAGTACCGTCGGTGATAAAAAACCTATTCCGAGGTGGTAGGGATGCTTGGGCATGGTCCGTCATGGCTCTAAACTGAGATATAGTGTTGTAACATCCGTCTATGAGGCTATGAGTTGAATAGTACAGCTACTTATAAGCTATTGTTTGATATTTCAATGGTTTTGGTGATGTCATCCTTAGGAAAATATGTTTTGTAAAGGTATTAGAAGAACTATGTGTTAGTTGTTAAAGTCTTTTTGTATTCAATGTTTAAAGAGGTTTATTACTTTAGTTATTTGAGACTTGGTTTTGGCCGCGGCTCCACCTGCGTGGATGTCGGTTATAGCGATAAAAAGTAGCCTTTTCGATATTCCAGACTATAATCTATCTCTATGCCAAATTTCGATTTAGTTGTTACGTGAAAGAATAACAAACATTCATACTTGAGACAAAATCTTTGTGTGATGATTATTCTTCTTTCTTATGTGTCTGGGTGTAATTTATCTATAGGTAATACATTGGTACATATATCTAGGTATCTACCAGTTGTCTGGTTGCCAAAGTAGTAGTAGCGGGCTGGGCTTCGCTTACTACTTTGTTTAAGCTGCCTAATTTAGGATTAGATGGGACCTTACAGAATACCACAGCCAAAATACTACCTACACACAACGGTGTAGTTGAGTTCCTGTGTATGAGTACAGGTCTCCAGCGCTTATTTAGAGATGCGTTTTTAAAAGAAACATTATCCTATTCCAGGGTTACTCCATCTAAAAGCCGTTGTGTAAAATAAAATGTGTCGGCAACACGTAAGTGATAGGTACCTCTGGTATTGTAAGCGTCCAATTTTGCTACGGTATCTAACTGCTTAACATCAGACGAGCCGCATGCTTGTTTGCCACCCAAGTAGTATAAAAAAAACCAAGATTATCAGCAATAAGTAGGATAATTGGTAAGCTTGATAATATTTATGTTTTCTAAGTAATATAATATTTTCAGGACATCTCACACATCGCTATCTAATCCCAAACTAGGCCGAGCCTGTACTATGGTAACCAGACAACTAACTGATAAACATACTTATATATTTCTAAATATATAGGTACATATAATGATAGACAAGGTCAGCTCAGGACCGAATGATGTGGAAAACCTTGGGGGAGGCCTATGTCCAGCAGGGACGTCCTATGGCTGAGATGGATGGATACATATTATAGATAAATTACACCCAGACACAGAACAAACATTCGTGCTCATCACACAAAGATTTGTCCTGGGTGGGAATCGAACCCACGACCTCCGGCGTAGCAGTCAGAGTCACTAACCACTAGACCTATTTGGACAGTATTTGCTATTAATCAGCATGTTTTTTTATAATAATAATAATGTTCCATTTGTTCCGCATTTGCCCCGCTTTTTCGACCCACATTCTAAAAACTTCCACATTTGCCCCTTTTTAAATTTGTTTCCTGTTTCGTCCCACATTCCTACATCACTTAATGTACAGTTAGCAAAACTAAATTGGATGTGATTCTTTTTATGTATTGCGTTGAGTATTATTTACAAGTATACAATTGTTTTCTTGAATTAGAGAAAATTATTTTTAGTAATTATAGACAAATAAAACTATTTCAATATTTAGAAAAGTGTTTATTATTAAATAACAATCAGAATCACAGATCGATTACTACAATAGTAGGTAGGTACACATAACTAAAAATATACTATTATAAAATTAGAAAAACAAAATCAAATATAATATAAGGTAACAAATCAACATCAAAGTAAAAAAAATCAGTTTAAAAATTTAAAAACCTGAATCATATTTTACGTACAATTAAAATACAAAAGGACATATTTTCTCTAAGCAATGTCCAATAGTAATTGTGCCGTTTAACATAGATTTTATGGAATCATTTATAATTTTATCCCTATCGATATCATCAGGGCGACGAGCATTCCCTTGGCTTTTTAATCGTAAGAAACTTAAATCAGCATCTTTTTTAATAATTCTTAAGAAACTGATTATATTAAGTTTTCCGGTGATACATCTGTTTATCTTAGCATTACAGCCTTCTGCTGGGTTGTTGGTTCTGTAAATATCTCCATAAAAATCCCATTTTCCGTGCATGTATTGATTATCCAACCAGGATGATACAAAATAGTCATTAAACTTGTCAACGTTTTCTTTTTGTGGGCAATCTTCCATTATGTATAACCAACCATCAGCTTTATATTCTGATGGCAGTAACGCTAATGAAGAACATAGTGCGACATGCTTCTTGTAAATTTTTTTCGTTGTTAAATTTAACTCTTTGGCCTTCTTCCACAGAGCTTTAGAAAAATGGTAGTAGCAGCCCTTTGACACAATAGTAGGAAAAACGTTACGTATGCCATTAATAGCTGCTTTTTCGTAATCGGTCCTGAATGATGTCGGTTCCCAATCAGGAATTTGTGATTTTATTAGTGAAAACATAGTTTCATATGTTGATTCCTTTTTATCCATTAGTAACACATAAATTAGCGGTATTACGTTAATTTTCTCATCAGTACTTCCAAGGTCTCCATAAATGACATATAATTGTTTAAAAGGCTTTATTACACATTTAAAAGTTCCATCTCCTAAGTAATATTTTATGTTTTTAATGTTTTCTTTGATTTCTTTATTAACAAAACCTAGTATTCTTGTGTTCTTGTATCCATAATCAAAAAGAACTAAGTCCTTGTAGTCCTTGGGTATTTCTACTTCGAATGCCTTATTAAATGTTGACTTTTTAATATTTTGTGACTTGTTGCGTGCATTGTATAAACTTGTCTTGATTTTTGAAAAAGTTGGAAAGTCTTCAATCAAATCTGTGCCTCGGTCTTTTACCTTTAATAAACTTTCATTATAAAGGGTAGGAATAGGCTTGCCTTCAGTGGATGCTGCTTGCTGCTTACAATGAAATAACTCCAATTTAATTTCATTCATTGCCACATTGGATCTGCAAATACTGTGTTTGGTTTTTTTCTTAAACTGATTGTTAATATCGGTAATTATTGCACCTTTGCAGCTTCTGTTAACACATCTCCATGATATGGAACCATTTTTGTTATGCCTTCGTGTGGTATGTTCATATCCATCATACAAAAGGAGTGGCTTGCCTCTTTTTGATTTTATAAATGCAATATCTGGTTGTGAAGTAGATGGTAATGAAAAATTATCTAGTTCCATCGTATTTATAATGATTAAAGATCTGAAATAGATGAATAGAAGAATATATATCAACAAAATCTACGTAACCATAATCATATAAAAATCTTTTAAAATATTGGAAAATTGTGACTAAATTAAACAATTTCATTAGTGTTTATGAATTTTATCAGTTAGAGAAATGTATGTGTCTGATACATAATATGAGAAATTATATTAAAACTTACCTTGGATTAAAGCACAACAATTCACGAGTTTAACCACAAACTATTCCTTGCACTTATAACGTCATGACACAAACTAATAGTTCAATAAGATAAGCAACACATCTTACAATTTCTAGTTACCCTGCCGTGTAGTGTTATGATTGGTTCAAATTGGTTGGCCTTGAAACAAAAGGGTTCAAGCGAGCGGACCCCATTCTTTTGTCTTTCAACTACCTGCTTTTACCTGAAGTCTGACTGATTTAAAAATTGTTGACTTGTAAGTGAAATTAATAATATAGTTCACTTATAAGTTTAATATGTAATTTATGTAGCAAGTATAAAAGAGAAGAGTTAAAGAAACATTTATTGTCTCTTCTTAACCGGCGTAAGTACATTAATATAATTCAAACATAATGCATAATTTGACATTATGCGCTTATACAATACTTTATAAATACTACTTTAGGTTGATTTTGCAAATAAAAAATATGTATACGTGAAGTATTTAAAGTTGGAGACACTTTTAAGTATTGCTTTTGTTTGAAAATGTGCATCTAGGATTTTTTCATACATCACAGATACTAAGTTTCTTTTTTTCAAATATTCGTGATACATTTTTTTTGGTTGTCTGTACTAATGTCGAAGTAAAATGCTTAAACAAAAAAGCGAGACGAAACAGGTACATAAAATGAGGCAAAACAGGAAAAAATAATAATTTACTTACAAAAATGACTTTCGAGGCGAAAGAGGAATAAAATGTGGGGCATAAGCGGAATTTTCAATCGAGGCGAAACTAGGCGAGGCAAATGCGGAACAAATGTAATGTTCTCCTAACAGAATTTCGGTCACGTCGGCTAATCTCAACGTAGACTAGCCATCTGCGCGGGAAATATTATAGTGCACAAGTTTATGCGCAAACACAAGTGCACTCTTTATTCCCTCACTCTCATAGTCCGATGGGACGGCAATCCGACACGACTGGAGAGAGATCAGGGGTAGGAACAACGGCTTTAGGTGCTTTCCCAGGCACGGGGGTGTAAACACCGCCTATTTCAAAACTCCGGGCATTTATTAGGAATTTCTTGACAGAAAAACCCAGTAGGTATAAATTTTTGGCCCGACCCGGGAATCGAACCCGGGACCTCCAGATCAGCAGCCACATGACAAACATTGACCACTGGACCATCGAGGCAGTCTGTGGTTTTTTTATTTGGCAATATTATTTTACCAACAGTAGGTATATAGGTAGGTACAATCGGTAAACATCATATATTATTGTTTACTAGCTGTTGCCCGCGGCTTCGCCCGCGTGGCTGTCGATTATCGCTGCAAAAAGTAGCCTATGTGTTATTCCAGACCATAATCTATCTCTGTGCCAAATTTCATCCAGATCCGTTCAGTAGTTTTTACGTGAGTAACAAACATTCATCCATCCATCCATTCTCACAAACTTTCACATTTATAATATTAGTAAGGATGTCACTTTTAATTTCACACTATACACAAAGGTAAATTTATTTTATTTTATAGAGGGGGGAAGAAGGGGGTATTAAACTATGTTCGACAATAAAGTGGAGATTGATGTCGAATGACGTCACAATACGGTAGCCGCACTGCGGACCAAGGAGGTTTTATGTTGCAGTTTACGAGTGGGGCTTTATTGTGCCGATGGGCGATGCTTCATCTACTCAATGATACTACGTAGGTAGGTAGGTACTTAGGACTGATAAGGAAATGTATATGCATTTTAAAGACCCCTGCCGTACCATGACTACCACGGCGTCCTTATAGAAATTTAGTTTAGATCTTATTTTTGAAGTGAAAACTTGAGCATTGAGCACTTTTTGGGTGAAAAAAAAATCATGGAACTCGCGTCATCGTCACAGAAAGCTTTCCATATTCAAAAATAATAATCTCATAGCTCGACGATACAATTCATAAGTTACTTAGTTTTCACTTCTATCGGCAGACTACAAAGACTGCCCCGCATGATTTTTTTTATACTCCTTGGGTGGCAAGCATACGGTCTGCCTGATGTTAAGCAGTTACGTACGTACATTACGTAGCCTATGGACGTTTGTAATAGGTACCAGATGGGAAGATGGCAGTATCCCTGGGATAAGAATACCTACGTGTATTTCAAAACGCATCCCTAATTGAGCGCTGGAGACCTGTACTGACACACAGAAACACAACTATACCGCTGTGTGTAGTTATTTGGCTGTGGTCTTCTGTTAGGTGGAGGTTCTTCCCCAGTCGGGCTTGCTCGCTAGTATGATAGCCCTACCTCTATTATACCAATTACCGAGATTTAAGGTTCTCAGTGTAAGTAACCGAAACTATAAGATCTAGGTCATCGCGCCAGCGTTTTCTAGCTAGGTAATACCTATATTATCACCGAACACCTATACATACCTACTTATTTAATAATTATAATACCTATTATAAAGAGGAAAAATTTGATTTAACTCAAAAACTACTTGACCGATTTTAAAAATTCATTCACCATTAGAAAGCTACATTATCAGCGGATAACATAGGCTATATTTTATTGAAAATAAATACGAAATCCCTACAAAATTTAAATTTAACGTGGGTGAAACTGCGAGGATCATCAAATATAACATCTAAAGCTGAAGAGTTTGTATGTTTAATCTCTGGAACTAACAGGCGGATTTGATATATTCTTTTTGCATTTTATAGCCCTATTATTGAGGCAAAAAATAACTGTTGATGCGATTTTTACTAAACTACCTACATCGGATCGCTTACTGAGCTAATTTGAAAGATTAACTGAAAATTTCACCAAAATCGGTACCACCGTTTTGGAGTCCATAGGGAACATACATGTTATAGGTAGGTACACGATTTTTACAAATAGGTTAACCATTACATATTCATATTTTTTTTATAACTTAGGACAGCATAATTTGGATCTACCTAATGATTATTTTTAGATACAATTAGATTATTTTAATAATATAAATAGATTAACTTATTATATTCTGAAATTTAAAAATGGTACGCTCTCCTGCGCCTACAACGAACACACCTGCGCGTAACATTAGGAGAGACCATAAACTAACGTTTAAAACGCGTTCCATCGCGCTAGGAGCGCCCGCCGCGCCTTCGACCAATAGCAGACACCCGCCCCGCCTACAACGCACGCGATTGGCTCAACCACCAACTTTGAATATAGAACCGCTTTTTTTTTCTGTCGTCTAACGCCTACGTAAGCTCTGCAAGTTGTAGATTTTGTTCACGTTGCATCGAATACAATAGTCGATTACTATTCCGATTTATTTTAATTTTGGATATGGCAATGGTATGTATTGATTTAATCTGTTGTTTGAACGACTGAAGCGTCGTTCTGACTTGGCTTCAGGTAATATTTAAATATGCAGTGGAAAATAGCTGTTATTTTCTTGAGAACTTATTGGACAACACAAACATTTTCAATTTTTACTCCTAATAATTAAAAAAAACGTTTTTTCTTATTTCATTGCCTTTATAGGCACTTAGGTAGGTACTACAATATGTTTTTATTGTTTTCAAGCACGTGTAGTAAGAAATAACCTTTTTTTATTTCTAAAAGAAAACTCCCGCACTAAAGAACAAGCTCTTGCCTTAACAAACATACAATGAAAGGACAAAAAATACACCTAGACTCAGATCAATCACCTGTGGATCGCTCAATTTTTGATCCCGTGTGGAGATCTATCCCACAACACGCCGCACAGTGGTTAATGGCGAGGACACTACAAAAAACAACAGATCAACCAAGCAGTTGAAACCAGAGTATAAAATATTTCATTACTTTTAGCTAAATGGGCTGAAAAATACATTACCAACACGCTGTTAAATATAGCCTCAAATTAAAGGTAAAAATTATATTATTTTTTCTAAGTAGGTATACGATAAAATACACTGTTACATTTTCTCTATATTTCTAGATTTTATTACTTAATCACTTCAACCCATAAACGTCCCACTGCTGGGCACGGGTCTCCTCCTTACAACTATTCTAGATTTATTTGTTCTAATTTTTTTTAAGTATCTATTAAAAGTGCATTGCTTTCTGAGTTTCTTTGCTGATGGAAATTGTTAAACCAGTTTTTATTCGTAATTATACCTACTTACAAATAAAAAAGTACTCTTAAAAATTAGGTTACTAATCTTTTTTTAATTTTCTTGTAGGTGTAGTATAAAGCACTAAGTTTTTACCTATATATCATTCGGAAATAATTCTATTCTTATCTCATCTTCATCAATTTATATCCAGAGCCTCTAGACAAGTGGCATAAACGGTAGTCGAATCGAAAAGTGAAATAAACAAATGTATGGGATTTGACGTAAGTCTACGATATATTGTCGTAAACTCACGTCAAATCTCATACATTTGCTTTTTTGACTTTTCGATTCGACTATCGCTTATGCCACTTGTCTAGAGTGGCAGTAGTAGGTACGTGAAGGAGTAACAAACATCCGTCGTCACAAACTAAATTTAACTTTATTTTAGCAACACAATAAAAATAAAAATCTAGACCGGCTATACTTGTGGAGATAAAAACTAGATTTATATAACACAATATACGGAGCACAACGGATAAGAACTATAAAATGGCCGCGGTTGTATTATTTTACAACACTCGTGGGTTTGTAGAAAGTAATCACATTCCCATGGACGGTTCTCAACAATATTACGTACCTATACACACGCAAGGAAGAGTCTAGAAGTATCGAGAATGGATGGAGGCCACCCAAGGCGAACATATATCCACAAAGGAGGTGTGCTAAAATAGGGCCAAATTTAAAGTAGGTAGGTACCTAGAACCGACGTTCATGCATGGAGAGGTTGATGAATGTAGAGGAAGCGCAAGAAGTAAGTCTGGATCGAAGCAATTGGTGTAGGTACCATAGTCTACGTATACGTAGGTATATTTTCATGTGCCAGTTCTCTGGCACAAACAAAAAGAGACGCGTAGATAAACTTCTATTTATCTACGCGTTTAGTTGGGAACGTATGTGGTGGCAACAGACTACGGCGTCTGCCGTCAGTCTCATCATCATCATCTCAACTAATAAACGTCATACTGCTTAGAACGGGTCTCCTCCATACACTTGGAGGATATTAGCCTACTATACAACGCTGGCCAGACGGTTTGGTATAGGGTTTTGTTTTGAGTTTTCCCTCTCTTGCAGTGGATATTGTCTGCCTGACTAATTCCCTTAGTCGACTCTTTCGACACCCTCGGGATGGACTGACACAGAGGGCTGAAAATGCTTAGTGTAGGGTAACAGGGCCCTTAGTAGCCTGCTGATTGTTTACCGATCAGCAAGTACCGCCTATAAACGCCTCAAACCAATAAAAATAGGATAATCTAATACTTTATTACCTGGGATTTGTTTTTCTAAGATAAAAACATGCTGGTTGGATGTTTATACTGATTTTATATGGACCATCTAACCAATGATATTATCGTAAAACTTCCCGACCTTGCGTCAGACATTACCGACTTTATTGTATTTTCATGGCTCACATAATTCAAACACATAATTGTTCCTACAATGTATCGTTACAGCTGACTGTACACGGCGCTAGGAAATTTCCATCGGCCAATCAGAACGCAGCAGGTGATAATCGCTGATTTCTAATTGGTCAATAAATATTTATAGTAACGTCGGGCAGATAAATAAATAGCTTTATGTTAAAACTCCATCTTGGGTGTAAAATGGGGGATGGGTAATGTTAATTTTATTATATTGTTTTGTTTATAGTGATGGCACGGATAGTACTAGTGGTTAGTTCACTATTTACTACTGCCCAGTGTGTTGTGGGTTCGATTTTCACACGATTTTCAATTGTGTTATCTACAAATGGCTGTTCCTAGTATACTGTGTAATACTTTGCCCGAACTGGGTATCAAATTCGGAACCATCATCATCATCAATTATGCCAAAGCAACGAAGCAGTCTTACCATCTAAACCACTGTCCCATGTGCCTAGAATAACTATATGAAGTGTCAATTTTGTAACTTGAATTTAGGGGGTAATATGGGGCCCAAGTGCCCACCAATTGTATCGTGAGATATCAAGGCGTTTGGTCGAGTTATCTTACGATCCTAACGCTGGCCTTTACTTCGGTCAACGTATTAGCCTCGCAATCCAGCGTGGAAATGTGGCCAGTCTTTTGGGCACCTTTTCTCAGATCTGCGACCTCAATCAGATATTTTATTTATATATCTTTAAATACAATGTCTGATTGTTTGTAAGTAGGTTAGAATAGGTAAGAAGTAACATTATATTATCGGCTACTTTTTATCGAACTCTTCATCCACACCGCTTAAAAGTGAAGGGTCATGGGGCAGTAACCAAGTCTCCTGTAGTGCAATTATATCTGCCTTCTTACAGAGACGTCTAATCCCCATATGAGACGAATCTTGTAGTGTATTCTGTACCCATATTTATTATCTTCATACTGCCTCTTGTTGTCAGAAGAAACTCCTTTATCGTTTACAAAACGTCCAAATGAGATACCATTTGGCCAGAAAGTCTCTTTCTCTCTCTTTCTCTTTTTTAAAAAGACATCTCCCGCACTAGAGAACAAGCTCTGTGTTGCGGGGGACTTTACAAACATACAATTAACGGACACAAATTACAGCCAGACTCAGAACAACTATTTGTGGGTCACACAAAGTTTTGTCCCTGTCTGGGAATCGAACCCACAACCTCGTGGACAGCAGTCAAGAAACGTATCTACCTACTAGTTGTTTACTTACAAAAAGTTTAAAAGCATTATAATTACGTTCCCTTGACATTTTATCGTTACTTCATATAGAGAAGGACTGAGAAAGCAATTACGGTCGAATTTCGACCATTTCGACCTCCAGTATAAATCTCTCTTTCCAGTATTCTAACATAAGCAGTTATCCTACACGCTAACAACATTATTATTAGTCGTATATCATATTGCTAATCATAATATTTACAAGAACAACAAAACGTATCGCCAGTTTTGTATTACTGACTTCATTTTATTGCGTGCCCTTTAAATTTTACGGAGGAACAAGAATAAATCATTGTTTCATTAAGGAACAAAGCAATATGGCGGACATCAGCTGCTCTTATGTGTAAAAAGATATAAATTGTAACAAGCTGACGGGTATTGTGGATATTAATGTCCTCCTAACCGAATTTCGGTCACGGCGGCTAATCGGCATCTGCATGGTGTGTGCCAAAACACAAGTGCACTCTTTATTCCCTCATTCTCATAGTCCGATGGGACGGTAATCCGACACGACCGGAGAGAGATCAGACAAACAACCAACGGGTTTACGTACTTTCCGAGGCACGGGGGTGTGAACACCGCTAATTCCCAAATTCCAGGCATCTATTGTGAATTTCTTGTCAAATAAACCCAACATAAATTTTCGGGAATCGGATTCAGGATCTCGGACCAGCAGTCACAAAGCCACCGAGGCAATTAGTAGTTACTAGTGTGGATATTAATGTGGATGTATATTTGTCTCTGCGTGTGGTGACGGATCCCATGGGTGTCGTAAAAGTCGACTAAGTAAGGGAGAAAGTCAAGCAGATAATACCCACTGCAAGAGAGGGAAAACTCGAAACAAAACCCTATACCAACCCGTCTGGACAGCGTGGTATAGTAGGCTAATATCCCTCCAACTGTAAGGAGGAGACCCGTGCCTAGCAGTGGGACGTTTAGACGTGCCGCTAGTTACATGCCATTCGGTGACAAGCAAGCGTAAAGCCCACCTGATGGTAAGCAGTTACCGTATCGCCTATGGACTATTGCTATACCAAGAACATTACTCGCGAGTTGTTTTGTGTTACGGGTAACTCGGTGATTAGCTAAACACCGGAGACCTTTACTCACGCACAGGAACATAACTACACCACTGTCTGTAGTTATTTGGCTGTGGTGTTCTATACGGTTGAGGCTTTTACTTGCTTTCTGGCTTGTATAGTGTCCTACTTCTGCTAATGTAATTTAATGCTATTACACTTATCTGCAATTTACCTTTATGTTTAATCCTTACTAATATTATAAACGCAAAAGTTTGTAAGAATGTACGGATTTTTGAAACTTTTTCACGCAATAACTACTAAACGGATCTGGATTAAATAGAGATAGATTGTAATCTATCTCAATTTAAAGATTTTTTATTTAAAGAAGCCTATGTGTTATTCCAGACTACAGTCTGGAATAACACATAGGTACGCTTCTTTTTATTACGAAAAAAAAAACTCTGTTCCCGATTGAATGTACGCGCGGGCGAAGCCGCGAGCTGAAGCTAGTACTATTATAAAAGCCTTTCGTTGCTCTATATTTTATCTAAAAGAATTTTCAAATAAACCCACAGCTATAATAGCTAGGAAGTACAAAAGTGACATACGTGTACACAGGCAGGAACACGCAACAGTTGGCTCAAAACTAAACCGAAATAAATCAACATAATCCTCAATAACAGTCGAGCAAATATAAACCAAGAAACAATAACTTTAATCGACGACGCTGCGTCCGGTCCGATATCGACACAAGGGACTATTGTCGAGGTGCGTGTAAACGCTTTACATTGTCCCTTACGGTCTGACTACGTGACTATCGGCAGTACACGCCAGGAAATGGACCGTACCGATAACGATAGCAACACTATGTGCCATTGTAGTAACAACAGACCAGCTGGAAGGTGATTTAGAATGGCCCGCTTCTAATTGGAAATTAGGAAAATTTTCGCAGCGAAAGTTTTGTTTGTTTTAGCGAGCTAGTCTCTGAAAATGCTCTTTAAAGATCCTATACTATTCAATGAGGTAGGTTATAGACTATATATTATCACGCTACGACCAAAGGAGAGCAAAAGTAACACGGGTTTAATTTAAGCGCGAGTAAAACACTGGAAACAATAGCTTTGGATGAACCAAGGCGTATCAAGTTCCACTTATACTTAAGATAAGTTATATAGTTACAGGCTTCCAATAGGAAATTGGGGAAATTGTGGCAGTACGTAATATGTGACTTCTTAGTAGACTAAAAACAAACTATAAACCTGTTAAATTTTGTTATTAATCACGTCTTACTAACGTTTTAGTAATCCAAAAGTCAAATGCACCCGTTATAATATTTATTGACTGATTAGGTACTCAATTTGTAAGGCATTTTTTGATCTTGTAAACCACTTATCACGTATCACAGAGGGTGGTAGAACCATGCTGTATCCTTAAAAAGTATCGATCGATCACAGTCACATGCCTAAAATAAAGACAAGTGAAGCACAGATGCGGCTGTCTTAAAGAAGAGCCTGTCACTCTAAATTTGAATTATTCAATACTAGCTGTTGCCCGCGGCTCCGCCCGCGTGGATGTCGGTTATCGCTGCAAAAAGTAGTCTATGTGTTATTCCAGACCATAATCTATCTCTGTGCCAAATTTCATCCAGATCCGTTCAGTAGTTTTTACGTGAAAGAGTAACAAACAAACATCCATCCATCCATTCTTACAAACTTTCACATTTATTATATTAGTAAGGACATACCTCACGGTTGGTTGGTAGCTAAATAAAATTAAACTACATGTCTCTTGGAAATTGTATTAAAAACTAGTGGTTCGCCCTGACTTCGCCCAGGTTAAACTATTTTCAGCTTAGTTTTCTCTTTTTTTTTAACATAAGTACCTTCTCCTGACAATAACGAACATAGCAAAAAAAAAGAATTAGCGAAATCAGTTTAGCTGTTCTCGAGATTTGCGCTTAGCAACATTTAGCGATTCATTTTTATATTATAGATAACGATTTCTTTATCGCTTACACAAAACTCCGATGTTAAAAGATGTACGCTCGAAAACCTGTAAGTAATGCGCTTGGTATTGCAGGCAACTGTAGTCTGCACTCGTCTTCAGTAACTATTACCATCAGGCATTTCTTTGGTCCTCTGTAAGGTGGAGGTGCTTTCCCATTCGGATTTGCTCGCTTTTATGGTGCTATTGTATCTCTTAGACAATGAAACAAATTCCTTTCCGACACACATAGCATAACATTTTTTTGTTTTACATATTGATTAATGTAGTCCCTCTACCTGCTCCTGCGCAACGAACATTAATCATGTCGCGCTGTCAAAAGTCCCTTAATGGTATAATAGCCACGCCCTTCTATATAGGTAGGTACTATCTTTGCAAGTTTACATGACCATCTTCAATCTTTATTTTACTAGCGGTCCGCCCAATCTTCGCCGGGTTTAAATTAATATCTGCGGAATTCTTTTTCCTGAACTGCAAGGAAAGAGTTACTTTTTTGCGCGTATCTTGTATGTAATATTCTATAATACCTCATATTTTAAAACCCCTTTTGATCGAGTTACCTTAAACGCGAGATGCCAATGAAGGTGTTATTGCCTAAAAATACCGCTTGACGGAATGTACATAATTAAGATATCGTTAGATACGTCTCGATCGCCCAAGTGTTCTTAAATATGTATGTGACGTTAAAAAAAACATGATAACTGATCTCATGAATACTGATCTCGGATCGTTCTACATTGCGTGCCATTAGACTATGAGAAGGAGAACATCTATTAGATATTTGAATACACACTTGTGTACTAAGTATATTACTCTCACGCAGATGGCTAGTCTCCGTCAAAATTAGCCTTTTTTTTTACTCGCTCCCCACTATACAACAAGCTTTGTGTCGCGGGGGACTTTACAAACATACAATTAACGGACACAAATTACACCCAGACCCAGAACAACACTTTGTGGGTCACACAAAGTTTTGTCCTGTGTGGGAATCGAACCACAACCTCGTGCACAGCAGGCGCATACTGCGGCCACTGGCCAAGGCAGTCATTAATATAATTATATTGATATTGCTTATTTTCAAATACTTAAGGGGGTAGACAGTACTCTGTTGTTTTTACAATGGAATCTATCCGCCCTCCACCTATCAGAGATACTTAATCATTGATAATTGCACTTGAAATAAAGTACTTATTAGAATATCGAAAGAAAATTTATTTGAAAAAAGGTTGTTGAGTGCTATAAATGTTATTGAGCATTAAGAATTTTAACATCGATTGGTATCATATTGTGAAGTTTGTGTAAAAGCGTACTTATTCATAACATTTCGCAGTTTGAAGTTTTTTGTTTGTTTGAACGATTCTAATAAGAATTTCTAAAATTACGTGATTATTGGTTTCCCTTTTTGGTATATTACCAATATCAAAATTTGTGATCTTTTATGGAAATTTCCAAGTATTTTGATTCGATTGGACAAGTTTAGTTTTAGATATTAGTGTTGCCAGCAGACTTAAATTCGTGAATATGTCACTTCATTTTACGAGATGGTCTTAACTTCATATTAGTCACAACAGTTTTCCTCATACTTTTATGTCTTCTGCGGTTTATCATTCTTGGAAACTATTTATTTGTTAACAAGTTGTTTCTTTTGACAACAAAATTTATTGCTTGAACGTAAATAATGTGATTTCTATACAAATAAACATATTTGCAAAGTTTTATTAGCCAATGTAGCTCCGAACATGACTTCGTATTTGCTGTTTCCATAAATTAATTTTATTGCAAATCTGTCGGAATGTTTTTTTTTTATTTATTTTCGCACTATATTTAAATTAAATTAAAACCTTTTTACGGTGTCTCTTGTTAAACAAACAAGTGCATTAATAACATTTAATTTAAACTGCACTAAAAAGAGGCGTGACCGACGCGCAAAATGGCGGCTGTAATTAAAAAATATAAAATGAATATTAATTTTCCGTCACGCTGCTCGTTTATATGGCTATAAAGTGCTTAATGAGATTCCAAGCAGAAATATGGCTTTTCGTGCATGTTTATCTACGTCGTGTAGAATAAAAATGTTAGAAAAAACACGAGCCATCAATAATAATTGTTATTTAATTACAAGACAATATAGGTTACATTTACTCACGTTAGAGGCGCCGGAGCGCTATAAAATGTCAGTTTTGTATTTTTTATTATTCGTTTTTTTAATAATATTGTTACTTTGCAAGGTTTAAAAATGGAATACCGATCTCGCTTCCAATTATTACATTGGTATTTTTAAATTTTATTTGCAAACTGCTATAATATAGAAAATAGATGAGCTATTTCTTAGATTTTATACGACTAATATCTGACAGTGTTAAACTGTGACAGAATCTCCACATAAGGAATGTTGAAACTGTTTGGTGTCCGCCGAACAAAAATCGGTCAATATTTTTAGCTTTTTTTTTAAAGACAGCTCCTACACAAGATAACAAACTTAGTAACGCAAGGTACTTTACAAACGTACATTTCACGGACACAAAATACACCCACGCAAACATTTATGGATCACTCAAATTTTATCTCATGTGGCAATCAAACCCACAACCACCACCTTCACTAGACCACACAGTGCAGTAAATTACCTACAAACGTAAAATCTAAGTCCTCATCTATTCATACCTTCATTTTAGTACATAAAACTAACGATATATCTACCAATAAACAAGAGAGATGTTCAACGCGAACAATATACAGAATACATTGCATTTGTAACTAAAAGTCATTAATACCTGTCAACTTGCCATGCTCCACCCGTTTGCGCGGTGTTAACAAAACAACTTTAACACCATTACCAAGCTAAGCGAATATACACTTTAACACTATGCATTAAAGACTAAAGAATAAGATTAAGATATCTTTGTTTTCATATATAATCGTCCGTACTGGCAAGACACGCCTTCATATGATAAATGTATGTACTGATATTTTTTTTCTTGAGATTTATTTTTTGTATGAAGCAAGTGTAGGTTATGATTCAGTGAAGAAAGATTTATATGTATGGGATTTGTTTGCGCGAAGATTTAAGAAGTCTGCTAAAGAAGCTTTTTTAATGTTAATATGCATAAATATAACACCATAGGTATCACTTTTGCCATGTGTATCAATCATCATTAATCACAGATGTTATGTTTTTCTGCTTATTCTATCCCCAAATCTCCATAGAAAAATGTCCATAAAAAAAACTGGTTAAATTGAATAATGCATAAAGAAGTTTAATAGGCTTTTAAAAAAGTTTGCGAATCGTAATATTACTGTCCATTTTTCACAAAACAAACAATAATGATTACTGCAAAACTCTTAAATGCGTCATAAATTAGCAGTGTTGTCTGTCTATCCATTACCAAATGCTTGTAATTACTTATTTATCGAGCAATTTAAATAATATTTTTACTTTTCAACATAACTTTGAGTCTATTTTGTTTCAAGCAAATCAATAAAACGCAATAAGTACCATAAATAGCAGGAATAAAAATAATATAAAATCAAACGCTATTTACTCCCACATGCTATGTCAGCTAATTTTAAATTATCAAATTTAATATCAAAACCACAGACATCATAAAAATAATTTAAATAAACTATAACCTGCTAGTATTAGCAATTAAAATTAAATATTATATAGCGTTATGGTTGTCTTAACGCTTATTAAACCAACGAGTACTAAACGTGACTAAATATAATTTACGATACAAGTAGCGCTTTTTAAACTCTTTGATGAAATAACAAGAGTATTAATAAATTAATTATCTACTTAATTGCAAATAAATTAGTATTGTCTATAAAGATATTGAGAAAATAGACATAATATTTATCTTAGTCATAAAACATGCTATAAGTAGATAGCATATTAATCGCACGCTATTTCTTAATAGCTGATAGTTTCGTTATCGCATATAGCACTATAGATAAAAGATGTGAAAACTGTAATTAAATACAATAGACTGTAAACTAGCCTGATGGTCTAGTGGTTAGTGACACTTTAGTAGGTTCGATTCCCATGTAGGACAAATGTTTGTGTGATGAGCACAATTGTTTGCTCAATAAATAAATTATTTGTGACAAGGACACAGATAAGAACAATAATAAAAAGATAAAAACCCAGACAAACAGACAATTACTGTCTGGGGGTGTTATTTATTTAAAATTCTATACGTATAAAGAAGATTAGACCTTTTACAAGTAATTTATAGGCATAACATAACATAACATAACAACATAAGCATAACACATTTTTGTTCTGAATCTGGGTGTTATTTGTGTCTGTGAATTGTATGTTTGTAAAGTCCACAGGACAGGACGTCCCTAGTTCAGAAGCGAGCAAGCCCGGCTGGGAAAGGACCGTCACCTTACAGAAGACCACAGCCAAGTAACTACACCCAGCGGTGTAGTTGTAAAATATTTATTTTTAACGAAACGTATGTCTATCCCAAGGAAACTCCATTACAAACCCTTGGTGTTTTATTTGGGCCGGCAACACGCTAGTGATACCTCTGGTATTGCAAGCGTCTACAAGCTACAGGAACTGCTTACCATTAGGTAAGCCATCATCAAATATATTATACTATAAATGTAAGTTTGTTTGTTTGTTACCTTTTCACAACTAAATGTCTGAACAGATCTAAATGAATTTTGGCATGAGGATAGATGGCATCCTGGCAAAGGACAGAGGGTACATTTTACCGTGATAACCGTCATTCCCGCTGGCGGAGTCGCAGGCTACAACTAGTATTTATATATAAATAGCAACCACTATATATCCCACTGCTGGGCACGGGCTCCTCTTCTCTATCAAGAGAGAGAGGGTTAGGCCTTAATTCACACACGCTGGCCTAATGTGGGTTGGTGAATCTGACATGTCTTTAGAATTAAAAGTAGTGTTAAAAGTACTATACTGGTTCAATTAGAAAAAAAACTTTTTTTTAAATAGTGCATTTATCCAGGAATGGTATAGGCTATATAACATCACGCTATGATCAATAGGAGCGGAGCAGTAGTGAGATATGTTGCAAAATCGGGGAAAATATTCCAAATAACCGCGCGGACGAAGTCGCGGGCAACCCCTAGTTATATTATATATGCTTGTCACAGTTTCACAACACACCTGCACGTATTTAATACCATCAAGATAATAAAAACGAGATAAACTTTAACTTTGGTTAAGTTGACTGGTCCAATGAAAAGTTTTTATGGCCGCTATGAAACTTGCAAACAACCCCTACTATTTATTATAAATATTTGATTATTTATGGGGATTAGCCGTTAAAGGGTTAAAGCTATACCTCTGGGATTAATCCCCACGCTTGTTAGTGTTATCCCTGGTGTTATATTTATTTCGCTTTATAAAAAAAATGTGACATATAAAGTACCAGTAGTAGTAGTAGTTAATAACAATTTCGGATTTATTTATTATTGAAAGTTTTTGGTAAAGTTGAGCCTAGGTGGAGGTGGCAAACAAGGATACAACCCGCCTGATGGTAAGCAGTTACCGTAGCCTATGGACGCTTCCAATACCAGAGGTATCACTTGCGTGTTACCAACCCATTTTATTATGCATCTACTTTGAAATCTCTCTGCACCTCTGTTCTCTGTTCTTCCCCAGTCGGGCTTGCTTAATTTTGAGCAAGCCCGACTGGGGAAGAACCTCCACCTTACAGAAGACCACAGCCAAATGACTACACACAGCGGTGTAGTTGTGTTCCTGTGTGTGAGTACAGGTCTCCAGCGCTCATTTAGGAATGCGTTTTGAAAGATACGTATTCCTATCCCAGGGTTACTTCCATCTTAAAGCCCTGGTATAAAAAAAATGGGTTGGCAACACGCAAGTGATACCTCTGGTAATGCAAGCGTCTATAGGCTACGGATACTGCTTAACATCAGGTGGGCCGTATGCTTGTTTGCCACCCAAGTAGTATAAAAAAAAAACCACCTTGGATTGACTGGTAGATAATACCTCAAGCATTAAGTCCGCCTTTATACATCATTTATGTTGTGTAATTTAAATCTATACTAATATTATAAAGCTGAAGAGTTTGTTTGGTTGAACGCGCTAATCTCAGAAAGTATTAGTTCGATATGTATTTGTTTTGTTGAATAGTGCATTTATCCAGGAAGGCTATAGGCTAAATAACATCACGCTATGATGAATAGGAGCGGATCAGTAGTGAGATATGTTGCAAAATCGGGGAAAATATTCCAAATTACCACGCGGTCGACCCCTAGTAAATAAATATTACGGCTAACCGTAAGCAAAGAAAGAAGAAAGAAAGAAAAGAAAGAAAGAAAATTACAAAGGTCTGTCTACATTTGTATACTGTCTAGCTTTCTAGTATTCTGTGTACACTATGTGGCCAGTCTATAGTACGACTACTGTTTATCGTGCAACATAACCAAGGTATGGAAGCTTGATTTTATTCTCGGAAACGGAATGTTTTTTGAGAGAACATCGCTTTAAGTACCTCTTTTATTTTTGCTCAACATACACACCAGAATAAGTATGTTTTTATTTCAACGTTTTCACCAATGATATTATTATAGTAAGTAATATAAATAATGATAAATAGTAAGTAAGGATATATAAGGTTTTTAAAGGGTCGGCAACGCGTGAGTGACACCCCTGGTGTTGCAAACGTCCATAGGCTACGGTAACTGCTTACCATCAGGCGGGCCGTATGCTTGTTTGCCACCTTAGTAGTATAAAAAAACGCACTAGCGCGCGGAAATTGATGTAGTCAACAGTAGCTAAGTAGCTGCATTTCATCTATCTCTTTCTGTATCATTACGTAACGTATTATCTATCGCATTCATACTTGAAATCTATGAACAAGTACGCACGAACAGAACGCCGCTTAGTGTGAAGGTAGCGTTTTTTTCTTTATAATATCATTGGTTTTGACGTAAATAGAGGAAAGCCTGTAAACCCGATTGCCTTAGGCCTGAGTGAAGAAGATGAGAGTGGCACTGTACAAGGGAGCAACCCGATTGGGATTTCCACCTTACAGAAGACTACTTCCATCAAATTAATTACACGGTGTGTAGTTGTGTCCCTGTGCATGAGTACCTACAGCCACAGGTTTCCAGTGCTCATTTAGGAATGCGTTTTCAAGAATAGTTTCATTACCGTGGATGCTCCATAACAAAACTCTAATGTTCCGAATTATTGGATCGATAACACGCAAATGATGTCCCAGGTATCGCAAACCAGGTATGACCAAACTCAAACTTAATCATTTGACATTATGATACTTATGAACGTCAAAATAAATAAAAGTCATTGAAGTTAACAATTGAAAATCCTACGCCGACAATCAATAAGGTTTCTTTCATATTCCATCTGCATAGAAATACGTAATAATACTTAAAACATTTAATTATATTCGCATTAGAAGTGAGCGAAATTCTACATTCATCGTTCTAGTACTATACCTACAATAGAACGTCGAACGTTTACTATAGTAAATATTTACAAACAGACACGGTGAGATGTTTCAATACGTATTGTTATTATGTTTTATATTGAAACAATCAGTGATGCAACGATTACCTAACCCCACACAAACTTAACAAAGGACATTATCGTTTGAAATTACAGCAAAAATGGAAAAAATATAATATAAATAAAACTAAATGATATGAATAAAAAACTAGTTTTGGTATCGAAATGAATTGTGTAAGCAAATGGCTACGTTTGAATGGATTCCAAGTTAAATTGATGTCCGTCCTTTACCTCTTGTCTTCATAATATATGTTAGAAAAGGACAACTTCATATGTTACAAAACTGGACTTTCTTTACTTTCTATTTTGCTACATTCTTTCCTTATATAGGGGTTGTTATACATTCGTCACAGCCGGCGAGCGTCCAACTTTACGTTTACCTAGTCCATTATCCATTAAGGACTCGTTTACTACATTAACTATTGTACTCTTAATGCATTTTACTACTACTAAAATATATCAGAATAAGTTTTTTTAGCGATGTGATAATTGAGGCGGTCTGTTGAAGCCTATTTTTAACCATCAAAGAGTATGGTGGTTACTATAATATACCTATGTAACTGTCTGACGATTAAAATGTAGCCTGGGTTTTTTTGCCAAATCTCTTTTTATGGCTCCATATATCAACAAAGCTATCACCTTGTACCTATAGTCATAGGTAAATTGGCTGATGTCATCTTTCTTGCTTTATTGTAACAGATATATGTATATATCAATTATAATTTGTGATATTGTAATAAAATTAATGAATGGAATTTGAGTTAGCTTGCACATTATATTGGTCCCTATTCCTTCTAATATTATAATGCAAAAGTAACTGTATTTTGGATTTTCACAATAGCGTTGAAAAAAACGGGAAATTTTTCCGTTTGTTTTTTCTAATTCCTTCGTTTTTATGCAAGTTTTATTCGAAAGTTTCAAGAATAAATATAAAATATTTCATGTTTGACATAATAAAACGGGACCAAACGGAAAAATGTGAAAGAAACGGAAAAGTAATAATGTTTTTTAGTAGAATATTTTTATTATGTAAAAAATTGAGTTTTGTAATACTGATTCTTCAAAAAGCGACAGTGACTAAATCTGATTTGTGAGCAAGATAGCAAAATTCAATATCCATTTATTATTGATTTTTAAAATTGTTAGGTACTTAATAATATTTTTTTCAATAGATTTTTTTTTTTAATTTTTCGAATCAAACGGCGAAACCTCATTAAAACCGACTTTTTTCCTAAGGTTTTTTTTTCTGATACTTTTCAATGTTACAAACAAATAAAACGGTAAAAAACGAACGAACGTTTCTTTCGCCGAAAAAAACAATTTGTTTCTTTGGGAATTTTCAGCGCTCACGATTATACGGCAATTTGGCAAGGAGATAGATGGTATCCTGAGAAAGGAGTCTTTAACACGATGTCTGACACCCACAGAGCATTTCCCTCCACAAAAAATACATAATGAATTTGTAGTACAGGTCACCAGGTTCCGTTCTCACTCAGAAGCCGGTTAGCAAACGCATTAGATTATGACAATACACTTCAACTCATAAACGTCCCACTGCTGGGCACAGGTCTCCTCCATAAATTTGGAGGGATATTAGTCTACTATACCACGCTGGCCAGACGGGTTGATATAGGGTTTTGTTTCGAGTTTTTCCTCTCTTGCAGTGGATATTGTCTGCCTGAATTGCTTCCTTAGTCGACACTTACGACACCATCGGAATAGAATGGGGTGGTGACATTCGTATTCTTAATCCGTCACCACGCGGACGATTATGACAATAAACGAAACAAAAACGAATACAAAATTACAAAGTTGTAAAAAGGAAATTGAACCACAGATATAAAAAGCCCTTCGTTATTAATTTAAAACCACAAACAAGCATTTGCAATGTTATTTGGGTGTAACCACTAACCCGTTATTTGCATTAAGGTTTTAACACAAAGAATGCCTAATTTCGCATCAATATATTGTAATAAAAATAAAATATCAACAAATGTCTCAATTACTACCTTTTCGTCTGCTACTTCGACCGCGGTGAGTTTCGGCATGAGTAGTTAGGTTTTTGTAGTTGTTTCTTAAATTGTTGTTAATGCAGTCAATCAGTTAATCGTTTTATTTGACTTTCGTTTAAACGAAATTAATAAAGAGTTTAGATTATAATGTAAGAGGTAGAGCATTTTACAAACAAAAGGCGCGTTAGGGCCTTTCGTTAAGCTTGTCGTTTTTAAAATAACCTCTCCACCTTAATCTTAAAGAACAATTAAATAGAATGCAACGCAGGATCAATATTTGCACGTCGTTTTTGAGACACGGAGGAGTTAATAAACGCAAGTGCAATCCAAACTTATTTCGTAGAGTTCTTAAGACTATATGTGCTATTACAAAATGTTAAGTAGCACTGTTTGCTATTTTGCTTATAACGTTGTCACGACTAAACGACTCAACAGATCTAAATGAAATTTGGCAAGAAGATAAATGAAATCCTGGGGTAAGGACAGAGAGTACTCTTTGCCGCGATAACCGACATCTACGTGGACGAAACCACGGAAAACAGCTAGTGTAATAATAGATATGTAGAGGTATGGTTGGCACGCCATTTGCCACAATGAATGCAACAGCTTTGTTCTAGAAAATACCACTTAATCATTGTTGTACAAGCATTGCTTCATTGGACTGCAAATGAATACTTAGTTAAAAAATGCTTGCAGCCATTGTTTGTTTGCAACGTCTCGTATGTTTGCTATTTGTTATTAACCTATAAGTTATGTTATTTATTGTATTTGATTACAAAGCACTTACATCTCTAGATTGTTTAAATAGGTGTGTGGAATGATCTGGAAATGTTAAAGTTAAGACAAACGTGTCTATAAAAAGTCTGTTCGAATTGCGAGCTGGCAACATAGCAATTTAGGCCTGTCTGGGCGCCATTTTAAATTTTAGCGACATGCTATTTTTATTGCTGTTACTAATTCAAACTTGCACGATTTGTACCTACGCCATGTTATTAATATTGGACAACGTGTTAATCGCAATTTAATGGTTTCATGACTGACCAATGATTCTTATACCTTTGTTGTTGCCCGTTGTAATAAGATTTTTGAAAAAAAAATACCCTAAACGGGTAAAACTAAAAATATATTATCTTTACTAATATCAGGCCTGGTTCACTCCGCTGTTTAGGTATGAATCTACAAGTACCCGGCCGCAACATTTCCAGAGGTATTATTTAGTCGAGTGTCGCGCGCCGGTCGCGTCGTCGGTTCGACGTAAGTTTACCTACGAAACGCACACGAAGCCGTAATTCGTCACCGATTCGTTTTCGCTTTTAAATATTTTAAAGAAAATAAAGGCATAAAAATATTCCACAGTATTCGGCTGCTTAAATAGTGATAAGGATCCTAACCTCTCGTTTTTCAATATTCCAAAGGATATTAAGTAAGTAAAGAAACACGTTATCATTTAGAAAAACATAATTGGTAGGTACCTATTTGTAGCAAGATTTTGATATGTAGACTATAGGTACAGCACAGTTTTTGTAGAGACGTATTACCTATTTATTTGTCCAACCAATTAAGTAGGTACTTATTTAATTGGGAAAATATATTATAACCGCCTATCACTCAATAGTTTTAAATTTCAACTGGAAAAATGGCTCCAAACAAACCAATGACAAATACCTATTTTTAATTTAATCAAAAACATAATCATGGGCGGAGCCGCGGGCAACAGCTAGTACCTATTATTATAATTTGTTCTTTAGTGGTTTGACCAGTCCTGTGATGTGGACACACACTGCTCGTTCTTATAATTTAATTACTAAGTACCTACATTGAATATGTCCCCACATGTCCAGATTTATTTAAAAAGTCACTCGTTTACAAAAGTATAGTAAGTACCTACCTAAACCTAACAGGTACTTCAGATCAAAATTGATCTCTAAGTGACAACCATAATGTCCAGAAATACGCAATACAAAGGGAGCCAATTTGTAGGTAAATAAACGAGTAGGTAAGTTTTGTTCTGGGGAGCTGAATTGCGCTCTATTGTGTGCGAGCAAAGTTGATATTTGTTTAAATGATTTAGCGAAGTGAACCTTCTGTACCTGTACTATTAAGTATTCTGTGCTAATATATAGATTATGGTCTGGAATAACACATAGGCTACTTTTTACAGCGATAACCGACATCCACGCGGGCGGAGCCGCGGGCAACAGCTAGTTATACATAAATCGTTATTATAATGGACGATACTCGAAATTGTGTAACTTTAAGATTGTCATACATTTTAATTACCCGACGTGTTTTTCTGTCAAGAATATCTTTGTTTTTTCCACCCAAGTAAAACTCAAAATTCATTTATTCATTTAGGTTACACAGTAACACTTATGAAGATATATAAATTATGAATAAGCCAAAAAGATGATGTCAGCAAAATTTTCCTACAGCTAGTTCGCTGACGTGGAGCCTTGAGAAGAACTAGCAAGAAGCAAGTCATGCCACTCTTTTTAATCACCAGATAGTTACAATCTTTTGTAAAATACAAGTATGATAGCATGCAGTAGTAGTAGTATTTAAAAAAACTTTATATCGTGATCTAACGGATCCGCGAGTAACAGCTATTATCGATAATTATAATTCGTTACAAAGACAAATGTAAACTATTGTATTATGTATGGAGTATTGTATTATGTCATTGCTTGTTTATTTTTGAGACAAATTCCATACAAACAGGTTTAGTCAGTATTAATCAGTAGAACTAAAGAATTGTACCTACATTTACGTTTATAAGTAAACATTACTGTTTCGATAGATGGATAATGTCTAAGGGGATTGTAGGTAAGAGTGGGCATCGAGGATTGTTAGATCTGCGAAGTTAAGCCATCTTGCTGCGGTCGGTACGTAGATGGGTGACCATTTTATAAAACAGCAAGATGAGGGAACTCATTAAGAAATAATAAAAAGCCTATGGACGTTTGCAACACCAGGGGTATCACTACTATCACGCGCGCGTTGCATTCTTGAAGAAAGTTATGCCTCGGAAATTACGTAAAGCCGTTAGCCCTGCGCCTGATCTCTCTCCGGTCGTTTCAGATTGCCGTCCAATCGGACTATGAGAGTAAAGGAATAGTGAGTGCACCTGTAGTATGTTCTGTGTCTGATCTCTGTTGAGTTTGGCCGCCGTGACCGAATTCGTCTGGACGCCTATTATTATTATGTTTAATATCATGAGATTATTTATTTTACGACTCTGATCACAAACTAAGCAAAGCCATTACTTTGGCATCTAGACAACTTATACACACACAGCGATTCAAGTGAAGTATGGCACTATAAAAGCGAGTAAGCCCGGCTGGGAAAGAACCTGCACCTTACAGAAGATCACTAAATGTCTACACAGTGGTGTGTCACCCGATTTTTGTAACTGTGCAGTTGGAGCTGTCAAAATCATTAGGTTGGCATGATTAAATTCACCCGCCCGCTTCCTTTCCTACCTCCCCGCAGGCACCTGTCCTTGTTAGTACCGTGTGGACTTTCGTGTCGTCTACGCTATTTGAGTATCCATATCGCTCTTTGTTTGATAAAAAATGCTTTTAGTCTCATTACTGTACATATCTATCAATCAAAATGATTATAATTAGAAGAAAGAAAGAAAAACATTTATTTTCGGAGTGCTACAGGATATTTACATACATTACAATAACAAAATATAATTCCTTGCAGCCTAAAAAATGGATCCTACCTCAGCATTATGCTGCGTCTAAAAGCCGCAGCATAATGCTGAGGTAGGATCCATTTCAATTTCCAAGCCGCGTTTTCAGGTAGGCCCAGGGACAACAAATTAAACCTACTTGAAATTTTGTTTCAAAGCTGCTAACATGGCATCATTTGACATTGACAGCTGCACAGTTATAAAAATCAGACTATAGTTGTGTTCCTGTGCATGAGTGTGGTTCCAGTAGGAACTCAATTAGGGATGTGTTTTTAATTAAACGTTTTCCTATCCCAAGATAACTTTATCAGAAAATTCTGATGTTACAATTTCTTGTGCAATATGCCTTAGGTATTACAAACGTCTATATGTTACGGTAACTGCTTACCATTATGCTGGTTGTATGCTTGTTTGCCAGTCGTATAAAATAAATATAAAAAACAATTGTGAACTTTCTTTAAAAAAATTGGGGACTGCCGATAGAAATGAAAACTAAGTAACTTTTTTTTAATAAATGTTTTTTCTTTCTTTCTTTCTTTATAATATGAATTGTATCGTCGAACTATTAGATTATTATTTTTAAATATGGAAAGCGTTTGGTGACAATGACGCGAGTTCCATGATTTTTCCAAAAAGTTTGAATATAGAAAGCGTTCCATGATTTTTGTTCACCCAAAAAGTGCTGAACGCGCTTAAAGTTTTCCCTTCAAAAATTCTAACACTTTGTCTGATCCGGGAATCGAAGTCACCACGATCGACCGCTACTTCGCGTAACTGTCGCACCAAATAGTATACCCAATGCGCCTACATCAAAACAAGGAGGTAGCAATCAACCTACCGCATTGAAACTCATATAAATTCCACTGACAGAATTATTCTTATTCCGACCATGCATATGATGGCATATGTATGCATACATACGCTTCAATTACCATGCTAAACGATTCAGAGAAAATTTTCGCCAGGCGCACCTGTGTTTGTGCACTCGTTGCGAATTGATTTGGAACCTTTGTTCTCAATATATCGATATAAAATACGTTTCTGGAATAATCTGTGTGTATTATATTATATATACGATTGTTCAATGTTAGAGGATGTGCATGTTAGAGACTTTTATAAAATATTTACGAAATGATAGAGAGGAGGAGACCCGTGTTCCAGCAGTGGGATATTCGGGTTTGGGTCTGAATCTGCGAGGTTAAACAATCTTTTCGAGGTTAATCCGTAGATAGGTGACCGTTAATAATACAGGGAGTTTAGCATTGTGGAATTTATATAATAATAACTTTTATTTTCGGATAATTATTTTTATTTTACTAACATAAAATCCATACAATTTTATGTTAGTAAAATACAAACTTAAGCTATGTTAGTAAGATATTTTTCAAATTTGTAAATTATATTATTATTCTAATTCATTAATCTATTATATATATTCTATTATTATTCTACTATTATATATTTATATGTACTAACCTAATTATTTACCATCTGCTAACGGTGAAGGAAAACATCGTAAGGAAACCCACATGTCTTAGAAGAAATTCTAAAGACATGTCTGATTCACAAACCCGCATTAAGGCCACCGTGTGTGAATTAATGCCTAAACCCTCTCTCTTGATAGAAGAGAGGTTGCTATTATTATATTAAAAAACTAGAAGAAAAAAAACATGTGGGACAGTCTTTGGGGACTGCCGATAGAAGTAAAAACTAAGTAGCTTGTGAATTGGTATCGACGAGCTATTAGATTATTATATTGTTATCTCTGCATTACCCTAGGTTGACTGTTAGAGAATGCTATTAGCATTAAGTCCGCAGGTACAATAATTATGTGCAAAAATAAATAAATATCTTTTTTGAATATGGAAAGCGTTGGATGACGATGACGCGTGTTCCATGATTTTTGTTCACCCAAAAAATTTGAATATGGAAAGCGTTCGATGACGATGACGCGTGTTCCATGATTTTCGTTCACCAAAAAGTTTGAATATGGAAAGCATTCGATGACGATGACGCGAGTTCCATGATTTTTGTTTACCCAAAAAGTTTAAATATGGAAAGCGTTCGATGACGATAACGCGAGTTCCATGAATTTTGTTCACCCAAAAAGTTTGAATATGGAAAGCGTTCGATAACGATGACGCGAGTTCCATGATTTTCGTTCACCCAAAAAGTGCTCAACGCGCCTAAAAAAAAACATATATAGCGAGTAATCGTCATCACATATTATAACAATACAAAATTCACTGAACCAATAACTAAGTTAATATTATTCTGGTCTATACCACAGCTAGATCTTCTGCGAAGTGATTACACGAATTTGAAACCGGACGTACAGCCGGACAAACATGTTTATAATATATATATTTAAGTATATTTATATAAGACAATACCTCAATAAGATCCTAAGTGGGTAACGAGTCGTTGTCACATCCTCGTATAAGATTATATCCGGAGATTTAATTTTGTACGTGTGTTGAATTTTATATTGTTATTAGTAGTTATTATGGAGTACCGACGGTGTCTACTGTTCCGTTGTATCTTGTATCTAATTTGATCGTACTTAGAATATTTATTTTTGTAGACTGCGTCTGCATAGACAAGGAACTTTGTACCTTAAGGCACCTACAAGGAGTCCATTCCGTTCAGATCCGTCCTGTACTGTTACGGTTTTAGATAAATTAGGTCCCACGTAAATCCTACCAATAATATAAATGTGAAAGTTTGTGATGATGATTGATGGATGTTTGTTACTCTTTTACGAAAAAAAACTTTTTATCGCGATAACCGATATCCACGCGGGCGGAGCCGCGGGCAACAGCTAGTATATTAATAATTGTATTTTTTCTTACTGAAGCTTGTCATTAGCAATTTGTACATCCAAAAAATAAAGAGAATGCCTTTGGCGTTAAGTCCGCCTATGTACATATTGTATGTAAAGTTTTATAAAATAAAATTGATTGGTGTCTGTATACCTACCTAATTATGAATTTACAATTTACACGACAACTATAAAACTTTTTTAAAAAAAATATCATGTTTGTCTGTTTGTTCCGGGTAATCTCCGCAACGACTGTTGTAAGTCGAACGGGACTTTCCCTGGCAGATTGTTAATGCTATAAGGAGCAATTTAGGCTACCTTAATATTAGAAAGATATTTAGGATTCCGTACAAAAAATTAAACCCGTGAAGTCGTGAACAAAATTCGGGAACGGATAATTTTTAGTATATTAGGCTGAGCTAGAGCGAAGCGTGCTTTACAATATTATTAGTCTGTTAGCTTTCCTTAAATTAAACAAAAAATAACTTAGATAATGCAAGGAACAATCAGCTCAATAAATAACACGCAAGATGTACGATTTCATTAAGTTTAGTTAGCGAACAACGTTTCTTTCTTTAACATACGGAGGAATTCTTGTGTATGTTTAGTTGACCATGTAACCACATTCCAGCTCTGGTTTAGTACGTTTGTTGAGCATGTTTACGGGCCGGATGGATTCAAAGGATCGCTTTTGTGACATACAGACGAAATTAATTTATCTATTAAAATAAACTAGTGGCCCGCTCCCGACTTCGCCCTTGTTAAATTATTTTAATAGTTTAGGGCTTAAATTTCCAAAAATCCTTTCTTAACGAAAGCTTACGTGATAAACTAAACCTTTGTGTCAAATAGTAGTTTTGGTTGTGCATTGACAAGTCAAGACAAACGATTTTATATATGTATAGCTAGGTATATACAATAATATAGAGCGAGATGTATGATTTAATTAAGTTTAGTTAGCGAACATACGGAGGAATTCGTGTATGTTTAGTTGACCATGTAACCACATTCCAGCTCTGGTTTAGTACGTTTGTTGAGCATGTTTACGGGCCGGATGGATTCAAAGGATCGCTTTTGTGACATACAGACAAAATTAATTTAAGTATTTATAATAAAATATTGGCCCGCTCCCGACTTATTAAATTATTTTAATAGTTTAGGGCTTAAATTTCCAAAAATCCTTTCTTAACGAAAGCTTACGTGATAAATTAAACCTTTGTGTCAAATAGTAGTTTTTTTTGTGCATTGACAAGTCAAGACAAACGATTTTATATATGTATAGCTAGGTATATACAATAATATAGAGCGAGATGTATGATTTAATTAAGTTTAGTTAGCGAACATACGGAGGAATTCGTGTATGTTTAGTTGACCATGTAACCACATTCCAGCTCTGGTTTAGTACGTTTGTTGAGCATGTTTACGGGCCGGATAGATTCAAAGGATCGCTTTTGTGACATACAGACGAAATTAATTTAAGTATTTATAATAAACTAATGGTTTACCCCGGCTTCGCCCGGGTTAAACAATTTTCAGCTCAACTTTCTTAATTTTTTTTTACATAAGAACCTTCTCCTGGCAATTACTAACACAACAAAAAGAATTAGCGAAATCGGCTCAGCTGTTCTCGAGATTTGCGCTTAGCAACACATTCAGCTATTCATTTTTATATTATAGACTAAGCCCGGTCCTGACTTCACCCTTGTTAAATTACACTCACAGGCACAATTAACCGCCCACCTAGATCAATCGTCACCCTTTTTGTTTAAGTTAACTATGGTTTATGCATTATTTTATTTTATGTGGTACTTCAGCGATCAATTAAATACTTATACCGTCCGTCCATAGCCTACGGCAATTTCTTGCCATCAGACGGGCCGTATGCGTGTTTGCTACCTTGATTGTATGAAAAAACATGCGTGGCAGTCTTTGGGGACTGCCGATACAAGTGAAAACTAAGTAACTTGTAAATTGTATCGTCGAGCGCGTGTGGTGATGACGCGTGATTGACGCTTTTTGTTTACCCAAAAAGTACTCATAGGTATATACACAGTATTTACCTATATGTAGCTCATGGAAAGCGTTCGGTGAAGTTGACGCGAGTTCCATGATTGTTGTTCACCCAAAAAGCGCTAAACGCGCAAAGAAGTTTTACTTAAAAAAAGCTCTATTTCTCATCCATAACGCCCGTGTGTCCACCTCAGATGAAAGTATTCAAACTAATTACAAAGTTTACGAGATCACCACCGGCCGTACATTGAGTTGTCTTACATTGTGAGATTTGTGAGTGATACGAGCTACAGCGAGCTTCACGCTGACAGTTTTATCACGTAACGCCATACTAAATCCCATAGCCTAATGCACCTCGTTACAAAGCCATGGAATTGAAGGAAAGAGTTGTTTTAACTCAATGGAGACTATGTTGTTACGAAATATAAGAGCTCAAGCAACTTCTTGTTGCGAAATGCTATTAATCCAGGAATATTTTGATGACAAAACCTTGACATGATTACTTTTATTTTATTCTCTGTCATTTAAATTGTTGTCTTTCGTCAGCAATAATTGCTGTAAATGAGTCAAATTCATTTATAATCGAAAAAATATATTGTCATAACGTTTTGTGAATTTTATTTCGATCATAAACTTCCATTTCATTAAGCTTAGTAATCAAATAGTTGTTAAACTCGTTCAGCCGCACTGACGTCAGCTTCCCCTTCGGTTTCCACCCTTAATCGTGTCTAAATTTAAGGTTTTCAACCGCAGAAATCGTTTGGGTGGCTACCCCCGGTTAAATTGTAATAAAATGGTACGGACGGGGGATGTGAGTCGGGTTAGTGTAGTGATAATGCGGTATTTAACTATTATTATTATTTTATTGGTTAGGTAAGTAGGAAGGTACAATAGAAGTAAGATTAAACTATGTCAAAGAGAGAAAACAAAAATTATCTTGGCTTACAAGCATTTTAATATTGATAATATAATTAGACAGTATATTTGTCCGTGTGGTGACGGATTAAGAATACAAATGTCACCACCCCTTCCATCCCGAGGGTGTCGTAAGAGTCGACTAAGGGAGTAAGTGTTATTCACCGCAAGAGAGGGAAAATTCGAAACAAAATCCTATACCAACCCGTCTGGCCAGCGTGGTATAGTAGGCTAATATCCCTCTGTTTGGAGGAGACCCGTGCCCAGCAGTAGAACGTTTATGGGTTGAGACGTAATTAGACAGAGACAGCACTGCTGTTTTGTGACGTCACGTGCCTGTAAACTAGTAATTGTCAGTTTTGCGCTAGTAATATAATATTTTGTTTTTCTAAAAAATTAAAGCAATATTCGATTCGCAAACTAAAAGTTATAACTTATTTATTAATTAAACATTTTGTATACTTTATTCATTTATTTTATTGAACGTGTGTAGTAAATATATATGTATTTCCTTCATTTTCAAAAACTTTGACTGTTTTTTTTATCGCAGCTGGATAAATCTCCGTTCGAAGCAAACAGTTGTTTCACCCACAAATCGTGACTACAAGTTACATTTAGTTCATTTTTCAATGTACTATAAACAAAAGATATCTCTAGAATAAAAGGGTACTTAGAGGTTTAATGCAAGACTTGGTCTTCTTAAATGAGAAACAAAAAAGATTTCATAGCCAAACACAGTAAAAACTATCTCGAATTGCCATTACCAATAATGTTAAATGTCCCGGCAACTTTTTTGCATCAAAGAGTTTTTATACCGTCCAATTTTACGACCAACAACAGTATTTTATGAGTTTACGACGATACAGACATACCTACTATAGTTGCGGTTATAATACTTTAATTTCACCGACAGAAAACCCATAAAAATATGCAAATGTCGGCATAAAAGTCGTTGGTAAGACGACAATAAAGTGCGTTAATCCGTGAGGGAAGGTCGATAAGTTCTGTCGTCTTATCAAATGGACATTGCTAACATTATAGCTATTTAATGTTTTTGTTTGTTTATATGTTACCTATTAATTAATTTTAATCTTTAGTGTTAATTAAATAGTGTTTATTTATTACGTAGTAATGGTAACACCGCTAAACCGTATTTAGATATAATAGCACTAGAATAGTTATTGCTAGCTGTTGCCCGCCCGCGTAGATGTCGGTTATCGCGATAAAAAGTAGCTTATTCGCTATTCAGGACTATAATCTATCTTTATGTCAAATTTCAGTCAGATCCGTTTAGTAGTCTTTACGTAAAAGAGTAACAAACATAAATACATACATTCATCCATCCTCACAAACTTTTACATTTATAATATTAGTAGGATGCCGGATGATCAGACATGCGACATAAGAGTACTTTTAAGATATGTAAGTCTCCTCACGATGTTTTCCTTCACAAGGAGCAGATGATAAATCATTTGAATAATATGTAGATATAAATCCCACAAAGTGAAATTCATATTAGTACTACCATAGTAGTTCACTGCAACGGATCTGGATGAAATTTGGCATAGTTATTTTTAAAACTTCTCCTGTCTTGTCTATGTTCATTTAAATATTGCTGCTTGTCTTGTGTTTTTCATTTGATTTTATATTTTAATATGTAAAATGTGAAAGAAACCAATTTGAATTTGATTAAGCGGCATTACCTACAAACCGATACTCACAGAAACACAGTGTGTAATTACTTATCTGTGGTCTTCTAAAACTCCTTTCGTAATCAAGCTTCCCTCTTTTGTATGATGCCCTACCTGTCTTAATAATATAAATATTAATTAAAGATAAAACTTAGTTTTAAGTTTAGACAACAAAAATTTAAACATTTTAACGAAAATTTATGTGATCGTAAAATTAATGTCAACGCTTTGGCGGTCCCGATACAGAGTTAAATGTCAAATCAAGACCACCGCGGATACGCGCTTCACCATTTAAAAAGAGGTAATATTATAACAAACCTTTTTTTTACCATGTAGGTGACTAATAAGCATACGCTTAATAGTGAACAGTTGCCGTAGCCTATGGACGATTGCCAATTTTTTTTATGTGGCAAACAAGCACACGGCCAGCCTGATGGTAAGCAAAGTTAGGGAATAAAGATTGCACTATAATATCTCCCGCGCAGATAGGCTAGTCTTCGTTGAGATTAGCCACCGTGAAAATTTGGTTCGGAGGACATTAAGTGTAAAAAAAACAAAGAAAATAAATGTGTCAGGCCTTTTGTCTACGATGGTGGGTGTATGACACCCAATTCGCTGCCAAATTGCTGGGTTGAACGCGCTAATCTCAGAAAGTACTAGTTCGCGGAACGTTGCGGACGAAGTCGCGGGCGACCCCTAGTTGCTATAGTTGATAGGTCCCATTTATTAGAGCGTATAATATTAGCTAGCATTTTCATCAGACAGTCTCAATACTACTCGATTCGAAACCCGAGACCTCTGTGTACAAACCAAGTAGAACTTAACAAGTAAACCTAAAAAAAGCTAAAAAAAAAACGAAAGCAATTCTGCAATAATTTAACTCCAATAATTATTGTCTTTACAACTTCCTGTACTGCAATTTGCACAGAGCCAACGTCCACAAATCTTAACTTAATAAACACATTAAAAGAAAGCTTACAAGTGCACAAAACATATTATCCCAACACAACTGCCTTTAAACCAATTATAAACCACTTAAAAACTTCCCGTCTTTTACCTTGAATACACTAAAATTATCCAGACAGCTTTCATACAGAATATCTCAAAACAAATCAAATGTCCTTGACCGATAAAATTGAAAGTTAAACTATGCTATATTTCTGGAAAGATAAGGTTGAATATTGTGTGTATCCATAGTGTGTGCAATGGGATTTGCAGGGGCAGTCCCATCACAATTATAACCACACTGACCCAATGCCGCTAGTAACCAAATTGAGTTTGTCGAATTCCATCAAAATTCGATGGCGCTCTTGCATTGTAAAGCAGATACGAAGTTAGTTTGATCACTGTTTATATTGAGATTTGTTTACTTGTATTTTGTGTTATGGTGGTCAGATATAAGAAGAGAAGACAGAAGATGATATTAAAAAGGTGTCAGGAACGACTTAGAGAGAGGTAGGGCACCATACTAGCGAGCAAGCCCGTCTGGGAAAGGACCTTCACCTGACAGAAGACCACAGCCTATACACATATACACAGCGGTGTAGTTGTGTTCCTGTGTGAGAATACAGGTCTCCAGCGCTTGGATTCGTTTCGGCGTAGCAGTTAGAGTCACTAACCACTAGACCAACAGGCCAGTCAATAAAGTTGGATACATGAAGAATTATTTTTTGTATGACGGTTTAGGCATCGCGGTTTTTGTGGACCTCTTCTGTTTTGATAAGCCATTGTGCGTTTGATGGTTGTTTGAGAATTGAATAGCCTGTTAGTTGTGGTTAGTGGTCGTGACTGCTAAACCGGAGGTTGTGCGTTCGGTTCTCATACGGGATAAAACTTTGTGTGATCCATAATTTTTTTCCGAGTCTGAGTGTAATTTGTGTCTGTGAATTGTATGTTTGTAAAGTCCCCCGCGACACAGCTCTTATTTACAAGAGCGGGAGATGTCTTTTTGCGTTCTTTGTACTATAATAATAATATATAATAATAATAATTTCTTTATTAAAGTGACCAGGACTCAAATTGTTAGTAAAGCTTAAAAACGATGTTAGTAATAAAAATATAAATAGCAATAACAACCTATATCTTAGAACCGCGACACGCGAATCACCGCCGTACCATCCCGTGAGAGATAGCACTTCAGTGATTCGCGTATCTACAGTCTAGACGGCTTGCGATCATATTTAGATTGCTGTTGGAGCTACCCCGCACCCGCACCACAGATGCACACCTCTTCCGCATAGTTGTGTAAAAACAATTAACGTGCGCATCCGCGAACATACCAGCCCCAAAAGTGGCAAAAACGGTAGTCGAATCGAAAAGTCAAAAATGGAAATGTATGGGATTTGACGTAAGTCTACGATATAATGTCGTATACTTACGTCAAATCCCATACATTTGCTTTTTTGACTTTTCGATTCGACTATCGCTTATGCCACTTTTCTAGAGGCTCAGATGCGCTACAGAAGCGGGGCAGCCCCATCAACACTTTAAAGGCTCTAATTATATTATAATATATTTATTCGATTCCGGCATCTAAATTGAGAACTACTTCGTAACCACACTCAGGGTAACTTTGCCACCTTTTTAGCTGATAAATATCCAGTCAAAGTTTCACAACACAATGCTCACGTTTTAACAGCTGGCGTGAGCTTTACATTACTTATATTCTTTACATTTATCTTCAATTTAGTTATTGCGTGATCTTTTTGTTCCTTTGTGTTACATTGAACATGTTCGGAACATGTGCACGAAGCATAAATTGGAAAGTAAGTGGTTACGTATTCGTTTGTATGTAAATTGCCTAATATCATACTTTTAATACAGTAACAGTACCCCTAGTCGGAACAAGAACGTTTTTTTTCTTTATACTACTTCGGTGGCTAGCCCATGGACGCTTGCAATATCAGAGGTATAACTTGCGTGTTGCCAACCCATTTTCTTACACCAAGGCTTTAAGATGGGAGTATCCCTGGGATAGGAATGCGTTTATTTCAAAACGCGTCCATAAATGAGCGTTGGAGACCTGTACTCACACACAGGAACACAGCTATACCCTTACAGAAGACCACAGCCAAATAACTACACACTGCGGGTAGTTGGTTTCTTGAATGTGAGTACAAGTTTCCAGAGCTCATTTATACGTTTTTAACAAAACGTTTTTCTATCCCAGGGTACTTAATTCCATCATAAAACCCTGGTGTATTTTTTTTTTGGATCGTTAACGATAAGTGATACCTCTGGTACTTGTAAGCGTCCATAGGCTCCGGTAACTGCTTACCATCAGGCAGGCCTATTCGCCTATAAAAATAGTTAAAAGTTCAAGCTTGTACATATAAGAAACTAGACCTTGCTAAGAAACTATTTGTTTACATTTACAATGTTAACTAGGCTATCTTGTTTACAATTCTAGCTCTTATCATGACAAGATCAAAAGTTGTGGTGATTGCACATATAGTCCAGTGGTTAAAGTGGTTACCACACCATTAACACCATCAGTGTTTTCGCTGCGCACACATTTGTGCAATATAATATCAGTGTGAGGCGCTCATAGCCAGATGCATTTGCTGTTCGGGAAACGATCAGCGAGTTAAGCTACTAACAGCGCGGTAGATATATAGATAGATGGGTGACCACACAGTGGTAGATATATCGGCTGACCGTCTCCGTGATTCGGGCACGTTAAAAGTCGGTCTCAACTGTTAACGGTCGTAAGATCACGACAGAAGCCCAAATATGGGCAATCTAAGTAACTCTTTTTTCTTTTTCTTATTTTGATAACTGTGACTTTGTTTTTATCGCCTGTTACCATAGAAATAATCCTTACTAATATTATAAATGTGAAAGTTTGTGAGTATGGATGGATGGATGCTTGTTACTCTTTCACGTAAAAACTACTGAACGGATCTGGATGAAATTTGGCATAGAGATAGATTATGGTCTGGAATAACACATAGGTTACTTTTTACAGCGATAACCGACATCCACGCGGGCGTAGCCGTGGGCAACAGCTAGTAGAGAATATTGGTTTTCATAAGTGTCGCAGTGTGATCTATATGATTAAATAATTTCGATAACCGTGACCTTGATTTTACCACCTGCTTCCATTAGAATATTAACCTTATCTGTGGTACCTATAGCTTCCAGGTCTTCCTCTACCTCTCTTCTCTTCTAATAGTCCTTAATACTTGATAAAAATAAAGATAAATAATACAAAGAAACCTCTATTTAACATTGTAACATAATATTATAAATATTCAAGATAACTGACGTCAAATGTTGATAAGTGAATTTTTATCATCGCCTTACCCACTGTAAGTCTATATACTTATCAATAGGTCAAGATTTTGTGTATATCTTTAGATTTGTCTGTTGTCAAGGATAAAATAATATCACGCTTATTTCAATGAACGCGTAAGGAGTTTTTAGGGTGTCCCGTGTCAAAAATAATAAGGTTTTATAAAAAAAGGATGAGAAAATAAGGAACTGTTGCTTTCCTTTTTTTTGTATCTACTACTAGGTAGCTAGGTGGCAAAGCAGACAAACAATAAGACGCACCGTGCGATAAATTTAGGAGATATTTCGATTCGTTTTTTTTTCGATCGATTTCTAATCGGCTTGTGGTTCAGTTTTATTTTATGCACTAGCCGCGGCTCCGCCCGCGTGGATGTCGGTTATCGCTGTAAAAAGTAGCCTATATGTTATTCCAGACCATAATCAGTAGTTTTTACGTGAAAGAGTAACAAACGACCAAATTACAAAATTGATAATATTTGATTGGGCGTTTCGCCCGATGGAGGTTTTATTACTTTTCATGTACAAGCAGATTTTGTTGCTGTCTGTACATGAAAAGTAATAAAACCTCCATCGGGAGAAACGCCCAATTTTGTAATTTGGTCGATTGGCCCGCTCGGGCGAACAAATGGCGGGCGGACGACCTATAACTCAACAAAATGCATCACTAATTAAACTAGACCTGTATTCCAACTATACCGCTATGTTCAAAAAGCCCTCTTTTTCATTACTGGAAGGTACTACTGTCCAATTTATCGAATGCATCTCCGTGCGGGGGGGGGGGGGACCTCACGACAAACGTCTAAATAGGTACAATCAAAATAACTCTGTCACCTGGTTGGCCTTAGTAGCCAACCTGGTGACAGAGTATCACCAAATGATAAAAAGAAGAAGACTAGAAGTTGTAGCCCACCCTCGTAGATATCGCATTTATGTCCTTTCCGAAAATACCATCATCTCTTCTGCCACTATCCAAACGATAAAAAGAAGAATTATCAAAACAACGACAGTCTACTAACACACGTGTAACAATCAAGTTAATAAAGTAAACAAAGCTTAGCCATATTTTAATCAAAGTAAACCATATTGTGGCGTCACGGATAATTTGTACCGATTGTAAACGTTAGGCTGTCGGTCACCGCGACGCAGGCTAATTGCGAACACGATCGTAAAAAATTAATTAGTATACCCCTTATCGTAAGTAAGGCTTAATGTTGCAAATGTGACGGAAGGCTGGTTAATTAAATCTTGGACTTTGATATAGTACTAGAAAATAACGTATTCACAACATTCTTTAAATGTACTACGAGTATTAACCGCTTGGAGCTTGTTTAGATTTCGAATTCAGATTCGATTTTATTCGAGTTTTAAAAGACGAATCGAAATGAAAATCTCCCGTAGTAGGGAACAAGCTACTGTGTCACAGGGGAGTTTACAAACACAACATTTCCAGCAGTAATGTAATTTGCATCTGTCTCTGCCTAACGCGCTGAAGCCCGGCAGGGGTATTCCGTAAGAGCAAAAACCGAGCCACCGCAAACACCGAGCAAAATCTGGCTGTCAGATTGAAAATCGGTATTCCGTAAGAGCCCTTTTTGACGTTTAGTCAATAGATTGTGCCGTCACCAAGCAATCACAACTGTCAGTTTGCCATCGCTGTTTCTTAGAGAATCAGCCGGCCGGACGTGAGAAAGAATTTAAAGATTTCTTGCAAATATTCGTGTGAAAAAATAAATGATTTGAAACTAATATTAAAAAGAGGTAAAGTTTGTTAGTTTGGATTTAGGAGATAACCTCTGAAACTACTAATTCGGTTCTGAAAATTCTATAATAGACTATTTCGCGCGAACGTCTGATTATGCAATAATATCTTGAGAAAACAAATTTGCAAAGCCTAACTATGGCAACCAGACAAATAAACATAATTACATATATTTCTAAATACACACGTATCACAAACTATACCTATACACAGAACACACAAAAATAAATTTAAGTGGGAAATTGAACCCACGACCTCCGGCTTTGCAGTCAGGATAAAGATAAAGAATGAGTCGTTAGACGAACAGGCCAGACAGTTACAGTATTATTGACAACAGACATTAGCTATGTTACAAAGTATTCTCGGATAAGAAGGTCACATAAAAATTCGCTTCCAGAACCCAATAAATTGAACCTTGACCGGATACTTCGCAAGAAACTCAAGTGGTAAATAAATTGATACTCTGGTCGAATATTTAGTCAACTTATGTTATAATTCGTTATTTTATTATTTAAATTAAAAATCATTATTATTTTACTGCAGTATTTATATTTTGTTAACATTTGAATATCACGGATACTAATATCTATAATACGAATGAAGAGTTTTTGTTTTTATCTCGCGTATTTTCGAAATTTCTTTTTTTTTTTTTTCAAAATTATTCGCAGTCGGAATCAAAGAAATCTTTTCATTCAATAGGATTATTTTTGTGGAAGGATCCAAATTTTACCTTTAAATACACAAAATGTATAAAGGCGGACTTGATGCCTGAGGCATTATCTACCAATGAATCTACAGAGTGAAGCAAAGATATTTCAGAGCAGGTGCACCAAGTCTAAACAAAAAAATATTCGCAATTTAGGGTTATGTTGAACAGTAAAATGAAGAAGACCAATTAATTAACCGAAAATATTTATATTAAAGCATAAATCTTACATGATAAAATATAATGTTTAACTTCAAGATTCCACTAACCAAAACATTCACACTTTACATTACAATAATTGTAAAGGACTATTTATATCAATATGACACACATAATAAACATATATCATTATAAAATACGAGGTTTTAGTTATATTAGTACACACTTGTACAATACTCATTTAAAAATCAAACAAAAATAATATTGAGTGCAAGAAACATAATATCGATGGTTCACATGAGGCTTTTGTGCGCCCGCGCAGCTTAGGTGCGGGCGCGAGCAAGATAGCACGAGAGACTCGGGCGCAGATTCCGCGAACAGCCAAGTTATGGCCCTACAAAACGTCAGGCGAATCATCAATGTTTAAATCGTAATATATTGAAGAATTTTGCAATTATCATATTTCATACTTATTTACGATGTCTAGCCTTCCTACTGACGTCTATCCAATGCGATCCTGGGAGGTCATAAAACGAATAAACCACACAGTAATAAACGTACGTTTTATTTCTTGTATAATTATATATGAAGCTATTTGTTTTTGGACTTTTTTTTTGGCTTCTCTAGATGGGCTTTATGATCCCATCGCGGATTTATACGGTTAAGTTTTCATGTGAAAGGCAATAGAGTTTATTAAGGAGGGTTAACTCAAACCTAGCTATATAAGTTTCAGTGCAGACTAGCAAGTCTTGAAGTGACTTTTAGTGTTCTAGTGAGTGGTGGCGATGAATTTAATGGATGGAAACTAACACGTACCAAAGGGGAATGCAGGCATTAAAATGTCCTCGTTTCAACGTAAGATAAGTCACATTTATGCTGCATACTCGTAACTCATAAACTCTTGCCGATGTGTAATTGTGAGATATGTCGCCAGTTTCATTGTTGCAGTGTTAAAAACAAATGCCTTACCACAATTTGAGCGTTTTTATTCAATTACAGATATACCAATTTGGTTTTTAATCCCTAATGATATTAAATGCGAAAGTACCTACTTATTTCATAAAGTGTCACTTATGCGTTATGCTAGCCTAATCTTTCTCAATTAATAGGCTATAAAGTGCAAAAAGAATTTTCCAAATCGCACCCGTAGGACCTGAGATTAACGCGTTCAAACAAACAAACTTTTCAGCATTATATATGAGTATAAAATATCAAATTATAGATAGACTCATAACTCATAAACTCTTGCCGATAATAATTGTGAGTTGCGCCGCCATTTGCATTGTTGCGGTGTAAAAAACAAATGCATTACCACAATTTGAGCGTTTTTATTCGGTTATGGATACAGCAATTTGCTTTTTCATGTTGTTATAAAATATGGTAATAAATAATATTGCAACCACATAGTATTTGTAGAAAAAGTATTTTTGTTTGTTTGTAATGAATAAACTAAAAAACTACTGGACCGATTTTAAAAATTCTTTAACCTATCATCTCATCCCATAAACGCCCCACTTCATACATTTAGAGGGATATTAGCCTACTTATACCACGCTGGCCGGACGGGTTGGTTTTCCCTCTCTTGCCTGGATTTTGTCTGCCTAATTAACTCTCTTACGGACTACCTCGGGATAGAACGGAACATTTGTATTCATACGCACCACACGGACAACTATAGAAAGCTACATTATCAACGAGTAACATATCATCATCATCTCAACCCATAAACGTCCCACTGCTGGGCACGGGTCTCCTCCAAACATTTGGAGGGATATTAGCCTACTATACCACACTGGCCTGACGGGTAGGTATAGGGTTTGGTTTTCTTATATTATAAATGCTAAAGTAACTTTGTCTGTCTGTTCTCTTTACACGATTAAACAACTGAACAGATCTTCATGAAATTTGGCAAGGATATAGATGATATCCTTGGCTAGGACGTACTTTTCATGGTGTTCGTAATTATTAATTTCTAAACTTGATTGATTGATGCACTAGACATAAATCCTAAGAGCTATTTTGATGTATAGCTTTAACATTGGAAAGTTTCATTATAATCTTTACAATAGTTTAGTACTTACATCCATTCTCAATTCGTCACAAACTTACGAGTTTATAATTTTAATATTATCACCTGTACCATTAAGTATTCTGTGGTATTATATTATATGTATACCATAATCTATACTATATTATAAAATTGTGAAGTTTGTGAGTTTGTGACGTTGTAGGGGGTAATCCTTGGATCTACTGAACCGATTTTGAAAATTCTTTTACCAAAAGAAAGCCACTTCATTTGTGAGTATCATAGGCTATATTTTATTGACTAAAACATTATGGGACCCCGGGAAATACCACCCTTGCGAAGCCGGGGTGGGTGGCTACTTTCATATAATTTAGTTACACAATAAACCTTAAATTTGCAGCAATGAAAGTGAAACAAACTATATCTGGCAGACATTTTTAATTACTAACAGTCTATATCTATAAGTTTCGAAAGCCAAAACCCTTTTAGCCGGATGGGTATTATCCTGGACGTCGTAAAGCCTTTTTATAGTCTATAAAACCAAGTGGGATACATACGCAGGGTGTGTGTGCACTTCCAGTACTTGTTGCACTTTTATAACCTATATATTCTGTTTGATTTGTAACTCCTGTACTAAATAAATGACCGCCATTTTGTTTTTTTGTTGAGTATCGTCGCGTTGTTGTAAATATTTTAACAGACTTTCAAAAAGGAGGTTCTATGCCTTTTTTGTTTGCACATCGGTTTCTGAAGTTGGTTCAGTGGCTTAAGTGGGTAACTCGCCATTTACTACTGCGCGGTGTGTTGTGAGTTTGATCCCGAGTTGGGGAATATGGGGATCGAGCTCCTTATGAATACTTTTATGGATCACTCAAATTTTTGTCCCGGGAGTAAAATTAGTGCGATCCATAAAAAAATATCCCGAGTCTGGATGTACTTTAAGTCTGTTATTTGTAAAAAATGGAAATCTGTAAAACGTTCAAAACTCAAACTCAAAATTCATTTATTCATTTAGGTTACAAAGTAACACTTATGAAGGTCATAAATTATGAATAAACCAGAAAGATGATGTCAGCAACATTTTCTTTACTGCTAGTTCGCTGACGAGGAGCCTTGAGAAGAACTAGCAAGAAACTCAGGCCACTCTTTAATCGCCAGATAGTTCCAATCTTTTGTAAAATACAAGTATGATAGCATGCAAGCTGATGCAGTCAAAACACGATACTAACTTTATTGATAAAATTAGGTAATCGTACTTAGTACTGGTCGTGCGAGAAAAAAAAAAGTATGGTGTTAAAGTCTGCTTCAAGCTTCAAGTTCTGTTTGTTTGCCTCGTAGTTGCAGTTATAATTATAAACAAAGTTTATTTTATACGTCTATAATGGCGTATAAAATAAACATAGTTAAAATTGTAGATCTTTATATTACATAGTGCTAATTAAATATGTTCCAGCGTAACTTTGTAAAATCATAGTATAAATAAGTAGTAAAGAACCTGAGGTAGAATTTCAAATTAACTACCTACCGTACAGCGCATATATATTCGACGTGCGAACTGTCGGCATCACGAAATGTAATTTTCGATTTAATTCTATACAATGACTATATCATATTTGACATTAAAAAGGTCTTTTATTACAATAATTATATTATTGCTCTGTAAAAACCATATGCGGTAAGGGGTTGCGGGGTAAAACGCGCGGTAGATATTTATTTGTCGACTTTTGAGTAAATATAAAGGAGATTCTTTACTACCTGTTCTTTATACTATGGTAAGAGGGCGCGTACGCAACTATACGTTGGTAATACTCGTGGTAATAATTTTATTGCACTTCACGGTTTATTATATGTTATAATGTAAAATATTATTTTATTATTGGTATTAAAACTACAGATTATTGCTGTGTCTCGTTGATCTCGCGGGGGTTACGCGGGGTTACGCCGACCCAGGAATCAAACTGTGATTCCTGGGTCAGACAACTAATTAATTATTGTAAAATTCTGAGTAGAAGATTCGAGCACCCGAGGACCTGGAATTGTGCGCGATTTAATATATGTCCGGATATGCCATCGGGGAAACATATGTGATTTTTCGGAGTTTTAACAGACCTAGGTGAATCTTTATATAATCTGAACTTATCTAATCTTTTCATATAAACGTCCATAGGCTACGGTAATTGCTTACCATCAGGCGGGCCGTATGCTTGTTTGCCACCTTGGTAGTATAAATATATATATACGAGTATATTAGTCGCTTACCGCTGTCTGCTCTGCTCCCTATTTACGCTTAGATCTACTAAACTAAACTACTCAACGGATTATTATCCGGTAGAAATTATTTTCTACCGAATAATTTTTAGGTATAGTATAATTATGCATTGAAATATAAAAAAGTCTATGTTTCGTAAAACATACATTGCAACCCTGTGATTGCAACCGAGATTCTATCATCATCATATACCTATGAAATAATTTGTATCCACCCTTTATTAGGCTATAGTCGTAGCTCAGTCATAATTAAATTCATGGGATAATTCATTAGCAACGTCAGTTAAATTTACAGAGTACGTCAAATAAAAATACGACGTCTTGTTACCGAAATAGAGTACATTTTATATTAAAATAATATTTGATATCTTATATTTGCAAGGTCATATTTTTGATGCAGCGTTCCTTGGCTACTGGCCAGTTTTATAATCCCAATATGTTTTTAAAAAGTAAATACTAACAAGGAGGTTTTATATCTTGTCTGAGTGAATTTATTTTATTGGCAGATTGAAACTTTTCTCTTAGAGATAGCCTTGAATAAATTTTCATGCAGGATGTCAATTCTTGGATTCAGTAAAGCAAATAAACCATTAATTTAGTGTATTTTGAACGAGCAAGCCATACTTGAGAATTTCACGGAGAATTCCTCTATAAGCACCAAATTTAGAGCACGTGCAAAGGTATAATAAGCTTAGGGCTCAAAATGAAGCAAAAAAATATATTTAATTTTATTCCATATTAAGGACCTACTATGCGGTCGCTTCAAAATGGAAAATCATTTTTATTTATTTATGGGATAACAACAGCGGTTGATATAATCAGTATGTTTTATAATATAATTTACATAAGTGGTCAATAATATAATAGTTATCTGATCTACGACAGATGCACATTATAGGTGTAATGTTAAACAGTTCTGAGTTTAATTCATTAATTGTTAATAATTTATTAAACTCAAAGTGAACAAAAATACAATTCTAATTACTTGCCAATAAGGTACCTAACTAGTTTCATTTTAATTTTGATACTAATTTGCATTTTCCAAAGTGAAATTCACATTGTTATAGAATAGTATCGAACTTACACTTTATGTATAAAAGCTACTTAATCCTACTCGGGTATCATCGTATTTTTCTATACTATATTGTTTCTTAATAAAATAGTAAGTACCTCAAATAGATGATTAAAAATGGTTCTTTTTCGATTATTCAATTAAAGGTACTCTTATGAATCGTAAGAAAACCAACAATAAATCGATAATATTATTTTTAATTTAACAAAAACACAATGGAAATGATTTAAATGACAATTGGTTATTTATTTGTTTGTTTGTTTGTCCTCTGTCCAAGTGTTTAACCGATTGTAATGAAGTTTCAACTTAGAGTTGATGTCATAGACGAAAGGTGATACTGAAATATTAGAACAAAAGAGGTTTTATATTAATTAGAGAGTTGTTATTTTTTTAAATATTATTCTTTTTCGTGTTTAGTTTTCTGACGATTTTTTGAAAACAAAGTAGCTATAGCCTATGTTACTAAGTGATAAATATAGCATTATACTGGTAAAATAATTTGTAAAATAGGTCTATTAGTTTTGGAGTTTATATAAATGCAAACAAACAAACATTTATTTTATAATTTAAGGTTAACAATGATGGCACTATCAAATTTCATTAAAACCTGTTTAGTAGTTTTTCTGTGATAAAGCAACAAACATACTTGCAATCTTTCTCATTTACAATGACATATTAGTAGGATAAATTGTGCGTCTATTGTCTTTGTCTGCAGACTCAGAGACAATAATTAGTGTCATTATTTTATAGGATCACGTAAAATCGTAAATCTTAACGTTAATGTCTTCCTAGAAGTAATAGCCTAGTTTGTCTAGTGGTTGTAGAGTGCGACTGTTTATAACGAGGTCCCGCGGGTTCGATTTTCGGATCGGGCCAAAATTTAATATTGGAATCTCTGTCAAGGAAATTTACCGTTTAGGACCGATTCAGTCGACATATAAGTACGGGCTGGCAACGGTGCGCCCGCGACTGGCGTTCGAAACTTGAAAACCCGCCGGTGCGCGATCGCCCTAGTCGTGAGCGGTAGGTAGGTATTTAATTCGATATAATGCGACAATGTCCACACTATATAGAGAAATAATCTTCCTTATACTATTCTATTACAAATTTAATTTTCATTTAAATCCGTTCAGTACTTCAGCGTGTTTTAGCAGGCGGTATTGGTATACTAAGTCTAAGAAGAGACTTCGCCTCCTTGTGTGTGTTCTACCACATGTACAATAGGCTGTGTTCTGAGGAATTGTTCGAGATGATGCCCACGGCCACATTTTATCAACGCACCTCTCGCCACCGACAGGGAGTTCATCCTCACATCCTTGCACCTCAAACATGCCATACCGTAAGATTCCAGAGGAATTTCTTACCACGTACGATTAGGCTGTGGAATGAGCTCCCTATAGCATGGGGTTCTTCAAGAAAGGAGTTAGTAAAAAAAACAAAAATACAAGCATTTATAATTAGTAAGGGTAAGATTCTTTTAAGTTAAGCAGAGGTCTATTGACACCTGACGCAACAGCCGACAGTCGGGCAGTTGCGGTTACAATCGCGGATACTTTAGTCTGAACAATAACTTTGCAAAATGTTTTGTGTTTTTATAACAATTAGCAATGCTCCATTTTACTAATTACTTACTTGGTTATTCCCATTTAGTATTTTTATTATTAACTAGGTAGCAAACAAGCATTTATGATCTTCCTTTTCTTGGAAATAGATTTTGAAAAACGCGAACGAAAAAACGCTGTATCTAGTTTTGACCCTAACCGGGAATCGAATTTGTGACCTCGTGATCAGCAGTCGCACTAAACAACCACTAGACTAGGCAGTCAAATTAACCCAGGTATCGGGGCTAACATTAGTTTTCCAAAACCACTACATGAAAAAATGTGCAGATCATGAAACGTCTTAATCTGCAATAAAATAAAATAAATTTATAAAGAAACTGTCAGTTAAAACAATGTTCCAGCAAAGGATTTGCCGCTAAGATTTTTTATATTGTTCGGTTACGAGTTAAAGAGAAGAAGAGTTAAGTCGCGTAAAGATGTTTTCAAGTGAAAACTTCTTTAGGCGCGTTGACCACTTTTTGGGTGAACAAAAATCATGGAACTCGCATCATCGTCACCGGACGCTTTCCATATTTTAACTTTTTGACAAAAATCATAGAACTCGCATCATCGTCACCGGACGCTTTCCATATTTTAACTTTTTGACAAAAATCATGGAACTCGCATCATCGTCACCGGACGCTTTCCATATTTTAACTTTTTGACAAAAATCATAGAACTCGCATCATCGTCACCGGACGCTTTCCATATTTTAACTTTTTGACAAAAATCATGGAACTCGCATCATCGTCACCGAACGCTTTCCATATTTTAACTTTTTGACAAAAATCATAGAACTCGCATCATCGTCACCGGACGCTTTCCATATTTTAACTTTTTGACAAAAATCATGGAACTCGCATCATTGTCACCGAACGCTTTCCATATTTTAACTTTTTGGGTGAACAAAAATCATGGAACTCGCATCATTGTCACCGAACGCTTTCCATATTTTAACTTTTTGACAAAAATCATGGAACTCGCATCATTGTCACCGAACGCTTTCCATATTTTAACTTTTTGACAAAAATCATGGAACTCGCATCATTGTCACCGAACGCTTTCCATATATGTAAACATTTTGGATAAGCAAAAATCATGAAACATACATAACATGATACAATTCACGAGTTACCTACTTAGTTTTCATTTCTATCGACAGTCTCCAAAGACTGCCCCGCATGTGCAAGCTTTCTTTCTTTCTTTTCTTTCGTTCTCGGGATTACCAACGAAAATTTGGAGTCGACAACGCGCGAGTAATGCTCCTGATTTGCATGTCTCCATAATCTACGTTAAGTAACTGCTCGCTATCAGGCGGGTTGTTTGCTTGTTTGCCACCTAAGTAGTATAAAAAAGACATTAAACTAACGGTAGCAATATTATCCAAGGTCAAGTAACGCTTAAGGTCGAAGTTATCAGTATAATAATATTAAGGTAAACAAAATGTAACAAGATGCATCTACATATTATGTAAAGCTAGGCAATACAGTTGATGACTATATTATTAAATAACGTAAACTAAAACGCGGTTAATATGTTTATTTAGTAAATTAATCAGCGAGTGGATGTCTGAGTGATAAATTAACAAAAAAAGAAAACCACTTCTTTACCCTTTAAAAATCGTATCAACGCACCACGCCATCGACCACGCAATCGACAGGGCGTTCATCCTCACATCTTAGAACCTTTGTCGTGCCGTACAGTACGGATTCAGAGGAATTTCCTCCCATCTACGATTAGGTAGTGGAATGAGCTCCCTGCCGAAGTTTTCCCGAGAGACTATAGCATGGGGTTCTTCAAAAGTTTTAAAGGTTTCTAAAGGGACGGCCTGAGACTCCTGGTGTTGCAAGCGTCCATATAGGTTATGGTAACTGCTTATCGTCAGGCGAGACGTAAGCTTGTCTGCCTTCTTAATTGTATAAAAAAAATTGGGGACAATCTCGGGTGTGAGTTCAACTCATATGGTGTGAATGGCTCTTAACATTCGCATCATCCAGACGCCACGAGTGTTGCTTAACAATGCACTTATCACTAATGTAATGTCTACTTATGTATCTTAGCTGTATAAAAAAACGGCTGTCGATCACGGGTGTGAGTTCAACTCATATGGTGTGAATAGCTCTTAACACTCGCCTCATCCAGACGCCACGAGTGTTGCTTATCAATGCACTTATCACTTATGTAATGTATACTTATTTAATAATAGATAGTAAGGTATGTACGTAACTACGTAACTCGAAGGATTGTTATCAGTATAAGATAAAATAATTTGAATTAGTTCAATTGTATCCGAGTCATACTGTTGATACCTCGTGTCGATTGCATGTTGAGTAAATAATACAATGATAATATGATAGCAAAAACCATTTATCTCCTGAAATAATATAATTTTTTGCACTACACTGAAAATCAGCGCTGTTGTGTGACCCGAAATTGTTAGTTGTTGGCGCCGCAGCATTATGCTGAGCAGAGTCCAAATTCCAGCAGATGTGACATACAGTGGGTACAAAAAAAGGAAAGAAAAATATATTATTCCCCAGTGTATGTTTTTTTTTTCTGGAATTAAATGCATTTTCTTTCTTTCTTTCTTTCTATATACAATAGGTAAACTAATTTAAAATAAACACACAAAATAGGAAAAAAAAATATCTTTCGTTTAGGCGTCAAAATATTCCTCAACATCACTGTCCTTTGGGAACGTGCCTATTAGGCTAAATTTATTGCATTATGTATTTTTACACGCTTGCAGCTGGCTTAATATATAGCATAACTAGCTATTGCCCGCGGCTCCGCCCACGTGAATGTCGGTTATTGCTGTAAAAAGTAGCCTATGTGTTATTCCAGACCATAATCTATCTCTGTGCCAAATTTCATCCAGATCCGTTCAGTAGTTTTTACGTGAAAGAGTAACAAACATCCATCCATCCATCCATTCTTACAAACTTTCGCATTTATACCTAATATTAGTAGGATTTAAAAAAATGCAATGATATTATTTATTATATTGAATCGTCATTGAATATTCTATCATTCGGGTACTAATATTAAAACTCAGAAATTTAATGAATTACTTTTGATTTTCGTCTCTTTTGTCGATTGCATGTCGTTAAATAATATAATGGCAGTAGTATTCTTCTTTAAAAATAGCTTCCGCATTAAACAAGCCCTGATATCATCATCATCATGAAGACGTCCACCTCTGGACATAGCAGCTGATTTACCACCATTCACGACCAAAGACCAAGATATATATTTATTTATTTAAAATTCTGCACTTAGTGTACAAAGGTGGACATAATGCCTTAGGCATTTTCTACCAGTCAACCTTAAGGTGATGCAGAGATTTTCAAGGCAGATGTAAAAAAAAGTAGTCTATTATAATAATAAGCTTAGATATATAATTGAAGGACAGCATTAAAAAAAAAAACATAAATAAGAAGATTATAAACTATAATATAATAAGTAGTAAATATATAAGTATAAATAGTAATCTGGGAAAGCATATATGGTATTTTTCAAAGTCAAAGTCAAACTCATTTATTCATTTAGATCAAATACATGATACTTATGAACGTCTTAAAAACAAATGCCAGCATACTTTTTTCCTACGGCCAATTCGCTGACTATGGTAGGGCCTCGAGAAGAATTGGCAAGAAACTCGGGTCACTCTTTTTAATCGCCAGAATATAACATTTACAATTTGGTATAGGTTACAATATTAGTGGTAACGAAAAGGAATGAAAACCAATATACCATACAGAATGAAATTTAGGTAAGTAGGTATTTAATTTAATTAATTTAGAAACAATATAGGTAATGAGTTAAAAAAAATGAATTTAGTATGGTAATGAGGGATCGTTTCTTTTTGTAAAAGTAAGATAGAAACGTGTCGAGATCACATTGCAATCTTAGTAAAATCTAAAAACTATATCTTTATAATTTAAAAATAAATTTTACAATAAGTTTTTACCGTGATAACCGACATCTACGTAAGCGAGGTCGCAGGCAACAGCCAGTTTTAACTAAATCAACACAAAATCTCAACAAATCCCACTACTTTCTAACAAGTAAGATATCACAAACTTTGATGTTATAAATAAAGTAGATAGTACACAAAAGAACACGTTACCTAGAGCACACAATGCTATACGTAAGTTATCCCGACCTTGCCCGAAAGCGCTACTGCCCGAAATACGGGTGCACGTAAAATTTTAACCCCTACAAATCTAGGGTTGTCTAGCAAAAAAGAAAGATTGTACAAACAAAAAAGTATATAATTTAAAACAATGATACGTTCAGTTTCGTTCCTATGATTTGTTATGTAGGAGGACAGATAATACCGAAGGTAAGGAATGATACAGAAAGAGATATTTATAGATGAAATGAAGCTACTGTTGACGGCAAAAGCTTACGTCTTTCTTACTACATTTACCTAATATAAAAATATATTTTTTAACAAAGCTTTATTACCTAGGGTTTTTTTATACTACCTGTGTGTGGCAAACAAGCATACGGCCCGCCTGATGTTAAGCACGGACGGATGGACGCTTGCAATACCAGAGGTATTACTTGCGTGTTGCAGACCCATATTTTTTGCAAGAATTTAAGGTGTAGTATTCTGGGATAGGAAAACGTTTCTTTCAAAACTCATTCCTAAATGAGCTCTGGAGACCTGTACTGTACACAGGAACTACATTGACGTGTGTAGTTATTTGGCTGTGGTCTTCTGTAAGGTGGAGGTCCCTCCCCAATCCAGATATAAATATAATACTCGTCAAAACAAATCCAACTAGTCTAAACACTGAGGGACTATCGTGTCTCGATGAGGAGTTCCGATGACTATATTATTACATTGTCACCGAAATTAAATAAGTAATGAGAGCTTTTGCCGTCAACAGTAGCTGCATTTGATCTATATATTACTATTTCTTTCTGTATCATTACCTTCCGTGTTATCTGTATTCCTACACAAGTAAACAAAAATATTTTTGCTATACTATAAAGAAGCTGAAGAGTGGATATGTTTGGCTGCGTTCAGCTCGGAAAAAATGGCACATATAATATTTTGCTAAAGTAACTTTGGAAAAGTTTTCTGTTATTTTTTTTGCCTAATGTCAAAAGTACCTACCATAGCGCAGAGGATTAATCCTTACTAATATTATAAATGTGAAAGTTTGTAAGAATGGATGGATGGATGGATGGATGTTTGTTACTCTTTCACGTAAAAACTACTGAACGGATCTGGATGAAATTTGGCACAGAGATAGATTCTGAGAGCCTATGTGTTATTGCAGACCATTCTGGAATAACACATAGGCTATTTATTTATTTAATTTTTGCAGCGATAACCGACATCCACGCGGGCGGAGCCGCGAGCAACTGCTAGTATATTATATGTATCTGTAATGGTTGGACACAAACTTTATACATTCGTAACACACCTTCTTTAAGTTAATAACAAAAATAAATCTACAGTTGCAAAGGAAACATATTCAAAAACAATTTAAGTATCATGCCACCCTTGTTTCCGTCGCGACAACCCTACAGTATTCATCCGAAATAGGGAAGTTTAATGACGAGCAGTGCGATCGTAAAACATCAAACGGCTGCGCCAGGGCTGTCAAATACTCTTTTTGCAAAACTTTATTGCAAGCAAAAATAAATTAAATAGTTTCTAGTTACTGCGTAATGGTTGACGAATATAGAATTGGTTATTGTCGCTTGCTAACTTAATCATTTTAAAGATGTGAGTTTAAATTGTCAAGAGGCGTTGCAGCCTCAGTGGAAGAAAGACATAACTTGAGAAACGCTATTGGGCAATTTTGAACCTTATCGTATTTTTTTCCTCTGCGGGTGGGATATTTGTATAGAAGTACTATAATACTCTTCTTTTTAAATGCGGCCTCATTGGCGGTACAGTTGTCGCGAAAAGTCCCGGGTAAATTAGGTTCTGCCGATGATTTTTTTTAGTTGTGTTCGTAATTGTCAGGACACGGTTTATAAGGAATTAAAATTTTTGTTTGTCCACTTTTTTAAATGTTGTATGAAAATCTCAATAATAAATGATAATTTCAGTTCAACAATCATATCTATACTAATATTATAAAGCTGAAGAGTTTGTTTGTTTGTTTGTTGAACACGCTAATCTCAGAAAGTACTGGCTCGATTAGAAAAAAAAATTTATTGCATGTGAATTTATTCAGGAAGGCTATATAACATCACGCTATGATCAATAGGAGCGGAGCAGTAGTAAGATATGTTGCAAAATCGGGGAAAATATTCCAAATTACCACGCGGACGAAGTCGCGGGCGACCCCTAGTTTGGTAATATATCAATATGGTTTAGAAGTAAAAACAAAATCGCATCAGCTGCCGTCTGTAGGTACGGTTAGATCTCGGAAACTACGCAACGGATTATAATTTAGTTTTCAGCAATAGATAGAGTGATTCAAGAGAAAGATTTATATATATTAAACATGGATATTATAGTTAAAATAGGTTAAGAAAACCGAAGCGTAGCAATGGCTTGTCGCTAGTTATTTATATTGTATAATATGTAAATTATTTTTTCTCTACTAAAGTATTGCATTTCGATGTTGCCGATTAATTTTTCCCGTCCAAAACGCAAAAGCCCGGAGTCCGTTGGCGAGACGACATCTTTTATATCAACGTGCAGTGACATACATTTGATGGCCTGACAACCGACGATTGGGTCAAATTGAAGCAGCAAGTTGTCACGTGCCGTTTTAACACGATCACGACATATGCCCTCGACCATGAAACATCCTGAACTAAACGATGGTCGTCGATCGAGATTTACCGTGTTTTTTAACGCAAATCTTACCCTACTGGTAGGCATAAATCTCCTCTCTTCTATCAAGAAGTAACCAAGCTGTGGGGCTGCTTAACTCGATGATTGCACAATACCCAGAAGTTGACATTTTCAACAGCATTTTTTTTTTGTTTTGTTATTCTACTTAGTTGGCAAACAAACTTATGGCCCGCCTGATATTAAGCAGTTACCGTACGTTTCTTTCAAAACGCATCCCTAAATGAGCGCTGGAGACCTGTACTCTCACACAGGAACACAACTACACCATTGCGTGTAGTTATTTGGCTGTGGTCTTCCGTAAAGTGGAGGTCCTTCCCCAGTCGGGCTTGCTTGCTAGTATGGAGCCCAGGTAGAGCACCATACCAGCGAGCAAGCCTCTTAATAATTTTTTGTAAGTTATTTCTACACTTTATAAGGCAAATAAAAACTTTTTCACTTGTAACTGTTGGGTCAACACGTGTTGGGTCACTGTAAGTCCAGTGAGCAGTTAAGACAAAATAAATAAGAGAAGCAAGTGTTTAGGCCTAAATGCAGTTTGGTAGATAAAGAAAAGAAAGAACGACAGGAAACAACAGACATCATTTATAGTTTACATAATCAAATTCTCGCTCTCCTCTTTCATGTGCGAGCGTACAAGCGAGTGAGTAAGACAGTAAAAGGACGTCCACCTTACAGAAGACCACAGCCAAATAACTACACACAGCGGTATAGTTATGTTCCTGTGTGTGAGTATAGGCCTCCAGTGTACATTTTATAATGCGCTTTTAATTCATTACACGTTACAAAATATAGATCACTATAATTTGTTTCTTTTAAAAGACAACTCCCGCACTAGAGAATAAGCTCTGTGTCGCGGGGGACTTTACAAACATACAATTAACGGATATTATACCCAGACTCAGAAAAACTTTTTGTAGGTCACGGTCACACAAAATTTAGTCCTGTGTGGGGATCGAACCCACAACCTCGTTCACAGTAGGCGCATACTGCGGCCATTGGACCACAAAGACAGTCAATTCAAATGTAACTGACTTCTACTTATATGTACATATTTTATGCAAATAAATACATAGACTATCTCAGGGATACTCCATCATTACCCTGGTAAGAATTGCAAAGCGACTATGGCTTTGCTACTTACCCCTCTGATAACAAGGCGTGAGTCTATGTAATTTAGTTGTTTATTCACGCAAGCGAAGCAGAAACAATTTTACATACATTTTCAAATTAGTTCCAAATTTTTCGACAACACAGATTTGTCGTGTAACCATATTATCAACGAATACCAAAACAGCTCGTTATAATATTCGACTTTGTAATATAAAAATGGTCAAACAATAATCCTACTTAAGGCGATACCTCGAAAATAAATTGTGGTTTTGTGGGCGTGGCTTAGCTTCCACGGCTGGCCGCTACGCGTCGCCTTCGTCCGTGTGACGTTGTCAAATAAGTGATTAGAAATATTTCATTGAGTTTTTAGGAATTTTAGCACAGGAGGCATGGAGTAGACAAAAATAGAATAATTAATTATAAAATTAAATGTTTACCATTGGCAAAATACATAGATACATATTTATAAATATATATATTTAATTAAAAAGTTCAGAAAATATCACTGGATAAAATATTTTTCTTGGTAATAACTACTATATAATATAACTACGATTGTGTTATTGTGTTTAATCAACTATAAGTAAATAAATAAATATCTATAATTCTTCTGTATGTGTGTATGTTGCTGAACTCCTAAACGGCAGGATCGATTTTAATGAAATTTTGTAGGGTCACGGATGGTTCAGATTCACAATTGGACCCGGTGGCGCTGCTGTCGGTATATCGGACCTGGCAGACGTCGTCCTACCCGGAAAATGTCCGGGTAGGACGACGTCTGCCAGGTCCGCTAGTAAATATATATATATATATTTTATAATACTTGGTTGGCAAACAAGTATACAGCTCGCCTGATGTTAAGCAGGTACCGTAGCCTATGGACGCTTGCAATACCAGAGGTATCACTTGCGTGTTGCCAACCCATTTTTTTTACACCAGCGCTTAAGATGCGAGTATCCCTAGGATACGAATACGTTTATTCAAAACACAATATGAGCGCTGAATACCTGTACTCACACACAGGAACACAACTACACCGCTGTGTGTAGTTATTTGGCTGTGGTCTTATGTAAGGTGGAGGTCCTTCGCCAGTCGGGCTTGCTCGCTAGTCTGGTGCCCTATCTTTCTTAAAATTACTCAGGCTGAGGTGATTTCTTTTTAATTTTCTTGTAACAAGTTGTTTCTGACGGCTCCGCAGTTATAACCTAACCAACTATTTTCTTTTCTGGTAACAAGTCGTATCTGATGAAGTCGCAGTTTGCAACCTAACCTAATTTTCTAGTAGCTATTTCTAACTTAGTCTAACGTATTTTACAGTTAGCAAATTAATTTAGGTGTTTTAATCTAATATTTCCAATTATACTGCTTAATTAATCTGACTGAATATGGTGTTCCTTCATTTGAAGACAGAAATTTCATAGAATGTTAATAATTAATAAAATCTATGTATATATACGTAATGTATCTATTTCTACATATTTATTGAAATAAAATACCATGGAAAAATATACCGATCAAACAGCATGCGTTAAAAATTCTACTGTTTGATTATTAAATAATATAATATAAAATATTTTTAAATTCATTAAGTTTCTGCAATGTCGAATATGTTTAATTGAAGTCAATTGTCCATTGAAACCATTATATTCGAAATATGGACATTTTAAAGTTCATTGAAACAATAATATTCGAAATATAAATACTGTTTCGCAGAAAATGTTTCATATAATATTTGGGCCCTGTAGCTTAAATTTTATATGAAACATTATTATTTCTGTCTGTGAATGAAGGGATTCATTCACAGACAGAAATAATAATGTTTCATATAAAAAAACGGCGTTCCCATCATTCGCAGACAGAAAATTCATAGAATTTTGTTAATACCAGAAATGACAATAGCAAGTAGGTTAGGTTAAAACTGCGACCTGCTAGAAACAATTTTACATAAATAAAAAAAACTTACCGCAGCCTGAGAATATATAATTAACATTATTATTTAAATATAACATTATTATTTTAATTCAAAATTATACTTTACCTGTAAAATATTTGACTGAAGTGAAATTTGCAACCCTTTATCTCTCTATCTTTTTTTAAATACTCTTTGTATTTAAAAAAAGATCGTAAACTCGTTTTCTCGGTAATAACTTTTATATAAACTAAACAATATGAGGATAAAGAATATTTAATTTGATTTGCTATGAGAATATCGAAAAATAAAAAGTAATTTTTAACAAAAATTTTGAGTTGAATTTGTTTAGAGTAAATATTCCGTGTATTGAATATTCTATGAAATGACAATATGATATAAAAAAGTGAAACGAAAATCTATAATACTTTTATTTTTTCTTATTATTAAAATTATTTTATTTATTATTACATTGAAGGAAACTAATCAGAAATATTTTTAAGATTGGATTTTTATAATCCAATCTTAAAAATATTTCTGATTAGGACATAGGTACTTAATCATATTTTACTACCTACTATACTAATAGAACCTTACGTATATCATCAAAAAATACTAAAAATAATCTCGAAAATTTACAGTTTTTTTAAATACAAAAAGTTGAAGTGCTACTCCATCCCTCTTTTTGTTATTAGTCTGTCACTTTCGGTAATAGTTCCACTAGAGTTGAGAAAATGCCTGAGCATTTTAGGCAAATTTGGCAGAATGTCTATAAATGCCCGAAGAAATTCTATGTAAGTTGTAAAATGTTATACCATGTGCTCAGTTGCACTTTGAGGCGCATTCGACACTTATTGTTAGTTATTCTTTGTGAATAACGCAATGAAGGGAAATGAAACGAAGGATGCGCAAAGGCATAAAGTCACGATTTAATTTTTGCCCTGTGATCGTGGCGTGAGAAGTTCTATGTTCAGCAGAGGAATGCAAAAGCTGATGATAATTAGGAATTGATTCTGAACCAAAAATATATAATGTCGGTATTATCGGGTTTTATTATTTTGCCCGCCAGGCATAAACACATTGGGCATCTCTTGCTATTATTTACTTTATAAAGTAAGTCTTAAAAATATACTATAATGTAGTACATTCAATACGAATTTGTGATGAATTGAATAACTAATTTGGTTAATGACCTGTTTAATAAATTATAACATTTAAAACTACAAAAATCTGAGAGAACCGATCTGCAAAAAAGAAGCATACGTCCGTCGTTGGTGAGGCCTACCGGCCGACTAAAAGTGTGGCGAGTGAGAGTGATGCAAATACTTTTGTAAGGCAAAAGAAGAGAGAGCTATAATGATGCATGCGCTCAGAATAAAATAACGTATGTGCCAAATTGAATTTTCTACTTTTTACTAAAATACATTATCAAATCAAAAAAAAAAACTTTGCAAAACTTTGATACGATTGTCCTCTATGTTTTAAAGTAAACCCCGTTGAATAAATCTTAAGTTTTATTACATAATACAGAAAAAGGGAAAAAAATAGAATGGACTTCGCAGCTGTTTTCTATCGAGGATATTTCTTCCAATCACGTTTTCCTCTTACCATATGGTAGATCATAGAATCAAAAAATGTATGCTAAAGTTTTAACTTCCTATTTTAAATGCTTAGCGAATTACACTTATTATAATATCCTTATTATTTTCAATGTATCACCTTAATATTATAAATACGAAAGTTTGTAAGTATGGATGGTTGGAAGGATGGATGGATGTTTGTTACTCTTTCACTTAAAAACCACTGAACGTATCTGAATGAAATTTGGCACCGAGATAGATTATGGTCTGAAATAACACATAGGCATTTTACAGCGATAACCGACATCCACGCGGGCGGAGCCACGGGCAACAGCTAGTGTAATATAAAACTGACCTGTTGGTCTAGTGCACACCAAGAGTCCGGAAAACCATATGTGGATCACACATTTTTTTGTAACCTGTGGGGATCGAACACACGCCACGCAGTAGGAACCGATTAAGCCTCTGAACCAACCGTGCAGTCGATTTCTATAATCGCGGGTTCCGTCCGCGTGGATTTCGGTTATCGCGATAAAAAGTCTAACCTATTCGCTATTCCAGAACTCTATCTCTATGCCAAATTTTATCCAGATCCGTTTTGTACGTGAACATATTTATCTATCTATCCTCACAAACTTTTACATTTATAATATTTATTGGATAAGATATATGTAGCAGTGGTAGCCAAGTGGTAAAGTATCCGGCTTGTACGTATGAGGCGTGAATTCCCATGAATTCACGCCTCATGCGTACAAGTCGGATATTTGGATACCCATGTACCAATGCGAATTTCACTTTGTGGAACTTGTACATACATACACATATACATATATAGTTATCAAATAGTGATGAATAATATGTTCACGACGATACGAACCGATTTGGAAAATTCTCTTACTCAAATATCAAAATTTAATTATTTAAAATTCTTCTTTTTGTTTTAAAGATGATCCTGTTAAAATTTTATCAAAACCGGTCAGTCGTTATTGAAAATTCAACAAAAATCGAAATATTTTATTGAAATCGTTTGCATTTTTTTAATAACAAGTTTATAATTAAAGACTGTAGGAAAGTAGTCGACATGAAACACGATCCCAGCCCGCAATACCAATTTGAATTTCACTCCGTGCATATTTATACGTAGTAGGTACTAATTAAATGATTTACTATCTGCTAACGGTGAAGGAAAACATCGTGAGAAAATTCACGTCTTGAAGAAATGGACTGCGCGATTAATGGAGTGGCTTAAGAGGTTTCCTTACCTCGCTATTTTCCACTATGGGACAGAACTTTGAGTGATCCATCCATCCATCAATATGACTGTTCAGATTCTCAGTATGCTTTTTGTCCATGAGTGTTATATTTGTAGTCTTGTTTCCTACTACGGGAGTTAGAAAAAATATTTAAAGGCATGTCTAATCAACCGATCCGCATCGAAGCTGCGTGTGTGGATTAAGGCCTAAACCCTCTTAGTCCTCTTGACAATGAAGAGGAGACTAGTGTCCAGTAGTGGGACATAATACAAATTGATTATTGAATATGTTGAAAGAAACTCTGTTAATTGTAATGTTAATAATACACGTGGATCTTTAAATAAATGAATCTTTGTTTGTTCATCACGCTTATTAATGTATTGATTTGTACGTATATCATTTAATATTATATACTGAGTAGCAAAGAGACGAAAGATGCGAAATTCTATTTGGATTTTGATTACTTTAAAGATTAATATAGTTATTATGATCATCCATATGACTATAAAAATCAAAAAAAAAACAGTCGTTTAGAAAAATGAAAATTTTAAATATTAATCATAGTTGTTGCCCGCGGCTCCGCCCGCGTGGATGTCGGTTATCGCTGCAAAAAGTAGCCTATGTGTTATTCCAGACCATAATCTATCTCTGTGCCAAATTTCATCCAGATCCGTTTAGTAGTTTTTACGTGAAAGAGTAACAAACATCCATCCATTCATTCTTACAAACGTTCATCATCATCTCAGCCAAAAGACGTCCACTGCTGGACATAGGCCTCCCCCAAGGTTTTCCACAACTCTCGATCCTGAGCCTGATCTTACAAACGTTCGCATTTATAATATTAGTAAGATTGATTTAATCAATCAATAAGCAGGCTTATTTTAGTCCACTGTTGGACCTAGACCTCTCCTTATTAGCGCGACAATAGCTGTTGTCGTTTAATTAGTGTGCGTGATAAGAATCCTACTAATATTATAAACGCGAAATATATTTGTTACTCCTTCACACAAAAACTACTAAACGCATTTTGATAAATCTTTACTATGCTATAACTTATACATCACACATAATAAGTATTAAAATAATATGAAAAAAAAAGGTCGCTGACAAAAGCTAGTTAAGTATAATAATTTATTTAATTTAAAAGTATTTTCGTCAACCCTACGATTTGACCTACACCCCTTGTACCCGAACAAAACAAACAAGCAGATACGTACGCAGATATATACACCCAGACACTCATATTGACGGAATTGTTACCTTGTTTTCCGCAACTTTACCCTTCAAAACCAAGAATGTTCATTTGAACTCGTATCGAAGCGTTTCTTCTAGAAGTTTCTACACGTCAGAATGCGTTTAGTTCTGTGTAAATATTTGAAATATTGATTTGACTTTTGTGAAGACATTTTGCTGTTTAGATTTTGGCCTGCGTTTCTTTTGTGATAGTGGACGTCATCAAGCTGAGATGATGATGATGATGATTAGCTCTACAAAATCAATATATAGGCAATAATTATTGCCGACCCAATAATTTTTACACAAGAATTTTATAATGGAGTATCCCCTTGATTGCCTTGAAACGCTTCTCTAAACTAGCACTGGAGATCTGTATAAGTATTTAAGAATAAAATATAGCTCAGCATAGACAATACGCACCACAAAAAAGTTTATATATATAGAGGTACTTAATACTTTATGGTGATCACCGACCGTGCCAGAGACACACCCGAGTTAGCACATAGACAAGACATACATAGACAACTTAACTTTATTCACATAAACATAGGTCAGCCCCGCCCATAGGCTTAAGTTTTTATCGCGTCGGCAACCACCCCACCTTGTACGACCTATCGGAATTCTTCACCCCTCACAACCCCCGCTAACGAGAGTGAAAGAGATAGCCACATAATGCGCAGTTAGCAGTTAAAGCGACGAGAATAACACCAATGGGCGGCATTGTAACTAGTTTTTATTTATTCCTACGAACGAGTATACAATATAATAAAATTATCGCAAAGATCCCGTAATTTTTGAAAAAAAAAAATAGCCTATGTTACCCGCTGATAACGTAGTTTTCTAATGGTGAAGGAATTTTTAAAATCGGTCGATTCGTTTTTGAGTTAAATCGTGGTAAACAAACAAAAAAATCAAATCCTTCCTCTTTGTAATAGTAGTATAGAGGTTGATACCAAAACCATAATCAAATTTATTCCACGTAAATGATAATTTGATTAGAAACTTAATGTATTGTTAGTTGTTACTGTACCTACTGTAAAAGCCCCAACTATGGTGGATCATAAGATTAACGTACTTCAAAGAAACGTGGCCGTGGTGGAACAAAAAAAAGCTTTTGAGAAACGCATCAGTATTTTTAGGTAACATAGTTTGATTATTTATTTGAGTTTGACTGCCTTGGTGGTCCAGTGGCCACAGTATGCGCCTGCTGTGCACGAGTTTGTGGGTTCGATTCCCACACAGGACAAATCTTTGTGTGACCCGCAAAGAGTTGTTCTGAGTCTGGGTGAAATTTGTGTCCGTTAATTGTATGTTTGTAAAGTACACCGCGACACAGAGCTTGTTCTCTAGTGCGGGAGTTGTCTTTTAAAAGAAGAAAGAAAGAAGAAGAAGTGAGGAAAGCTATGGATAAGCTTGACACAGGATTGGAACAGATGGAGAGCGCAAAATAGAAGTCGTATTATATAACTAGGCAGTTGGTGAATACGTGTGGTTGAATATATATGTTTTGTTTTGTTTAAAAGACAATATATATCAGAGAGATAGGGCACCATACTAGCGAGCAAGCTCGACTGAGGAAAAAAGATCACAGCCAAATAACTACACTCAGCGGTGTATTATTTGGACTTAAACAATTGTTAATGTCAGTGGACCATTTATGGATGAGATGGCTATTTTTATCTGAAGGTTTTTTTTTTTTTTTTTTTTCAAAGTATATATTTATAATAGTATTTGAGTATATACAAGAATAATATTAGAAACTTATTAGGTTTAGTTTAATAGTGTTCCTGTGTGTGACTACAGGTCTCCAGTACTCACTTAGGGATGCCTCTTAAAGCACTGGTGTAAAAAATTGGCAACACGCAAGTGATACCTCTGGTATTGCAAGCGTCCAAAGGCTACGGTAACTACTCAACATCAGGCGGGTCGTATGCTTGTTTGCCACCCAAGTAGTATTAAAAATATATAACTCCGTTGCCATGTATAACCTACTTTCTGTCGAAGATGTTCTTAAAACAGTATTATCTAATAAAACATTTTATTATCCATTCATAATAACATTGCATTTTGATTAAATATACCTAAACAAGTAACTGATAACACGTCTGTTGACACACAACTCTTATCAAATGCAATTTCGATTATTGTCAGTGCCTAGGTATTATAATTATTTCGATGATCACGTATATTTAGCATAAAAACAGGAACCGAATGTAAGATAATCCTACTAATATTATAAACGCGAAAGTTTGTAAGTATGGATGGATGGGTAGATGGATGGATGGATGTTTGTTACTCTTTCACGTAAAAACTACTAAACAGATCTGGATGAAATCTGGCACAGAGATAGATTATGGTCTGGAATAACACATAGGCTTCTTTTTACAGCGATAACCGTCATCCACGAGGGCGGAGACGCGGGCAACAGCGTCATAAATTAGAGAAAGAGGGCACTATATTAGCGAGCAAGCCCGACTGGGGAAGAGACCTCCACCTTACAGAAGACCACAGCCAAATAACTACACACAGCAGTACAGTTGTGTTCTTAGGTCTTGAAAGAAACGGTTTCCTATCTCAGGAATATTCCATGTTGAAGCCCTGGTGTAAAAAAAATGTCGGCAACACGCAAGTGATACCTCAGGTATTGCAAGCTTCCATAGGCTGCTGATAACTATGTCACATGTTAATACAGGTTATTGCTTAATATAGAATAAGATAATCGATGACCTTGACCAAAAAATATGGATACGAATATATTACTCGCATCAGCACATCTGATTTACGTGGCGGTGTTGCCATTTTCAGAAAATGCATCATTGTATTAACATACATATCATCACGCCCGTCTCCCAGTGGGGTAGGCAGAGACTATGGTACGCCAATTGCTTTAAACATACTTCCTTCGCCTCCTCTACATTCAATAACCTAGTCATGAATGAAAGTCGATTCTGGGTACTTTTAATTTGGCCCTTTTTCGCAAATCCCCTATTTGGTCGCTGTATGTACTTTATTTAATCACTAGCTGTTGCCCGCGGCTCCGCTCGCGTGGATGTCGGTTATCGCTGTAAAAAGTAGCCTAGGTGTTAAACCAGACCATAATCTAAGTATATCTGTGCCAAATGTCATCCAGATCCGTTCAGTAGTTTTTACGTGAAAGAGTAACAAACATCCATCCATCCATACTTACAAACTTTCGAGTTTATAATATTAATAGGATCTTATATTGTGTAATTTAATTTGTAGCGAAGGATTTAGGAATAAGAATAAAAACGGCAATAATTAAAAGAAAGATAAAAGAAGAGCACTGAAGCTTGATATTTCGAGGGTAGGGCAAACCGAACAGTAAAACAATATTTAAAACACAAGCAGGTTACTTTGTACTCATAAAATGATTTGCATTAATATCGGTCAATGAATGTCGCATCTTGATACTCGTAGATATAATAAAAATAATCATAAAATTTGACCTTTAGAGATTGCATGGCTTCTGTGTATTGATACTTTTTTATACTACATGTTAATTAATTTAAATTTTAAACAGTTTAATTGAATTGTTTGTTTTACCCTTACATACTATAAAACAAAATCGCTTTCCGTATCTAGAAGTCTATTTATCCGCTAATTCCTAAAAAACGCAACGAATTTTCATGCGGTTTTTACCATTGCTTAAATAATTCTTCACGGAAAGTTTGTATGTAGATATAATACATGCATATTTTAATAGAGAAATAAAAAAAACTAAGCCAAGCTATAATCAGTCTAACGCCAAGCCAAGGGCTGGGCGTTAGACTGATTATAATTAAGTCACCCCGCGGCTCTCAATGAATTTTTGTAAGAACTCTCGCATTAAAAAACTTTTTTTTTATGAACATGCAATATGCTGGCAATCGTAAGGCATAGTGGACAATGTCACAGTTCAATTCCTGACATTTCTGTCCCCTGTCCATTCAACCAGAATGGTGTTTTATTTCCAAGGAAAACGCCGGCGGCCACGAGCTCTGCTTCAATGACCTGTCCATTAGGCCCAGTAAAAAACACGTATAGCATTTATTTATTTTTAGGGTAAAAAAATAAGGTTTATATTTTTATTTCGGTGAGACTTTGTTCGCCTGTCAATCACAGCTGCTTATTTTATAATTTGCCACAGACTTACGTAATCTTTTAATGGCTTGCCAATAAGTTAAAATTTGGAATAGCTTTAGTTAATAATCATAAGGGTATCCCGCTTACCAAATTTCGGCTACGACGGCTAATCTCGACGGAGTTTTTAGCCTCCTTTTGGATTTCGATATTTTTAAGCTAGCTTCTATCGCGGGCCTTGGGCATGGAGACCGAATCCAGAAATTCCGTATCGAATATAATAAACCTAACACCCCCCACTCCGAACGGCACAGCGGTGATACTTTTTTAATGACGAATTCTCTAAACGGCCAATAATAATATGTCAAATTTGTGTAAGGAGGTTTTGATCTAAGCGAATATTAATGTAAAAAAGATTATAATATTAGTCCTAAGGAATGATTACAAGTATTGATTTTTATTATTATATATTTTTATGAATCATTGAGAATAAAATAAAATGATTTAGATAATTCTGTAAAGTATTTTTTTATTTGTTTCGATAAAAAAATCATACTAAAAAAATATGCAATATCAAATAGCAATTTTATTGGGGAAATAAATCCCTGTACCTATTGCAATTGCCAATTAACATATTTAGATCACATATTTTTTGTTAACAATGAGCATTAATATAAAAACAATTGTTAGATATAAATTAAATAAATAGACACTATGCTTAATGAAAATTCGTGCCGCCATTTTTTTAATGATCATAGCGTTAGTAGTCGCTTTGCGCGCAGTTATTAATTTTCACAATCAAAATAAAAGGGCCTAGTTTCAATTAGACTGTGAAATTGATTATATGACAGTAAAGTTAATGTCAAAGTTATGTCTAATTAAACATTATCTGTGGCACTAAGGCTTAGGCTAACATCAAACACGACTCAATAGTTTTATGATAGTTTTTAAATTGTTGCAAAGGAAGATTATTTATAATTAAAAAGTAACTACTAGTATAATTATTAATCAAATTAAATAAATTGACAGGTGCGAATGTTACTTTGTAAAATAATTATACCAACATACCAACCGTAATTAATTTTATAAAAACGTTTGTGAGGATGGTGTTGATTACTCTTTAATGTAAAAGTTATTGGATGGATTTAGATTAAAATTTACAATGTTATAGCTAGAGATATTATGGAAGCGGATTTTAAAAGTGTTTTCATTAGAATAATATTCTAGGATTGCCTAGGTCATCTATAGGATGGATATTTGCTCAATGTTACATTTTAACTCCCATCCCCAAAATTCCTCTTCCCTCCCATCATCAAAATGTGTATGATTTTTTTGGTGGAACATGCTCCACAGTTACGAAGTCATGATAATAAGATGGACTGTCGACATAGACTAAATGTCTAAGTTCTAATAAAATATATTTTAATTACATCTAAAATAAGTTGTCTCTGAAAAAAAAAATAGTAATTTCGAATGTTATTTGCCATAAAGAAAAATCTATCCCTAAGAATGTAAGTTAAACTTCGTAACGACAATTTTGTAATACATAATTATTACTGTAGCAATGTCGTTTATTGTTATAAATAAGTGATTAAGTATATTTCTAAATTCAGACAACGAAGCATTTGAAAATTTGAAGCGCGCTCGACGCGCCGTTCGTAATCTCACCACGTTATGATAATCAATCATAGGTAGGTAGAAACTAGTAGGGAAGTGTCTACACGTATCTAATAATAATAGAAAATAAAAATCTATTTGTTTATGCCCTCGTCGTGTTGGCTTACTTCGTTGCCTAGGTACCTACACAATTTTTTACTCTAAATATTTGTTACTCTAGTAATTTTGTACGTTCAAATTAAACTTACAGATAGGTACGTAAAAAGTATATAAGTCGAAGTTTCTGAGTCAAATGAATATTTAAAACAGAAGCTATCAATTTTATAGTAATAATTAAAATATGAGTTCATGGGGAATCCTAAAATGACAGACTTACTATTAGAATTATATTAGTAATTATAAATGTATGCATAAAATACATAATAGATAAATACATAACGATTAAGCCTAAAAGGGCGGTCAAATTAAACATTTATTTTATATTATTGTTTTAACTATTAATTCGTCGATATTATAGGCCTAAATCAAATTTAGTATTTTAAATTAATTATTAATTTTATTATAACATCATACGTAATTTGTATTGTAGATGTGGTACCTAACAATGTATTAAATAGAAATATTCGTAACTTGCACAATATAAATATTTTCAGTTACATAAAGTAGTTGCCTACCTAGTTAAGTGCCTAACAAGTGGCTGTAAGATATTGCACTACGCTTATCTGTGAAGTAGGTACCTAATTATTCGTAATGTCTCTATCTAATATACTCTATCTCTATGGTACCAAATTCCTATTGGACTCAATTAGATTTAGTTTTTTTCAAGATGTAAAATATTGCCAGTGCCAGTTTCTAAATTATGCATATTTTGGTAACAATTACAAAATTGCAATTACAATGCCAAAATATTTAAAAAACTACTGTTCGTTAACCGTTTCCCATTTGAATAGCAAAAGTAATAAGTTAAATTGTGTAAAATAGAATGGTGGAGACAGTCTTCGCTAAAAATTACTTTGTTTTGGTCTGCAGGCGATACTAAAAAAAATTGGGACTGGAAAATTGGTTTGATTGAATTTTAATCCGTTTGAATTTAAGTATATTTACCTGACTAGATATTTTATATCATAAAATATGATATCCGTCGGTAATATTTACCAGATTATTTTAGTAGAGTCAACTTGCGCACACGCAACTGCCAATCACACAAACTAAGATCAATCACTTAACAAAACGATGAAAACATGCACTAACCGGGTTGTTGCGGTGGAAGCAGCGGTGGCATCGCCGGCGGTGGCGGTGCAGACGGCGGCGGCGCCGCATACGGTGACACTCCCGGAGACCCTGGCACTGAGTCGCAGCTCGCAGAGCCCATTGAACGTGGTGGAGCAGGTGGCACTAGGGGACTCCGGGGTGCTTTCACTTGCGGCGGATCTGGATGGTCCAGCTCTACACCAGGCGGCTGCAATCCCGCTACCAGAGCACGTGCGCGCGCCTCATCCTGCGCCTGGGCACGCCGCAACGCAGTCTGTAATGCCATCACCCGCTGCCTGTCTGCTGTCAGCCGACACTTCTCGCAGTGGCAGTTGCGGTACTTGCAGTATCTCTTGTGACCCTTCAGCTCAATCTTCAGCCGGTGGTTTCGGCAGCGCGCACAGTTCGGCGGCGCCCGCGGCACGCCCGAGCTGGAGGCTCCAGGTTCAGAGCGCTCCTCGCAGTCGTCGGTCGTGCGGCGCCTCCACGCGCCCACGGACACCATGGCTTGGCCCTCGTTTTCGGCCGTGTTCGCGGCGAATTCGATGGGCGCGAAACGAACGCACACGCGGTGCGACGCGCGGTTACGATGCGACTGCTTGCCCCCGCCGCTGGCGCGATCTGCACCGCCCCGCGCCCCACCCCTCAGCGCTACTGCATTTATTGCTGTGCACCTATGCAACTATGCAATTTTGTGCACAATAAAACCGTTTTCGTACCGTTTCATTTCTTATACTTTAGCATTACATTCAAGAGTTCTTGTTTCTACATAGATATTTAACTTTGATTATTGATTTCTTTAAAATAAAAGAATGGATGAATCTGTTGTTTAATATAAATCCCAAAATATTAAATACATATTTTTTATTTATTATAAGCGGGTTTTTCTGTAAGAACCATCTACAAAGTAGGTACTTGTTCAAAATATGAATATGGAATGGATGAAGTCGTTCTCAAGTTATGGCGTGACTAAGGGAAATAGGAATTTCAGAATAATATGCTACAGCATCTTATTTCTGAAATTCGTCGGATTAACTTTATCACTTATGGTACAGATAGACACAGGTTTTAAATGCATCAGATTAAAACTGAGCATTTGTTATAATATTTATATCTAGCTTTTATTTATAAAACATAAAAACTTTACTCAGAAGTTATTATTGATAAAAATAAAAATATGATTAGATAAATTTGTACGAACGAATAAAGTAGCCTTTGTACACAGTAGGTACTAAGCTTCGGCATATGTCATGGAACTCTTGGAGACGACAAGAGAATGGAAGTATGGAAGTCAACTAAAATCTGTCGGAGTTATTATAGGCTTTAAAAATTGTCTCGTGGTCTCCTCGATGTCTAAGTAGTCTCATGAGACTACTATGTCTTACTATGACTTTTGTAAAATTATTATACATCAAAAATTTTCACAAAATAAACACGTCTGCTATAATTCAAAAAGCAAAATAAAATTGTTTGTGGTTTATTTTTTAAAAAAGAATCTAGCCTATATGCTAATCTGGTGTACATAATCAGATTGTAAAGTTTTACCAAAAGCTACCAAGTAGTTTTTGCGTAAAAGAGTAACAAACATCCATCTAAACATTTATGTTGATAATATTAGTGAGATTGCAAAAGGGCACACGAATAAATGCCCCAGACTGCGTGTGGCTGCACTTCTATACGATCGCGTGCAACAACGTGCACACATACGTATGTTGTGTTGTAATCACACGGCTGATATGTATATGTGTGCACACATTCAAGATTGTGTGCGACACTCGCGATTTTTACACACGTCAATCTGTTTATGTGTGCGTAACTGGTCTTGTGTAACGTCACAGAAGTTTGGGAAATTGCGTTTAGCACTAATTAATATGTTAATATGATATTTTTGTATATTATTAAAACTGCCTTGTTGGACTAGTGGTCGTTGAGACTGTTGATCACCAGGTGCCAAATTCGATTCTCGGATCAAAAATAGATGTTGGGTTTTTCTGTCGAGAAGTTCACAATAGATGAAATTTGGAAATTGGTGGCTATCGCCCCGGTTAAATTATTTTGTAACCGTTTTGTAAATTATTTTTTTTAAACATTCATTTTAAAAAGGAGGAGGATATATTATTATTTATTTATTATTATTTATTATGCTCTGTGTCGCGGGGGACTTTACAAACATTCAATTAACGGACACAAATTACACCCAGACTCAGAACAATTCTTTGTGGGTCACACAAAGTTTTGTCCTGTGTGGGAATCGAACCCGAATATATAAAAAAACCGAGATATAAAAAAATATTCGTAATTCAAAATTAGCAACAGTTACAATGCGGCTGAGACACAAAAGCCACTTAGCAATTTTTTACTTTATTCTAATTGGCACACGACTTTAATTACCTTCTGAAAACCCTACGTGGTACGTAAGTAGATAATTCTTTTCAAAGGGTCCCTTAGAAAAAACTTAAATAAACAATGCCTTTTATTATGTCTAGCTTGCTGTCGACTGTAGGGTTAAGTCAATAGATTTATTATTATTAGCTAAATAGTGGAGGAGACTTGTCTACCCCATGCGTAATTAATAATTCTGGACTGCACGCTTGGTTCAGTGGCTTAAGTGGTTACTTCGCCATTTACTACTGCACGACGTGTTGTGGGTTCGATCCCCACACGGGACAAAAAATTGTCTACCCCGTGCGTAATTAAATAATTCTGGACTGCACGGTTGGTTCAGTGGCTTAAGTGGTTACCTCGCCATTTACTACTACGCGGCGTGTTGTGGGTTCGATCCCCACACGGGACAAAAAATTGTCTACCCCGTGCGTAATTAATAATTCTGGACTGCACGGTTGGTTCAGTGGCTAAGTGATTACCTACTTCGCCATTTACAACTGCACGACGTGTTGTGGGTTCGATCCCCACACGGGACAAAAAATTGTCTACCCCGTGCGTAATTAATAATTCTGGACTGCATGGTTGGTTCAGTGACTTAAGTGATTACCTCGCCATTAACAACTGCACGACGTGTTGTGGGTTCGATCCCCACACGGGACAAAAATTTGTCTACCCCGTGCGTAATTAATAATTCTGGACTGCACGGTTGATTCAGTGGCTTAAGTGGTTACCTCGCCATTTACAACTGCACGACGTGTTGTGGGTTCGATCCCCACACGGGACAAAAAATTGTGTGATCTATAAATGATTGTCCTGTCTATGTGTACTTTCTGTTTGTTAATTTTATGTTTGTAAAGTCCCCCGCGACACAGAGCTTGTTTTTAAGTGCGAGAATTGTCTTTATATAATAAAAAAAGAAAAAAAAGAAAATTATGTTGTAGAGACACACGGTCTATTAAAACTTAAGGTCCTATTTTGGTCCTAACCCTTCGGCCTAAGGCTATTATTATACCTCTAGAGTAATCTTGTTCATCTTTTCCGCATAATATATAGAACTTGTCCATTGATTTTCGTAACCTTATCAAAGTCGTCGGTCCACCATGTTACAGGCCTAACCACGCTGCTCAAGATAGAAACGCTGTGGTAATCCCTGGTAAGGGTCTACGAGACTAGGACGTCTGAGATATGATGATGATTATCATAGGTTGATTGACTGGCCTGTTGGTCTAGTGGTTAGTGACACTCGCATCCTTCTGCGAGGACGTCATCTCGCAGAAGGAGGCGGCGGAGCGGATCAGGGAGGAAAGTATCCTCGCTGATCCGATCCGTCGCCGGCGAACTGGACGGCGTCAGCGCGCTTACGGGCGCCTGATGCCGCCATAGTGAGGCTGCGGGTGAGAGGTCGGGGCATCGAGCCTCTCACCCGCACCGCACGGCGGAGGGACAGCGTTCCCGGTGCACCCGGACGCTGTCACTGGAGTCGAGCTCGCGCAGCGCGAGTAGCCGCTGGGTGGACCACTGATGTCATAGCAGGTTCCGGTGGTCCATCCGTGAAGGCGGGTGTAGGTGCACAGGGGGGTTTTAGTCGGTATGCCGGCCGCCTACCACCTTAAGGCCGGAGAGTCCGACATATCCGCTTCGCTTCCCCGGGCAGGGCGGTATGCGTAAAGCATTTCCCATTAAAAAAAAAAAAAAAAAGTGGTTAGTGACACTGGCTGCAACGCCGGAGGTGGGTTCGATTCCAACCCAGGACAAATCTTTGTGTGATAAGCACGAATGTTTGTTCTGTGTCTGGGTGTAATTTATCTAATATAAAATAAATATACCTATATAAGTACGTTTATCAGTTGTGTGAATTGTCCCGAAAATATTATTATTATTATGAGATAAGAAAATTGAAAAACAAAAAACTTAGGTAAATAAGTATTTATTTAGTCCTAATTGTGAAAGGTTTACCGGTTTGACGGTACCTAATCTATTTTTCTTTATAACAATGTTTTTTCCCGCTCAAAATTAGCCGTTCACAAACAAATCGTGACATTTTTAAAGCTAGAAAACGTTTGCACAAATTATAATTATAATAATAGTCAATGGACTGATCGCCAAGAGTCTCCATCAACACCTAAGGAGACTCTGGTTAGACGGTTAATTGTCAAAGTCAAAGTCAAACTCTTTTATTCATTTAGATCAAATACATGATACTTATGAACGTCATAAAAACAAATGCCAGCATACTTTTTTCCTACGGCCAATTCGCTGACTAAGGTAGGGCCTCGAGAAGAATTGGCAAGAAACTCGGGTCACTCTTCTTAATCGCCAGAATATAACATTTACAATTTGGTATAGGTTACAATATTAGTGGTAACGAAAATGAACGGAAACCAATATACCATACAGAATGAAATTTAGGTAAGTATTTAATTTAATTAATTAAGAAATTGGATCGTGGGCCTGATGCAGAAGGCGGTTCTCTTGGAAACGGCGTGCATCGTGAGGAGTTTCCTAACAGTTACTGTCGCGAACCTAACAACCGGTAGCTTGATTTCTTTAACCGATCTAATCCAATTTTTCTAACTGTGCAGCTTTCATTGTCAAAATTATGCCATGTAGGTTGCAGTGTAACGAAATTTCAATGATAATTATAATCATTTTGATTGAGGTACCTATGTACAGTAATGTGAATAGAAATATTTTTTACTAGCTGTTGCCCGCGGCTCCGCCCGCGTGGATGTCGGTTATCGCTGCAAAAAGCCTATGTGTTATTCCAGACCATAATCCATCTGTGTGCCAAATTTCATCCAGATCCGTTCAGTAGTTTTTACGTGAAAGAGTAACAAACATCCATCCATCCATCCATCCATTCTTACAAACTTTCACATTTATAATATTAGTAAGGATTGTTTCAAAAACAGCGCAGACGACACGAATATGCAGAACGTAAGACCGGACAGGCGCCTGCGGGAAGGTAGGATGAAAGGCGGGCGGGTGAATTCAATCATCCCAAACTAACGATTTTGACCGTAGGCTACGGTAACTGCGCACCATCAGGCGGGTCGTATGCTTGTTTACCACCTTGGAAGTATAATTTTTTTTTACAAAAATTGGGTTATACGGGTGGCCCTCTATATTTTTATATTTTCAAATGTATATTTTGTTTTTTTTAAATACTTACATATTGTTATATGTGATTTATGTGTAATAAAAAAAAATTAAAGTACCTGTAACAGAGTCCGAATCGACACGTTTTATTTTAAATATTTTTGTCACTGACAATTCGGACACCATCATTATTGAAGTTGTTTAGTAAGTACTTATAGGTATATCTCGGGCACATTATGAGGAATCCCAAATAGGTACCAATTTAAACAACTTATAATTCCGGGAAAGATACAGGGTAAACGCAGTGTTGAAAGGAGAAGAATATCCTGGCTAAAAAACTTACGCCAGTGGTACAACAAGAGCACCCGTTCTCTATTCAGAGCTGCTGTATCAAAGGTCCAAATTGCCTTGATGATCGCCGACCTTCATTAAGAAGATGGCACCTCAAGAAGAAGAAGAAGTAAGTAAGGTTACCAACACTATTTTGGCCAAAGCAATTTATTGTATGTAGGTATGTAATAAAGACTATAGATATTAGGTACAAAAAATAGCAACGCATATTTGTCCCACTGCTGGGCGCCGTTCTCCTCTCCTCTATCACGAGAGGGAGAGAGCTTAGGCCCTAATTCACACACGCTGGCCTAATGTGGGTTGGTGAATCACACATGTCTTAAGAAATTCTTTTAAGACATGTGGGTTTTCTCACGATGTTTTCCTTCATATTGCATATGCACATGTCTAAAAAAACATTTCGTGACATTAGTGATTTATTACCAAAATATGCCACCTTAGTACCACCCTAAAATAGTTTTGGTAATGCTATTTTACCCATATTATAAAACATTTTTCTTACTATACTGAACAACTTAAAAAACGATGGTTTCGAATTTGTCAGTGACAAAAATATTCTGTCAATTCGGACACTGTGTCCGAATACTTGTGTCCAAGTCGTCAGCAAGTCGATTGTAATAAGCTTTATTGTCAGTATTACAATCACATGTTAATCGCGTATTTATTTAAATGTATTTATCATTGTTATATCTGTATAGTTACTTACTTATAGGTATATAAAATGGTGAATCATTTGATTATATATGTATTAATCAAATGATTCACCATCTGCCGGTTAAGGCCTAAACCACCTAAACCCTCTCTATCAAGAGACAGAGAGGGTTTAGGCCTTAATTCACACACGCTGGCCTAATGCGGGTTGGTGAATCAGACATGTCTTTAGAATTTCTTCTAAAACATGTGGGTTTCCTAACGATGTTTTCTTTCACCGTTAGCAGATGGCGAATCATTTGATTAGTACATATAAACTCCACAAAGTTAAATTCTCATTGGTACTGCCCGGGATCGAAATCGCACCTCTTGCGTGCAAGTCAGTTACTTTACTACTCGGCCACCACTGTTGAACATAATATAGGTTGCTATTATTAAAAAATATATATTATTATTTTGTTCTAAAGTTTGTCATACCATGGTTCTACTGTTCTTCACAAATGTGACACCTATAGTCTATTTCAAATAACATGGGTACTGTGACGTTTGACATTTGAATATATTTATCAATGAAAATGATATCTATTAAATTAAAACCTATCTATTGAATAGGCTCTTGATCATTCAATAAGACTATGAGTTAGAGATTAAAACACTTAACGCCATACATAGCATAATAATGTCACTATATAATAGTATGTATTTTCCGAGGTGGGGGCCTGGTGATCCGTCACACAGGATTTTCCTAGTACGGACTTCAGTCTCTCACAAAGCACAAAGGATTATAACCTGACTGACCTTGTACATATATATTGTAACCCTTTGTGAACAGAAAATAAATAAATATTATTATTACTGTGTTTGTTTATATTTCACAGCTTTTAGGCTGGTCATAACTACATTTACGGGTGGTAACCAAGTAAATGCAGCGTGTGTTGTATAATGCTATGTAGTATTATTAATTCAATTATTTTCTTTCATTTTCATCGTAAAATGTTAAACTTCACAATACCCATGCTATGTGAAATAGACTCATAATATCGTTTTGATAGACTTTGTTTTAACAGGCCCAGCCATAAGAATAGTACAATATATCGTAAGTAGTATTGTTTGTGAACAAACGTATATAAATCGAATTCATTTTTGTAACAATATACTTATTAGTTACACATGGTTTAAAGCGATGAACGCATTAACAATATCTCTATGTGTTTGTTTGTTCATTGTGCTAATTGATTTCATTGAAATTTAAGGCGATTCTTTATTTTCTAGTCCATTACTTTGGGTAAGGTAGGTTTTTATTTATATATCATTATACCTACTGTGCTCTTAGCCGAATTTTGATCACGGTGGGTAATATCGACGGAGACTTTAATTATAACCATGTACGCGGGAGATATTTTAGTTTAGTTTAAAAAGACAACTCCCGCACTAGAGAACAAGCTCTGTGTCGCGGGGGACTTTACAAACATACCATTAACGGACACAAATTACACCCAAACTCAGAACAACTCTTTGTGGGTCACATAAAGTTTTGTTCAGTGTGGGAATCGAACCCACAACTTTGTGCACAGCAGGCGCATACTGCGACCACTGGACCACCTAGGCAGTCAATTAAGATATTATAGTGCACTAATGTGTGCGCAACACAGGTGCATTCTTTATTCCGATTAGACTACAATCCAAACGGCCGGAGAGAGATCGGGCGTTGGATGGCTTTATGTGCTTTTCGAGGCAAATCCACACAACAGCGCCAATTTCCGAACTTTGTGCATCTATTGTTAGTTTCTTGACAGAAAAATCATTTTTATTTGCCAGACTCGGGAATCAAAACTGGAACATTGTGGCAGTAGCCAGACTCAACAACCACTAGACCTACCAGGCATTGTTCCATTTTTTATTTATATCAATAATGTGACAAACAATTATACGATTACCACGCCCTTGGTAGCCCGAACACCTACTACACTTTGGCTATGAGCGCCTAATCCTACTAATATTATAAATGTGAAAGTTTGTGAGTATGGATGGGTAGATGGATGTTTGTTACTCTTTCACGCAATAACTACTGAACGGATCTGGATGAAATTTGGCATAGAGATAGATTATATTCTGGAATAGCACATAGGATTTTTATCGCGACATCCACGCGGGCGGAGCCGCGGGCAACAGCTAGTAAATAAATAAATGGTAGTTAAGGCGTTTGCCCCACCCGCCTAGTGCAAGACGGTATCGCACTATCGTACCCCTCGCACCAGTGGCGTGGGTAGGCAGTGCGATGTACCGGGAACCTCTAGCCCAAGCCACAGAATACTTAATAGTACAGGTACAGAAGGTTCACTTCGCTGAATCATTTAAACAAATATCAACTTTGCTCGCTCACAATAGAGCGCAATTCAGCTCCCCAGAACAAAACTTACCTACTCGTTTATTTACCTACAAATTGGCTCCCTTTGTATTGCGTATTTCTGGACATTATGGTTGTCACTTAGAGATCAATTTTGATCTGAAGTACCTGTTAGGTTTAGGTAGGTACTTACTATACTTTTGTAAACGAGTGACTTTTTAAATAAATCTGGACATGTGGGGACATATTCAATATAGGTACTTAGTAATTAAATTATAAGAACGAGCAGCGTGTGTCCACATCACAGGACTGGTCAAACCACTAAAGAACAAATTATAATAATGGGTACTAGCTGTTGCCCGCGGCTCCGCCCATGATTATGTTTTTGATTAAATTAAAAATAGGTATTAGAGTTTGTCATTGGTTTGTTTGGAGCCATTTGTCCAGTTGAAATTTAAAACTATTGAGTGATAGGCGGTTATAATATATTTTCCCAATTAAATAAGTACCTACTTAATTGGTTGGACAAATAAATAATACGTCTCTACAAAAACTGTGCTGTACCTATAGTCTACTTATCAAAATCTTGCTACAAATAGGTACCTACCAATTATGTTTTTCTAAATGATAACGTGTTTCTTTACTTTGCAATATCCTTTGGAATATTGAAAAACGAGAGGTTAGGATCCTTATCACTGTTTAAGCAGCCGAATACTGTGGAATATTTTTATACCTTTATTTTCTTTAAAATATTTAAAAGCGAAAACGAATCGGTGACGAATTACGGCTTCGTGTGCGTTTCGTAGGTAAACTTACGTCGAACCGACGACGCGACCGGCGCGCGACACTCGACTAAATAATACCCCTGGAAATGTTGCGGCCGGGTACTTGTAGATTTATACCTAAACAGCGGAGTGAACCAGGCCTGCCCAAGCTCAAACATACAATATTAACAGACACAAAGTAACCCAGACTCGGGACAACCATTTATGGATCAAACAAATTTTTATTCCGTGTGGGGATTGAACCCACAACACGCCGCGCAGTGGTAAATGGCGACCACGAACCGCGTAGTCATTTACTTATTCGAGAAAATATTTTACTAAAAGGAAGCCTTATTTACTATTAAGAAGAATACGATTAGTTTTCCACTTTGCTATTTGCTCAAAGTAATGGAAATCATCAAGAGAAATACTCTCAGCACTTCCTAACAGCATTAGTAGGTATATGGCTTTTTTTACAACAAGCATACGGCCCACCTGGTGGTAAACAGTAATCGTAGCCTACGGACGCTTGCAATACCAGCGGTATCACTTGCGTGTTGCCGACCCATTTTTTCATAGCAGGTCTTATAGATAGATAGATAACTCTTTATTGTACACCAAAAATACATAATTGCTTACATAGTTTTGCTTAAATGGTAATGCACAATGGGCGGCCTTATCGCTAAAAGCAATTTCTTACAGTCTTATCACTGGGTCGGGAAACGTTTCTTGCGGAACGCATCCCCATATGAGCGCTAGACTCTCTCTCTAGTACTCACACACAGGAACACAAGTACACCGCAGTTTGTAGTTATTTGGCTATAGTCTTCTGTAAGGTGGAGGTCCTTTCCCAGTCGGGCTTGCTCGCTAGTACGGTGCCCTACCTCTCTTAATTGCTATCTGCTAAAAGTGATGAAAAACATCAAAAGAAACATTCTCAGCTTCCCCCTGCAGCATTATTATCAGTTGTTATTATTATCATAAATATATTTTATCCATTTTTAAATTTATAACACCCGTCGCCATTTTGTCGAGTGTGTTAACCAGGTACCCTATTGCGTCCCACGTAAGGGACGTAAAAATACCAACATATTCACAATTGAATAGTAAAAAAATATGTCATGTACAATGCAAAGCGGAGGTCATTCAAATTTTACGAGCGCGGTGCATGTTTTAATATTGTCAGTGTATGCGCATCACACATACCCTTTTAACGTGCCTCATGTGGGTGACAAGGCCAATTACACTCCTTTAGATTTAAATCTTATTGTTATTTCCTTTACTTATCTTTTGACATATTTTTTTATACTACCAAGGAGGCAAACAAGCATACGGTCCGCCTGATGGTAAGCATTAACCGTAGCCTATGGACGCTTGCAACACAACGAAGCTACCGGTGGTTAGGGCTCCAGAGACAGGAACCTCCTCACTGTACGTACAATCATTGGTGGTTGATTATATTTTGCATAATCAACCACCGATCCGTCACTGGCGCGTTGCCGATCCTTTAAAAACCTTATAACTTCTTTTCTTGAAGAACCCCATGCTATAGTCTCTCGGGAAAACTTCGACAGGGAGCACATATACAAACAAACGCAGAATTGTTCCAGTAGACCAGACCTTATAGTATAAATGTTTGTACAACGATAACTAAAGTATCATTGATTACAACGTCCCGATGATATTTGCTAGGCGAATTAAAGAGATAAAAATAAATTTTAATTTTGAACTTGAGCCGAATCGGTCAAGATTGAGTCGCGAGTTCACAGTTCTGGGCTGACACAATTTAGATTGCCATCGACATGTTAAGAAGATGTTCGGGACAAACCCGTAGTTATTTTAAAATTTTAACAAAAAACAAATTAAAATGTCAAAAATAATTATAGTGCCGACAACTGTCTCGTTCACCTCACAACGAGTGTCCGATATTCAAATCCGTGACTATTGTGTCGATAAGGCTATGATTTTGCATAATCAACCACCGATCCGTCAGGCATCAGTCGCGAGTGTCAATGGAGCCATTGTGCCTTCAGATCCTTGCGCTGAAAAAACGAAAGTTGTCTTGAGAAGTTTATTTTTTATGACGGCATGCTATACTAACTCAGTGGCGCAGTAGTTAGATATACGATTGAAAGTCTAAGGTTTAGGGTTTAAGAATGTCATTTTTTTTCCTCCTTGAAGAAAAGTTATTTTTTATATATTTAGATGTGTAGTTGATAATAGAAATAGGCACAAAATTAGCATTAAATTAACAACATAGGTTTTAAAAAACTATTTTGTTACCCAGATCACACAATTTTTTGCCTCGTGTGGGAATCAAACTCATAAAACGCCACGTAGTCAATGACAAGGTAACAGCCACTGAACCATCCGTTATAAAAAATATATTCATACATTTGCAACATAAGCCAACAAACTGGTTTTAAGTTTTTTTTATACGATTTGCGAGTCTATAAATCGAATTGTACACGATCGTCACTCGATTAACATCGAAAACAATCGATGTATCGATAAAAAGTGATCGACAATTTTGCACCGGCCAAGTTAACGTCAAAGACTGCCGATATTTCTTGTTGGCATACAATTTATAAAACAATTTCTGTAAAATACTAAAATGGTGACAGAAGCTCGCGTTGAGAGTATCTTCACAAAAAGTGTAGTGAACTTCAGTTTGTAGGGTGACAATGATTGCTTGAAAATACAATTTTATCATTTTCCAAGTTCCTTTTACATTGGTTATATCTATTACTTATTAACTATACCTACCACTAAACATTATAAATTTATAAATCTGAAAAGATATTTTTGTACTTTATAGGCCACAAAATCCGCAATCCACCCAATTTCGGTTTGCTTTTTAAGTTTTGCTTTAACGATGAATGAAAAACCCTTTGCTACTTTCAGGAAAACCTCGACAAGATGTTTTCCTGTGTTTTTTTCTTATTTGCATTTACAAAGTACGTCTTTGTACATTTTCAGCAATTACATTTTAAGCCCAGTTAAACTTAAACGAACCTTAAGAGAGGTAGGGCACCATACTAGCGAGCAAGCCCGACTGGGGAAGGACCTCCACCTTACAGAAGACCACAGCCAAATAACTACACACAGCGGTGTAGTTGTGTTCCTGTGTGTGAGTACAGGTCTCCAGCGCTCGCAGTTACGGATGCATTTTTTAAAGTAACATCTTTCTATTCCAGTGTTACACAATCTACACATACTTGTTACTTTGACTCAGGCGTTAAAAGTTTTTTTTTATATACTACCAAGGAGGCAAACAAGCATGCGGCCCACCTGATGGTAAGCAATTACCGTAGCCTATGGACGCTTGCAACACCAGGGGTATCACTCGCGCGTTGCCGAACCTTTAGAAACCTTATAACTCCCTTCTTGAAGAACCCCGTGCTATAGTCTCTCGGTAAAAAAAATGATAAATAGGTACGTGTTTTAGTATTATAAAATCCTCATTACTCATGGCTTGCGTTACATGGGCGTTGCCTAAAAAAATAGTATACCTATCTATACTTATAATTTTGGAACGGTAACACTCGTGTAATGGTCCTGGTATTGCAAATGTCTATAAGCTACGGTAATTGCTTACCATCGTGGACAGTATGCTTGTATACCGCCTAGATAGCATAAATACGGAACCCTAAAAAAAGTCAGTTTTAAAAACAGTCTCAACTCAAAAGCTGGTGAACCTAGTGGGGATCATTTTATTCAATAATTCGAAATATGAGTGCATATTTATTTGAGATATAAAAACTGTAATTCCCATATTGACGAATTTATTGACGAAATACAGATATTATTTTGACATCGCGGAATTTGTTTTTTTTTTGTTTATGAGTGAATATGAATTTAAATACGGAGTCAATGTTTACTATAGCCAGTGTTGCCAGTATATGTAATGTATAATAATACTCAGCGTATGTAGTATGTATAATAGCAACCCATATTTGTCCCACTGCTGGACACGGGTCTCCTCTCCTCTATCAAGAGAGAGAGGGTTTTTAGGCCTTAATTCACACACGCTGGCCTAATGGTTGGTGAATTAGACATGTCTTTAGAATTTCTTCTAAGACATATGGATTTCTTCACGATGTTTCCCTTCACCGTTAGTACCTAGGTGGCGAATAATTTGATTAGTACATATAAACTCCACATACTGAAATTCACATTCTTTTTTTTTCTTTTTTTTTAAAAGACAACTCCCGCACTAGAGAACTAGCTATGTGTCGCGGGGGACTTTACAAACATACAATTAACGGGCACAATTACACCCAGACTCAGAAGAACTCTTTGTGGGTCACACAGAGTTTTGTCCTGTGTGAGAATCGAACCCACAATCTCATGCACAACAGGCGCATACTGCGGCCACTGGACCACCGAGGCAGTCAATTAAATTATTAGTAAATTAAAATTCATACATAAATAATTGCAATAATTATATCTACTTACTTTTAAATAATTTTCCCGCCATATGATCAGATAATTCAGTATTTAATCGTAAATAATTAATTAGTTTGCTAAATAGCACTGCTACAACTTTACATTATTAATTTTATTGTTAGTTGACATGCAATGTTATACTAGTGATGTTACCACAAGTTGTTTTTATACTACTTGGGTGGCTAACAAGTATCATATACGAGTATATATAGTCCTCCTCATCGTTTTCGATGACGGCGACCCTGGCAATTTTTTTAATGATAATTGTAATTAAGTTATTTTACTCTAATTAGTTAAGATTTAAATAAACTTCGTTCCTTTTCTGACATGAGCCCTAATGTGGCTCGCTAGACCGAATTTAGTTTTAAATACTCTGTTGCATGTGGTGCAGTAGAGTTGACCCTGCGAGTTGTATGGGTATGTATACGAGGTTTTAGGTCTTTCTTTTCGATTTTGGCGTTTTAAGTCTAGAGTTTTGAGACGACTAGGTATAACTTGCGTGTTGCTTAAAGATGGAGTATCCTTGGAATAGGAAAACTGTGAGTACACGCTCATATATTGATGCGTTTTAAAAGAAACGTTTACAGGAATACAACTACAGTGCTGTCTGTAGTTATTTGGTTGTGGTCTTCTGTAATGTGAGGTCCTTACTTGGTGGGGCTTGCTCGCAAGTAAGGACCTTATCTCTCTTAAAAAAATAGTTACGTGTTTAAAAGGAGGAGTTCCTCTAATCGACTACATATTTTTTTTGTTTTATCCGTCCATATACATTGTATTATCTTTGAGTAGGGTTTAGACCCAATGTGTTATTATATTAATATACCTAATTAATATTGTTAGTACTATCCCCATAAAAATCGTTTAGCCTGACTAGGGAAGGAACTCCACTTTACTACCTGTACTATTAAGTATTCTGTGACTTTACAGAAGACCACAGCCAAATAACTATACACAGAGGAGTAATTGTGTTTCCGTACATGAGTAGTTGTCTCCACTGCTCAATTCGGGCTGCATTTTTATAGATTTTTTTTCCAATCCCAAGTAAGTATACTAATATCTGAAAACCCTGGTATTGCATGATGTAGGGTCAACAACGTGCGAGTAATAGCTTTAGTATGGCAAGCGTTCATAGGCCACACTTACCGCCTACAGTGATGTCCGGTACCGCATTCTTGTTTGCACTCTAGGTAGTATAAAAAAGAACTTGTATTTCCCATCCCTATCAAAACCGGGCTCAAATAATGTACTGGCCAGTATGACAATAGCTTTATTAACAAAACAGGCGTTTTAAAAAAAGAAATATGAAAATCAAAACTCCTTGGTGGTTAAAGTACAGGAAGCAGTCATATAAAAAACGGAACCATCTTACTATGGAAATGATATTAAGAAAAAGCTTTATGGAAACTTTAAAAGAATATTTGAATACGTGTTCTGTTGGTGGAATTACGCAGATACGGAATTCTAATAACTCACGAATTCAAAGGTAAGTAATTACCTGAGTACTAATTATTTCTTTCTTCACTATTTTCTATTTATACTTAAATATACTTTTGATAATAATAACCAAAGAAAATATGTTCCCGCATTACCATGCAATTTCCTTCTTATGTCGTTGGACTTGGCTTTGGCAACTTCCACAGTTTAGCATTCTTTCAAAGATCCTTCGACCAAGTTGGGTGATCGCAACTGGCGGTCTGAGACCCAATGGTGGTAATTCACGTGCATATATGTAATATACTAGCGGTTGCCCTCGGCTCCGCCCGCGTGGATCGGATGTTATTCCAGACCATAATCTATCTCTGAGCCAAATTTCATCCAGATCCGTTCAGTAGATTTTACGTGAAAGAGTAACAAACATCCATCCATCCATCCATACTTATAAACTTTCGCGTTTATAATATTAGTATGATTATTGTAAGTTACGACCATTGGGATTCAGATCCGATGATATATTAGATGATATAGGACTGGCCTTTTGGTCAATTGGTTTGAATGATTGGTGACCCTGACTGCTAAGTTGGAGGTCGTGGGTTCGATTTCCACACGGGACAAACATTTGTGTGAATCATAAATGCTTGTGCCGAGTCTGGGTGTAATGTGTCCATTATTTTCATATTTGTATAACTTGTTACCTAGTGCGAGAGTGTCCTTTTAAAAAACACGAAAAACAATAAATCCCTACTGAATCTCTTTGGAAACCTCGATGGCGATTGAGACTTGTTTCAATGAATAGTGACATCTATTTGTTTACTTTAACTTTGTTACGCTATCATGTAGCGTTGCTATTCGCTTTATAGATGGCGCTACAATGTCAATAATATTATTAATCAAAATAATAGGAATTTTATGACGCATTTTAAGCAGCCCCTCCCGTTTTTCGTGTATTTTCTATATATATGTATTTTTTTTTCTTCCTTTTTTAAGAAGTGTAAATATATTAGGTATATTTTACCATGAGGCTGAAGTAAAATTCTTGGTACCTACTTAGTTGCAAGAAATAAAATTGTCAAACCTGCCGTGTTGTACTTTTTTAAGTTCTAGCGGCACCCGGATTCGCACGTATGGATATTTATATGGGTAACATAGGCTATATTTTATTGAAAAAAATTATAATGTAGTTTTGTAATGGTAAAATATTTTTTTAAATCGGTTGAGTCGTCTTTAAGTTTAATTATAACAAACAAACAAATCTTTTGTTTTTATAATATTAGTTTAGATTAATAAATATTTCGCCCAGATTTTTTCTATAATTTTTTAGATAGATAGAAAAGAGATATATGTATATATCTTTTCTATCTTCCCTAATGTTTAACTTTAGTCTCAAATTATGGCAATTAATTCTTTCTTTCTCATTTTATTTTTCTTTTTTTATAATTCTTCTTACTTCAACTTTACCCACAGATTATTTTGGACAGTGGTCTTCTTTGTTGCCTTGACCACGGTATGCATGTTTCTTCGTTCAACCTGGGTGACCACGTTTTCGAAACCACTGATCGTCACAAGTGAATCCGTTGTTTACCCTATAAACAAGATTGACTTCCCTGCCGTGGCCTTGTGTAATTTCAACAGGATTAGTCACAAAGCTTTAGTGGAACATGCTAATAAAATGTAAGTATAGTCTATTTCACATAGCTTGGGTACTGTGGCGTTTGACATCTATAATATAAAAATGAATCGCTGAATGTGTTGCTAAGCGCAAAATCTCGAGAACAGCTGAAGCAGGGTATTTTTATACTGTAGATAGAAAAGCTCAAGATCGGCTTAAGTGAAAAAAAAAAGAAAAGAGAGACCTTTGCTTTACAGAATGAAAATCAAAAAATTGTAAATAGAATTAAGTTAGGTGGCATACTGCATGCATCTTAATGCCTCCTTGGTGTAATAAAATGGGTAAAATGGTATTACTCGCGTCCATAGGCTTAGGTAACTGCTTAACATCAGGCGGGCTGTATGCTTGTTTGCCACCCAAGTAGTATAAAAAATTTGACTGCTCTCTTCTGTAAGGTCTTCCCCTTGTCAGATTTGCTCGCTTGTATAGGAAGGATATTATATTAGGAAAAAAAGTATGCTGGCATTTGTTTTTATGACGTTCATAAGTATTATGTGTTTGATCTAAATTAATAAATGAGTTTGACTTTGACTATACCTCTTTTAATCGAGACATTTTTTCAGGTTACCGTTTCACAAGAACATTACTCTTTTAGATTTGGAGCAGCTCTTCAAGGATTTAGGAAGGCTTATAAATTACAGTTATGATGAAAGCTTACAGCGGAGAGTGAACTCGTTGCCTTTGAAGCCATCCAATTTGAGTGTGACATATATCATGCGAGAGGTTAGCCAGTTATAATCACCTCGATTATATTATATGTGATGTATATACTGTGGGTCTCTGGTAATCCGACAAACATTTTGCAGGGCAGTGTCGGACTATCGAATTTGTCGGATTATAGAGTACCTACTGCCTAAGTCCATAGCCCGCCTGATGATAAGCAGTTACTAGCCTATGGACACTAATTCCACATTCTAAACATTTTCTGTCCTCTAAATTGATTGCCGGTCAGGCAGCCAATCTTAACGGTAATAAATCATGATGCAACAAATATGGAGAAGCTATGGACATGGCATGCCATCGCACTTCATCGTCAGACCAGCTCTATGGTACCATATTATTCAGCGAAGCTTTTGATTTTGTTTTTTTATAGACAACACGTGAACTAGGAAACAAGCTCGCGGGGTACTTTATGAACATATGTACAATTAGCGATGACACAAAGTAAACCCAGACTTGGTGTCATCAGCATTTCAGCCTGATGACATCCATCGTTGAACGTACGCCTCTCCCATATGAGAGCTCTGATCATGTCATCGTCCTGTTTAAATAGTAGGAAGTCGTCCCACACTGCATTTCCCTGTACATGGTCGCTACTAGAGAACCTTAGTGTCTAGTGCTGTGGTTCTTAACCTTTCAGTGGAGAGGGACCATTTGAAAAAACTTTTGATTTGCCAACGGCCACTAATTGGTTGATGGCAATTTTTTAAATTACCAAAAAGATTTTCTTTGTAAATAAAACATAATATTATTAATTTGAAAATAATATTTATTATGATATTTTAGCAAACAAAAAGGATTTTCTTACAAAATTGAGTATACAAATATTTTTAATGGCTTCGCGAACCACTTTAGGTGGATTCAGGAACCACCTAGAGCTTCTCCTGAACCGGTGGTCCTTGGACCACAAGGACCACCAGTTCAGAAGAAGCTCTAGTCGTTCAAAACTTAATATATTTCGCAGCTGGCGCCAAGTTGTGAAGATATGTTAATCAAATGCAAATGGGCGGGTCAGGATGTGAATTGCACTGACATATTTCTTACCAGGCGTACTGGCATGGGACACTGCTGCACTTTCAACTACGTACTCGAGTTAAAATCTGCTGGCAGGTAACCAACTTTTTATTGATTATACTAAAGCTCATCAATAAAATTATATAGGTAATCAAACAAGGTGGACCGACGCCCTGGTAAAGGTGATGGATGATGCTGTGGAATTCCTTGGGAGAGGCCTATGTCCAGCAGTTGACGTATTTTGGCTAAGATGATGAAACAAACAAGTAAAAAAATGTAACCTTCCAAATATCCTAAATGACTTAAAATTATTTGATCGCTAAGAGGAAGAATACAAATCACACACAAAACACTTCAAAAATAGTAAAGCCGTTTAAGGTTTGAATTCCGTTTATGTACTCATGTGGTCTAAGGGCATTGCCCGCGCGTACAATCGATAATAAAAAGACTATAATTGATCTCTGTGCAATTTTTTATCCAGATCAGTTTAGCCGTCTTTGCGTGAAAGATTAATTATAATCATCACTCACAAACTTTTATAATAATATTATAAATGTAAAAGTTTATATATGCATAGAAGTATATATATGTGTGGAGTCAGAATGCTAGACATAGTAAAAAACTGTGGCAGAAGAGAACGATGTGGATTGAAAGAAGATGTAGTGACAAAAGTTGAGAAGGGGATGTTAAGATGGTTTTGACATTTAGAAAGGATGGATGAAAGAAGAATAACAAAAGAGATATATCGTGCAAGAATAAATGGAGATGTCGGTAGGGACTGCCCTAGGAGAACATACAGCGACCAAGTAAGGGATTTGCTAAAAAAGGGCCAAATCAAAAGTACCCAGAATCGACGTTCATGCATGAAGAGGTTGATGAATGTAGAGGAGGCGAAGGAAGTATGTTTGGATCGAAGCAGGTGGCGTACCATAGTCTCTGCCTACCCCACTGGGACACAGGCGTGATGATATGTATGTATGTATATATATTATTAGATTCTAACACAATTTCTACAGCCCCTCTGGGATCACAGCACCAGTGAGGAAACAAGAAGTGCCAGGATCAAACAATGGTCTGATGGTTATCGCAGATCCGCTGATCGAAGACTATGAATACCGTTTAGGAAACAGAAACGGCTTTCAAGTAAGAAAAATAAAATGTATCTTATCGTTTGGTTAGTGACCAACTTGGTGACAGAGTTATAAAGATCGCCCATTTTTTAGACCTCTGTAACCAAAATATGATGACTCCGCTGCTGCTTACCCTTTTGTAGAAAAAGCGTGAGGCAATATTTTTGATACTACTTGTGGCAAACAACCACACAGCCCGCTTGATAGCAAGCAAGGTATAACTTAAGTGTTGTCAACCTAAAAAAATGTGTATTTTTTATTAGTCCCCTTTAATTAATCCCAGGGATACCTGGAATAGGATAATGTTTCTTTTAAGACGCATACTTAATATGAGCGATGTTACAGGTATTTTATTATTTCAGATTTTAATATACGATCCTCGGCAGTTCCCAGACCTAGCCGGAGGCAGAGTGTTGTATCGTATAACACAACCAGGATATGCAGATTTCTTACAAATTGACTCAATTAAACAGTACGCTACACGTGAAGTGAGGAAATATCCTTACAAAACGGTAAAAATGCATTTTTATTGTTTTTTTTTCTTATTTGAGTAAAATGATGTAGAATATCTGTAACCCGTCTTGCCAGCGTGGTATAGGCTAATATCCCTCCAAGTGTAACTATGGAGGAGACCTATGCCTAGTTGTGGAACATTTATGAATTGAGATGATGATGATGATAATGTGAAATAAAAACATACAGTTTTGTAGCGGTTTGATATATGTTTGAATTGTAGGTTCCTTTCCTAATCGGGATTGCCCGTTCGTGCCCTAAGTCATCATCTCAACCCATAAACGTCCCACTGCTGGGCACGGGTCTCCTCCATAAATTTGGAGGGATATTAGACAGGTTGGTATAGGGTTTTGTTTCGAGTTTTCCCTCTCTTGAATTGGATATTGTCTGCCAGACTTACTCCCTTAGTCGACTCTTACGACACCCTCGGGATATAGGGGATGGTGACATTCGTATTCTTAATCCGTCACCACACGGACGTGCCCTAAGTAGTCTGAATAAAATTACAAAGAAATAAACCCACATAATTACTTGTATTTTTTTGCCTTTCAGCGACAATGTCTATTCCACAATGAACTTAAGTCGTCGTTCAGAAACATGTATTCGTACAGTGCCTGTCTGGTCAAATGTCGGATCGACTCGATCCGATCTCTATGCAAATGTATCCCTTACTTTTACCCCAGCGGTATTTTCAGTAATGAAAATCTATGTACGCTTAGACATTTGAGGTGCCTCAATAAATATAAAGGTAAAAATAAAAAATAATACTTATAATAACTCAGCCTTTCTGAAGGCTTCCGCGGGGTACGGTCGGCAACGGAGTTGCTGTACAGTGCCGCTTTATTATAAAGATTGGGATTTTAGGAAAACTGATGTATGAATTTGTGTGAAATATAATTTTATCAGTAGCTTTAGTCTAATTGTACATTAACCAAATTCCACAGAAATATGTATATAGGTACAATGGTTTTCTTAAAAAACTAATCTTCATTAGCGGCCCTGTACAGCTGACTCTACTGTACATTGGTCAGATTCGAACTCGCAGTGAGACTTGCGGTAGCCATACCAAAGCCACATTAGAAATAAGACAATAATACGTAATTCACTTTATTTATTTAGTAACTTTGACTCATAATGTTAGTAATCATGTTACTTACCTACTTATATATCTGTGTCAATAACTTAGTAAAAAAGCATAAACGCTGTATGGGTGAGGATCGAGTCTTTTCTACGAGCTCATCACCAAGATGGAATGAAATTCCTGCAGCAGTGACTCAAATACACACAGTCGAGCTTGTCTGCAATGCAACGCATGATGATGTTGAATAAAAAGGCTATAAAAAGGCTGGCCTGAATAAAACGAAATATGCTTTTTATTTATTTAAAATTTTAGTTTTTCCAAATGCGGCAAACAAACACCTGTAATCAAAATTAATGTTATTTCTTTACAGAAAAACTTTTATATTTCTTCCCAAAAGATACACCAAACACGACAGGCTTAGAAGTGGAGCTCGTCGATTCTCTGTTCTGTCCAGATTGTCTTCCAGACTGTGAGCTGACGCAACACTTCGTCAGGAATTCTAAAGTGTCACTGTCAAGAATAACACGAACTGGTTTCCAAAACAATTTTCTGTTAGTAGAATCTTTGACCAAATAACAATAAAAAATTTAAAGGGTTAGCAACGCGCGTATAAAACCCCTGGATGCAAGCGTCCGCCTGATGGTAAGCAGTTACCATCAAGCGGGCCACCTCTTTAGTAGACTAAAAACAATGTCCATGTAACTAAATTTTTATCTTGATGGAGACTAGCCATCTACGCGGGTCATTATTATTATTAGCACATGTGTGTGCGCAAATACAAGTGCACTCTTTATTTGCCTCACTCTTATAGTCCGATGGGATGGCAATACGACGGGTCCAGAGAGAGATTGGGACGTGTAAATCAAACGGCTTTAAGTGCTTTTACGGAGGTACAGAGGTGTACAAGCTATTGAGATTTTTTGTCAGAAAAATCCAATATCTATTTTTGGCCCGATCCTGGAATCGAACCCGGGACCTCGCGATCGGCAGTCGCACTTAACGACCAACGAAAAATTCCAACTAATAAATCAAATATTTTTCTTAGATGTTAATTTTGGCAGTATATTTTACCTGCTTATTTCCCAGGAGGTTTGTTGTGCTCTTTAAAAATCTAGTTACAATATTTTCATTGTCTTTTTCAGCATGGGTGTTAACTTAACCAATAAGTGCATTTTATATGTATATCGTTCTGCACCAGTTGGTGCATTACACCGGCTTGATGTAGTGTCGTACTGGTTCGAGATATTAAGTAAGTATCAATAGTGATAATTTGTACTTACCAAACAATAACATTATAAAATTATGTATTTAATTTTAGGCAACATTGGTGGATTTGCTGGAATGATAATGGGAATTGGCTGCTTTACATTCGTGGAAATACTTTACTATTTAATGATACGACTAGTGCGAAAAATTTACATTAATTGCAATCAATATCATTGAATATTATTTATTATATTATTTCATGAATTAGTAACATTTTTTTCATAAACCTTTTTCTGGTCACCCTGAAACTAAAGTCAAAAACAAAACTGTTTACGAAGCTAGTAATTATTCGTGAAGACATTTCCTGCGTCACACGTTAAAAAATAAGTCACTTATTTGTTAACAATATTGTAATTGAAATATTCTCAAAATAAATAAACATTCTCTATTATTTTATTTAAGTTTTTAAATGAAATACCTTAAGGGCAAAGTCCAATATAAAAATAGTTATCAGATAAAAATAAACCGACCTCCTTTCATTTATACTCTGGCTACATTCGAGAATGCGCGTTCGTTGTGTGTCAAAGTTGTCAAAAAATCCGTGGCTTAGACTTAGATGGACAAAGGCAAGTCGCAATTCCATAAATTTACGTAAAATGTCTGCAAATTCGCCCCCCGGGAAGAGTGATGGTGAGTTATATTTATTAATAGATTATTATTGGCAAATATTATATGTATGTGTAAGAATATTTTGATATGATTGTAGGTGATGACCCTGTAGATAGGCCTGAGCCGATCGTCCCGCCAAATCTTATTGATAATTTAGGCGCTCGGATACGGGATTTAGATGTTGATACAGTTCGTCGGTATTTGGCTCAGAAACTGGGATTGTACGAACAAAATGAGCCATGTGCGCTGGTTGAGAAAGTACTTAATGAGGTTAACTTGGACGGAGTAGCAAAATGGATGAAAAGTTCGAGATGTCAACATATTATAACTCTAGCCGGCGCTGGTATATCAACATGTAAGTATTACAGACTTATTAAAAGGAGGAGGTTCTTTAAATTTCATTTTTTCTTGTTACCTAGGTTTTTAGTTGTCATTGCTACCATAATCATAGGTATACAATCTATTTATAGCTTCTGTTTATTTACTCACAAATACATACAACATAAATATAAACAAAAAAAAACTGGCATCATCTACGAAAACACTATAGTGACAAATATTGCTGGATAATTATTTTATTAATGTTTTTTTGTTTAAAAAGGCTTATTTTCAAAATTTAAATTTAGGTTTTTGCAACGAAAACTCTAAAACTATTTTGTATGCATATATGCATAAAAAATTAGTAATTAATACAAAATATAATCAAACTTTCAAAATGGATACCTATTTTTAAATTCCTTAATTTTTTGCACCGTCAGGCTTTGCCACTCTAGCAGTATCAAAAAATACTGGGTAATTAATTATTTATTGCCCAGTAAACTGAGTATAAATATATGTCCCACTGCTGGATACGGGTCTCCTGTCCTCTATCAAGAGAGGCAGAGGGTTTAGGCTTTAATTCATTCACACTGGGCTATTGCGGTATCAGACATGTACATGTCAATGTAAAACAATGTTTACGATGGAAAATTCATATGTCATTGGGTAGACATTCAAGGTCAACCGAGTTGAATATAATTTAATGGAAACTTTAGTCCGTGTTAGTCATCGGTTTGATAATACTTTGTTGTCAAACGAGGATGTGTTTGCTCTTGTTTTTTATGTTTACGTCATCCAATATTATTTTTTATATTAAGAATTTTTCATTATTTTGTTACAATGGACTTGGAAATCCAGCAAATACTTTTTAAATTGTATGTTGGATTATCTTACAAAATATTAGCTTTTGCCCGCAACTTTGTCGGCAATGATATTTAAAGTTCATTATAGCTATTCCGATGTATAACTTAACACTTTGAAGGACAAAGAACGCCTATAGACGTCATGACAATAAAACATCTATTGTGTCTACATTACTGTCCGTGAAAGTGTTAATATAACATTGTAAAATTTCATCAAAATCCGTCAAGTATGGTTTATGTGATGGACCCTCACAAACTGTTGCATTTCTAATGTTGTGGGTGTGAATTGAGGGCTAAACCATATCTCAGTGTTTTGAGTATACCAAAGAGCATTTAAGAGCAATGACAATGTAAGGGTAAAATCATTCATCATCATCTTAACCCATAAACATCCCACTACTGAGCACAGGTGTTCTCCAAACATTGGGAGGGATTTTAGCCTATTATTATTATTAGATATTAAAATCATTATTATAATAATTATTATTGTTATTCCAGCTGCAGGAATCCCAGATTTTCGTAGCCCTGAAACTGGTTTATACCACAATCTACAGAAATACGACCTTCCCGAACCACAGGCTATATTTGAAATTAATTTCTTCAGACAAAATCCGAAACCATTCTTCATGTTGGCTAAAGAACTGTATCCAGGTAGCTTCAAGCCTACTATATCACATTATTTCATCAAAATGTTGCATGACAAAGGTAAGAATACCAGTAATTTTAGTTTATAATCTTAAATAAGAACACAGCCAAATAACCACACACAGTGGTGTAGTTGTGCTCCTGTGTGCGAGTACAGGTTTTCAGCACTCATTTAGTGATGCGTTTTTGATAAAACGTTTTCCTATACCAGGATACTCCAACAAAACCATGGTGTTATTTTTTTGGGTCAGTCACACGCAAGTAATATCTTTGGTATTGCAAGCGTCCATAGGCTTGGTAGCTGCTTAACATCAGATGGGCCGTAAACGATAATTAAAGAAGGGATTTTAAGAAATTAAGGCGAAATAACAGTTTCAATTGAGTAAACTTCAATCTACATCATAATATTTCAATTCCAGGGATGCTCCTTCGCCACTACACACAGAACATAGACACTTTGGAACGATGTGCTGGTATACCTGAGGACAAGCTGGTGGAAGCACACGGAACATTCTACACGTCACACTGTCTGGACTGCCGCAAGGAATACCCGCTTGAGTTTGTTAAAGGTATAATTTCTTAAGAGGGATTGCCACTCGCTAGTGTTTTAAAAATTCATTCATAACACAAAAAAAGCAAATCACAGCATAGTTGTTTTTTTTTTAATTTTAGATATTTAGGGCCATTTCAAATATGCGTTTTTTTATTTTTGTTTGGTCATAACTTGTATAAAAACCTGTTTATCTAAAAAAACGAAACCATGCGTCATTTTCAAACTTAATATCTATATCACGTTAAAATCTTATTGCTCTAGGCTCGATAAAGAAGGCTAATAGACCCTAAAATTATATGTATGTAAGTTTAATAATAAATTATATATTTCAGAACGTATATTCGCGGATCAAATACCAATATGCACTGAATGTCCCGGCGTGGTGAAGCCAGATATTGTGTTCTTCGGGGAAAGTCTTCCTGACCGATTCCAACGCTGTATGCAAGAGGACTTCCAGAAATGTGATATGCTCATCATCATGGGTTCCTCACTTGAAGTCCAGCCTTTTGCATCTCTTATTGACATGTAAGTCTGTATATGTACCTAACTGCATACCTTAAGGGGCTAATAGCTAGGTGAAGTTAAGCTACTAAGGTTGTGGTCATCCTATGGATGGGTGACCATAATGTAGTATTTCATATGCTTCATTTCAACGGTGGTCTAGTGGTCAATAATTCGGACTGTTGACGTGGTCCCAGGTCTGGCAAAAATAATAATATTATGTATTTGGTGCCTTAAAAAGCACATAAAACCGTTGCGTTGTCGCTGACCAGTCAACTGTCAGCGGGCTAATCTACCAGTGGCGCGGTGACCATATAGATGGGTGATCAAATAGTAGTATTTCTTCTAAGAGTCAGAAGGCACGTTAAAAGTCGGTCCCGACTGTTAAACAGTCGTTAGATGACGACAAAGGTCTAAATATTTGTGATCTCAACAACTCTTATCACCAGGTTGGCTACTAACCAAACGATACTACCTGCCTACCTTTTTTTTATACTACCTGGGTGGCTACAAGCTTCGGCCTGTCTGATGTTAAGTAGTTACCATAGCCTATAGACGCTTGCAATACCAGAGATTTTACTTGCGCCTTGTCGACCTAAAACATCCCTAAATAAGCTCTCTTTGGCTGTGGTCTTCTGTAAGGTCTTTCCCCAGTTGGGCTTGCTCGCTAGTATGGTACCCTACCTCTCTTATTCTTGACATTTCCTAATCTGTTTGACCAGGGTTCCAGATTGGTGTCCACGTCTCCTCATAAACCGTGAGAAGGCAGGTGTGAGGTCACCACTTTTGAGGCTCTGGGGAGTTATGGGAGGTGGACTACAGCTGGACGAAGACTCGTCACGTGATGTGGCGCGGCTTGGAGACTGTGATGATGGGTGTCTGGAGCTAGCTGATAAACTTGGTTGGGGAGTAAGTAATACTTTTATTTTTTTACTAGTTATTCGCTCGAGTTTGATCGAATATGAACCTACTTACCTGAATCGAGACAAAGGATGACGATGACGAGTTCGAAACGAGGAAGGGATCGCTTTTAGCGAGAAGACCGCCCATTGTACGTCATTTGTATTTTAAGGTTTTTTTATTGTCTTTTGTTTATTTTATTTGGTGTACAATAAAGAATATTCTATTCTATTCTACCTAACCTTATGTCCATCCCCGGGATACGATCTATCTCTTTGCCAAATTTCATTAAAATCCATTCAGCTGTTTAGTTGTGAAACGGTAAGAAACAAACATTTGGTTGGCATGCTCTTCTGTCTAACAATTAAAACTACTTAAAACCCGGTGTAAAAAAATGGATCGGCAACACGCAAGTGATACCTCTGGTATTGCAAGCGTCCATAGGCTACAGTTACTGCTTAACATCAGGCGGGCCGTATGCTTGTTTGCTACCTAGGTAGAATAAAAAAGTAGAAACCACATACTTAGAATGAAACATAATATAATTATGTTTGGTCTTAGAACACAAATAAAAGACTTATACGCGCAAGTCGATGATTGAAGTAATCCTTGAGACGAATGGCGAGTGAATGTATCCGTTGGCCGCCGCAGCCTCCTTCCTCTCGTCCCTTGCTCTGATGACGTCACAGCGCCAGGCTCGCCCGATGAGAGCCGACCGAACATCACAACTTAAAATCCTACTTCCTACTAATATTATAAACGTGAAAGTTTGTAAGTATGGATGGATGGATGTTTGTTACTCTTTCACGTAAAAACTACTGAACGGATCTGGATGAAATTTTTTTTTTTTTTTTTTTCCTTTTTTTCGTCCATTTGCGATCGGTCGCTAGACCATGAGCAAGTTTGTTAGGAGTGGTGATGGCGTTATGGTGGAGCGGCCATCGCCGCACCTCCCAATTACAGTATGTGGTCTCGTTTCAGTCTTCTGACCACAGTTGACGTGTCGAGTAACTCTGCAACGAGTGGGTTCGGGTGAAGAATTAGGCGTTCTATGTGGCGTTTTTTGAACTGTTCGATCTCAGATGCAACAGTTGGCATTTTGAGATGTTCATGCACCTCAACATTTTTCGTGAACCAAGGGGCGTTACTAATTGCCCGCAGGATGTTGTTTTGTGCCCGCTGGAGGCACATTATATTTGATATGCTTGCAATGCCCCAAAGCTGGATTCCATAGGTCCAAATTGGTTTAATCACAGAGTTGTAGATAAGTAATTTATTGTCCACTGACAGGACAGAGTTTCTCCCCATGAGCCAGTACAGTGAGCGAAACTTGTAATTGACTTGGTCTCTTTTTTGTTTTATGTGGTGCTTCCACGTAAGGCGCCTATCTAGGTGAAACCCAAGGTACTTCACACAGTCGGAATGTGGGAGTGTGTCGATGCCAAGCTTTACTGGAGGGCAGTTTCCTTTCCTCAGAGCAAAGGTTATTTGGTTTGACTTAGCTGCACTAGCCCGGATACGCCATTTGTTGAGCCAGTTATGAGTCTCGTTCAGTTGTAGTTGGAGTTTGCAGCTAGCGACTATCGGACAGTCGTCGATAGATAAGTAAGCTATGTCGTCGGCATAGGTTGCAACTGTGATGCCGTCACAGACAGGCATGTCTGATGTAAATATGTTGTAGAGCACCGGGCCAAGAACTGAGCCTTGTGGCACTCCAGCCTCAACGTCGAAGAGCCTTGATCGAGCTTCTCCCTGTTTAATTTGGAATAGTCGTTTAGAGAGGTAGGATTCGATAAGGGGGAACATCGAGTGTGGAAGACGTTCCTTTACTTTTACCAGCAATCCCTTGTGCCACACTCTATCAAAAGCTTGCTGCACATCGAGGAAGGCCGCCGAGCAGTACTTTTTCCGTTCCAAGCATTGCCTTACAGTGTGATATACTCTGTGAACTTGTTCGATGGTGGAGTGTGATTTACGGAATCCAAACTGGTGGGTGGGTATTGTAGTTGAGGCGTCTAAGGCTGTTTGGACTCTAACGAGAAAAATCCTTTCCCACAGTTTGGACAGTGTAGGCGTAAGACTGGATGAAATTTGGCACAGAGATAGATTATGGTCTGGAATAACACATAGGCTGATTACTTTTTACAGCGATAACCGACATCCACGCAGGCGGAGCCGCGGACAACAGCTAGTTTCAATTTCAATTTAATTTATTTCTTGAACAATATTACATTGTGTTGAAACAACTACAAATTATAACTTAAAACTAAAATAGACATTATTAATTAGTTGCTAAATAAATTCTCAATATTTTTACAGGATGAATTACGCATTTTAATAGCAAGCGAACACGAGCGGCTAGACCTGGAGGCAGGTATACCTGGAGTGTCCACCTCCCCCCCCTCACCAGCCTCCACACCCTCACCAACGGAGCCCAAGCTATGAGTACCTACGTGTTGACATCACGCAAATTTATTTATACTATCATTTAGTTCATAAAATACTAGGCCTGCCTTATCTCTTAGCCAAAATATATACCTACCTATCAAATAGAAGCTTTATGTACCATTTACACCGTGTAACTGTAAAGCAAATTTTATGCTTTGCTTAGTGTAAATGGTGCTTTATAGTATTTTTCACATAGCATGGGCAGTGCCGGATCTAGAGGGGCAGACTGCGACAAGTTTGTCGCCCCCTAGGCAAAATTAACAAATAATATTTAAGTTGAAACATTGTCATTATTTACTGACTTTTTTATATTTTTTTTGGCAATAAAAAAATAACTAGACTAGCTGGGTGTAGTGACTGCGGCCCCCTAGTTTTTGCCGCCCGAGGCGATTGCCCCATCCCGCTCCCCACTAGATCCGGGCCTGGGTATGGACCTTGACATTTGAAGATAAATATCAATGAAAAATATAGACGATTAAATTAAAACCTATCTATCATTCCATTAGCTAATTGGTTGAAGATTGATTTAATCATTTTCTTTCATCTTCATCGTAAAATGTTAAACGTCACAGTACCCATTCTATGTGAAATACGTTTCTTCCTATAGGTTATTATTTCCCGGGGTTCCAATAAAATCGGCTTAAAATTTTGCTTTAAATAATAATTGTAATGTGAACTGAAATTAGTTTAGTAATGAAGTATATCCTGAGTATTCGTTCGCGAACATTGCATCGCGAATATTGCTACGAACGATCAGCGGGTTAAGCTACCAAAGGTGCGGTAACCCTATAGATGGGTGGTTTTGCGTCTGCGTGTTTAGACGTTAAGAGACAGAGGGCTATATGCGATCTAAACTACTCTTGTCATTAGGTTGGTCACTAAACCTAAAGGTGCTCCCTCATCTGAAGCATTCGCGTGTAATGTTACAGAGTCGAGCATTACATTGGTGAGAGAAGAGAACCGAGCATTACAGTGCGGTTGATGTTACATTATTTTCAGCTACAAGAACAAATCAACATTATAGAAATAGATAGATCTGCAAATTTAAGCGAGCTTGCTGCGGTCGATCCGTAGATGGGTGGCCATTTTCTAAAGACACAGCAAGACCCTCGTGCCTCGGAATGCACATAAAGTCGTTAATCTCCGTCGAAATTGGCCGCTATTGTAATGGACGACTATTGTAATGTAATGCTCAAAATAGAATCTGAAATGTTACATTAACGAATACTCCAGGTGAGGGAGCACCTAAACGATAAGAAGAAGAGCTTTTCAAGACTTTTGTCCGCTTTCTCATTGACCGAAACTTAGCTTACCAATGTTCGCGAAGAAATGTTCGCAAAGAATGTTCGCGAAGCAATGTTCGTAGGAGATAAATGTTCACAATCCAATGTTTATTATGCCAATAGTATTAGAAAATGTTTTGTAGGTATTTATATGGACTTGTATCGTTGTTATTTGGTGATGCGGGCCTTATAGAGGCTGTATAATCTATCTGGGTGGAAACATAGAGAGAGAGAATATACAGTCGGGATTAGCTCAGAATTATAACAGAAAGTCACCTCTATACCAGCTATCGCAATCTCAGATCAAACCTGATTGAATTAATTAAATGATATACTTTGTACGCACTGCGTATTCCAGTGGACGTACACGCGTACAAAACTGAAAATGAAATAAAAATTTCATCAAAATCGGTCCAGCCGTTTTTGAGTCCATGTATATGTATGAAAATATGGACTTAAAAACGGCAGATTAATTTTTAATCATGTTATAATATATACTAACGGATTCTTATATTTGAAGTCCAAACTCAATTCCTTAATAAAAAAAATGCCTATGCGCAAGCGCCTATATTAAGTGCGTGACTATTCTAGCCCCTTAGAGGTGACTTATTCTGTAACATTAATTTTGTATTTTAGTGATAAATTAAATATTCAGCTAATAGATACAGTGTGTAGTCAAAATGTTGAAAAGTAAAAAAACTGCATAATTATATAATAGTTCAGAAAAATAAGTATAACAATGTAATATCTACATATATGTTAATGAAAAAAGAAAATATTAACTCATTTAAAAATGTATTTAAATTCTAACCGCCTTATTAATAAACGTGGAATAGAATAGGTGTAATTTTATAATGGTCTCTCATTCTGTCATCAGTAATTTGAAATACGAAAGGAGAGGACAAAGCATGACGTAACTATCAACTCCCAACTCCACGTTTATTAATAAAACGGTAAAGGCATGTCCAAACATTGCGCGGTTGTCTCACTGTTCCCGCTAACGAATATTCGATGTGAACAACTCTGTCACTAGGTTAGTCATTCGATAAAATTTCATCCTGAGATGCGGCAGAATTATGTCCTAGGTAAAGTCGCGTACGTTTGGACAAACCTTTAGAATATATCAGAATATGTCGCACTCTTCATAGACAAAAGGCTTACTATTAATACTACTGAAAATTTAAAACAACTATTAGAATTGAACCCATTACACTCGCCAAAGATTCAATGGCGAGTTAAAGTACCCACTACGCCCAAAGTGCAATCAGATGTATTGACTTAAGCTTTTTGTTTTCGGAGTGTGCGATATCTCGTAAAAGCTTGACGATATTAAAAAGTTGATATCACAAAATATTTATAGATCCAGAATATTTATGGTATGAAAAACTAATGTATTTAAAAACCATTGAGCATTTGACATTATTTATTTATTATGATAATATACTCCAAATTGTTAGTTTTAATGTATTTAGAGAACAAGGAAAAAGATACAGTTTGATTCAAACTTTATGGCTCGGAAGTTAGTAGTGCGCGTGCGCAGGTATATAGTGTTTTTGTTATACGGACGTAACTTGCACAGTGACAACGAGTGGGGCTACTGCTGGTAATACGAGTTCTCCTTGGTTTTCCACGTCTGGGTCTGGCCCCTCCTTCCCATTGTTCACTCTAGGCAGTGCCCAGGGTCCCGATGTCGACGGGCTGATAATTCCTGCCGGATTACCAATCGACAACTGATATTATCGATAAATATCGTATTCATCTAACGTAACAATAAAAAATAAGACTATATTATCAAATCCTTACAATATTAATATCCATAGTAGTACTAAAAAAACCCTGGGCATTTTAGGATAATAGGGCCCATATAATAAATTATAGACAAGGTAAAGACGGCCCTGGTTCCGCTATACTACACATATACCTAATTTTGTGTTCTGCGCATCAACTCGCGCGCATGTCCCGATCCGCCATAAAGTTGGAATCAAACTAATACTTGTGCCTCATAGAAAATAATTTTAATGGATTTTTTTACATAAATAATTTATTTTTAATTTATTCTAGTAGTGTTGGTGGAATGTACTTTATGGTGTAAAGATTTTTTAACAAGACATAAGTTTTTTTTTTAAATTATGTGTTTCTTGTCTATTTACGGCGAATGAGTTACCAGGTAACTGAATACAACATAATCATGTTTTATTAATAAAGTATTAACATTATTTTATTTCTTGAGAAGGTAAATTGGGTTTCAAAAAGTGTTGTACTTTACTTCAGGGCATTTTTTAACCCACTGGGTATTGTATTTCATTTCAGAGACTAAATACATAAGGTAGAATCATACTAATCGTGTCGTGGGTTATCGCGACGCGTCTGAATTCTTTTTATATAGATTACACCGAGACACTTAGCAGGGCGATAAAAATGCCCAATGAGACGTCAGCTAATCTACCTTCTGCTGGCTTTGCAGATTGAACAGACATGGAAAAGTGTGGCCTGAGGTTAGTTCTTTAAGCTCTACCTAAAACTAAGGTCACCTTTGTCAATCGCCAGGTAGTACAATCACACACACGCACACACATTTATGCCCCGTGTAATTGGCTAGTCTGTCACAAAGCTACCAAAAATGGGCAGGAGTACTATCGCCAGGTATATTATCGTGAAATGTCGTGTCGGCTGTCTATATAAAATGCGCACTATATGCCGACACAATAGTATGTATCTGGCTTTATATTTGTATTTTAAAAGGACCACAGTAAAAAAAAATAAGTACAGCTTGATGCATGTTTATTTATTTATTTAAAAGTTTATGCATACAACGTATGGTGGGCTTAATGCCAAAAGCATTCTCTACCAACCTTAGGGTGATGCAGAGATAAACGAAGTTGCATGTTGTGGTTTTAATATTTTTATCTTCTATGACTCAAACTTCCAACTAATTTTCCGATGATTTAAAAATTGTTGGAAGACTTAATTGTTTCAATGTGCGCTTTGAAATCTTCACAGTTTACTGATTTAACTATTGGCCGATAGTAATCCTGCAGTCTGCGCAGGTGTTGACACGGGTATGAAGTAAAAGTGGTAAGTTATCGTCGACTAGTTAGTAGTGCATCATGGCCGAAATTAATAATCGATCTAAATCTTCGGATTAGAGATTTAATTAGTCGAGACGAGTCACTTGAAGTTGGAAAACGAAACTAAGGAAATTTAAAATAAAGAAATGTTATTATGGATATTAATATATATAGTATCCTGAAATTATATAAAAAGCAGTGGTTAATTTTGTGTCCAGTTCGTTGTTAACCATCCGAAAAATATAATAAAAAATAATACATTACTTAATTATGAATTTTGCCTATGAATGACTTAAAAAAATATATCTTAAATAATTTATACATTGCATGACCAATATTTATGTAAATTTGTAAGTAATCATTTCGTAATTTAAATTATTTATATTTGTGTCGTTTATTATCTGTGTGTGCATTTTGAACTTATTTGTTGAATTGAAACTTCTTTAGTGTATAATAATAACCGATCTTATGAGACAGATGTGTATGTAGCTATAATTATGTGTTTTAGAAAAAATATAAGCTTTTTGTCCTTACATTACCTATCTAGAGCCAACAAGGACGAGTCTTTTAATTAAATGAGACTAACTCTTCCCGCTATCTCCGCCTGGATGTACTGCAATGTCACTTGCTTTAGAGGGAGCCACTGGGTCGTAAGTTAGGATCATTGGAAGGCGATGTTGGCGTCCAAAATATTAAATAACTATATATACTGACGATCACAAAAACTGTATTAAAGAAATGGAATTTAAAACTATCAGCCTTAGCATCAGTTAATATCAGCATAGTGTAAGGAAAGAATCTCTCTTTAAATAGTGTGGACACTGCCGCAATCTGTCAAAATAAATACCTACCGTTTAGGTAGTTTTTTTTTTTCTAAAAAAGTCCCGCACTAGAGAACAAGCTCTGTGTCGCGGGGGACTTTACATACATACAATTAACGGACACAAATTACACCCAGACTCAGAACAATTCTTTGTGGGTTACACAAAGTTTTGTCCTGTATGGGAATCGAACCCACAACCTCGTGCACAGCAGTCGCATACTGCGGCCACTGGACCACCGAGGCAGTCAAAGTTATAAGCTGTTGCCCGCGGCTCCGCCCGCGTGGGTGTCGGTTATCGCTGTAAAAAGCCTATGTGTTATTCCAGACCATAATCTATCTCTGTGCCAAATTTCATCCAGATCCGTTCAGTAGTTTTTACGTCACAAACATCCATACTTACAAATCTTCGCGTTTATAATATTAGTAGGATTCATTTAGGACCTATTTAGTTGGCATATTAGTACGAGCTAACAACGTAGCGGGTGGGGGCGCCCGCGACCGGCGACGTTCGGAGCTCGAAAACCGTCGCGGCGGTGAGCGAGCGCCCTGGTCATCAAAGGTAGGTATTGTTTTACACTATATAGAGTGAGAATCTTCCTTACACTATAGTGTGAGTCTATACATAGGGACACATCTGTAGACTCACGCCTTTTTCCAAGAAAGGGGTAGGCAGAGGCAGTTTTTTTCTGTTGGAAATGTTGACATATTGGACAAATATTTTTATCTGACAGTTGTTTTTAACTTTTATGCAGTTTGTGCCCGTTAGTGTTTCACTAGAGTGAAACATGCAAAATAGATATAGTATTCGCAATTATATATCACAATGTTGCGTATATGCTAATTAGTTTATTGATACAGCTTTGGTATAATATATCCATTAAATCTAGGCATTCGTCAGAAACCCCATTCATTTAAATCAAATGCATTAAATAGAAAAAAAATGTCCGCATAAGAGTGAAACATGCAAAATAGATATAGTATTCGCAATTATATATCACAATGTTGCGTATATGCTAATTAGTTTATTGATACAGCTTTGGTATAATATATCCATTAAATCTAGGCATTCGTCAGAAACCCCATTCATTTAAATCAAATGCATTAAATAGAAAAAAAATGTCCGCATAATTTTTGCTACAGCCAATTTTCTGGCCATACTTTTAATCATAATTTATGGCAACAGATACCATGCAAAAATGAATATTAATTAATGTTCATATAAATTTATTGTATTAATAATAAATGCTGAATTCCCCAATAGATGTCTAATGTTCGAAGCTGTGTTCTATTTCCCGGCAATGGCCGTTTTGCAGCCGACATTTTTGGGATAAAAAATACCTATATTTATTACGATTTTGAACGTGTTATATCGAACAAAAGTACATAATAATATACTTATTTATAACATATGACTGTTGGTTATTAGCAATACATATTATATTGTATGTCACTGAGAAAATACACGCATTATACTATTTAAAATCGTTTTATTTAACATTAAATGATTGTATTTACAATGAGTATGTTAGTACAATTAATGAAATAAAATTACATGTTACTGAAGTGAAAGGATTATAAATTCATATAGGTAGATACTTATATATTTTTCTCTCTTGACAGAGAGAGGTCTGTGCCCAACAGTGGGTCGTGGGACTATATCGGTTGGTATAATCATATCCTATGCCCCTATAATTAAAGAAGGTTCACGCCACTTCTGCAGTGTTAGAATCAAACGATGCAAATATGAAATTTAAAAGCGAAATTCTGGGACCATAGGAATAAAAGTGCCCACAGACTGTATCGTGAGATATGGCATTTATTCAGAGTCATTTCAGACTGAATGCTGAGGAAATTCTTAGCAGTGGACATTTTCATGATGGTTTTGACACAGAATGTCACTTGCAAAATGTCATCGCCAAAAATTTGGTTACTTTCGAACTTTTTTTCTATACAACCAAGGTGGCAAACAAGCTTGCGGTCCGCCTGATGGTAAGCAGTTTCCGTAGCCTATAGACGCTTGCAACACCGGAGGTATCACTCGCGCGTTGTCGACCCTTTAAAATGACGCAGAATGTCACTTACAAAAAAGAGACCTAATACTAAAAAAAAAAATACTAAATACTGCGAAAGTGACTTATACGAAAGTAACCATTCGCGAAAATGACAATATGCGAAAGTAACAACTTGACTGAACTTCTCCAGGACCCCTTCTAGTCAGCGAATTGGCTGTGGGAAAAAATATGCTGGCATTTGTTTTTATGACATTCATAAGTATCATGCATTTAATCTAAATGAATAAATTAGTTTAGACTTTGACAAAATTTTTGACGATGACATTTTGCGAAAGTGACATTCTGCGTCCAAACGTTTGTGATGATGAAATCAGACATTGCTGAAGTCAAATGGCACTGACCAGCAAGCTTATATAGTTTTAGCAACACATTATTAAAGGTTGTCGTGCAACCAATGGATAAAGCCGGCTCAAGACAGAGTGCTGTACAAATCCTATGTCCAGCAGTGGGCTTTCGGCCTGAGACAATAATAATGATGATTACTATTCCTTAGCATCAGTAATTCCATCTGTGCTAATAGCAAACATGGCTTCCGTTTCCGGTAGACAAGGACTGTCATATATCTTGCATACTCTGTTGTCGCCCCGCCCCTTCCTCAAGTACAGTCGTGTGGTGGACGCGTGCGCAATGATGTGACCACCGATAGGTTTCTTGGTGTCAGCGTTGAACACTCCCACGGCATCTACTTGAGCTACTACTTGGTTTGTTATTATTACTGCTACGCCAAACTGGAAATAATAACAAAAAGATAGTTATTTAACAGAATTAGGGCATTATACAAACAAGGAAGCCCGTCTGGGGAATGACTTAACTACACAAAATAACTACACATTGGTGTAGTTGTGTTTTCTGTGGGTCAGTCCGAACAAGTCTCCAGTGCTCATTTAGGGATTAGGTATAGAAAAGTTTGCATTTTAAATTAAATTTAATTCTTAACATGAAAATAGGATGGCTAGAACCTTTTCTATCTAAGGGATAAGGAAGTCTGTAATCGGCAACACGTAAGCGATACCCCTAATGTTGCAACCATCCCTAGGCTTCGGTAACTGTTTACTGAAAAGCAGTCTATAAGCTTGTCTGCCATCTAAGTAGTATATAAAAGAATGCGTAGTATAAAAGTTATTTTCAAATATAAAGATATACAAACCTCATCAGCCAGTCTCAATAACATTCTCATGAATCTCCCAAGATGTAGCTGTCTCGAGTTGAGCTCTCCACGGCCTGAGTAATCCGTTCTGTATAGAGCTGTTGCACTGTCTACTATGATTAGTGAATATCTGAAACAAATCACAATAATTATAATATTATAACGTACTAGCTGTTGCCCGCGGCTCCGCCCGCGTGGATATCAGGATTTCAGACTATAATCTATCTCTGTGCCAAATTTCATCTAGATCCATTCAGTAGATTTTACGTGAAAGAGTAACAAATATCCATACTCACAAACTTTCACATGTATTATGTAGTAGGATTTAGAGCATCATTACACATATTATTAGAAATATAGTTGAGTGCGATTGCTGAACGTGGAGTCCCAGATTCGATTCCTGGGTAGAGCCAAAAAAAAGTTATTTCTGTCAAAATATTCACAATAGATGTCCGCAGTTCAAAAATTGGCGTCCATCACTCCGTTTGCGCACACACTTGTGCACTATAACATCTTTCATGGAGATTCATCGACATTAGCAACCAAAATTCGTTTAATCACATCATAACATACCTGGACTCCGCCATCATAGCACAAGCTTGCACCAGCAGCTGCGTCTGATGATCTGTATTGTATGCCCTGGCATAAGCCACATTATCCAGCACCGCTGCTCCATCCATACCATACCGTTGAGCTACAGCCAACAGTCTCTCTGGACGGAATGTACCTTCTGTATCTATGTACATGCACTTGCCTTCACCTCCAGACTGCTCTATGGGTAACTAAAAAGATAATAATTAAATTTAGGATTTACTTGATGGTCCACTAGCGCTATGGAGCTGAATAGAGAAATATGCAAACTGCTTAGCATCAGGCCTGATACTAGTCTGCCACATAAGGAATAAAGAATGCGCCTGTGTGCATGCTTTATTCTCCCACTTCCATAGTCCAATGGGATGATAATTCTACACGGAGAAGCTACATGGAAGCTAAGCAAAAACACAACATGGATCCTGTGAACACTGGGCTCACTTCCAGAGGGCTGTGGCAACTTAAGGCCAGCAGGTAGTGCTGGCCTTTTGGTAATGTCCTAAAGGGTCCTGCATAGCATTCTTTTATATTATTCTGTTTGCTAATAAAAGATTTTATCTAGTTTTTTGTTTTTAATAAACATCTCCCACACTTGGGATCAAGCCGTGTCGCGAGGGACTTTACAAACATACAATTAACGACCACAAAATACACCGGAATAACTATAAGCGTCCATTGACTACGGTAACTTAATTTGGGTGGCAAACAAGCCACCCAAGTAGTATAAAAAAAATTGTTCATCATACAAATTTTTGTCCCGTGTGGGGATTGAATCCACAAAACGCCACGCAGTGGCAGCAACCATGCTGTCAATTGAATGAATTGCGGTCGAATTTCGACCACTGGCAACAAATTATGATTCTAAATAATTACCTGGCATGTAACAGCTAAGGTGTGACATAGTTGAGTCTTTCCAGTTCTGAACTCTCCAAATATCTCTGTTATAGAGCCTGTCTCTATTCCACCTCCCAGTAGTCTGTCCAACTCCTTGGAGCCTGTTGTTAGTTGGATTATCTCAGATCTGGAATTTTAACATTAATTTATTATTACAGTTTCTTTTAGTTAGATCGGTGATTGATTATTTTGGTATTAAGGTTGTGACCTATTGACTGTTAACAGTCGAGATTGACTGAACGTGCCCTCTGAAGCACGGAGACACTCAGTTTTATTTGGACAAGATGTTGCCAGCGTTGATATTGCTTATCATAGGGATAACCAATATCAAAGTCCTTCCCCAGGATATAAATTTTTCCTTATAAAATTTCATTGAGATCGTGATGATGACGAAGACATGGATGTATGTATATACTAATACCCAAGTGACATATTCATTCGTTTAGTGAGTAAAAGGCAACTGACAGACAGACAGAATTTCTTTGACAATGATATTGACTTTTTACTTACCTTTACTTTAAATCTATAATATCTTGTGTAAGACATGTAAAAAGAAAAGTGAATTAAATTCATATAAATAATTTTGAGCTGCAGTTACTTTTTATGTTATATTCTTTTTTAAGACAATTCTGCAATAAGGAAGCCCTATTGCAGGTACCCCGTGCAGCACAGGGTACCCTGAAATAACCTGTAGAGTTCCTGTCCTACCCATGGCACAAGCTGTGCTGTGGTTGGAAAGAAACTTTACAAGGATACACTTAATACTTGCATTACAGGTATTGCAACTGTTGTCTGATCTGTCTACCATCAGGAAAAATATACCTGATGGTAAACAGGTATGGCATCATTTGCATGCGGGTGGGAGGAAAGGGTACTTTCTATACATCCCAGCTCGTTAAAGAAGGTCAGCAGACACTTGGTGGAGCCAACCACCTCCCTTAGGGTACCTGGGCTATCCAGGTTCTTCATCCTGTATGTGATGACTTCACCATGGCGGTTCATGGTGACTAGCAAGTGACCTACAATATAAAATTTAATTACCTTTTCTGATGAAACTCGGTGGCTGTGGTGAAGCCCATAGGCACCAACTTAGATGCTTCAGCCAATATTTTATCTGCCTTGGCTTCTGATATACCCTTGATAGTCATCAACCATTTCTTTGGAGCATATGCAACTGACTCCACAGTGTGGTAGCCTGCCTCTTCCAGCTTTTTGATATCACCTGATGTAATTCCATTGCCCTATAAATAAAGGGTACTATTATAATCTATACTAATATTATAAATCTGAAAAGTTTGTTTGTTTGGTTGAACGCGCTAATCTCAGAAAGTACTGGTTCAATTAGAAAAAAACTTTTTTTGTTGAATAGTGAATTTATCAAGGAAGGCTATATAACGCTATGATCAATTGGAGTGGAGCATTGCAAAATATTCCAAATTACCATGCGGATGAAGTCACAGGCACCCCTAGTCTATACTAATATTATAAAGCTGAAGAGTTTGTTTATTTGGTTGAACGCGCAAATCTCAGAAAGTACTGGTTCGATTTGAAAAAATCTTTTTATGTTGATAGTGCATTTATCCAGGAAGGCTATAGGCTATATAACATCACACTATGATCAATAGGAGCAGAGCAGTAGTGAGATATGTTGCAAAATCGGGGAAAATATTCCAAATTACCTAGTTATCTATAAAGCTATTGCCATGGCTTTGCTTGCAAACACAATAAACAAATCTATGTCACACAAACCATATATTACGTATGGTTTGTGTGACATAGATTGACTGTGGAATAAAAAGTAGCCTGTGCTATTATAGACTAATGCTGAAGCAAATTGAATCTAGATCTGTTCAGCCATTCTGGAGTGATTGAGGAGCAAACATCCATTATCCATGAAAATTTTCACATTTATAAAATTTGTAAGTAATATTTCACTCGTCAACTGGTGCAGCGCCACTTGTGTCTAGGTAACAATAGATTTTATATTGAGTCTGGTTTGTCAGTAGCTGACCAGTCACCAGATAACTCTGCCTACTCTACCAGGAACAAGCTGTGCTACTAACAGCTAAGCTGGGGATTGTTTTTCATATTTTCATTCTGTACTTTGAAACAATTTGTCCATTTTAGCAGTGTGAGGTCTGTAATATTAGCAAACTTAAACTTATTATAAATTATAGCCTATGTTACTCGCTGATAATTTAGCTTTCAATCTGCATGGTCACTGTGTCTACATAAGAAAAATTGTAAAGCAATTTCATAAAGACATGTTGAGACCTGTCTTGTGACTTAAAATACATTTATTCATTATGGTAATATGGTTACATAGCAACACTTATAAAGGTAATTAATTAGTAATGTAGCAGGTAAGCTATGAAAATGATAGTTGCCTGACGGTCTAGGAAGAACCATTAAACTCAAGGCACTCTTTTTAATCTCCAGATAATTACCTCTAATTTGTTGATAAGTTGTGGTCCACACTCGTCTAAATCCTCATCCGCAGTAGCAGTAACAGCTGATGCAGTGGCCGTCATTGTCTTACTTCACTTCACTATAACAAACCACTATCACCGAGACATTTAAATTCAAATTTGTTTTTGTTCTAATACCTAACAATTTCTAGAAATATGACACACTCCGTGTTTGTATCGTAGGTATATATATAATGACTTATAAGTAGAACGAATAAATCTTGTTCGTATTTATTTATTATTATAAATCAAAATATCGAAATTCGGTCGAAGTCTCGAAGAAAAGAAGTCAAAGTTGATTAGTTTTTTTTATGAATGCAATCTGGAATGTCAATTGTCAAAATGTCAAGTTTTCCCTCCATTTACTTTTATTTTTTACAGCTGCACAAAGTGTTGCTACTATTGATCTACAAAAATACCGCCTTTATTTTTCTGGTTCTAGGTTCCGGGTGGATATTCATATTATGTAAACATATAATATTATGTTTTTTGTATGTCAATAATTGCTATTTTTTTTCTTTAGCTCACTGGTAAATTTCTCCTTAAGGCTTGTTACATCCATTCGGTTTTTCTTAATTTAACATTATCTATTTGGAAAAGAAACGAATCTCAAAAATATAATAATTCCGTACGGAAAACAAAACGAATATATTGTGTTTTTCCATACATTCGTACCCTAAAGCCGTACACATACGAACAATTGCGTTGCAAGATACACAATGTAACAACTTAGTTTGCATGTGCGTACCACTAACGAACATCGAACCTCTGTTCGTCTAAACATCGTCGTTTATGGTGATCCTATTAGTATGTTCTGTATTCGAAGGTTTTCGCTACTTCACAATCCACCACTTTCAACGGCACCTCCATGGCTATTAAGATAAAGTTCACGACTGCCGTTAACCAACTTCACCCGAACTATGTTCGCGTTCGTGTTCAAATATGCCGTCCATAGTATACGTACGAACCAAATGTTCAAGTTTGATGTTTGTGTTCGCTCTGCTCGTGTTCGTACGTGTATATACGGCATAAGGCTTTATATATTTGTACCATTCAAATTCAGATTCTGACAATTGTATGGCGGCTCACTTTTTAGACTATTTTCTTTAGATTTTTTTTATATAGCCCTTAAATTATGTTCTAGGATTAAATAAAAAAATACTTGTTAAATTAGTATTTTCTAATAAGTATTTGTTTTGAGGGGGAAATGCCTTTTCTTACCCATCATATTACCATCGCGCCCAGGGAGGCGAGTTGTTTATATCGGGCTTTCCATTTGAGAGGTAGTATGTGACCGGCATACCAACTAAAACCCTGCTGTGCACCTACTCCCGCCTACATGGGCACTCACTACACCACTGCTGCACTGTGTTATTTGGCTGCGCTTTTCTGCTTGGTCGCTTGTATTACTTTTATTAGAGTATAGTGCTGTGCTACTGATCTAAGGTAGAGTTCCTTCCGCTGACTGCTCGCTCGGGCTCGGTCTACTGTCTTGGTTAATTTAGTTATTCGTGGCAAAAAATAAAATAAAAAATCTATCTCGGCAGATTGTATTTATTATAGTTAGTAACATTTTTCGTTTCATATTATTTCTTTTTTTGTACAGCAGAGTTTGAATTTAGTTTTACCTTTTTTTATAATTCTTAGGTGGCAAACAAGATGCAATACTAGAGCTATCATTTGCATGTTGCAGACCCAAAAATGTTGACACCCGGGAATTGCGACTATTTATGAACGCTAAATGGGCGCTAGAAACCTGTACTTACACACAGGAATACAACTACACTGCTGTGTGCAGTTAATTGTCTGTGGGCTTCCGTAAGGTGCAGGTCCTTCCCCAGTCGTGCTTGTTTGCTTGAATGGTAGGCTCCATTAAATTTTTACTTATCGATGACATTAAAATGTTTTTGTTATACACTAACAAAAGTACACTCATACAAAATTTTATTACTTATTAGATGTAAGACGGCGCACTGCAAAATAATTTCAAATGTACCGATTTTAGCCACAACTTCACGTGCAAGCGAATATTCAAGTAGGTATTGCACAAGCAAAATGCTCCTTTTAATACCACTCAAAGTTATATGATTGATCTTAACAATACACAAAATAATTTACGGTTCCGATTTATATCTAATAATAATGTTTGCTGCGTTACATAGGTAAGTAAGTCAGTAGTTATGCAGCTCGTCGTACCTACTGTCTTATGTTTGGTGATCCTTGAAGGGTAATATATCATATTACCAGCTTGTCGTAATTTATATAACCATAAATACAGTTTTTTGGAGCCTAAAAGTAGAAAATTTGAAGTGGAAATAAAATATATTAAAAAGTATGTAAAATATACATATTTTAAAATAGTACGAAATAGGTATTTAGAAATTTAAAACAAAATCAAAACAATCCTCCTGATACAAATTTATAGTTGTAAAACTTGTAATTTTTTAGGCATTGTCTTGACTTCGAAAGTAAATAGACGAAATGAAGAGGAAAGACTGAGTATATTAATGGTCAAGCATAGATAATAATAGCTGGTGAACTAAACTTCCTATTCACGGGGATTCCATTATCTATCTTTAGATCTACAACAAGAAAAAGATATATCAGAGCTTTTAAAATTTCCCGACATTCGAAACATAATTTACATGTGGCAATATTTTCTTTTAGGCATTACGCTTTCGTTTTCTTTTGCCACAATAATTTTGAATGCAGTGCACCACCTTATGATCTTAACGTATAAAATTTAGTTATTTAAATCTATTTTAAGCCTTTTTGAAGCAACGTCCTTATATAATGTCCACTGTTGTTTTCTTGACATTTAATAGACTTAGAAATTTATCACATAGTGCTTTTTCCATGTCAATTTTAAGATTTAAAAATTCTTCTGTATCTTTCAAGCATTTCTGATAGTCAGTTTTAATAGTTTCAAACTGATATGCTAACCCACTGACTTTCTTTTTTAACTGGCTGTTCAAAGCCAGTAAAACCTCTATCAAATCTGGTTGCGAGGCTCTAAGTGATGTATCCAGTTCCATAGGCAAAAATCCTTCAATAGTAAGGGAATTATTCACATTCCGTTTCCAGTAGAAGAAGTCGCTCTTTAATTCGTAACAATAATTTTTTCTTTCTTGGGAGAGACAATATTTTATGCTGTTAAAATATTCAACTTCAGTTATGTGTAAGTTCCGACTAAATCCTGCTAGCCTGTTGGGAGAGAAACGTCCCCTCCAAACTTTTTTGTTACAGAATAAATAGGCTTCAAAGGAATCTACTTGCCAGCCAATCATAAGGTAACATTGGCCTTCATTCTCGACATTTACTTTAGTTACTGTTATGGCTTCACTTACATCCATTGTTCTGTCTAGTTCCGGGCTATATTCTGTGAAAATATTGTTTTATAGCCATTTTGTGCTTTAGTTATGAGTGGGGGACATGATGGAAAAAAATCTTCAGTCAGTACGAATACATTTTTCCTTGGTAGCCGAGTTTTGATTGACAGTTTTTTCTCTTTGTCTGTAATTTTGTGTAAGTTTTCCCTACAGAAAAGTATGAATACGATTGATCTCTACTTTGTTAATTGGTGGTCAGTGATGAAGGGGATATATTATTGTCAGACTATTTATTTTATAATTACTTATAATAATATATATCAGACCTGCTAGTCCAAGGAACTTATATACCTGAACGGACCACGGAACAGGCCGTGACCAGACAGACTAAGCCAAAGACTGAAGTAAAACCTCGGGGCCAAGTTCTGGTTCAGATACAAACAATTACAACCTAAATTGTCATTTATTACTTATTTATTTATTTATTACGAAGTTTAAATAAATAAATAAATCGCTATAAAAAAAAAGAAACGGAGGTTTGTAGTCGAAAGTAATGTATTTTTAATTAACGATGTCATTACAGGCAAGTGATAAGTTGTGGGTCCTTGATAAAGTAGGTGTGCATGGTGACGAGACCAGGTGAGTCAGCTAGGCTGTATAAGCATTCAGGTCCTCGTGGGATGATGACCTGTCACAAAAAAATTATAGATATTTTATTTAGCGTTTATATTATAAACTATCTGTTGCCCGCGGCTCCGCCCGCGTGAATGTCGGTTATCGCGGTAGCCTATGTGTTATTCCAGACCATAATCTATCTCTGTGCCAAATTTCATCCAGATCCGTTCGGTAGTTTTTACGTAAAAGAGTAACAAACATCCATCCATCCATACATCCATCCATTCATTCTCACAAACTTTCACATTTATAATATTAGTAAGGATATAGGTACTTACTTATATTATTGAATATTTATTATATTTTATTTTTAATTACTTGGGTGGCAAACAAGCATATGGCTCACCTGATATTATGCAGTTACCGTAGCTGGACGCTTGCAATACCAGAGGTATCACTTGCGTGTTGCCGACCCATTTTTTTTACAGCAGGGCTTTAAGATGGAGCATCGCTGAGATTGGAAAAAGTTTTCTTTCAAAACGCTTCCCTAAATGAGCGCTGGAGACCTGTACTCACACAACAACACCGCTGTGTAGTTATTTGGCTGTGGTCTTCTGTCAGGTTTCCTCAGTTGGTTACCTCTCTTATTTGATGACCTGGTAAATGATATGAATGATGATATTCCGTCACGGCAGCTAAACGGGTTAAAAAAAAAAAAGAAATTTGCCTGATTTGCCACATACTTGTGCACTATAGTATTGCCAGAACAGAAAAGCCATCTGTTCTGGCAATACTATAGTGCACAAGTATGTGGCAAATCAGATGCACTCTTTATTCCCTTACTCTCATGACCCAATGGAACGGCAATTCCACACGACCGGAGAGAGTTATTAGGCTTATAATCAATGGCTTTAAGCGCTGCCCAAAATATCGCCAATTTCCAAATTTCGGTACTCTATTGTGATTTTTTGACAGAGAAGAGAACTTAACAAGTAGAACCAGGAATCGAACCCGGGGCTTCGTGATCAGCCGTGATCCATAGTCACACTCATCATCACGACCTATAAACCTCCCACTGGTGGGGACGGGTCTCCTCCATACAATTGGAGGGATATTAGCCTACTATACCACGCTGGCCAGACGGGTTGGTATAGGGTTTTGTTTTGAGTTTTCCGTCTCTTGCAGTGGATATTGTCTGCCTGACTTAGTCCCCTAGTCGACTCTTACGACACCCTCGGGATTGAAGGGGGTGGTGACATTTGTATTCTTAATCCGTCACCACACGGACACGTCCATCCATGAGTCACGCTCAATGACCTGGTAATAAAAGTACCATAACACTAATATTGTAACTCATATCTAATTGTAAATGTTATACTTTGGCGATTAAAATGAGTGGCCCGAGTTTCTTGTCAATTCTTCTCGAGGAATCACCCTAGTGAGCGAATGGGCCTTAGGAAAAAAGTATGCTGGCGTTTGTTTTGATGACGTTCATAAGTATCATGTATTTGATCTAAATAAATAAATAAATTTCTTACCATGTACGATTAGACTGTGGAATGAGCTCCCTGCCGAGGTTTTCCCAAGAGACTATAGCATGGGGTTCTTCAAGAAAGGAGTTATAAGGTTTTTAAATGGTCGGCAACGCGTGAGTGCAAACGTCCATAGGCTACAGTAACTGCTTACCACCAGGCGAGCCGTATGCTTGTTTGCCACCTTGGTAGTATAAAAAAAAAGATTTTGACTTACCTTAGCAGCCAGTTTTCTAGGCTTTTCGAAGTAGTTATTGGTGTTTTCGTCGATGGTGTACTGTCCAAATACTGCGAATCCTACTCCAATAAGTTGGTCGCTGTACACAAGAGGGAACCACGGGAACAGGGTGTCGGCCTGGCATGGAGTACTCGTCGACATGTTGTAGTAGTAATGTTGACCTGGTTGATGGAATAAGAAGTGGCGTGAGGACCATGGACTTATTTGCACTTGGTACGGGATATTTTGTTTAGTTTTCGTAGGGAGCCTGGGTCGGTATCACGCTAGTTGTACCTCTGGTATTGCAAGCGTAAAGGCTATGGTAACTGCTTATCGTTAGGCGGGCCGTATGCTTATTTGCCATCGAAGTAGAATAGAAAAGATTTTTTTGGTAGAAAATAAAATAAATTTTTGTATTACGTAGGGTAAAAGAATTTACAAATATAAATGCGGTGATCGTGTTATATAACGCTTCAGTAAGAAGTCAGCTCGAGGTAATGCAGTCATCTGGGCTCCACATGCAACTAAATATAGTCTTATGTTGGAGCGTATACAGAACAAATTTATCCGATATGTATATATATATATGAGGCTGTACGGCGTGTATCCATTTTATCCACTGATGTACCCAACGTTGTTCATCTTGGGCATGGTTACAATGAACTAAAGGTTAGAAGGGAACTAGCGCTCGCTTCATATATATTTAAAATATTAAGAGGTAAATCGGATCAGGCTAGTTTGCTACAATTGTTGAGGCTTAGAGTCCCCGACAGATATGTATGGCGCCGACGCAGACCACCCCTGCTGGTAGTACCGAGCGCAAGAACTAATTTATTAAAAGAAGCACCGGTAACGCAGGCATTTCACACACTCAACGCTATCCATGCAAAATCAGATCTATTTGCATGTACTCTGAGTGAATTCAACAGATAGGCGTTAATGGTTATTTGTTACAACTAGTATAGTTTGTAAATAGTGTAAAATATTGTTTAAGATGGCTTCACTATCGTATTGGAATATTTTCTGTAAAGGTAGTTGTAAGTTTTGATAAATAAATAAATCAAATCAAAAAAAAAAATCAATCTGTTCTCTCCACAATAGAAATCTTCGATCCTCCAACAATCTACTTCTTGCGTGTCCCTCTCGCAACTCTGGTTTCATTCATGACTCTTTTCCTATCCAGTATATCCTTCTCTGGAATGCCCTCCCTCTCGAAATCAGGATGTCCACCAACCGTTATTCGTTCAAGGTTAAAATTCGTAGGATTTATGTATTAATAATCTTAATGTTTTTTTTCCCCAATTCTAAATTTATTTATATGCACCTACTTTGACTTATCTCTGCACCACCTTGGGTTGATTGGTAGAGAATGGCTCAGTCATTATGTCCGCCTTTATACATCATATTTTATGTGTATAATAAAGTTTAAATAAATGAAAATATATATAGTCTATGTTACTAAGTGATAATATACCTAAGTAGCTTATAGGGCCATCACATTGTCGCGCGAAGGATCAGGCGCTGGACTAAACCCTTTACGTGCTTTTAGAGCCTCTATACAAATGGCATAAACGGTAGTCGAATCGACAAGTCAAAAAAACAAATGTATGGGATTTGACGTAAGTTTACGACATTAAGTCGTAGACTCACGTCAAATTCCATACATTTTATTTTTTGACTTTTCGATTCGACTATCGCTTATGCCACTTGTCTAGAGGCTCTGCCCCTCTAGACAAGTGGCAAAAACGGTAGTCGAATCGAAAAGTCAATAAAGCAAATGTATGGGATTTGACGTAAGTCTACGATATTAGGTATGTCGTAAACTTACGTCAAATCCCATACATTTGCTGGTCTTGCAGATCTCTAGATCCGCACCGTTAGCTACAAACTCTAACATCTTAATGGAGACAACAATATTATTTAGATAGGTAGGTAATGGTACTTACCCATCCAAGGAACACAAGCTTGCTTCTTATATATGCTGTGTTTAGTAAAATCTTTGACAGTAGTGGATATATTGTACAGAGCGCCGTTGAATCCAGTCACATAGATATTGCCATCTTGCAGCAATAACTTAGAGTTGCGAGATGCTGTGCGATTACCTACATCGGATGCTAAGGTTTCTGCAATCATAGTCAGTTATCACAATAAAAAGTACCCTATATCCTTGCCAAAGATATAATCTATCTACCACTAAAAATCAGCGCTGTGTTGTTACCACCACATAGCATTATGCTGAGTGGTAACTTCATTGACACAGTAATTATAAGGTACAATGTATTAATACCAAAAACGTTACTGTGTCAATAAATGTAATTTTCTTTCTTTCTATATTTTTGCTAATTTTCATTTCGATTGGTGAAAAAGTTTAAAGTGTTTAGTCGAGAAAAAGTTATAACAAAGACTTTTCATTTATAATATTAGTAGAGTTACACATCCTAATAATATTATAAATGTGAAAGTTTGTTAGGATGGGTGGATGTATGTATGTTTGTTACTCTAATCTAATCTAATCGTACTTTATCTTATCAAATACACTTACTTCACAAAACTTGTACAAATTGGGTAAACGAATAGAAATGTTTGTATTTTATAGACGGCATTTGTCTCCACGTAAGTAACTCCTACCTATCGTAAACAAGACTACTTCTTATCGCGATAACCGACATCCACGCGGGCGGAGCCGCGGGCGACTGCTAGCCTATAATATTAGTAATCTAAACTAATATTCTAACTTTATTTATATGTATGTTATGTATGTTAGATAGGTAGGGCATCATACTAGCGAGCAAACCCGACTGGAGAAGGACCTCCACCTTACAGAAGACCACAGCCAAATCACGACACACAGCGGCGTAGTTGTGTTGTTGTGTGTGAGTACAGGTCTCCAGCGCTCATTTAGGAATGTGTTTTGAAAGAAACGTATTCCTATCCCAGGGATACTCCCATCTTAAAGCCCTGGTGTAAAGAAATGGGTTGGCAACACGCAAGTGATACCTTTGGTATTGCAAGCGTCCATAGGCTACGGTAACTGCTTAGCATCAGGCGGCACGTATGCTTGTTTGCCACCCAAGTAATCCTACTAATATTATAAACGCGAAAGTTTGTAAGTATGGATGGATGGATGGATGTTTGTTACTCTTTCACGTAAAAACTACTGAACGGATCTGAATGAAATTTGGCACAGAGATAGAATATGGTCTGGAATAACGCATAGGCTACTTTTTGCAGCGATAACCGACATCCACGCGGGCGGAGCCGCGGGCAACAGCTAGTATAAAAATAAAAATAAATGTTATGTTATGTAGTAGATAAACTACTGACAGAAATACAGTACACAATTGAAGTATCTATTTAAATATAATAGTACCCAATTGTTATCTCCATTCTCCATTATCAAATTAAAGAAATAGCTCGCATCAACATACCAGTGGAAATGTAGTATTGCTGAATAGTGTTGAACGTCTGGGTTTTTCCATTCACCGCTACAGTCCAGTCTGTGAAGCCCAGGACCCGTACATTGAATGCACTGGAGAATCTTGATTTTTCTAACTGTAATAATAATATACACCAATTTGCAGCAGGAGGCGCCACTGACACGGGCGTACAGAACACTTAACTTCGTGACCCACAAAATAGATAAGTATTCTGAGTATTCTGTCGCAATCGGCGTGAATTCACACAAATATTATTGTTTATACTTTGTTACCAACATTAATAATTTGGTTAAGGGTTTTATGTAAAGATAGGCTGCATCGTTGAATTGGTAAATTACTGTTAGAATGGGGGCAATAATGGCTCTTGACGCTGTGGAAATCCTTGGCCTGTGTCCAGCAGACGTCTTTAAGGTGATATGATCATGATGAATATAAAAAAATATAGTTGTTTCATTCGACCATAGAATCGACTTGGTCTAATTTAGAAAAGTATGGCGTAGTGCACTATAGGGATAAGGGAAATAAATGGAGATTGAGATATTGGTATGTTTATGACAATATGCATGGGGTTCTTCAAGAAAAGAGTTATAAGGGTTTTAAAGGGTCGGCAACGCGCAAGTGACACCCCTGGTGTTGCAAGTGTCCATAGGCTACGGTAACTGCTAATCATCAGGCGGGCTGTATGCTTGTTTGCTACCTTGGTGGTATTAAAGAAAAAAAATACTTTATCCTGTCCCATAGACCAACTTCATTCACTTATTTTTTGTTATTTTCTCATAGTCTAGTGTTCATCTTGTCTCCAAAACTGCCCCTAGTGTTTTATGCTCTGATTCCCACATGGGACTTTAAATTTATGAGATCTGTTAATGCTTATTCCTTGTCTAGGTGTAATAATTTGTGTCCGTAAATTGTACCTATGTTTGTAAAGTCCCCTGCAACACAGGGGATTGACTTTTACTAACTTATACCCAATTGTAAGTGTATACTCTGGCGATCAAAAAGAGTGGCCAGAGTTTCGAGCCAATTCTTCACGAGGCTCCACCCAAGTCAGCAAATTGAAAAAAATATACCGGCATTTGTTTTGATGACGTTCATAAGTATCATGCATTTGATATAAATGAATAAATGAGTTTGACTTCGACTTGACTTTGACAATTTTTTTTTAAGAAGTTAGAATTATAAAGCAACTTACAGCTATTTGCAAGCCAGCGATATACCCAATGTTATCAAAGAGCAAACATATCGTATAATCGTTCTTGGGACACCACATCACCAGTGAGGAGTATCCAGGAGGTCCATCAGGCCTCTCCACCACCTCCCAGCCTTTGTCAGACGCAGCTAGAGTGGACTGCGGCATCTTTATGAAGGAAGTTGTGCCAATACCGAATGGGTTTACATCAAATCTGACTGCAAATAAATAAAGGAGAAAGTAACATTAACAAGTTACCAAAGTTTCATCGCAATCGGTTTAGGAATTTATAGAGCACAAACATATATACATACTTATACCTTTATATTAATAAATTTCGCCGGCTATCTAAACCTACAGATATATATTTCACACAAATTCATACAATGGTTTTCCTAAAAAACTAATCTTTATATAGCGGCCCTGTATAGATATCTACGTTGCTGTGTGTACCTACCTATAGGTGTAAGTCAGAGCGGTACTATCCACTGCTAAGAAGAAAATCTCGAAACAAAACGCTATACCAACCCGTCTGGTCAGCGTGGTATTGATAGGCTAACAACTCTCCAAGTGTATAGAGAAGACCAGTGCCCAGCAGTGGGACGTTTATGGGTTGAGATGAGAGAGCTACTGCTGCAGTGGTCGGGGTGGAACTCGCAACACTTATGACAATAAGTCGATGACTTTTTCCACGAGGCTACCATCATTTTTTTTTTTTTTTTTTATACTACCAAGTAGGCAAACAAGCATACGGCCCGCTTGATGGTAAGCAGTTACCGTAGCCTATGGACGCTTGCAACACCAGGGGTATCACTCGCGCGTTGCCGACCTTTTAGAAACCTTGTAACTCCTTTCTTGAAGAACCCCATGCTATAATCTCTCGGGAAAACCTCGGCAGGAAGCTCATTCCACAACTTAATCGTACGTGGGAGGAAATTCCTCTGAAACCGCACAGTGCGGCACGATAAAGGCATCATATTCTCAACTTATATACTCCCCTTTATTTCCATGTTCTTATTTATTATTTTTACTGAATATCTATAATTTAGAAAACATTTATCATGTATAGCCTCCGCCGTCGCTCGTCAGGAAACTCTCCTCTTCTCTAGCACGTACTACGGGGATCGTATATTCGTGACGTATCTGGTACAATGCCGGACGAGGGATTCTTCATCTTCATCGATAATTAAATACAACTGGATAACTACATATATAACTTATTTATTATACTTTTGCCTACTTATAATTATTTACATCTAATTATGACTTTGCTTCATCGAAACCCGAACCTGACTCCACATGACATGTCATAAAATTATGAGAAGACTGCAGGAAATATAAATAAAAATAACCTACTTACCTTTCAAGCTCTTTTCCCATATTCCTGTAACAAATTAAAACAATACTTTATTTTTATACTCACAACACCTAAAACCAGGCTTAGCTAAAAAAAATGTTTTAGAATCGGAAAACGATTCCTTAAAAATGTATCCCTAAATGACAATTCTATACCACAGTGTAATAGTTAATAAGTATTAGTATATAAAAAAATGTACTAATCAAATGATTACCCATCTGCTGACGGTGAATGAAGACATCGTGAGAAAACCCACATGTCTTAGAAGAAAATAGTTTGTGACGTTGTAGGGGTATACAACGTCACACTCACAAATTTTACCTCTTTATAATATAGTATATATATATATATATAACAATCTACAAAATTTATTTAATAATAATATTTTCGGGACAACTCACACATCGCTATCTGATCCCAAACTAGGCAGAGCCTGTACTATGGTAACCAGACAACTGATAAACATACTTATATATTTCTAAATACATACATATTATAGATAAATTTCACCCAGACACAGAACAATCATTCGTGCTTATCACACAAAGATTTGTCCTAGGTGGGAATCGAACCCACGACCTCCGGCGTAGCAGTCAGAGTCACTAACCACAAGACCAACAGGCCAGTCATAAGATATTTACATGAGTAGTATTTAAAATAAAAGTAACTTAACCTAAACTACCTACTAACAAATGAACAGATATTGTATTACAAATAAAATATCTGATTGAGGTCGCAGTTCTGAGGAAAGGTGCCCTAAACACTGGCCACATTTCCACGCTGGATTGCAAGGCAATACGTTGACCCAAGTAAAGGCCAGCCTTAGGATCGTGAGATGACTCGACTAGACGCTTAGATATCTCACGATACAGTTTGCGGGCACTTGGACCCCATGGTCCTAGAGCTACGACCCCAAACGGCTCAAAATGTAAGTCTCACATGAATTGCACGCGTAAAGTTATTAAGTTTATAATAATAATAATAAACATTTATTTTCAGAATAAGATCCATAATTGTTAGTAACAATATAAATTTATAAACTAGTGTTAGTAACAATTATTAATTAATTCTAAGTTACGTGAGGCACGCCGATCCTGGGGAATGTCTACTTAACTGCGTGCAGTCGTATCCACCGCCCCAAGATCGGAGAGTCCCAAACACGGCGTAGCAAAGATGCGCATCTCTTGCGCATGATGGCCGAGAAGCTATCAACGTTGGCGTCGGCAAACATGCCGGACGCGCTACAATATACAGTATCACTTACCATTAACAGATGTGTTAAACAAACACAGAACCACGAACAAGCGAATCATACTAGAAATACAGATAAAAAATATAGCTGTTAAGTAAAACGATTATGGCATGCGATGTCCACGATTAGATGTCTCAGACTGCTACTAGGACTTAGATTACGTATTATTTTATACGTTAGACATCACAATTGGACATTCTACCAACTAAGTTAGTTTTGACTGCATGGTTAGTTCGGCTTAGTGCATATTTTGTAGGAATTATGTATACACTAGCTGTTGCCCGCGGCTCCGCCCGCGTGTATGTCGGTTATCGCTGTAAAAAGTAGCCTATGTGTTATGCCAGACCATAATCTATCTCTGTGCCAAATTTCATCCAGATCCGTTCAGTAGTTTTTACGTGAAAGAGTAACAAACATCCAACCATACCACAGATTACTAAATAGTTACTACGTAATCCATACTTACAAACTTTCACGTTTATAATATTAGTAGGATGTAGGTATGTCAATTGAAAGCGATGGTGGCCAAGTGGGAAATTAACCAACTTGCACGCAAGAGGTGCGAGTTCGACCCCGGGTGGCAGTACAAATGTGAATTCCACTTTGTGAAGTTTATATGTACTAATCAAATGATTCGCCATTTGCTAACGGTGAAGGAAAACATCGTGAAAAAATCAACATGTCTTTGAAGAAATTCTAAAGACATGTCTGATTCCAACCCGTATTAGGACAGCGTGTGTGAATTAAGGCCTAAACCCTCCCTCTCTTGATTGAGGAGAGGAGACCCGTGCCCAGCAGTGGGACATATATGTGTAGCTATTTATTTAAGTATATGAACCTATTACCGAAACAATATTAGCCACTCGTTAGCCGATATGAAACAGACGTGCATGAGTTACGCCCCGAGTGCACTGCTTAGGGAAGCAACTCTTGCCAAAATGCCAGATTTGTTTCCTTAGGGAGTTGCTTAAGGCGACAGAAAGTGCTATTCTGGGCTCAAGGCAGCCGAAGTCGAACATTATTAACTGTTCCTCATGGAACATGAAAGTCCAGGATTCCAGGTTGTAAATAATAATGCGAATTGTATTAAATTTAAAGAGTCCTTTAATCAATAAGGTTACACGACCTACAACGGCTCAATGACAAGTATAGTAGGTATATACAAAAGCTTGTCCTTGAGTAAAAATATGTTGAATACCGAAAACGCCATACAAAAAAGTACTAGCAATAATATACATATGTATAATTTTTGAAAAAAATCGGATCCAGTATATATAATAATGCGTTTAGTACCTATGTTGTTGTGGCTGCCGCAGTACTGCAGCGCTTCGGCAATGTTCGCTGAAGCGAACGGCATCGCTATTAAAAAGAATTCATAAAAGTACCAACAGCATAAGGTTATAAGGTTTTTATAGGGTCGGCATCGCGTGAGTGACACCCCTGGTGTTGCAAACGTCCATAGGCTACGGTAACTGCTTACCACCAGGCGGGCCGTATACTTGTTTGCCACCTTGGTAGTATAAAAAAAGCATCCTGAAAATAATAGGGATCAGTGCTGGTGGTGTCTTTATGGAGCGTTGGTGCCGTATGCATAACGGCGGCTCTGGTCTTCGGTCGGCGCATCAGGAAGATACATGAATTGATTTTAATTTAATTAATTATTAGATAAAATGTACTAACATAGTTTATTAAGTTGTAATACTAACAATCAATGTATGGAATTTTATTCTGAATTAAATGATATAATAATAATTAATATCTTATAATAATATAGAATAAGTGTTTATGTAACTAGCAAGTTTATCTTTTTTTTTATACTACTTGGGTGGCAAACAAGCATATGGCCCGTCTGATGTTAAGCAGTAACCGTAGCTTACAGACGCTTGCATAACCAGAGGTATCACTTGCGTGTTACAAACCCTTTTTTTTACACCAGGGCTTTAAGATGGAAGTAACCCTGGGATAGGACTACGTTTCTTTCAAAACGCATTCCTAAATGAGCGCTGGAGACCTGTACTCACACACAGGAACACAACTACACCGCTGTGTGTAGTCATTTGGCTGTGGTCTTCTGTAAGGTGGAGGTCCTTCCCCAGTCGGGCTTGCTCGCTAGTATGGTGCCCTACCTCTCTTAAAATCTGTATATAATAATAAAATAAAGTAGGGTGATGGTCTTTTGTAAGGTCCTTGCCCAGTCGGGCTTGCTAAGTGTACAGGTGCACTATTAATTCTCTCACTCTCGCTCGTAAGTAAACAATATAAACATACGTATAGTGTTATTTCCTTCTGTATGTCCGTGGGTCTCGTATTGACCGCGCCGGATGTCGCCACAATCAACTGGGTACTATACAGAAAATTATACAGTAATACAACTTAGAACGTTCTTAGATTTGCTATAACTACTAGACGTCGTGGGATATTGTAAGGAAGACATAGAGTCTTCCTTATCCCTTCCTTTTTTATATAAATCGATTCAATTTTGAAAATAAATCGTTTTAAAGAAGTCATGGTACGTTCCTAGCACCTAGACTATATCGAGTCCTCCTTACACTATTATGATTATGGTACTCTCGTCCTAATAGTTATAGCGAATCTTACGTTGTACTCGTAAGTACTAGTTGTGCCGCATTTTATCAAAATAAATACCAAGGACCAGTACGCGCGCTCGCGACTTAAAAACACACTTCAATAGCGAATAGAATTACTTAAAAAGCAGAAAATAAACTAAGTATCTGTTAAAATTAATAACATTGTAAGAAAAAGCACGAGACGGGATACGATTTTTTTTTACTACTAATGGCCGGCCCGACTTCGGCCGGGTTAAACTATTTTCAGCTTAACTTTCTTGTTTTTTTTACAGAAGAACCTTCTCCTGACAATAAAGAGCATACACAAAAAAAGAATTTGCGAAATCGGTTCAGCTGTTCTCGAGATTTACGCTTAGCAACACATTCATCGATTCATTTTTATATTATAGATACATAACATATTTTGATAATAACTCTATTTTTACAAATAGCAATTAATTATATAATTTACAACACCTTATCCCATTTAGGACATAGAATACTTTTATCGTGATAACCGACATCTACGCAGATGGAGCCGCTTGCTACATACTATCGTAACATTTTCAAACGCATAACAAAGTTAAACTTCTGGTTGTTACATTGTACGTTGTAAATCTTTTATAACACGTCCTATTGAAACCTACTACACATCAGTATCAATATAAACTCGTTCACGTACAGACAGAACTGTGACTAATCCGAATTACGAGACCATTCAATCGGAACAAAATGGAGAAAATTGTTATTTTACTAGCAGCCGCTTCTGTCGTTACATGTAAGTACTTATTTTAAAGAGATTTAAAATTAGGAGAAGGGTGGAATTCGTCAAAAATTCAAACTTATCCTACTAATATCATAAACTTGAAAGTTTGTAAGTATGGATGGATCGATGGATGTTTGTTACTCTTTCACGTAAAAACTACTGAACGGATCTGGATGAACTGTGGCACAGAGATAGATTATGGTCTGGAATAACACATGGGCTACTTTTTACAGCGGTAACCGATATCCACGCGGGCGGAGCCGCGGGCAACAGCTAGTACTAAATATAACATGACCAAATTAAAGGTGTATGTTTTCTTCAAAATTTTTTTTTTTCGTATTATTTGATAAAAATTGAAGTCATAAAGTGGTTACATCTCAATAATTTGTTGCTGTTTCGATGATTTTTTTTACAAACTATTTAGAATTAATATATAATTTATAACAAAACCATATTATGAAACACATTTTGTAGATTTATACTGTATTTTTTGGCAGTCATATGTCTATAAATGCCAACAAAAATGGTTTTATTTACACCTCTTTTTCATCATTTTTGAGAGAGGGGCCTGAAGGCTACTAACCAATAGACCAACAGGCCAGTCAATATTGTTATGGCTGACTGTGTTACACAGGTTCAGGGCCCGGTTTAGGTAAACATAAGGTATTACGTAACCTTTGTTAGATTACACAATTATGTTTTGCCAAACATTGCTCACCTGTTGTTACTACTTAGTCAAAACGCGTTAACTTCTAACGGAAGGTTCATACTTATATACAAGTTTTAATTTAAAAAAGGTTTTTCTACTAGCGGCCAGCCTGAGTTTTCCTTCTCTTGTAGTGGATATTATCTGCCTGACTTACTCCCTTAGTCATCTCCTACGACACCCTTGGGATAGAACCGGGTGGTGACATTGTATTCTTAATCCATCACCACTCGGACGTATCATGTGAAATCACCATAATTAAGTAGTTGACTAAATAGAAAATTTAATTCTAAAACTACTTACATGTATATGTTACTGTAAAAGCCCGAACTGCGGTAAATCTTAGGATGGGTTTACCAACACGAGTCGGTAAATGTAAGAATATGTAAAAAAGAAACGGTTTTATCGGGCTTTTACCATTAGAATTTAGCACATGCTAGGTTTTACCAGTGACGGTTGGTAAATGTTGGTTTTGGAAATAAAACAAGCACTATGCATTATTTTAATCATTTATTTCAATTAATAATTATTCAAATCCTTACATACCTATGAGTAATTATTAATCATTTGTACTACTAATCAGTCAAATCGTTACCTATATCTTTCGATATTTTTATTGATTATGTTTTAATAACTAGTAACGTATTGACATGGTTATTCCAACATTTACGATGTCTTTGAGGTAAATCCTAAGATTTATCAAGTGAATGGTAGTAAAAGTCCGAAATAAACGATGATCATAGAACGATTCGGACTTTTACAATTAAGAGTTGGTAATTCTTAGGATTTACCAGAAAATCTTAGGATTTACCGTAGTTCGGGCTTTTACAGTAACATATATACAATACAGAGAAAAAAATGGAAAACCCAAGTTTTATTTTGATAACATCTTTACAATTTTACAAATAAAATGAGTAGATACTAATGGGGAATTTTATAAGTTTTTTATTTAAATCTACGTGTATTATTTCATAATTAATTTATTATTCCATTTTAGGATCCGGTTTGTTTTGTGAACTCACGCTTATAACGCCGAAGATATACGCAGTTTTGACAGCTAGTTAGGTTAGCTTAGGTACTGTAATGGCCCTGGGTGGATCACTGACGTCATATCAGGTTCCAGTGGTCCACTCGTGAAGGCGGGTGTTGGTGCACAGGGGGGTTTTAGTCGGTATGCCGGCCGCCTACCATCTTTGAGCCGGAGAGTCCGACATAACCGCCTCGCTACCCCAGGCGGGGCGGTATGCGTAAAACATTTTCCCTCTACAAAAAAAGGTACAGCTGTAATGGCCCCATTGCCGGAGAGATTCTTACCATGCTAGAGCTAATATCCACTGACGTCATATCAGGTTCCAGTGGCCCACCCGTGAAGGCGTGTGTTGGTGCACTAGGGGGTTTTAATCATGCGAAACAAATCGTATACCATCTCTAGGCCGGAGAGCCCGACAAAGCCCACTCGTGACTAAAAAAAATCTTTAGTATTATTTTGCATTTAGTAATTCATGCGTGTCACGGCCCGAACATGGCCGGAGCACGGGCGGGATACGGTAAGGGCCCGGCCTGGTCCCGGCACGGCACGGTATAACGTGAATCATCCGTCCCATGTAGTGTAGGTATATTACCTTGACATATATCTACAGAGCTCAATCACAGTACTTATTTCTTGATTGACAAAAGCCAGTATAACTTTACCCCTGAACTCAAGTGAGAAGATGCAGATACAATCTGGCTAAGTGGGGCTATACCGCAAAAACAACTACTTACAGGGTGCGAATGCGGTACGGACCCGCAATCAATGGCTCACCTCCTGTCCTGCTCTTTGTGCCCTACCGTACCGAGTGACCTTTGCGCAGCAACTGATAACGCCGTAGAGGTGGCAAAATTCTGAGCTAGTACAATTTAATCAACATGAAGAAGAAGAAGAAGCGGAAGACTTTGGCATGGCGATGTCTTACAAATACGTTTTATACCTACGCTATTAAAGCAGTCTTTGAAAAAACTAATTGGGACATTCATTTGTTTCAGGTATTCAGTATGATGGTCTCAGAGGTAAGTGTGTGATGTTTTTTTTTAATAAGTAAAATTTGTTTATTTTTTTTTTTCTGTTGCCATTATATACGTACATTACGACCTAAGCGTTTTTGTTTTAAATTGTCATAGTCAAACCTAAAAATATCCCAATTAATTATTTCTTATCCAGTATTTATTTCTTATTTGATTGGACCTTAGACTCGTACCGGGGGAGTTCCCTGGTTTGTCTTCTAAGTCTAAAAAATTTAGGACATTCATGGAGCTAAACCGATCCTAACGCAAAAAAAACATTAAAAATTAAATCGGTTTCAAAATCATATAAATTACTAGTGGCCCGCCCCGACTTTGCTCGGGTTAAACTATTTACAGCTCAACTTTCTTATTTTTTTATCTAAGAACCTTCTTCTAACAAAAACGCACATAGCAAAAAAGAATTCAGCTGTTCTTGAAATTTGCTTAGCAACACATTCAGCGATTCATTTTTATATTATAGATGCCCGCGAACATAAAACATGTTTAGCAAAAAAAAAAAAACAAAAAATATATAACAACGAATTAAAAACCTCAATTTTTGAAGTCAGTAAAATAAACTAATAACTTTCAATTATAAATTATTTCAGCGCGTTTCGGCTGGACAGATGCCCTAGCAGATATAGAGTATTTCTTCCTTATACCACGCACCATCAGTGAAGTGGAGAACGAGGGTTGGCAGCGGCTGGAGCGGCCGCCGGGACCGCTGCCAGACCTCAGGATGTACTGTCCTCCAGGGAAAGGAGTCTGTTCGTTATATGACACTGCTGGATTCGTTGCAGGACTCATGGTAGCTGTAAGTATATTTCTTCTTGATTCGAGTAATTATTTTAATTCTGGGTTGAAGAGGGACTGGTCTAGTGGCCAGTGACTCTGACTGCTAAGCCGAAGGTCGTGGGTTTGATTCCCACGCGAGACTAAACTTTGAGTTCTTTAAAAAGACAACTCTCGCACTAGAGAACAAGCTCTGTGTCGCGGGGGACTTAACAAACATACAATTAACGGACACAAATTACACCTAGACTTTGAACAACTCTTTGTGGGTCACACAAAGTTTTGTTCTGTGTGGGAATCGAACCCACAACCTCGTGCACAGCAGGCGCATACTGCGGCCACTGGACCACCGCGCACCGAGGCAGTCAGTAGAGTGATTCATAAATGTTTGTTCCGAGTCTAGGTATTATTTGTGTCCTTGAATTCTATATTTGTAAAGTCCTCCGCGACACAGTGCTTGTTACCTGGTACAGGAGTTGTCTTTAAGAAAAAATAAAAGCGATCGGGAAATACCTATGCTGGTAGTTCATTAGGGAATATAAACGCAAAGCGAACCGTTTCCAGGTGGTGGTTCGGATGAACTCTGATAAGTACGGAGTCGAGTAAATGTCTTGGTAGCAAAGTAACGATAGCACGCGATCAAAGAGTTCCTCAGAATGTATCTCCCATGGATCAAATGACAGTCGAAAACATAGGAAGTCAAAGTCTTACTGTTGCTCTAACATAGAATCTTCAGCGTCCACAGGCTACTGTAACTGCTTACCATCAGGTAGGCCTAATGCTTATTTGCCATTTTTTATACTACTTAGGTGGCAAACAAGCATACGGCCCGCCTGATGTTAAGCAGTTACAGTAGCCTATGGACGCTTGCAATACCAGAAGTATCATACAATATTTTTTAAACCAGGGCTTTATGATGGGACTATCCCTGGAATAGGAATACGTTTATTTTAAAACGCATCCCTAAATGAGCGCTGGAGACCTGTACTCACACACAGGAAAACAACTACAACACTGTGTGTAGTTATTTGGCTGTGGTCTTCTGTAAGGTGGAGGCCCTTCTCCAGTCGGGCTTGCTCGCCAGTAGGTACGGTGCCCTACCTCTCTTAGATTTTGAAGGAGCATATGTATATAAAAACTTGTCAATGTTACTGACGATTATTTTTTTTTATACTACCAAGGAGGCAAACAAGCATACGGCTCGCCTGATGGTAAGCAGTTACTGTAGCCTATGGACACTTGCGACACCAGGGGTATCACTCGCGCGTTGCCGACCCTTTAGAAACCTTATAACTCCTTTCTTGAAGAACCCCATGCTATAGTCTCTCGGGAAAACCTCGGCAGGAAGCTCATTCCACAACTTAATCGTACGTGGGAGGAAATTCCTCTGAAACCGCACAGATAAAGGTTCTAAAATGTGTGGATGAACTCCCTATCGGTGGCGGGAGGTGCGTACTCCTTTATTCGAATAGTCGAGTAAAAGGGCCACAATAATATATCATCATCATCATCATCTCAGCCTGATAATGTCCAATAATATATGAATCTAACAAAATATAACAAGAGCTTCGTCCATGCAAATCTCTTCCTCATTGCGTTCGCTTAGTGTCCAGACGCGTGGACATTAGTGGTGATTATCTAATTTATTTGAATGAACAAGATCAATCGCCGAGGGTCCACGACCCACGCTTGATATATACCTATAAGTAGATACTTTGTAAACATGCTACTAGAGATGACTGTATAAATTGTTGTTAAATTACAACAATGTAGATAATTGTTTTCATATTTTTGACATTCGGATTTGATTACTTTTTCAACTGCCTATGCAACGAGTTCCGAGGAATTCTTTAATTCTTATCTACGGTAGATATCATTTATTTTTATTCGAAATTCGATTCGCTTGCGTGAGATGCGCGTGCGCTGCATTCCATGTTCGCGCGCCGCTCCTGCCCCGTCCGTGCAACAATACAATAATATAATATCTGTTCCGTCCGTATTTAATTAAAGTCACATATTATTGTATTAACCCTCTCTCTCTCTTAATAGAGGAGATGAGACCCGTGCCCAGCAGTGGGACATATATGGGTTGCTATTATATAATAAGAGAATAGCAACCCATATATGTCTCACTGCTGGGCACGGGTCTCATCTCCTCCGTAATTCCGTGCGTAAACAGTAGCAATAGCAGCACACTAGCAGCACGCGAGCAGCAAGCAGTTGCATAGGCGGTAGAAAAGAAGTCAAATCCGAATGCCAAAAATATGAAAACAACTAGCTGTTGCCCGCGGCTCCGCCCGCGTGGCTGTCGGTTATCTCTGTAAAAAGTAGCCTATGTGTTATTCCAGACCATAATCTATCTCTGTGCTAAATTTCATCCAGATCTGTTCAGTAGTTTTTACGTGAAAGAGTAACAAACATCCATCCATACTTACAAACATTCACATTTATAATATTAGTTAGGATTTATTTATAACTAGCTGTTGCCCGCGGCTCCGCCCGCGTGGTTGACGGTTATCGCTGCAAAAAGTAGCCTATGTGTTATTCCAGACCATAATCTATCTGTGTGCCAAATTACATCCAGATTTGTTCAGTAGCTTTTACGTGAAAGAGTAACAAACATCCATCCATCCATTCTTACAAACTTTCACATTTATAATATTAGTAATGATATCAGTAATGATTTATTTTTATGGCATTTTTGCAACAGTTTCCAGTGGACGAGTACTTTGTGCCGCCAATAAAGCCAGAGAAGAAGTTCATCAAGTGGAATGCACCAGCTATAGAAGGGGAACCTTCAAGGGAGTATTGGACAGCCACGCAGTATTTCGTTTCAGAAGGTACCTACTGTAATCTTAAGACGTTTTTTGTTTGTTTATCTCATCCTTAAAGTCAAAGTCAATTATTCATTTAGATCAGATGCATGATACTTATGAACATCATAAAAACAAATGCCAGCATATTTTTTTCCCAACGGCCCACTGTGGATCGAAAATCGGCTGTAGTGAACTTATAGACACCTGAATTCTTTTTTGGCGGGTTTTTGTTTTAAACGGTTTTGTATAACCAACACAATGCTGAAATATATCACGGAATTTATTTTGGCGAGAAAACTAACGAATTATATTTTTTTTTTTACGAAAAAAATGTATGGAGCGGGTATAAAAAATCCAAATATCTCCGTAATCGCAAGTTTGGTAGTTATATCCTGGTGTACACATGGTTGTAGTACTAATTAATAATAATAATATTTTCGGGACAACTCACACATCGTTATCTGATCCCAAACTAGGCAGAGTTTAGGGTTACTATGGTAACCAGACAACTGATAAACATACTACATATATTTCTAAATACATACATATTATTAAATATTTTTAGCATTTTGCTATGCAATTAGCTCAAATATACTTAAATATTAAAGCAATGTGGAAAAAGACGAGCCCGGAGCTGTTTTTCCACATTGCTTTAATATTTAAGTACATACATATTATTTGTGACTTTTTGACATACTTCATATTACGGGCATTGCTGCGCTTTTTTTTTTAAATCGACAGAATCTAGATTTTTTTTCCATCTTAATTGACTACGAATTCAATTCTCTTTGTACGAATTACTTATTTGGCAAAAGACCTAACTGATATAACTCGCATTTGTCAAATTTACAGCAGAGTTTGGTACTCAATCCAAACAGAGCCATATATTTCTAAATATATGTCTACATATCACACAGACTGCACGGTTGGTTCAGTGGTTACCTCGCCATTTATCACTGCACGATGTGTTGTGGGTTCGATCCCTACACGGGACAAAAAATTGTGCGGTCTATTAATGGTTGTCCTGAGTCTGGGTGCGGAATGCGTCTTTTAAAAAGAAAGAAAGATAATAAAAAAATTAATTGCCTCTAAACGCATTAACAAAAATATCTTGTTCTACACACAAAGACTTGTTCTGGGTGGGAATCGAATCCACTACCCCTGACTAACAAGCTGAACAACAGGCCAGTCAAACAAAATCTACTTTGGATATTTAAGTCAATCAGCCTGTTGCAATCCACTGTGGATATACAACGATTCTACTAAATCGTCCTCACTTCTTAGAACCTCTATCGTGCCGTACAGTAGGTACGGTTTCAGAGGAATTTCCTCCCATGTACGACTAGGTTGTGGAATGAGCTCCATGCCTACGGTTTCCCAAGAGACTTTAGCATGTGGTTCTTCAAGAAAGGAGTTATAAGGTTTTTAAAGGGTCGGCAACGCGCGAGTGAGCTGGGCCCCAATTCTGCTAATTTACGGATGGATCAATTGAATCTCAGCATCATTTTTGGTATTCTGCTAATAAATTTAAGACCAATAGTTGGAAAACTATTGCTCTTAAATTATTAGCATTTTTAGTATTACATTATAGGTATTCTGCTAAATAATTTAAGACCATTTAAAAGAATTTACCAAGAATTTATTACCAATAGTTTTCCAACTATTGGTAATAAATTTATTAGCAGGATACTAAAAACGCTACTGAAATACAATTGAGAATCAATGAAGATTCAATTAAGCCATCCGTAAATTAGCAGCATTGGGACCCTGGTGTTACAAGCGTCCATAAACTATGGTAACTGCTTACCATCAGGCGGGCCATATGCTTGTTTGCCTTCTTAGTAGTATAAAAAAAATCTAAAGGGATTTTTACAGTTATAATCCGACATTATAAAATGTATGCATTAGTCAAATTACTTTATAAATATATGTATATATAGACTATGTATTCCACATAGAGTCCCTGAAGGCAGGCGCGGGACCTCAGGTGGAGAATGGAGCTACGTTGCAAGATGGCGGCGTGTGGGTTGCAGACGCGGACGGCAGGCTAATGAGGATCCCCAGCACCGAAGCCGAGCTGAACAGCACTGCTTTCAAGAAACAGAATTGTATTCCTAATATGGGTAAGTGTACAGTTCATTATATCTGCCTTGGTGCCTGCCTTGGAGGTCCAGTGGCCGCAGTATGCGACTGCTGTCAAAACTTTATGTGACCCACAAAAAGTTGTTCTGAGTCTGGGTGTAATTTGTGTCCTTTTATTGTATGTTTGTGAGTCGCCCGCTACCGACGGACAAGGTCAGCTCAGGACAGAATGATGTGGAAAAACAGGCCTATATCCAGCAGTGGACATCTTATGGCTGAGATTGAAGTCTCCCGCGACACAGAGCTTGTACTCTAGAGCGGGAGTAGCCATTAAAAAAAAAATCCCGATGTGGAATATCCTCCTCGCAGAATCGACAAGCTGCGAGAATCCAGAAGCTATGATATTTAGTTTTATTGATTTTGCTAACTGGACTAATAATTTGTGTAATGTCCAATAAGTGATTTTATAGACTTTTGCAAATTAAATATTTACCGTTTGGTATCGAAACTATGGGTCCGTGAAGATAAAATGCCCATAAACTGTTCCGTGACATGTTTCGAAATTTTACGGTATTATTTATGGGCAAGCAAGTCAACATAATAAACTGAATCTAATTTTATCGTCAAGGAGTCCTTTCCGCCGATCGCCACTACTTCAGGGTCATGTGAAAAACTATTACAATTTAGAAGCACCACAATTTCAATAGGGAAGATTGCTTTACAATGAGTTATACTATCCCTATTCCGAGAATATGGATAACTACTAAAATAGGGATACTCTGACATAGTTTCATCAGTCAGTCTGTAAGCACCACAGCTAATATACATTTCTCTTCTACATACATCATCACGCCCGTATGCCATTAGGTAGGAAGAGACTATGGCATGCAAATTGCTTCTAATTATATTGATGTCGGTAATCGCGATAAAAAACCGATTCGCTACTCCAGACTGTAATCTATCTCTATGCCAAATATCATCTAGATCCGATCAGTAGTTTTTAAGTGAGAGGTATCACTTGCTTGTTGCCAATCCATTTTTTACACCAGGGCTTTAAGATGGGAGTATCCCTGGAATAGGAATAGGTTTCTTTCAAAACGCATCCCTAAATGAGCGCTGGAGACCTGTACTCACACACAGGAACAGAAGACCAAAGCCGAATAACTACACCGCTATGTGTAGTTATTTGGCTTTGGTCTTCTGTGATGTGGAGGTCCTTTCCCAGTCGGGCTTGCTTGCTAGTATGGTACCCTACCTCTCTATATATCAGTAAATATAAATATCTTCATCACTTCCAGGTACCCACTATTATTACAATATGACACGAGACCTGAACTGCGAAGACATGCTGCCGTGGTTCGCATTAACTACGCAAGGAGACCTGGTGGGCACTGGCTTCCAGATTATCGGCAATGTGCCCAGGCAGAAGCACAGGGAATGGTTCGAGAGGGTACCATCAGCTAAGCAGAGCATACAGGTAAAGCATTTGTGTAGTTAATAATATGGTACAAAATAATATCGCTTCTGACCCCTCATCTTTTTGGCAATATATTAAAGATAAGCGTAATAATCGGCAATCAACTAAAGAATATGTTTACATGGGTAAGACGGTTGAAGGACAGGAGGCCGTAGATGCGTTTGCGAAATATTTCAGTTCTGTTTTCCACCAAAATAGTGTCGTTGTCACATGACTAATGACACTGTTCCGAGTATTGTTATTTTTAGAGAGGTAGGGCACCATACTAGCGAGCAAGCCCGACTGGGGAAGGACTTCCACCTTACAGAAGACCACAGCCAAATGACTACACACAGTGGTGTAGTTGTGTTCCTGTGTGTGAGTACAGGTCTCCAGCGCTCATTTAGGAATGCGTTTTGAAAGATACGTATTCCTATCCCAGGGTTACTTCCATCTTAAAGCCCTAGTGTAAAAAAATGGGTTGGCAACACGCAAGTGATACCTCTGGTAATGCAAGCGTCTATAGGCTACGGATACTGCTTAACATCAGGTGGGCCGTATGCTTGTTTGCCACCCAAGTATGTAGTATAAAAAAAAAAAAAAAAATATGTGGGTTTGATTCCCGAAAGGAACTTATATTTACAGACACTAGTTAAGTGACTATGTGCAATGCGAGGGGTGAGTCCTTTGCGTTACTTAAGTCCTGTTGACGAATGAAAGAGAAAATGATGAAGTGAAGTTACATAAGCAGCGGTAAGCATTTACCATCGGGTCTGCAACTAATCATCATCATCATCTTCAGCCTATCGCAGTCCACAGTTGGACATAGGTATTCCCAAGAGTATGCCACTTGACTGCAATTAATAGCAATATTAAAAAAATCATGAGAGGCAGTCTTTGGGGACTGTCGATAGAAGTGAAAACTAAGTAACTTGTGAATTGTACCGTCAAACTATAAGATTTTTGAATATGGAAAGCGTTCGGTGACGATGACGCGAGTTCTATGGTTTTTGTTCGCCCAAAAAGTGCTCAAAAGAAATTCACTTAAAAAATTTGGACATTTTAACACGTTAAACTCGTAGGGCTATTCCGTAAGAGCGAAGACCGAGCGACCGCGAAAACGGAGCAAAATCTGGCTGTCAGATTGAAAATCGGTATTCCGTAAGAGCAAAAACCGAGCTTTTTTGACGTTTAGCAATCGTGTGTGCCGTCACCGAGCAATCACAACTGTCAGTTTGCGATCGCTGTAACTTAGAGAATCAGCCGGCCTAATTCGCTGCTGTTACTCAAAAAGTTTGTCCAGCAGTGTGACAGGACGAAAATAAAATAAATACATTTGACTATACTACTGATCTGTGTTTTTGCAGGTCACCATACCATTCGCGCCAACATGTTTAAGTGAGTGGGCAGAGAAGTATGGCGTTTTGTCCATACATTTTTACTTTGTGAACGATCCTTGGAACATTAAGTGCAGGTTAGTAGATCCATTAAATGCGATAAAGTTTTTGCTCTAGTGAATTGTGACATAGTACAATTAAAAATTAAATAAAATGATTGAATCAATCTTTAACCAATTGGCTAATTGAATGATCAAGAGCCTAGAGTATTCAATCGATAGATTTTAATTTAATCATCTGTCAGTTTCATTGATATTTTTCTTCAAATGTCAACGTCAACTGTGACGTAGAATGGGTATTGACCCATGCTATGTGAAATATACTATAGGTACCTACTCCTTGTGTTCAAGCTGAATTTCCTGAGATAAATTTCAGTGAACAGTTTTAATTATTTTGTATTTTTCATCCAGGTCTGGTGACTCGATCCAGCCAGCGCCAGCATTCGACAGGCTCCTCCTCAACGGTTACAGATATATGAACCAAATATCTGACGAAGTGCACAAATTATTTAGCGGTTGATGTTATTTTTGTATGTTTGTATTTATTAATTAAATGATGAGAGTATATTTTATTTTATTTAGTTGACTATAGATAAGGAATACACTATGATTATTAACAGAGTACAAATTCGAAGATGTACCTACCTACATATTATTCACAGGTTACGACGCTGCAGTGAGTATTCAAAAAAAACTATTTTATCTAATATTATAAATGCGCATGTCTCACCTCCTCCTGCTCTTTGTGCCTTATCACCTGCACTCTGAGTGACCTCTGAGCAGCAACTGATAACGCCGTAGAGGAGGCAAAATTCTGGGTTTGTTCAATTTAATTATTTATCGTACCATCGACACGAAGAAGATGAAGAAGCTGTAGACCTCGGCAAGGTGATGTCTTACGTTTTATACGCTATCGATGCAGTCTTTGATGGATGGATGTTTGTTACGGAATAATTGCATAACAACTGAGCGGATCTGGATGAAATTAAGTACAGATATAGATTATAGTCTAATATGTATGATTACATAATTTTTAATTATTTAGTCTGAAATTTAAATGACATTGAATTACATAAATTAATGCTATATATATACAAGAATAATATAAAAAAAGTTATTTCTTACTAAACCTAAATATGAAAAACTAATTAATTAAATAAAAGGCAATATTAAGTTTGCAAAAATACAAATTGTTCCTTGTGCATTTTAAATACCTAGGTATGCTCAAATACCTTTAGAAATAGTCATTTCTCAAAGGAAGCTGATACCCAACTCGTGAACATTATCGTATAGCCCTCACTCTATTGTTATAATGTCAATATGTACTATTAATCAAAAGCAACAATGCCACACGCCCACGATGGCTTTAGTAATGCGAGCCGACAAACTATTGTGAGGAATCCATTTGGAATACAATCACAGAATACTTAATAGTACAGATACAATGTAGGTATGTACCTACGTAGTACCTACATATCCTACGTATAGAAGACAAATGTGCTAATTACAAAATTTTGATAATTTAATATTTTAATGTCAAATGTATGAGCATGCTTATTTAATATTTTATTTTATTTTATTTTAGGAAAGCTTACGGACTAATGACATCGTGTATAACTTATTAATAATAATAGCAACCCATATATGTCCCACTGCTGGGCACAGGTCTCCTGTCCTCTATCAAGAGAGAGAGAGGGTTTAGGCCTTAATTCACACACGCTGGCCTAATGCGGGTTGGTGAATCAGACATGTCTTTAGAATTTCTTCGACATGTAAACCCACATGTCTTAGAAGAAATTCTAAAGACCTCACGATGTTTTCCTTCACCGTTAGCAGATGGCGAATCATTCGATTAGTACATATAAACTCCACAAAGTGAAATTTACATTGGTACTGCCCGGGATCGAACTCGCACCTCTTGCGTGCAAGTCGGTTACTTTTCCACTCGGCCACCACCGCTTATAACTTATTACAACCATGGGGTCTCATCAGGAACAAATCAAAATTAGTACGAATAAATACCAATAGATGGAGTTACATATATCGATTTGTTATTTACGTTTATGTAAAATTCAAACCTGAAAGAAATATAGCCTGAAACATTTACATACATATTTTAAGAAATCCTACTAGCATAGGAAAATGAAATAAAGGGCTCATAAGACAAAATTATAATTATATATTTTCAAAATTCAATAATGTCGCCGTAGTCCTGGCGGCAGTATTTTGTACTACTAAGAAGTTGAAACTTGCGAGTGACTTGTGAGTAATGGCGCTGGCGCTGTATGCATTTTCAGATTTTTATAAATTAAAATTTTACTGTTGGGTCATACTAGGTATAAAAATATATAAAGTTAGGTTAAAAATAAATAATACTGGTATATATATTTTTTCTCTCAACAAAAAAACTTTAAAAATGTAAAATGTCTTACCTACGTTATCAAAATTATGAACAAAAATTTAAGATTTATTATCATAAATATTTTAAAAACTAAACAAATACAAAAAGTGTATCCTATGTTTGGATTCAATATTTTAAAAACTAAACAAATACAAAATACAAAAAGTGTATCCGATGTTGGGATTCGAACCCGGTTCGGCCGGATACGGGTACCTCCGTACGGTGCTAAGGTATCGACTATCGTACTGTGAGAAAATTACCTATTTGTGAATTCGAACTGATACTGAATAATTACAGATTTATTATATTTTTCCTAATAATTAAAAAAATATTATCTGATATTAAAACCATCTACAAAAAACAAATTTCAAAAATTGGACATGAATCTGGGATTCGAACCCAGTACCATGGGACTGTTGGACGAATACCACAGAATGCTATACTTACTCCTGACTGGCCTGTTGGCACAGTAAATAAATACTGTGCTGTTGGTCTAGTGGTTAGTGACTCTTAACTACTAAGTTGGGGGGTCATGGGTTCGATTACCATTCAGGACAATCAATCTTTATGTGATGAGCTCTGTTTGTTGTTCTGTGCCAAGCCTGGTTTCAGATGGTATGTGAATTGTCAGAAAATAGTATTATTACCCTAATTCGACTCATCTCGTAGGTACTGAATTGATAGATGCTAGGTAGGTATAATATACTTATTTGTTAATTTGAACTGACAAAACAAAAAAAATGTTTATTATAGTTTCACGAATAATAAAAAAAACATTTTATTTTATAGGTATACGTAATTAAAGCCATCAACAAAAAACTTAACACTATACCGTAAACTTTTGTTAAGATACGGGAAAAAATTTTTTAGCCCGGGGCGAAACCGGGGCAGAGCGCTAGTTAAATACGGAAGCAAACAGTCAAAATAAGTGTATATTTCGTACGTAAAGCGCGTGACCTTGAGCGAGTAAACGTGGCCCGAGCCCGAGACAATAAGCGATACCTAACCTTTATGGTCGGTGTAGATGCCTACTATTTTTTTGGAAGAATATAATTTCTTTAACATAAATAAATTCGGCTATAAAGTGTCGCCATCTGTTGATTTTATGTGTATGCACGTAATCTGTTGGATATAGACATCTAGTGTCGTATAGTTAGTAAAAATTTAGCCGCACGGTTAGCCCGAGTTAGCAGGGAACCAATTCTTTGTATGGGATGGGGTATCTGTACTAGTATTATATTATCTGTGTAGATAGGTACTACAGTTTTGTTTGTTTGCTTGTATGTGTGTTATATTCAAAGATGCCTTTTCGCCGTTTTTTGGCACACCTGCCCCCTCTAAATAAGTGACATAAACGGTAGTCGAGTCAAATAAATGAGAAAGCAAATGTATGGGATTTGTCATAAGTGTATGACAATATATCGTAAACTTACGTCGAATCCCATATTAGGAGTTAAAGTATGAAATTGCCGATTTGTACCTACCGAAAAATTTAAATTAGTTTTTTTTTAATTTAACATATTTATTTAATCAAAATAATTACCATTATTATCTATACATTGCTGCCATCTAATAGAAAGATCATTTATGCCTTTGCGATAGAACTCTGGTGATCTAGATTCGACAAACTGTGTGAAAGCATTTTGTATTGCCTCCTGAGAAGAAAACTTTTTATCATGTAGAAAATTGTCCAAATCACGAAAAAAATTATAGTCCGTTGGAGCAAGGTCTGGTGAATAAGGAGAGTGACGAATGGTTTCTAATTGCAGTTCCTGTAGAGTTAAAACGGTTTCTCGTGCTGTAGGTGGTAGGGCTGAGGTCTCGCGTTATCATGGAGCAATAATGATGAAGATCGATTCATGAGTCAGGGCTGTTTCACGGCTAGTTTTGCTATCATTGTTCGGAGTTCGGCACAGTAGACATCTGCCGTTATTGCTTGACCAGATCGGAGAAAGCTATAGTGAATAACACCATGCTGAGACCACCAAACAGTTACCATTACCTTTTTATTGGTAAGCTTTGCTTTAGGACACTGTTGCTACGTTTCTTCCACGTGGTTCGTTCTTCAAATCAAAGTTTCCATCACGAAAGCGTTTAAACCAAAATCGCACGGTACGTTCTTTAGCAGTCCCCTCTCCAAACGCAACATTGATATTGCGAGCTGTTTCTGCCGCGTTAGTTCCGTGACGGAACTCGTATTCAAAAAATCGAATTTTAGAAGTATCCAGCTTTCTTGTCTAAGCTGAATAAAAAAAGCAATTGAAAGTCGATAATTGAATGCTGCACATTTTTTAAAAGAAGTACCATGTGAAATATGTTTCACTCAAAAACTTCAAACCATGAAGGTTCTATGTCAATTCGAAGTACCTATTACAATAAAACGACAATTTCATACTTTAACACCTATTATTTGCTTTGTTTATTATTTATTAACCCCTATTATAACCCCTAATATGTTCGATTCGACTACCGTTTATGCCTCTTGTCTCTCTAGACAAGAACATATTATTCTTCTATGTTTACTCACTTCGGAGATAAACAACAAAGTTTTAAGTGGTTCAGGTGGCTTGTGAACACTAAGTGAGTAGCGCTATTCAATGAAAACATGGGTACATGTGACGTATGACGTCGTAGACAGACGCTGTGGGGTGGGGCCCACGGAATAGTCGGAATTATAAAGCCGGGTGATGCGGCGAGATGCGGAGACACGTTTCCTCACGAACGAATTTGAACGTTGCCTGATTGACTGCCTGCTCATTGCGAGTATCAGAAGAGCTGCCTCGCGAGGCAGCCTTGCAATCTCTCTCAAAAAATTATGAAAGATAGGTGTAAATGAAACCATATTTTGTTGGCATTTATAGACAACTGACTGCCAAAAAATACAGTATTAATCTACAAGATGTGTTTCATAATATGGTTTTGTCGTAAGTTATATAGTACTTAATTCTAAATAGTTTAAAAAAAAACATCGAATCAGCACCAAATTATTGAGATGTAACCACTTTATGACTTCTATTTTTATCAAATAATACGATAAAAAAAACAATATTTAAAGAAAACATACACCTATAATTTGGTTATGTTATATTAATTTAGAATAAGTTTAAAATTTAATTTTATAAAAATTAAAAAGACAAAGACAAAGAGTACATCTGTTTGGCGAGCGCGGGGGTACCGCGCTCGCCTAGAGAATTAGGTCGTGTTTGCTTCGCCCAAATGCTTAAGGTCGTTGGCGATATCACAAGCCTTAAGAAAGATAAGCTATTATAAACTTATTATAAACTAAATATGAGAGCTTTTATAAGGGGTCGCACCATATCATCCTTTTAAGTCAACTTTATTATCTAAGTAGATGATGAACGAAATTCAAATGAAGCTCGAAAATAAATCGTTTGGATATCATGTCATGGCATATAGGTACGATGAGTTATTCTCTATCATATTAGGTTGGGGAAAAAGTCTTTTCGCATTATAGTATGTATGAACTTCTAATGTAATAAAATCTCTTTGGCTATATTATTTGTATCTGGCTGGTTTTGGTACCATTGATTGTTTAAATTTTAAAGAACATAATTCCAAATTCAAATTAGGAAAATGTGTGATTTCATTTGTTTTTCGTACTGTCAAGATGAGTGAATCTAATTGAAAAAGTGGAGCAATATCGGCATATTGATATCAATAGTTACGACGTAGCTGAAGAACTGGGAATTGACTACAAAACAGTTTTGGCGTATTTGAAAAAAAACTGGGTACACAAAAAAGCTCGATATTTGGGTACCTCACGAGCTCACTGAAAGAAACCTACCGAACCGTGTACTCATTTGTGATTTTTTATTACGACGTAATGAACCCGAACCATTTTTAACCGACTTCAAAAAGAGGAGGTTATCAATTCGTGTGTATTTTTTTTATTTTTTTTAATGTTTGTTACCGCATAACTCTGTCATTTATGGACCGATTTGAAAAATTCTTTTTTTGTCTGACTGGACATACTTCCAGTTTGGTCCCATTATCATCAAAAGAAAGTTCCGATGATGGGATCCATGAGGAATTGAGGGAACTCCTCAAAAGTTATAGGCACACATATAGCAATTTCAATATTTTTAACAACTAATCAATCATTTGCATTCAGAAAGTGTAATTTGGTGAAGTAAAACTGATGAAGAAGACCACAGATGGCCATCTGAACTTTTCAATAATAAGTATTTCACTGATGGCGATTAGATAAGTTTCGGTTATTGTTGCTAAGCAACTATTAATAAGAAATAATGACGTGAATGAATTGAGCGCGGATTGCACAGATTAAATATTGCTTTTAATACCTACTTGACCTGTGTTCAGCTCCGACGCTCAGTCGATTTTATTCGATTGTAACAAACAAATATCCGAAAATTTTACAACTTGCCGTACTGAAGTCGGTTGTTTTTTCGTTAAAATTATTGAAGAAGCTGATAACTGGTGATGAAAAGTGGATCACGTACGACAAGAACGCGAACAACTGATGAGATTAAAGCAAGAAGTTGAGAGAAAGCGGCCGGAATTAATCAACAGAAGAGGTGTGGTTTTTCATCATGATAACGCTAGACATCTTTAGCCACTCAGCAAAAATTAAGAGATTTTGGCTGGGAGGTGTTAATGCATCCGTCGTATGGTCCTGACCTTGCACCTTCAGATTTCCACCTGTTCGGTCTCTTCAGAATTCTTTAGGCAGTGTCAGGTTAACATCACGAGAGGACTGCCAAAACCACTTGTCGCGGTATTTTGATCAAAAGTCCCAAAATTTCTATAGCAATGGGATCATGTCCCTACCTACAAGATGGCAAAAAGTTATCGAACAAAATGGTACCTACATACTTACTTTAAATGTAAATAAACTATATCAAAAAATGATTTGAATTTTCTTAAAAAATGCGAAGAAACTTTTTCCCCAACCTATTATATATCTAGGTACCTACTATGATTATAGCGCAACTTAAGATAAGCATAATGTAATACGAAATGTTTAAATTATTTTAGGGAATTAGGGTAACGTAGTAACTATTTAGTAATCTGTGATTAGGGATCGGATGCATTTTGAATGAAATTATTTCATATCCATCTATCACAAAACCAGACTAAAAAACAACACGCGAGTGATGAAAAAAATTACCTATTCACAAGTTCAAATCATTTTCTATTATCTATTTAGTAGTTGTATTCCATCTTATAAATATACTAGGGGTCGCCCGTGACTTCGTCCGCGTGGTAATTTGGAATATTTTACCCGATTTTGCAACATATCTCACTGCTGCTACGCTCCTATTAATCATAGCGTGATGTTATATAGCTTATAGCCTTCCAGGATAAACTACTCAACAAAAAAAAAAATCTCATCGAACCAGTACTTTCTGAGATTAGCGCGTTCAACCAATCAAACAAACAAACTCTTCAGCTTTATAATGTTAAAGTATAGATTTTTTAATTGTTAACACAACTCTATTTATATTTTTATGTCTTATCATAGACAATATATGGCGCATAGTAAACCTATTTATAAGATATGCACTTTTTGTTTACCTATATTTTACAAATAATAATTGATTATGATGCCATAATCTATTGCTAGCATCCATATGCTACCGTAACTGCTTACCATCAGGTGAGCTTTTAGTTTGCCATCTAAAATAATCATATAAAAACCGTAATATCATAACGAATTTTATAGTGGCACTGAACAAAATTAATTAAGGGAAAGTCGTTTACGACCCCCATTAAAAGTTATAAGGGTATTACTAAAATGTAGTCGGTATTTAGACTTTGTAATGTCAAAGTTGAGTAATGGGATGCCCTGTCGCGCTGCCCACGCAAAGATAAACACCAGGGTTTTATGATGGAATTACCCTGGGGTAGGGAAACGTTTCGTTAAAATGCAACCCGAAATGAGCTATGGAAACCTTTACTCACACACAGGAACAAGCCTACACCGCTGTGTGTAGTCATTCGGCTGTGGTCTTCTGATAGGTGGAGGTCTTTCCCCGTCAGGCTTGCTCACTAGTATGGTGCCCTACCTCTCTTAACTTAATGTGTATAACCTCCTAACTGAACTTCACGGCGGCACATCTCATCAGAGACCAGCCACGGGAGATATTATAATGCACAAGTGTGTACGCAAACACAGGTGCACTCTTTATTCCCTCACTCTCGTGAGTGTCAGATTGTCCACGTATCGGACATACGTGGACAATCTGACACTATTGGAGAGAGACTGTTTACACGATTACTTACGCTCTTTCCCAGGAATTAGAAACCGCCAATTTCCAAGAATCAAATAATTACGAGTATTGAAAATTTCTCTGATTTCGACAGAAGAAGCCAGTTTCCTGGATTTTATAGGTCTTAAATTGCCTAAACCTGCTACTGGACACAAATATTCATTCTATTCTATTTTTTGATATGGCAAGTAATGCCGATGTCGACAATTCTGCGATGTGAAAAGGAAAAGCTAGTGTGCACGATGATAACATTGATTTTATATTATTTATAATTCTGTCAAATATTTGAAGACACCCAGATCCAGGTGGGCAACTGTTTCTTCCGTAGTTATCTTTTTGTTGTAGGTACTTTGATTATTGCACTTTTGGGCTGTCATAATATCATCTAAATAATAATAATAATTAGTTCTCTACATGCATCTCCATAAAAATAAAATAATATGTACTTCGGCAGAGCGCCTACAAATAAAGCATCAGCAATCTATAAATCCTCGTATAGTATCTTTGGCGCTGGCAGGCGTTGTCGTTTTAACGATACGAATTTGGCTTGCAGCCCGCTGATAAATTTAGCCTAATATTGCAATCTCATAAAGTATTAACTATTCGACGTCTGGAAAATGAAATACCGAACACAATACCTAACTTCGTTCTGATACTTAGCATTTTTATACAGTTGAATTCAATATAAGTATCTAGCTTATTATATACCCGATCTAGAAATCGAACTCGGAACTTCAGTTAATTTCTATTTACCACTGCATCACCGAAGCAAAGATTTCAGGTAAAATCAAATTGGTAGTATAAGAGATAAGCGGGTTAAACTCAATTATTTGCATTCAAGAGAGGTAGGGCGCCACACTAGCGAGCAAGCACGATTGGGGAAGGACCTCTATCTTACAACAAACCAAGGATGGGGTTGGCTGACAATCCTTACTAATATTATAAACGCGAAAGTTTGTAAGAATGGATGGATAGATGGATGGATGGATGTTTGTTACTCTTTCACGTTCACGTAAAAACTACTGAACGAATCTAGATGAAATTTCGGCACAGAAATAGATTATGGTCTGGAATAACACATAGGCTACTTTTTTACAGCGATAACCGACATCCACGCGGGCGGAGCCGCGGGCAACAGCTAGTCAAGCATACGGCCGACTTGATGTTCAGCAGTTACCGTAGCCTATAGACGTGACTGCGTGAATGTACGAGGAAGGCGGCCTTCAGAGAAGGGTGGCGACGTGTTATAAAGCTTGTCACCAACACTTGAAGTGATGACCACGACCACTCTGTCAAGAGTGATACTGACAAACAAGAAGATGGACGTTTGCTATAGGTACCGGAGGTATCACTTGCGTGTTGCCAATGACGACCCATATTTACAAATACATGCTGTTTTTCTGTCAGTATCTTGCAATGCAATTTATGTATCTGTCGGTGTACCCTTACTAATATTATAAATGTGAAAGTTTGTGAGTATGGATGGATGGATATTTGTTACTCTTTCACGTAAAAACTACTGAACGGATCTGGATGAAATTTGGCACCGAGATAGATTATGGTCTGGAATAACACATAGGCTTTTTACAACGATAACCGACGTCCACGCGGGTGGAGCCGCGGGCAACAGCTAGTTATGTATAAATTATTCTTTAGATTATCGGTAGATTTATTCTGATTGCAAAAAAATATTAAAATAATAACTTACAAAATATATATAATGTGGAATAAATTACATTAAAATAACACAATCCTTCAACTGTGACGCCGACGACGGCGGCCATTTTACCGAATTGTAACGCATTCTGCAGAAAAGATATAACGTACATACTTAGTTTAAAATTACATAACTCTAAAGCTGGTCGCATAAAACATAAACATTGGATTACATTCCCTTGGAAGGGTAGTGGGTCGTCTGAGTTAGTATCAACACTCTACCGAGGTTTACCGAGAGACATTAGCATGGGGTTTTTCAAAAAGGGAGTTATAAGGTTTTTACAGAGTCGCAAACCATAATACCTCTGGTGTTGCAAGCGTCCATAGGCTATGGTAACTGCTTACCATTAGGCAGGCCCTAGGTATTCTTGTTCGCCTTCTTGGTAGGATAAAAAAACAGATACTTTTTTTATATTAGGTACCCTTATATTTGTTCGCAGTCACTACTACATTTTTTTAAATTGTTTTCTAATACTTTGTAGAAAGTTCTTACAGAAAAATAATAAAAAAAATTGCCCGTGTGAGGTCTGGGCCGCTTGTATATCATAATATAACCTTATTATATATATTACATTCAGAAGTGACTATAAATGATGTGTTATCGGCCATCGCTACTTGTCAATATCCTTGCCAATAATTCTGTCGATATTACGTATAGTTATATGCGGCCAGCCTAACGAACATTGCAAAATAACCGCCCTATGAGCCAATATGTTTACGCAATGTAATCTACGTACTTAGATCGTATTGACAACTTTAAATATACAATTCCAACTTTGTAATTTGAACTGTATTTCGTTGACATAAGGTCTATAAGACTGTTTAATGATTGCAATTTGAAGTTTGCTATGAGCAATACTAAAACTATTGCAGTACTATTATTTGGTACGCTTGGTCTCCTATGTCCGGTCTTTAGTTGCCTTTGGGAATTACCTGTGAGCCGTGGCAGGGTTATGAAATATTATGTCCATTTAAGGGTTATTGTACTTTCGATACGTTAAGCACATTGCTACATTTTCTTTTGTTGCTCAAAGGTTTGGAAATGGCGGGAGTTGCAATTTTGTTACTCTGATGAAAGTTATTTCTTGATTTTGAAAGGTATTCAACATACTTTTCTATCTTATTTTTACAAAAAGAAACGATCCCTCATTACCATACTTACTAAATTCATTTTTTTAAACTCATTATATTTTCTTTCTTTTTTTAAAAAAGACAACTCCCGCACTAGAGAACAAGCTCTGTGTCGCGGGGGACTTTACAAACATACAATTAAAGGACACACATTACACCCAGACTCAGAACAATTCTTTGTGGGTCACACAAAGTTTTGTCCTGTGTGGGAATCGAACCCACAACCACGTGCACAGCAGGCGCATACTGCGGCCACTGGACCACCGAGGCAGTCAAGTCAAATATTGTTTTTTAATTAATTAAATTAAATACTTACCTAAATTTCATTCTGTATGGTATATTGGTTTCCGTTCCTTTTCGTTACCACTAATATTGTAACCTATACCAAATTATAAATGTTATATTATTCTCGTGGTTAAAAAGAGTGACCCGAGTTTCTTGCCAATTCTTCTCGAGGACCTACCATAGTCAGCGAATTGGCCGTAGGAAAAAAGTATGCTGGCATTTGTTTTTATGACGTTCATAAGTATCATGTTTTTGATCTAAATTAATAAATGAGTTTAACTTTGACTTACTATCCAATAATAAATTATGTAAATACTTATATTTTAAATATTATTAAATACAAAATTGAGATAGAAATAGTGAGTAATAAAATGTATAATGCTGTAAAATATAACAGTGGCATTCTGCTAACACACACAATTTGATTAGATATAAAGAGTTTTCAAAAGCAAATTGTCATAATTACTTATTTAAACATCTTGTAATGAGGTATGCTATTATATCATACTAGCTGTCCCGGCAAACTTTTTACCGCCTTATGCTATAATAATTATTATTAGTAATAGCGATAATTTTCTTACATTTTCTAATTTTCCGAACAAAACATGGCTAAATTTCGACAATGATAGCTGCAACGTTAGTTAAAAAATGGATTGTATTTGAATTTTGTACGGTGGAGGTCTTTACCCAGACGAGTTTGTTCGCTGTGTTTGCCTTCTTTTCCATTTCATCATATTAAATCGAATTCTAACATTATTACTAACGTCGATAATGAGGTAACGGTAAAACCAACGTCTAATAAACCCGAAGGCTAACAAAACGGATACGCATACAACATATTATGCGTATACAAGTAACATTTCAGTTGATTCACCTCCGAGTAGGAATGCCCCGTCATAGTATATTTGGCACAAGGCCTGCATAGTAACAATGCGACATCGTACAGCATCCGCCATGTTAGCTCATTGTTACTCAAGACGGTATGTTTTCACATTGGTTATATTTATTGTATAACATGTATGAACAAATAATGATAATATTTGTCGGATGTATAGCACTGTTGTTTTCTGAGAATGTTTATTATTTTCGCAATCCCACGGGAACAGTAGCTTATGTGCTATCCCAGACTATAATCTATCTCTGTGCTAAATTTCATTCAGACTTGTAGAGCCGTTTTGGTGTGATTGTGTAACAAATATACATTCATCTATCTAAACTTTCGCATCCTACTAATATTATAAACTAGCTGTTGCCTGCGGCTCCGCCCGCGTGGATGTCGTTTATCGCTGTAAAAAGTATGTTATTCCAGACCATAATCTATCTCTGTGCCAAATTTCCGTTCAGTAGTTTTTACGTAAAAGAGTAACAAACATCCATCCATCCATACTTACAAACTTTCACATTTATAATATTAGTAGGGATGTGAAAGTTAGTGAGGATGGATGTTTGTTACTCTTTCACGTAAAAACTACTGAACGGATCTGGATGAAATTTGGCATAAAGATAGATTATAGTCTGGAATAGCGAATAGACTATATACTTTTTATTGCTATATCTACGCGGGCGGAGCCGCGGGCAACAGCTAGTTTATAATATTAGTAGGTACCTATAGGAAGATAACGCTCATAGCCAGGTGCACTCGCTGTTCGGTAAACGATCATCACATCAGCTCAGTCTTAAAAAGTGGTTTACAACTATCTGTACTCTTGAGTCTATAGATTGCTCTAACACATTTATTTCAGACTAGCTGTTGCCCGCGGCTCCGCCCGCGTGTATGTCGGTTACCGCTGTAAAAAGTGTAGCCTATGTGTTATTCCACACCATAATCTATCTCTGTGCCAAATGTCATCCAGATCTGTTTCGTAGTTTTTACGTGAAAGAGTAACAAACATCCATCCATTCATCCATTCTCACAAACTTTCACATTTATAATATTAGTAAGGATATTATAGGTTCCGTCGAGATAAGCCACTTTAATAGTTATTATTTATCGATACATAGTATAAAACAAAGTTGTTTCCCGCTCTCTGTCCCTATGTATGTACCCTTAGATCTTCTAAACTACTGCATGGATTTTGATGCGGTTTTCACTAACATTCAGAAAATATTATTTACTAGCTGTTGTCCGCGGCTCCGCCCGCGTGGATGTCGGTTATCGCTGCAAAAAGTAGCCTATGTGTTATTCAAGACCATAATCTATCTGTGTGCCAAATTTCATCCAGATCCGTTCAGTAGTTTTTACGTGAAAGAGTAACAAACATCCATCCATCCATTCTTACAAACTTTCACATTTATAATATTAGTAAGGATTCCGAATGGTTCAGAAGTATAAATAAAACACGCATGTTATAATTACAGTAATAAAAATACCTGAAGCGAAGCGAGTTTGGTTAGTGGCTTAACCCGGTGACAGAATTATTTAGATCGCCCATATTTAGGCCTCTGTCGTTATCTAACGACTTAACCGTCGGGATCGACTTTTAACACTAACACTAATATTGTAACTCATACCAAATTGTAAATGTTATACTCTGGCAATTAAAAAGAGTAGCCCGAGTTTCTTGCCAATTCTTCTCGAGGCCCAACCCTAGTCAGCGAATTGGCCGTAGGAAAAAAAGTATGCTGGCATTTATTTTTATGACGTTCATAAGTATCATGTATTTGATCTAAATGAATAAATGAGTTTGACTTTGCCTTTGACTTTGACTAACGTGCCCTCCGAAGCGCAGGGACGCTCAGTTGAAATACCACTATGCGGTCACCCATCTATAGGGTTACCGGGCCGTTGGTTGTTTTTTTTAAAATAAAATATAGCATTTAATACGGTAACTGCTTACCATCCCACTTCAGTAGAAAAAAATGCAATAATTTTTTTTATACTACTTGGGTGGCAAACAAGCATACGGCCCACCTGATATTAAGCAGTTACCGTAGCCTATGGACGCTTGCAATACCAGAAGTATGATTTAGAGTATCCCTGGGATAGGAATACGTTTATTTCAAAACGCATCCCTAAATGAGCGCTGAAGACCTGTACTCACACACAGGAACACAACTACACCGCTGTGTGTAGCTATTTAGTCTTGTATGTGTCTTCTGTAAGGTCCTTCCCCAGTCGGACTTGCTCACTAGTATGGTACCCTACCTCTCTTATTCTGTAATACTTTACTTTATTTACTATTTATTGTAAACTTAATGGCCGATAACTGTTTCCTTCTGTGGTAACAAATTACCAAACATTAGAACTTAATAGTTACTGGTTGTGTAATACTAACAATACACTGTTAACTAATCGGTTAGTGGATTGAAAACAAACAATTAGGTGAAGTACTAATCAACGGTTTATAAGCCAAAACAGTAATGTTTATAAACTTGTTACTCATTGTGATGTAATACTACTGTTAGTGCTTATATCCATAGTTTATAAATGTACAGCTAGTTCCATAGAAACAGGGTTAAAAACCATGCCATGCAACCATGGGGCAGTCTTTGGGGACTGCCGATAGATTGTGAATTGTATCGTCGAGCTATTATGTAGATTATTATTTTTGACTAGCTGTTGCCCGCAGCTCCGCCCGCGTGGATGTCGATTATCGCTGCGAAAAGTAGCCTATGTGTTATTCCACACCATAATCTATCTGTGAGCCAAATTTCATTCAGATCCGTTCAGTAGTTTTTACGTGAAAGAGTAACAAACATCCATCCATCCATCCATCCATTCTTACAAACATTCACATTTATAATATTAGTAAGGATTATGAAAAGGGTTCGGTTACGATGACGCGAGTTCCATGAGTGGCACTGTGTTTTTAAACCCTGATTTTAAATAATAAAATTTGGAATAATAGTAGTTAGTTTTAAAATAACTTAAATTTTTCGGTTTTCATGATGCGGATATTACTCTAACTTTATTATTTTTCAAATTATCAAATTGAATTCGTATCGAAATCAGAAATGAATTCTATTTATATATTTATATGTATAGTGCTAGATAAAAATATAAACGCCAGGGTTTAATGATGGAATTTCCCCGGAATAGAAAAACGTTTCGTTAAAATCGGATCGCAAAATAAGCTCTGGAAACCTGTACCCACACACAGGAACACAATTACACCGCTGCGTGTAGTTATTTGGCTGTGGTCTTCTGTAAGGTGGAGGTCCTTCCCCAGTCGGGGTTGCTCACTAGTATAGGGTCCTACCATACTAGCAAATTCGGCTCTAAGGACATTATAAAAACAAATATTCCTTGAATCAACCACAAATATAATTAAAGTAAGGTCGCTTGCTTTGTTTTCTAAAATATAAAAGAAACAGTTGTACAAATACATATTACTTACGTTACAAGTTCATCCAAATTAATAACAATTAACATTATCTCCGTGTGCACAGCTGACCACCTTAATGAAGGTAATAACATGGGTTTATTGAAGGTCCATGGGTTTAGACTGAAGGCACCGTTGCTCAAACTGTGGGTCATCTTATATATCTATTATATAAAAATGAATCGCTGAATGTGTTGCTAAGCGCAAATCTCGAGAACAGCTGAACCGATTTCGCAAATTCTTTTTTTGTTGTGTTTGTTATTGTTAGGAGAAGGTTCTTAGAAAGTTGCGCTGAAAATAGTTTAACCCGGACGAAGTCGGGGTGGGCCGCTAGTCTTATTATATTATAATGTTAGTCATGGTCGCGAGGTGGCGATCCTCGCTTGCGATTTAGATGACATGTCATATCAGCAACGCATAATTTTCTTAAATATACATTTTACTAGCTGTTGCCCGCGACTTCGTCTGCGTGAATATCAGTTATCGCCGTTGGATAAATAATATTACTAGGTCCTTCAAACCAAATCAAATATTTTATTTGTCAAATAAGTACAGGTTATTAAGGTTGGTAAAAAGCAAAAGTGTTCACTGCATTTTACCATGACACTGGTGTGCAAATATTACGTTATGTAGGTATAAATAGGTACATTTTATGATATCATTAAGAAATATTCATTTAGTTATAATAGAAAATAAAAATACAATATCAATAACTATTAGCAATAATTCCATATATAATTGTTAGTCAATTTTAGATTAAATTTACATAAATATTAATAAGGTAGTATCACAAAATCGTACATCATTTAATAACAGTATCTGAGTATCATTTAGGAACTCATTTACAGTATAGTAGGTTTTATTAATTAGAAGTTTACGTAGATTAGTTTGTTGTGTCGGAAGTTTGTTGTGTATTATAATAGAGGTTAAGCTTACTCTATACTAAATTTCGTCAAAATCGATTCAGTACAGTTTATTCATGCCTCTCGCGCGGCATGCGCGCGTGAGCCCAAACAAAGTTATTTTAAAATTATGATATCTCCTAAGATTTTGATTGAAATCAAGTGATGTCAAAGACAAATTTGTTCACAATTAAATACTTGTGAATACTTGTGATTAATAACATAGTTATTTGGATATGGATTAATATTATTATGTTGATAAAACTCCTTCGCAAATATTGCATGATTACTATTACTATTTGATTAGCAATCCCTAGATTGCTAACAATGATATGCACAGAGACATTCAGGAAAATAGCCAAAAATGCGAAGTATTTTAATAGCGGTAGGGCCTTACCTTACAGGTGAGCAAGCCTGACTATGAAAGGACCTCTAACTCAGGTTTTGCAAACGTTCATGGCCTATGGTAACCGCTCACCATCAGGCGGGCCTTATGCTTGTTTGAATTAAGTATCTATATGTATAAACAACTTTGAGAAACAGTGTTAGTGTACATAGTGTGTGTGTGTCAATAAGGTCACCATAACATGATTCAGGTTAATATTTATTTATTCAGTTGTTTGTCAAAATTAACGTGGGGTTTTGATTAATTGACAGGGTTAATATACCGTATTAAAACAATTATAGTAATACTAGCTGTTGCCCGCGGCTCCGCCCACGTGGATGTCAGTTATCGCTGCAAAAAGTAGCCTATGTGTTATTCCAGACCATAATCTATCTCTGTGCCAAATTTCATCCAGATCCGTTCAGTAGTTTTAACGTGAAAGAGTAACAAATATCCATCCATCCATTCTTACAAACTTTCACATTTATAATATTAGTAAGGATTAATAGCAACCCATATATGTCCCACTGCTGGGCACGGGTCTCCTCTCCTTTATCAATAGAAACAGAGGGTTTTCGGCCTGGTAAATCAGACATGTCTTTAGAATTTCTTCTAAAACATGTGGGTTTCCTCACGATGTTTTCTTTCACCGTTAGCAGATAGTGAATCATTTGATTAGTACATATAAACTCCACATAGTAAAATTCACATTGGCACTGTCCGGGATCGAACTCGCACCTCTTGCGTGCAAGTCGGTTACTTTCCCACTTGGCCACCATTGCTTTTATTTATTTAATTAAAACTGTTAATTGGAACCAATAACAACAATTAACGTAGAGCTTAAATTCTACTTAAAAACTAACATAAAACACTGGACACCCTTGCATATTATTTTTCACAAATCCTCAAACACACCTGCAAAAGTTCTCTCCATCCATCGGCAAACATATCCCATTCAGGATTGACAACCAGGATGTCGTTGAGCACTGCTAGAAAACATTTTCAAGATTTGACCTAAACCTATCCGGTTTCTTTTTAATTCTTCTCTCTTTCTGTCATCAGTAATTGTCATTAGAAAGAAGAGGACAAAGCATTGCGTAACTATTCACTTGGTATACAACGTTTATTAATAAAGCAGAAACAAATTGTCTGCGTTGGTGGTCCAGTGGCCACAGTATGCGCCTGCTGTGCACGAGGTTGTGGGTTCGATTCCCACATAGGGCAAAACTTTAAGTGACCCACAAAGAGTTGTTGTGAGTCTGGGTGTAATTTGTGTTCGTTAATTGTATGTTTCGAAAGCCCCCCGCGACACAGAGCTTGATCTCTAGTGCGGGAGTTGTCTTTTAAGAAAATAAAAAATTAAAACTAACATACCAGCTCACCGACTTTATTTATATAAACTTCTAATTGCCTATAACCTATTAAGTACCCTACAAAGTGGTAGTTGCGTAACAAAGGGGTGTATAAATAGGTAGATAAATGGGTTAGGTAATTATCTTTACGTCGTCGATAGGGGTGAGAGAGGTAGGGCCGCGAATCACCGTTATCTGACGGTTCATGTGGAGTCAGGGTTTTCAGATAATTATGTAAATTTTATTGCTTAAACCAACCTGCTTTTAAAATTTGACTGGCCTTAGTTTAGTCTGAAATATACTACTAATATTATATTGCAAAAGTTTGTAAGAATGTATGGATGTGTTTGTTACTCTTTCACGCAAAGACTATTGAACGGATCTGGATAAAATTTGGCATAGAGATAGATTATAGTCTGAAATAACACATAGGCTACTTTTTATCCCGAAATAAATTCTCTGTTCCCGAGGGATTGTACGAGCGGGCGAAGCAGAAAAAGTATAGATATAGATTAATATCTATACTTCTATACTAATATTATAAAGCTGAAGAGTTTGTTTGTTTGTTTGGTTAAACGCACTAATCTCAGAAAGTACTGGTTCTATTAGAAAAAATATTTTGTTGAATAGTGCATTTATCCAGAAAGGCTATTTCAACATCACGCTAAGAACAATAGAGCAGAGCAGTAGTGAGATATGTTGCAAAATCGGGAAAAATATTTCAAATTACTACGCGGACGAAGTCGCGGGCGACCACTAGTTTATATATAATTTGGCCGTGGTCTTCTGCTCTGTGTCTGTTACCCAGTCGGGCTTGCTCACTTGTATGTTGCCCTACCTCTCTTAACCAGTTCTTCTTAGTTATGATTATGAGTTATGACGACTTAGTACAAAAAAGAAACAGAAATATTATATGCAGTACTAGCTGTTGCCCACGGCTCCACCCGCGTGGATGTCGGTTATCGCTGCAAAAAGTAGCCTATGTGCTATTCCAGACCATAATCTACATATCTGTGTGCCAAATTTCATCCAGATCCGTTCAGTAGTTTTTACGTGAAAGAGTAACAAACATCCATCCATAAATCAATCCCTCCATACTCACAAACTTTCACATTTATAATATTAGTAAGGATTTGGCCGTGGTCTTCTTCTTCTAAGTCTGTTCCCCAGTCGGGCTTGCTCGCTTGTATGGTACCCTAGTTCTTCTTAGTTATGATTATGAGTACCTATGACGACTTAGTATAAAAAAGAAACAGAATTATATGCAGTATTGTGCCAGCCCTTGTTTACCCTTGGTAAGCATATGGCACCCCTATAATATAGTACCTACACATTAGCTACTTAAAAAGAGTTTAAATATTAAAAATCTTCTGAAAAGTTTACCTTAGAGCTATTAAACGTTGGCACGTACGAAGATAAGTGTTCCTAATGGTAAAATAAGGATCATAAATCTAACACGAGCTGAATCTATACTAATATTATAAAGCTGAAGAGTTTGTTTGTTTGGTTGAACGAGCTAATCTCAGAAACTACTGGTTCGATTATAAAAAATCTTTTTTTTGTTGAATAGTGCATTTATCTAGGAAGGCTGTAGGCTATATAACATCACGCTATGATCAATAGGAGCGGAGCAGTAGTGAGATATGTTGCAAAATCGGGGGAAATATTCCAAATTACCACGCGGATGAAGTCGCAGGCGACCTCTATGTATGTATAATTACTATCTTTGCAGGTTGTTATAGCAAGCTAAACTTTAAAACATCCTACTTATATTATAAATGCGAAAGTTTGTAAGAATGGATGGATGGATGTTTGTTACTCTTTCACGTAAAAACTACTGAACGGATCTGGATGACATTTGGCACAGATAGATTTGGTCTGGAATAACACATAGGCTACTTTTTACAGCGATAACCGACATCCACGCGGGCGGGGCCGTGGGCAATAACTAGTTTTTATTCATTAAAGTAAGCGCGGTAAGAAATACCGCGGTGTAATCTTTCCATCAATCGAGGTGTCAGTTGCTGCGTGATGGAACAGCTAGCACTATCCCTTATCTACTTTATTAATTGACTATAGTATAAAACTCATTTACACAATGCAAATTTAAAATCAGTTTGACCGCTATCATAAAATTATGATGGGTACTAACAGACATAATGTACCTAAAATAGGTACCCATCATAATTCACCATCACGCAGCAAGATTTGAGAGAGGTAGGCCCCATACAAGCGAGCAAGCCCAACTGGGGAAGGACCTCCACCTTACAGAAGTAAGGTTTCTGTAAGGTTTCTGTAAGGTGTTCACACAGGAACACAACTACACACAGCGGTGTAGTTGTGTTCCTGTGTGTGAGTACAGGTTACGTAGTAACTATTTAGTAATCTGTGGTACAGGTCTCCATCGCTCATTTAGGGATGTGTTTTGAAAGAAACGTATTCCTATCCCATGGATACTCTCATCTTAAAGCCCTGGTGTAAAACAATGGGTTGGCAACACGCTAGTTATATCTCCTGTATTGCAAGCGTCCATAGGCTACAGTAACTACTTAACATCAGGTGGGCCGTATGCTTGTTTGCCACCCAGATAGTATAAAAAAAAAGAACATTTACCATTTATTTTCGTAGCTTATCCTAGCTTTAACTTTAACACCATACTTTAGTTTTTTTTTCTCACACGACCAGTACTAAGTACGACTACTAACAAATATTACTATTTATTATTAACAAATATTACTATTTATATACGAGTATAGACTCTACTTGCACGGTATCTGTAGATTCCTAATCTAGCGTTGTTTCTGCTTTGTAACATATTGCATGTTGTGTGTACTGTCTAGGTTCGCATTCTAGGTCAAAACCATTGTTATAGATCTAAGTAGCTGTAATATGATTGTGAACTGTTTGTACATCTAATAAATAAATAAATTACCTTATTTTATCAATAAAGTTAGTATCGCGTTTTGACTGCATCAAACAGATATTACAAATCAAAATCAAGAACTTTTAAAAAAATACGAAGAAACACAAGCTAGTATTACGTAACATCCTCCAATCATTGAATGGTTCCGAATGCTAAAATAGTAAATTCAGTAAAATCCTAAGTAAACGTGTCACAGACTCATAAGCGGTCATCAACCTTCACCTAGATTACCTGACATAATCACTAACAAATACTTTTGTTTTGGATAGAATATAAACCTACCTCTACATAACATCACAAGCGACAGTTTATCAGCAAACGAAATTACCTCTTATTATCTATTTTAAAGTTCTAACTGTAAGGACGAATTTCGCTTGAAGTTGAAAATCACTATCGACTTTTGTGTGTAAGATAAATATTTTTGTTCATTGGAAAAACTAGTTTTGACAGGTATTGTGAGAACTAAATTTGTACTTAAATCTAGGCGTAATAACACTATATTAGGCCTTTATTATTTGTTTGAACTGTTAGTTTAGTGGTTGGTAACTCTGATTGCTGCGAAGGTCATGGGTTTGATGTCCCAGAACAAATATTTGTGTGATGAGGACGTTTTTTGTTCTATGTCTGAGTGTAATTAATCAATAAATATATAAATGTATTTAGAAATATCTTCTTATATATAAAAATGAATCCCTATTTCCCTTTGTCACGGCATTATGCGTGAACGGCTGGACCGATTTCAGTAATTCTTTTTATGTTGTGTTTGTTATTGTCAGGAGAAGGTTCTTAAAAAAGAAAGTTGCGCTGAAAATAGTTTAACCCGGACGAAGTCGGAGCTAGTAGGTATAAGTATATTTATCAGTTGGTAGGATGCTATAGTGAGGCTCTGCCAGATTTGGGATCTGATGGCCGTGTGTAGAAAGTAGTAATAATAATAATAATAGCAACCCATGTATGTCCCACTGCTGGGCACGGTTCTCCTCTCCTCTATCAAGAGAGAGAGAGAGGTGTTAGGCCTTAATCACACACGCTGGCCGAATGAGGGTTGGTGAATCAGACATGTCTTTAGAATTTCTTCTAAGACATGTGGGTTTCCTACCCATTTGATTAGTACATATAAACGCCACAAAGAAATTCACATTGGTATCTACTGCCACTCGGGATAGACCACAGCTGACCACAGGCCTCTTCCAAGGACTTCAAGAACTCGATTTTGAGCTCACCTTGTCCATCGGCTGCAATCTTCACCAGGTCATCGGTCAATCTTGTCGAAGGTCACCACTCTACTGCAACGAATTCCACCTTCATGGTTCTTAAAATAAAATATTCATTTTTAAACAAAGAAAATAATATATGCATTAAATATATCAATTCTTTGAGATCTAGACGTCTCAAGAACGGCTCAGTCATTTGTCATCAAGAAGTGACAAATATACAAAAGTTAAGTAATGATGATAGGCGTCAGGAGTCGGTGGACGTCAGTGAACGATCGTGGGTAGTCCTTAGATCTGTCGTCTGATGTTACACGATTACACGAGTCCGCCATCAATCTCCTGTCCACCAGGGTAATTGATTACTACATATCGTCGACCGTAATTTCAATTCGCTTGGCTACTTTTTCGGAGACGCTAAAACATTCATGATTTTTTAAACTTTGATCTTAAGTATGTTTTCGTAGGATCTAAGTTTTGAATCCCAGTTTAATATTTTTGGCGTTGGATAACAAAAAATATGATTGAAATGATTTATTTCCGTTGGATCCCAAATTTTAAAAATGCAAGGGAATAGCGATTTGTTTTCGTTGATCCAAATGCCTAAAAATACTGACTGCAGGTATTTTAAAAACAAATTTTTTTATAATAAAAAAAAATTGAAAAAAATTAAACCGACTTCAAAAAGCTGAAAATAACCGAATATAGATTGAAGTCGGTGCTAGGTTCATCCTGTCTAAGGCCTAATATTCAGCTTGGCACCGACTTCAATCTGTATTCGGTTATTTATAGTTTTTTGAAGTCTTCAAAAAAATTTTTTTTCGTGATAATAAAATATGCTTATGAAAAACATTATTAATGCCACCATTACATTTGAGGGTTGGCTCGATTTCCCTGGGATTCCATCATTGGATCCTGACTTAGTGCCAATGGAACCACCTCACGAATATACTCTTTCAAATAAAAAAGAATTTTGAGACTCGGTCCACAATTATGGCAGATATTGGTTAACATACATGAAAAAAAAAAATACATTCAGTCGAATATAGAACCTCCTCCTTTTTTGAAATTTAAAGCCTAGTCGGTTAAAAATATAGGGTATTCCCCTTATTTTTAACCGACTAGGCAATATTAAAGTGGTCACTCAGTATAAAATATATTTTATACTGAGTGACCACTTTAATAATAATAATAATAATAGTTTTTATTCGGACAATTAAACAAATCCGTTATGTTAGTAACAATTCTTCTTATGAACTATGTTAGTGAAAAATAGCAATAATAATATAAATACATTTACAACACAACAGCATTTACAACACAATAACATTTAGGTACAACACAATAACATTTAGGTACAACACAATAATATTTACTAACATACACACACACAGAGATACTGTACAGTGACATATTTGTCATGGTAAAACTTTATCACGCCGTACATGTACACCCATCCAGTGGTTTCTAATGGGACAATCCAACCTATTACTTAATACGCTCAGAATGCTGTTGGAACTGTCACGCAGCCTACACATCAAAGAGGCTGTTCGTTTTCGTATCATGGCGTGAAAGCCATCAACGCTAGCCAATGCGAACATATTTGATGCGCTACAGTAGCGTGGCAGTCCCATCAGCACCCTGAACGCATCATTGTAGTGTACACGAAGAGCGCCGAGTGCTGCCCTAGTATAGCGTACCCACAGGCTGCACGTGTAAAATGTTTGGCAATAAGCTTTGAAGAGGCTTATTTTAACTCTTTCTGTGCAACGTGCAAACCTGCGAGCCAGCATGTTACATCGGACAGCGAGCGCCCTCCGTTCCCTCTCAATGTCAGCATTGTCCGACATATCATCACTGACCCAGTGACCCAGGTACTTAAACCGGGAAACCCTGGCAAGAGGAGAACCGTTGAGCACAATAGGTGGTATGTGCGCTAGCTTGACACCTCTCGGCTGAAAAACCATAATCTCGCTCTTCTTTGCATTGTACCTGAGACCGTGGGACAGTGAGTATGCTTCACAAATGGACACCATTCTTCTCATAGCACTGACTGCTGGGGTCAGTAGCACCATATCATCAGCGTAGCTCAAATTGTTGATAATCTGGCCATCAATTGAGCAGCCGACATTGGTTCCACTAAGCCCCTCAATCAGCTGATTGATGTACAGGTTGAAAAGTGTAGGAGATGTTAACCCCCCCTGTCTCACACCACATTGCAACCTGTACACGTCTGAGAAGGTAGTGCCCCATCGTACGTAGTTGGTTTGGTTATTGTACCAATACCTAAACAAGTTAATGACGGCTACTGGTACGCCCGTATTATGGTATAACTTTTGCCATAAGATGTCATACGACACCAAATCGAAAGCCCTGCTAAGATCTAAAAAACAGGCATAAACAGGCGTGTTTCTGTCGACGTAATACCGGACAGTTTGTTTCAGACATAGAATTGCATTTTCAGTTGAAAGTCCTTTTTTAAAACCAAATTGAGCATCGTGTAGTCTAATGTGCTTGTTTAAAATACGTTCCAACAGACTGTCTAGTATTTTTGCCAGTACAGTAGCTAACGATATGGGTCTGTAATTGCACCTGTCTGACATGTCACCCATGTTAATATTGCCTTTCTTTTTGCCATTGCGTTTATCTATTTACATGAGTAACCATTGCATATAAAATGCATAAAATTGTTAAAGTTAGCAGAGACTGTAGGTATTTTTAACCGACTTAAAAAAGAGGAGGTTATCAATTCGTATGTTTTGTTTTATTTTTTTTTTCTTTTTTTTTATGTTTGTTACCGCATAACTCCGTCATTTATGGACCGATTTGAAAAATTATTTTTTTGTCTGACTGGACATACTTCCAGTTTGGTCCCATTATCATCAAAAGAAAGTTCTGATCATGGGATCCATGAGGAATCGAGGGAACTCCTCAAAAGTTATAGGCACACATATAGCAATTTCAATATTTTTAACAACTAATCAATCATTTGCATTCAGAAAGTGTAATTTGGTGAAGTAAAACTGATGAAGAAGACCACAGATGGCCATCTGAACTTCTCAATAATAAGTATTTTACTGATGGCGTTTAGATAAGTTTCAATTATTGTTGCTAAGCAACTATTAATAAGAAGTAATGATGTGAATGAATTGAGCGCGGATTGCACAGATTAAATATTGCTTTTAATACCGACTCGACCTGTGTTCAGCCCGACGCTTAGTCGATTTTATCCGATTGTAACAAACAAATATTTGAAAATTTTACAACTTGCCGTACTGAAGTCGGTTTTTTTTTGTTAAAATTATGTGTAAAAATAATCGAATCAAAAAGTATGTGATATCAAAGGAAAGTGTATTTCGATTTTAAAGTTGTCTGCGTCTCTTGAAAAGTATTGGTTTGTCCCTTACGCCAATTGAAATAACGGTAAGTATACTAAGAGTTCTCGATGTCATTCAATTTACTTTATTTGTGAGATTTAAAAAAAATCGTTTATTTTGTTAGTACGCTAACGTGCTAATTGCTGAAACTACCATTCGGATATATAAAACAGTTGGATATAGATTAAATACGCTACGACCCAAAAGGTGCATGGAAAATTCTTTGAGTATCAGGGCAATAATAATTAGTGGACAATGGACAATTATTAGTTTGTATTGATTTATTACTCATGGTATTGATTAGGACTCTTTCTGATACCACACAGGATCATTTTTAGATAGAGGTGAGGAGACCAGTGCCCAGCAGTGGGACATATATGGCTTGCTGGTAAACAGTTATGTAAGTCGCTCGCATCAAAATAACTGTGATAGTTTTGTAATTTCCATCTCAGCCATAAGACGTCCACTGCTAGACATAGGCTTCCCCCAAGGTTTTCCACATCGTTCGGTCCTGAGCTGACCTTGTTTTGTAATGAAATCTGCATTAAGCAAAGTATTTGTCATTGTTCGGCAATCAAAGTAAGATCGAGAAATAATCGCTATAGGTACGTCATGGTACGGCCCCGGACATACATGATACATGGCATGATATTTGAACAAAAGTCTCGCAGCATTTTCAAGCTAAAAAATTCAAAGTGCGCTGAAAATAATCTCTTTTTGGTGTGGCTTTGCGATGCTGGATATGGGTTTTATTACTAAGTATAAAAATAAAAACAGGCTTGGTGTTTATGTTGCATAAAGTGCAAAGTTTTGTTTATTCATTTGTGTTTTGTTCACTAAAGTGGGTTATGTGCATATTTAAAAAGGATGAGTTTTATAATAATATTTTTCAGTTGAAAAGGACTTAAATTTTATATACTAGATGTTGCCAAAGCGGTTGTGGCCGAGTAGGAAAGGAACATATATGTACTTACACGCAAGAGGTGCGAGTTCGATATAGTCCCCGGTTGGCAATACCAATGTAAATTTCACTTTGTAGAGTTTATATGTATTAATCATCTGCTAACAGTGAAGGAAAATATCGTAAGGAAACCCACATGTCTTAGAAGAAATTCTAAAGACATGTCTGATTCACCAACCCGCATTAGGCGAGCTTAATTCTCTCTCTTCATAGAGGAGAGGAGGCCCGTAGACTTATTATTATCACTATTATTTTAAATGTCCATATCTCCAGCCTCCTAGATCCATCAACATTCGTTCAAAAATCCACTAGCAAGCGGGTGCAAGGTGCGTTTTGTTTTTGCACGTATTCGTCTAGACGATAACCATTGTTACGGCTTTGTTTTTATTTGTTGGCGGTCTCACGCGTGCTCGGCTTTGAGCGCGTTTGATTTGATAAACGTGGTACAAGGCAGAGGAGTAGGTTATTTGTGTATTGTGTAATTTTGTTACCTACGCAATAGGGAAATATGAATTGAATACAAAATGGCTCAGTGGTTTAATGTCAAATAAGTGATAATGTCCTCCAAATAAGTGCGAGGGAAACTAGCACTAGAACTTTGCGCAGGACATATTATAGTAGTGGATATTGTCTGCTTGACTTAGTTCCTTAGTCGACTCTTACGACACCCTTGGATGATGCAAGAGAGGGAAATCTCAGAACAAAACCCTATACCAACCCGTCTGGCTAGCGTGGTACAGTCCCTCCAAATGTATGGAGGAGATCCGTGTCCAGCAGTGGGACGTTTATGGGTTGAGGTGATTATGATGATATTATAGTACACAAGTGTGTGCACAAACAACACAGGTGCACTTTTTGTTGCCTATCATAATCCAATGGGATGGCAATCCAACATGACTGGGGATCAGAGATATTGCTTTCCAAGGCACAGTTGTGAACACCGCCATTTTCCAAACCTTGAGCACATGTTGTACCTTAATTTCCTGAAAGAAAAACCTAATAGTTATTTTTTGCTCGACCAAGTTATCGAAGCCAGGTCTCGTGATCAGCAGTCTCAAAGTAGTTTCCCAAAGACCAATAGGCGTTATAAAAAATACTTGAAAGTAGAACAGATACTTTTTTTTTGACCAGCTGCCTAGCTGTACCTATATTTTTATTTGAAACAAACAATTGCATAACAAAGCTTAAAACTAAACTCATGTAGTACAATATATTAGGTAGTTATACAACCAGCACCGTTTTCCACATAACAATTTTTAGAAAAGAAAGAAAGAAAAGAAAAACAATTTATTATTCCTATCAAATGACGCACAACACACAAAAACACACATTTTAACAACGGACATCAAAACAATAATAATATTGTGTGTGACGTCACACGCATGCAAAAAATGGCCACCGCTCAGCGTAATGTTAAAACATAATAACGCTGGGTTTCAGCGACAGCCAGTTCTTCTTAGTGCCTTTTTAGTTCTTAGTGTAGTTTTACATAGCACAGTTTGACTTACATTGCTATAAACATGTAGTTCTTATTATAAGTACCTACTTAAATCTATTTCTAATTAACACTATTAAATATCCTGAACAAGATTAAATGACATTTTATTTTGAAAAGCAGTAAGTTTGGTATACAAAAAAGAATATATGTATTTATTATATATATAATCTTACATATATGTATAATTTGATTATAACTTAATGTAAACCGCTATATCTTTAAACTCGGTCCACCGTCGACACTGACCTCATTTCACAGCGTTGACCGGACGTAACAAAACAAAATTCACAACCGGATTTATACATTCTTCGCAAGCACTCTGACCTCTGTGTTTTCACTCATAAACATCGCCATTCACGCTCAATATACCTTCACTAAGCTTTCCCGCTGACTTCTACAGTAATCGCGATAATGTCGAATCTCAACAGTCCTTTTTCTTGTTCTTAACAGTCATTGCTCACTAGACAAGTGGTATAAATGGTAGTCGAATTGAATGTATGTCGAATAGAAAGCAAATGTATGGGATTTGACATAAGTTTACTACATCTTTAATGTTGTAAACCAACGTCAAATCCTTTCTTTCTATTATACATTAAAGCAAATTGTCTCTTGATTCGATCTTCGATACTATAAATTTATTTATTTGCTTATCTAACAAAGGATATACAAAACACTATAACAATACTTGCTGTTACCCGCGGCTCCGCCCGCATGGATGTCGGTTATCGCTGTAAAAAGTAGCCTATGTGTTATTCGAGACCATAATCTATCTCTGTGCCAAATTTCATCCAGATCCGTTAAGTTGTTTTTACGTGAAAGAGTAAGAAACATCCATCCATCCATCTATACTTACAAACTTTCGCGTTTATACTTAATATTAGTAGGATTATTATGCCATATAACATTTCGTGTACCTACTCCTTCAATTTATGGAGATCACAGCATGCAAATAGAAATTCACTATATATGTAGGTACATCACAATCTAAGTGCTTCCAACTCGACCTAAATAAATCCAATGCCCACCCTTATGCATAGTTTACAGTAAGTAGCCTCTTCCAGGATCTCTTACGAAAGTGCATGCATGTGTAAATAATTCCCTTATCCACGTATCCTCGCATTTGAGCGGAAGAACTGTTATAAATGTGAAATTTTACGGTTCGATGATTTTTTTTTGGTTGACAATCTGCTCTTTTGCGATTTGCGTCGTGTTACAGATAGCGTGATAAACCAGTAGTTATGAAAAATTGACTGTAGTAACTATGGGTTTTATTCAGCAGTTATATCCTTACTAATATTATTAATGTGAAAGTTTGTGAGTATGGATGGATGGATGGATGTTTGTTACTCTTTCACGTATAAACTACGGATCTAGATGAAATTTGGCACAGAGATTATGGTCTGGAATAACACATAGGCTACTTTTTACATTTATAGCGATAACGCGGGCGGCGCCGCGGGCAACAGCTAGTATAAAGATAAATATAAAGAGATAAAGTTTGTGACGTTACGACGTAAGGGGGTAATCTCTGGATCTACTGAACCGATTTAGAAAATTATTTTACCAATTGATAGAAAGTCACGTTATTTGTGAGGATCATAGGTTTATATTTTATTGTATCCTTTCCCATTTAGGTTTGCTAGCCCGTAGTGCCTACTTCTCAAAACAAAGAAAAAACAATTACTTACTCATTTAAAATATTATTTATGTTAGAAATAAAATGGCAAAACCTCCTATTCTGTTCTACTAATCAGGAACCAAGTAACTACATGGCATACGCCAAAAGAAAATATATCCAAATACAGTAGCTTTAAAGGCCATTTTACCAAATTTGTTGTAATATAGTTCCGTTGTTTTACGCCAAAATTAGTTAAAATAAAATAAAATATTAAACAAGGTACGTTTCTTGATTAATTGATCAACTTGGAACGTTTCTTGCTATATACATGTTGTCATCCAAGTATTACAATAGTACCTAAATGATGACATAAATTGATGTCATCGACTATTTGGATAACACTTGAACTGTTAACGAGTTATCCACTAGGTTTTTTAACTTGATGACTACTTTTTATGTGTTTCAAGCTTTTCTGGTATGTAAATATTTATAATTAAATGTAGTTTGTTCTTGTAGGAAAAAAATAAGACTGTTGCTAAGGGGTCAAAATATGCCTCAACATTACTAAATATCTACTGTAAACGAGCTCAGCCCCTCTAGACAAGTGGCATAAGTGATGGTCGAATCGAAAAGTCAAAAAAGCAAATGTATGGGATTTGACATAAGTTTACGACATTATATTCGTAGACTTACGTCAAATCCCATACATTTTATTTTTTGACTTTTCGATTCGATTATCGCTTATGCCACTTGTCTAGAGGCTCTGAAGTTTAAACGATACATTTATTTTATGCGCGGCGCGGCATGTTGTGGGTTCGATACCCACACAGGACAAAAAATGGTGTGATCCATAAAATGGTGTGATCCATAAATTGATGTCTCGAGTCTGATTGTACTTTGTGTCCGTTATTTGTGAAGTTCCCCGCGATACAGGTCTAGCGCTTTAGAGCGCTAGACCTGTATCGCGGGTTGCCTGTAAAAGTATGGTCACCAGTGGTATGGTTTTGGTTAAAAAGAATTGGACTTTAACTTTGGAATCTAACTTTGCACCCATTTTAAGGCACATTGCGCGCACAGAGAAGTGTGAAATTTGGCATAATTAATGATAATACTGAGAAGAACTGCAGAAAGTATTCTTTGGTCGAATTTCGACCACCGGGCGACCCCTAGTACCTATATATAAATGAAATGAACCTTTCAATTTATCTGGATTTCTAAAACTTTTTTATTAAAAGTTATGTTATAAATAATAAGTTTTCTTTTTTGCAAACAAAACAAGTGAATGTTTTCGTGTTCAGTAAATGCTACAATTGGTATAGACATACATTAGATATGCACGCGAACAAGTTTCTGCGTTACGTGTGGAAGGAAAGAAAACTCGTCATTTAAGGTGTTTCGTGTCGTGCATCCGTAGTATTATTCTTATAATAGCAACCCATATATGTCCCACCATGTTATTATCCGTGTGGTGACGGATTAAGAATACAAATTTCACCACCCCCTTCTATCCCGAGGGTGTCGTAAGAGTCGACTAAGGGAGTTAGTCTAGCAGACAATATTCACCGGAAGAGAGAGAAAACTCGAAATAAAACCCTATTCCAACCCGTCTGGCCAGCGTGGTATAGTAGGCTAATATCCCTCCAAATGTTTGGAGGAGACCCGTGCCCAGCAGTGGGACGTTTATAGGTTGAAGTGTATATGTCCCACTGCTGGGCACGGATCTCCTCTCCTCTGTCAAGAAAGAGAGAGAGGGTTTAGGCCTTAATTCACACACGCTGGCCTAATCCGGGTTGGTGAATCAGACATGTCTTTAGAATATCTTATAAGACATGTGGGTTTTCTCACAATGTTTTCCTTCACCGTTATTAGATGGCGCATCATTTGATTAGTACTTACATATAAACTATTATACTTACTAGTTCATTATTAACTAGCTGATGTCCGCGTCTCTGTCTTCATGGATATCGCGGTAAAAAGTACTCTATGATCTTTCCTAAGATACTATCTATCTCCTAGTCAAAATTTATTAAGATCTGTTCAGCAGTTTAGTCGTGAAAAGGTAACACACATAGAAACTAACAAACAAAGCGTTACTTTCGCATATGTGATATTAAGTATGGGTGTGAGAAAAAGTTTGTTGTTTTTATATGCTATACACTAGTCCCGTCCTGTCGTCCCGGGTTCGCACGGATGGACATTTACTTAGTTTTCGTAGGGGGGATCCCTACGAAAACTAAGTAAATGTTATTCTTTTTCAATAAAATGTTACCCGCTGATAATATAAACTTTTAATGGTGAAAGATTTTATTAAAATCGGTGGAGTAGTTTTTGAGTTAAATCGTAACAACCAAACAAACAAAAAATCGAATCTTTCCTCTTTATAATATTAGTTTACATAACATACCATAGCATCACATACAAGCGAAAAAGCCCGCTTGAAGAACCTGCATGTAATGCCCGCTGCACACCTTCAGTTTTCAAATCAAATCAAATCAAATCATTTATTTTTTGTAAACATAGGTGAATACAGATGAAGGGTACATAATATAGTTCTTTCTATGTTTTGCCTTGAAATGGCGTACAAAAATTCTATTAAAATTTTATTAATCTATAAATTTATGAAACATACCTAATTAAATTCTTATAAATTGAAACATAAAATAAAATTGTATTATAATGTACATAAAATTAAAATTTAAAAACAAAAACTTAAAGATAAATATCATAGTAGGTATATAATCATATAAGTGAGCACTAATTAATATGTAGGATCTTCATATCTTTCTTTGTCAGCAATGAACTCTAAGATCGAGTAGTAACATCTGGCTACTAAAAATCTAAACAATGACTTCTTAAAAGATTCTACGCTGGTTTTATCTCGAATGGTTATTGGTATGTTATTATATATTGTAGATGTCATACCGAGAACACTTTTACCAAATAACGCTGTATGATGGGATGTAGTACAAATAGAATTTTGATTACGTTGGGAGCGTGGAGTTTCAAACAAGTGTAGATTACATCTTACAAATACACCCATCTCAAAAATATACATAGAAGGAAGCGTTAGCAGGTTTAAGTTTTTGAATAGTGGCTTGCAACTATCAGTAGACTGTAATTTACAAATTGAGCGCAGACTTCTTTTTTGGGCTTTAAAAGGAATTTCTCTGTCCGTCGAGTTACCCCAATAGATAATGCCGTATCTAATTTTGGATGCTACGTAAGCATTATAGGCTACTATTGCAGTCGAGAGATTTACAGTCTTTGACAAATTGTAAAGAGCATAGGCAAATTGATGTAGTTTTTTTGTAAGGAAGTCTATATGTTGTTTCCATGTCAAATGACAGTCTATATAAAGACCCAAAAACTTAGTGCTGTTAGTTTCAGAAACAATTTTGTTATCATAATTTATATTCAGTTTCGGTTTGCATGTTCGTTGGTTAAATGTCATTATTTTAGTTTTACTGAGATTTATTTGTAAGTTGTTATTAATTAGCCAATGAATTACGTTTTTTAAGTCATTATTTATGTTATCTTCGAGTTTGGTAATATCACTGTCAGAGAAAAGAATGGTGGCGTCGTCTGCAAATAGGATCATTTGATGTTTGGTTGAGTTTGGCATATCATTTATGTACATATTGAACAATAGAGGGCCAAGGATACTACCTTGGGGAACACCATAGGTAGTTTTCCTAGCTTGAGACGTGTATATATTTTCAAATTTAGAATCTGTACATAGTTTATTAATACATGTCATTTGAGTACGATTTGACAAATAAGAACTTATAAGTTGTAAAGCACTGCCTCTGATACCATATCGTTCTAATTTATTTAGTAATATATTATGATCTACATAATCGAAGGCTCTAGACATGTCCATGAAAAGAGCCGCAATTGGGGTTCTAGTGTCGATATTGGTAACCAGTTTCTTCATTACATCATAAATTGCCATATTTATAGATCTATAACTTTGCAGTTTAACTGTACAGTCGAACTGTACAGATACATCTAAGGACCCTACAACCTAGCCCAGTTCAACTGTTTGTCCTACACATCTAACGATATATCTGTACAGTCTGACTGTACAGTTAAAACTGAAGGTGTGTAGCGGGCATTACATAAGACCACAGTCAAATAAGTACCACAGAGATACGTATAGGCAACTTTTTACCTCGGCAAAATTCTCTGTTCCCGTAAAATTGTACACCCAGGCGAAACCGCAAAATGAAGTTAGTAAAACAATAAAATTACAAACTTAATATATGACATGACAGATATAATCTAAGCCGCCATTTTGAATGACTGGTTGTCGTGTCATCCGCGTGCGTGTTCACTGGAAGCAAGCAATGCTGTATGTTAATTTTGTTCGCAAGTGATAGTCTATCTAATACTTCATTCGTTCTACTAGATAAACTCGTATTTTACAGTGTTATGTTAAGTAGCATGGAAATTTTAATAAATACTTATTAATTAATGTTTGTTCTGTGTCTGGGTGTAATTTATCTATAATATGTATGTACTAGCTGTTGCCCGCGGCTCTGCCCGCGTGGATGTCGATTATCGCTGTAAAAAGTAGCCTATGTATTATTCCAGACCATAATCTATCTCTGTTCCAAATTTCATCCAGATCCGTTCAGTAGTTTTTACGTGAAAGAGTAACAAACATCCATTCATTCATCCATCCATCCTTCCATACTCACAGACTTTCACATTTATAATATTAGTAAGGATAATTGATAATTGTTCTTAGACAAAATATATCATATAATTAAGCATTTCAGATAGAGTAGCGTTTTGAAAAACGTTGTCCTATCCCTGAGATAGGAAAACGTTTTTCAAAACGCTTCCCTAAATGAGCACTAGAGACCAGAGCCTCTAGACAAGTGGCATAAGCGATAGTCGTATCGAAAAGCCAAAAAATAAAATGTATGGGATTTGACGTGAGTCTACGATATAATGTCGTAAACTTACGTCAAATCCCATACATTTTCTTATTTGACTTTTCGATTCGACTATCGCTTATGCCACTTGTCTTGAGGCTCTGTACTGACATACAGTAACACAACTACAACGTTGTTTGTAGTTATTTGGCCATTACTATAGTTATTTCTATTTATTATTTTAGCTTTGCTCTTCCTCCATATTACTTGCCAAATCGCACACCCATCCGTATGCACAATAAGCTGGAAACAAAACCCTAAGTTTTCACTTAACGTTATAATCGTAAAAAGAGTACAAACTACAATGTTGCTTCCCGCTGCCTGTCTGTCCCTATGTATGCTTAGATCTTTAAAACTACGCAACGGATTTTGATTCGGATTTTTTTATTAGATAGAGTGATTCAAAAGGAAGGTTTATATGTACAATACAACCTTGTTATATCTATACTAATATTATAAAGCTGAAGAGTTTGTTTGTTTGGTTGAACGCGCTAATCTCAGAAAGTACTGGTTCGATTTTAAAAAATATTTTTTTGTTGAATAGTGCTATTATCCAGGAAGGCTATAGGCTATATAACAATACGCTATGATCAATAGGAGCGGAGCAGTAGTGAGATATGTTGCAAAATCGGGGAAAATATTCCAAATTACCACGCGGGCGACCCCTAGTTTACTATAAATAAATAAAACCGAAGCAAAGCGAGGGCAGTTCACTAGTACATAGATATACTTAACTTCACACTCACACTTCCTCGGAAAGGACAAAGGTCAAGTGAGAAGGATCCCTGTCCTTATTTATTGAGGACAATACCAATTTCGGACTCAATACGGACTGAAAAATCAAATTACGCTGTGTCACCCTCACCCTACGTCCCGAGGGTACGTTGTCTACAACATTCGATGTTGGGGACAGACCCTTGTTATTACTCCAATAAAGCAATTGCTTTAAGTGAACAGAAGTGAATAATGTATTGCTCGTAGTTAAGTCGTATACAAGAGGTAGGGCATCGTACATTTTTTTCTTTAAAAAGACAACTTACGCACTAGAAAAAGAGCTTGTTCTCTAGTGCGGGAGTTGTCTTTTTAAGCAAAAAAAAAGCTCTTTGTCGCGGGGGACTTTACAAACATACAATTAATGGACACAAATTACATCCAAACTCAGAACAACTTTTTGTGGGTCACACAAAGTTTTGTCCTGTATGGGAATCGAACCCACAACCTCGTGCACAGCAGACGTATACTGCGGCCACTGGACCACGAAGGCAGTCACAGGAGCACTCTTTATTCCTTTACTAATCTAACGAGCCTCACTGGGGAACTTAGAGAGGTAGGGCACCATACTAGCGAGCAAGCCCGACTGGGGAAGGACCTCCACCTTACAGAAGACCACAGCCAAATGACTACACACAGCAGTGTAGTTGTGTTCCTGTGTGTGAGTACAGGTCTCCAGCGCTCATTTAGGAATGCGTTTTGAAACAAACGTATTTCTATCCCAGGGTTACTTCCATCTTAAAGCCCTGGTGTAAAAAAATGGGTTGGCAACACGCAAGTGATACCTCTGGTAATGCAAGCGTCTATAGGCTACGGATACTGCTTAACATCAGGCGGGCCGTATGCTTGTTTGCCACCCAAGTAGTATAAAAAAAAAAAAAAAAAAAAAAAGGATCTCCACCTTACAGAAGACCACAGCCAAATAACTACACACAGTGGTGTAATTGTAGTCCTGTGTGTGAGTACAGGTATCGAGCGCTTATTTAGGGATGCGTTTTGAAAGAAACGTATTCCTCTATCCCATAAAGCCCTGGTGTAAAAAAATGGGTTGGCAACATGCAAGTGATACTTCTGCTATTGCAAGCGTCCATATGCTACGGTAATTGCTTAGCATCAGGCGGCCCGCAGGGGTATTCCGTAAGAGCAAAAACCGAGCCACCGCAAAAACCGAGCAAAATCCACCTGTCAGATTGAAAATCGGTATTCCGTAAGAGCCCTTTTTGACGTTTAGTCAATAGATTGTGCCGGCACCGAGCAACCACAACTGTCAGTTTTGCGATCACAACTGTCAGTTTTCCATCGCTGTTTCTTAGAGAATCAGCCGGCCGTATGCTTGTTTATATATTGTTGTTGTTTTTGTAACGATAAGCTGGGCGAAACGATAGATCTGCCAGGTTAAGCAAGCTTGCTGCGGTCAGTCGGTAGATGGCCGTTTAAGTCATTGGTACAGCGTCTGATCTCTCTCATGTCAGATTGCCGCCCCATCGAACTATGAGTGTAAAGGAATAAAGAGTGCACCTGTGACTGCCTTCGTGGTCCAGTGAGTTTGAATCCCATACAGGACAAAACTTTGTGTGACCCGCAAAGAGTTGTTCTGAGTTTAGGTGTAATTTGTGTCCGTTAATTGTATGTTTGTAAAGTCCCCCGCGACACAGAGCTTGATACACACACACACAAAGCACACCTACGCACTACAGTATCCTAGCAAGTAAGTAGTTAACCTCTGTCAAGATTAACTAATCAAAATTTAGTTAGGAGGACATTATAATCAATCAATTGTCTATTTTTATCTTCAAGAATCATATTCCTCAACGAATATTAGCAATCGGAGGGATCGAATTAACGCGTAATGGATTTACCCACATTACAAAGGTTCCACCCCCTCCCTTCCCACCATACCTCCTCCCTTTCTGACAAACATCTCGGGTTCGATCCCTCACTGGGTCAATTACACTTATGTTATAATGAACTTATGTGATGAAAATCCATTCCTATTGTGATATAAAAAGGAAATATTTATAGCTCCTATGGTTTGTAATTTTTTTAAGTTTTGGTAATGATTTATATTTAAATAAGCTTGTCTTAGAAGAAATTCTAAAGTCATGTCGTATTCCTTCTTGGTGGAGGTCCTTCCCCAGTGGGAAGCCCCACTGGGGAAGGACCTCCACCTTAGTTTGACACCACGCTCGATAATTAATATGAAAATGGTCCCAAACAGGTAAGTCAAAAAACGTTCTTCTGCGATTGACACCGTAGTGTCAATAAGTCGTGGTGTCAAACAACGAAGGACCCTACAGAAGACCACAGCCAAATAACTACATATATACAGCGGTGTAGTTGTGTTCCTGTGTGTGAGTAGTCTCCAGCGCTCATTTAGGGATACGTTTTACAAGAAACGTTTTCCTATCCCAGGGAAACTCAACACGCAAGTGATACCTCTGTTATTACAAGCGTCCATAAGCTACGGTAACTGCTTAACATCAGGCGGGCATGATTATTATATATTTGCCTGCTAAACAGTATAAAAAAGAAATAAAGGCTTGATAGAAGTGTGGAGATCCGTGCCACTTAGAAAATTGACACGCGCGAAGCTGTGGGTAAAAGCTTAGTTAGTAACTTCGCTTGGTGTAACAGGAAAATTAATAACTAAGAGTAAGTGTGTGTGTGTGTGTGTGTGTGTGCAAACATTTACATTGTTTGTAGAGCATAATTGATATTAGGTTTTGTTTACGAAACTACACTACTTGGATGTTGTTCACTGTGGACTGTGTAGTTTCATATAAACTAGTTATTCATTAATATTATGCTTAATTTAGTTTAATTAATATTCTTATTGTCCGTGTGGTGACGGGTTAAGAATACAAATGTCACCACCCCTTTCTATCCCGAGGGTGTCGTAAGAGTCGACTAAGGGAGTAAGTCAGGTAGACAATATCCACTGCAAGAGAGGGGAAAACTCGCAACAAAACCCTATACCAACCCGTCTAGCCAGCGTGGTATAGTGGGTTCGAAGAAATTTTAAAGACATGTCTGATACTCCAACCTGCATTAAGCCAGCGTGTGTCAGGCCTAAAACCCTGTGCCGATAAGTGGGTTAATATATGGGTTGCTATTTTTAAATTAATTAGTTTTATAAGAGATCAGGCACTTACTAAGAAGCAAGCAAGGGCCTTCACCTTGCACAATACCATGTCTGGGCAAATCACTATAGCAGCAATACAGTATAGCACTTATGTTTCCTTGTTTAAGTACAAACGATGTTTAAAGAAACGTCTTCTTCAAATCAAATCAAATCAAATCATTTTATTTGCGACTATGGTACAGAGATAAGGGTGTTACAGTTTAGACATTAGTTCATTCATATTCTACCTTTCGGCATGCAAATTTCAACTGTGTGTAGAATGTGTAGTTAATGAATAATATATTTTAAATTATTTATAATAGTCAAATATGTCAATTTATATGTCAATTCATTGTCATAATTTTACACAATGTCAAAATCTACACTATACAATTATATTTATTCATTATTGTTAATTATTGCAATATTCTTATCTTCCATATATTCCTTAACATTGTAGTAAGCCTTTCGTAATAGAATATTTTTCAATTTACATTTAAATTCATTAATATTTTGTATTTCACACAATTGTTTAGGCAGTTTATTATAAACTCTTGATGTCATACATAGAATTCTTATCCCAGGGATACCTATTTCATCACAAAAACCAGGTTTTAAATTATTTGGGTGAACAATACAACACGAATGTGATACCTTTGGTATTGTAAGCGTCTAAATGCTATGGTAACTGCTTACCATAATTCTTTTTACTTTTTTTTCTTTTTAAAAAAGACTACTCCCGCATTAGAGAACTCTGTGTTACGGGGTACTTTACAAACATATAATTAACGGACACAAACTATACACCTCAGACTCAGAACAACTCTTTGTGGGTCACACAAAGTTTTGTCCTGTGTGGGAATCGAACCCACAACCTCGTGCACAGCAGGCGCATACTGCGGCCACTGGACCACCAAGGCAGTCAAACTCTGAAAAAAGTTTTGATTTCCTTTTGTAGAACTGAACCTACGACATCTGTCTCAGCAGTCAGGGTCACAAACCACTAGACCAACAGGCCAGTCAAAACGAATTCTATCAACACTACTTCAATTTCGTATACCACAGTATTATTGCATGCCGACTATAATTTCCTTCACTTCCTATAAACATAATGCAATATGGTGAAAGCTACAATACGGCGAAGTTTGACAACAATGGAAAATGGAAGTTTATAGGTTATTTAATATTGTTCAGTTAGCATTCCATTTACGGTATTGAAATTGCAATAGCTATAAGCACTGTTCATTCATACGCGTGACATTTGTAAATGACTTAAGAAATGGCTTTCAAATGTCAAATGATAGAGATTACAAATGTTATTAGTGTCATGGAATTAGAACGATTGTTATAGGTTCTGAAGCTGCATAACTTTATAATTATATAAATATACTTCTACTGTGTGTGTGTATGTCACTGAACTCCTCCTAAACGGCTCGGCTGATTTTAATATAATTTTGTGTGTGTATTCGGGTAGGGCCTCGGATGGTTCCTATAAACATAATGCAATATAAGTAGTGAAAGCTACAATACGACGAAGTTTGACAACACTGGAAAATGGAAGTTTATAGGTAATTTAATATTGTTCAGTTAGCATTCCATTTACGGTATTGAAATTGCAATAGCTATAAGCACTGTTCATTCATACGCGTGACATTTGTAAATGACATATGAAATGGCTTGCAAATGTCAAATGATAGAGATTACAAATGTTATTAGTGTCATGGAATTAGAACGATTGATATAGATTTCTATCGGTGTGTTAATCTACGGATAGGCAAGATGAACCGATGCTGCTTATCTTTATATATATAATTCTTCTGTACGTCTGTATGTCACTGAACTCCTAAACGGCTCGGCTCCTGATTTTAGTGAAATTTTGTGTGTGTATTTGGGTGCTCTACCCAAACCCGCCGGCTAATTCTCTAAGAAACTGCGATCGCAAACTGACAGTTGTGATTCCTCGGTGACGGCACACACGATTGCTAAACGTCAAAAAGGCTCGGTTTTCGCTCTTACCGATTTTCATTCTGACAGCCAGATTTTGCTCAGATTTTTAATCTGACAACCAGATTTCCCGTCGTACCGTATGCACCATTGACCTGCACCATCAATGGTTCATTTGCTCCGTTTTCGTGGTCGCTTGGTCTTCGCTCTTACGGAATACCCCTGCCGGTAGGTGGCACTGCAATCGGTATGATAGCTTTTCCGGACAGGACGATGTCTGCCAGGTCCGCTAGTTATGTACCTACGCAAAATTTAGCATGGTCTAATTTGTCAAAATCACTAGAATAAAAATGTTAAGAATGTTCAAACTCCAACTTGGCCGACCACCGTTGAGGAGTGTGGCATAAAAGCAATGAACCCTACCGCCTGCAAACATTCCAAGTATTTTTGTAAGGAAGTACGGTTTTAGATACATTTTCTCACGCGTACGATAAGTTTGATATGAGGTTTTCCCGAGAGATAACAATAAGGTTTCATAAGGTTCTTTAAGAAAGAAGTTATAAGGTTTTTAAAGGCTCAGCTACGCGCTAGTGATATCCCTTGTTTACTTCCTTAGTAGAATATAAAATATAGAATTACAAGGTGTATGAAATCCCCCGCGACGCAGAGCTTATACCAAAATGCGGGAGCTGTCTATTAAGAAAAAAAGTACCGTTTTTATATAACTAGCTGTTGCCCGCGGCTCCTCCCCAGTGGATGACGGTTATCGCTGTAAAAAGTAGCCTATGTGTTATTCCAGACTATAATCTATCTCTGTGCTAAATTTCATCCAGATCCGTTCAGTAGTTTTTACGTGAAAAAGTAACAAACATCCATCCATCCATCTTACTTACAAACTTTCACGCTTCGCATGCCAATGATTTACTATCTTGGCAGTGTATATTATAAAAAAAGATATGTTACATTTCTTCATAGGTACTGGGGCCATACCATGACGAGTTAAAAGAGAGTGAGAAAGAAGGACGGAGCTATATACGCTCTATAGCTCCCTCCCTTTTTCTCGCACAAACTACTGACGCTTAGCACGTCAGGGTACGGCTTCTGAGCGGCGTTTGATTTTGTTCCCATCTTTTAGTGCATACTTCATTTCAATTTTGAATGCGATGGATAATACGGAACACAAAGAGATAAATTACAGATGAAATGGATCTACTGATGATGTACCGCAGTACGCACCTGCTATGCACTAAAACATGGGAAGTTCGATTCCCACACAGGACAAAACTTTGTGTGACCCACAAAGAATTGACCTGAGTCTGGGTGTAATTTGTGTCCGTTAATTGTAAGTTTGTAAAGTCCCCCGCGACACAGAGCCTATTCTCTAGTGCGGGAGCGGGAGGAAAACCTGAGCTACTGTTGACGGCAACAGCTTCCGCGCGTTAGTGCGATAGCAACGTCTTGCATCTGCTCGACCTCGTTTATTTATTAAATGTAAGTATTACAATGTTTGGCACTACTTGTTTTAAGTTCAACTTTTGAAACACGACTTAAGTCTTACAAAGGCCCTTTCTTTTTAAATTCGGGATTATTGCCTATAAGAGTTTTAGCGAAAAATCTTGGTCAAATCAAGCAGCTCGATTGGAAACGACCTCCTCTTTCAGAAGACCATATACAAATAACTATATAATACTTGTGTAGTTGTGCTTCTGTGCTAGACTACTTAAATTATTAAATTTGGAGACGCATTTTTATAGAACTATGGTTTAGTTCTTGTTATGGTTTAGTTACTTGCAGCCAATGAAAATGGTGGAACATAATATGAGGGTGAAATCAATAGATATATTATTATGTATATTCGGGACAATCCCACTGACATGTTCACCGCTGTGAGTCCTGTGAGCCAGGATTAACAGCGGAGTAACCAACTGATACACCGAGCTTTGACACTCGTGCGTCCCGTGGACAACTACTGTCTTGGACCCCGCAACAAATTTAATCAGAAGTAAATATGAAGAATTAGTAAGAAAAGTTTCCACTTCCCTCCATAGCAAAGCGGGACACAAAATAAATCTGTATAGGTTTGTAACCTATGAAAAGGAGCACCACGATGGACAATTTTCCCAATGACAGCTGTTAGAAAAATTGGATTATACCACCAGAGTTTTGAACTGGTAACCCTAGAATCAGAAAAGGTACTTAGGTATTATAATAATACTTAAATATGACTGCCTCGGTGGTCCAGTGGCCGCTGTATACGCCTGCTGTGCACGATGTTGTGGATTCGATTCCCACAGACACAGGACAAAACTTTGTGTGACTCACAAAGAATTGTTCTGAGTCTGGGTGTAATTTGTGTCCGCTAATTGTATGTTTGTAAAGTCCCCCGCGTCACAGAGCTTGTTCTCTAGTGCGGGAGTTGTCTTTTTAAAAATGAAAAAAAACTTTTTTTTTAATTTGAGTTCCTACCGGGGACACGGTACAGGCATAGACACAATAACTGTAAGGTGGAGTTTTATTAAAACAGTGGATTGTGAATATCCTTACTAATATTATAAATGTGAAAGTTGATGTTATTTCACGTAAAAACTACTGAACGGATATGAATGAAATTTGGCACATATATAGATTGTGGTCTGGAATAACACATAGGCTACTTTTTACAGCGATAACCGACATCCACGCGGGCGGAGCCGCGGGCAACAACTAGTAGTGATGTAAATAATCAGATAAGTATTGGTGAACTAAATAAATGGCATATTGGCACACATTAAGGCCGAGAGTTTGTCTTACATAAAATATTTATTTTTATTACATTCAATGTTTACACAATACACGTTTTGAGAATATACTTTTAAAAGAAGTACCTACATGTAATTATAACACTTAAATACCAGTTTGTTTGTCTCATTAGGCTGTGAAACGTGGCCAACGATGTAAGTAATACTAAAATACACATACATACCTATATAAAATTCACATATCGCATCCTCAGTAAAAAACTGGCGTAACTTTAGAGATGTCACTAGGCAATTTTGAACCTTAACTGTTGAGAATAAGATGTAAATTGCAAAACAAACACGCTTAAACCTAAATCATTTTTCTACTGTGGGTGCGATATGTGAATTGTCCCAAGATATAATTCTCTTTATTCATTAAAATTCTCCATTGTTCGTGTGGTTACGGATTAAGAATACGAATGTTACCACTCCGTTCCATTTCGAGGGTGTCGTATGAGTCGACTAAGGGAGTAAGTCAGGCAAACAATATCCACTGCAAAAGAATGAAAGCTTGAAACAAAAACTATATCTACCAACCCGTCTGGCCAGCGTGTTATAGTAAGCTAATATCCCTTCAAGTGTATGAGCCGTACGTTATACCCGTGCCCAGCAGTCAGACGTTTATAGGTTGAGATGATGATGAAGATATGGGAGGCCCACCGGTAGAACCAAGCTACCGGGGGTTAGGATTCCAGATACAGGATCCTCCTCACAATGCGCGCCGTGTCTCGGAGTTGATACCGCCTTCTGCATCAGACCCGGCCGCCCAATGAGAGCCTCTTTAAGGTGTTGATGGAGGCTCTTGGCGATCAGTCTATTGACTAATACGACAAAGATTGCTGAATCTACCTATATAGCCCATATAGTATATACATATGGCCCTCATGTCAACAATCTTGTGAGCCAGGCATTATCATACTACGCGAACGAGAAGATAATTTTAAGAGAGGTAGGGCACCAGCAAGCCCTTTTGGGGCAGGAACTAAGAAGACAGAAGACCACACCCAAATTACTACACACAGCGGTGTATTTGTGTGCCTGTGTGTGAGTTCAGGTCTCCAAAGCTCATTTGGAGATGCGTTTTGAAAGAAACCTTTTCCTATCCCAGGGATACTACAACTTAAGCCCTGGTAAAAAATGGGTCGGCTTCACACAAGTTATACCTCTGGTATTGCAAGCGTCCATAGGCTACGATAACTGCTACCCAGGTCGTATAAAAAAACCTTCCACATGTCAACTATCTCGTGAGCCAGATGTTATTATTATTCTACGCGAACGAAGCCACGTGCGGATGCTAGCAACTACTCATTAAAACGAACATGTGAATGTGAAATCAGCAGACATTTTCTAGTTGAAATTGTTGGGAAATATCTATCAGCCGCTTAAGGTTTCTTTCCTTTGAGACAAGAAACGCGCCGCTGGAGTATATTTATAGAAATACATCAACCTTACACTCACCAGTTTATTTATACTTATGTTCTGTCGTGGACTAGTGATGCATCAGTATATAATAATAATAGCAAGCCATATATGTCCCACTGCTGGGCATGGGTCTTCTCTCCTCTATGAAGAGAGTATAGATAGATAGAAAACTCTTTATTGTACACAAATTACATTTATGATATAGATATTATTTTACATATTTATGTACAATGGGCGGCGTTATGGCTAAAAGAAATTTCTGCCAGGCAACCTTTAGATGGACAGAAGAAAAAATTAAATTAAATCACACTCATATATTTCGTTCTAGCCGTTGCCCACGGCTCCGCTCGCCTGTATGTCGGTAATCACGATAAAAACCCTATGTCCTTCTTCAGGTGACTATCTATATCCTTGCCAAATTTCATCCAAATCCGATCAGCCGTTTAGTCGACACACAGGCGACAGACATACTACATTCGCGTTTATAATATTAATAGCCGTCCGCCCCGGCTTTACACGGGTGGTATTTCCCGAGATTCCGTAATGTTTTTGTCAATCAAATATAGCCTATGATATTCACAAATAACGTGGCTTTATATGGGTAAAAGAATTTTCAAAGTCGGTTCAGTAGGTCCAGAGATTACCCCCTTCACGTCACAAACTCACAAACTTTCCCCATTTAAAATATAGTATAGGATAGCACAGTAGGATATATGCGTGCATTATTATTCTGATATAATGCAGCCTGATTTCATCCTCAGAATAGTGTGTAGGTATCATCGTCATCATCTCTGCCTACCCAACTAGCAAAATTTGGTCTTACATGTATCCTAAGACCACCTTTTCTTTACTCTTATAGTATACTTACAAACGTTTGTAAGTGTGGAATTGGGCGCACTTTATAAGATAATTTGTTCTTATAGTTGTTGTAATATGGTCTTGTTAAATCACTTTTTACTCTTACAATCATCTTCCTAATGCCGTCCTAAGCGTGATTCTTCTTGTATTCCTCTCTGGGATCTCATTGTAAGTGTATTATTTCAAAAGGCAAAAAAAAATGTGCACGTGGATGAAAAATAAAAAAAATGAAAGTCTATTATAATTTCTTATGTGTTTTTGCTACTAATTTTATCTTAAATGCTTGATTTATTTCTTGACAACCTATCTTGGTATTATATTTATGAACAATCTGGCAAAGTAGATTTACTGTATAGTTTTATAAATAAATAACAATATATTCACGGGCCCTTTCCGAAATGTGTGTAGAATATTATAAATATACTTAATTATTTGTGAAATTTAAATGTGAATCAAATGAACTTTGTGTGAATAATTAAAAGAGCAATTGCCCACTTCCAAAGATTATTGTAAGACTGATTTATCTTATTGAACACTTGTTTAGTCAATTACAAGTCTTTTTCTCTTCTTAAACACTAACCTAAGACAATCTTTCTGTCGCCATGTTAATAATTTATTTAGGGTTTCTTATAAAAGAGTGTCTTATGACTCTTATAAGATAACTTGATCTTATAAAAGTCTTCAAATGTGCTTCTGCTCTTTAGAATGACTTAGACAAAACAAATTATACTTAAAGACGTTTGGTTTTACAGGAGTTATATACAAGGTTTTAGTAAGAGTAAAAGTCTAATGACACACTTACTCCAGATGTCACTAAGAACGAATAGACTTGTAAGATGCTTTACTAAGTGTAAATGAAGTAAAGACCAATTAGTCTTAAAAATGCACTTGTAAAACCTGCATTCTGACAAATGTTTTATAAAGATTTCTTACAAACGTCTACAAAAGTACTTAATAAGTATAAATGTTCTTTTAGCACAAAATGTCTTCTAACATGCCTTTATAAGATAAGCCTTCTTAGTCAGGATGGATATAAAACTTTTATAATGTCTTAATTCTTATAAAGGACTCTTTATAAAGCAATTTTGCTAGTTGGGTAGTGATGATGTTGATCCAGAGTAATCCAGACACTGCACTGGATGCAGGCCGTTCAAGACCGGTATTTGTGTGAGTCTGTCTTGTGTGTCTTTGTCAAATTATATCAATAATTGTTTCCACCCGCGCGTATGATTTCACAGGAACAGTGTTTTTTTCTATTCCGGACTATATTCTCCAGACACGTTCAGCCGTTTTGGCGTGATTGAGTCACATCCATCCATTCAAATTGCCGCATTTATAAATTTTAGTAAAGAAATTTGTGTAACTTTGTAACATTTTTCAAGAAATTTAATTTTGGTTTTTTACTTTTTGATATAAATTTGAATCCATTTTGTTGTAAATTAATAATAATTAAAGTCAAATACCATAATATCATACGCTATTTTAGGGTACGGTGACCAACCCTAATACCCAGGCCTATCTAATTTATTTTTCATGTTCACTTTCGTGTTTAAAGCAAATGTTTAAAAACTATAATATTATACTTATAGGTTAGTTACTTTATTACCGTTTTTATTTAATTAAAATAACGACAATATTATTTTGTTATCAAACTTATCAACCGATTAGGCAGTTAAACGCGATCACGCAATTTGAGGCAATCTAACATGGGTAAACAAACATTTTTTTAAGCAAATGTGGGAATTGAACGTAAGTTTACGACATTATAATAATATCGTCGTTATATTATACACTAGTTGTTGCCCGCGGCACCGCCCGCGTGGATGTCGGTTAACGCTGCAAAAAGTAGCCTATGTGTTATTCCAGACCATAATTTATCTCTGTGCCAAATTTCATCCAGATCCGTTCAGTAGTTTTTACGTGAAAGAGTAACAAACATCCATCCATCCATCCATCCATTCTTACAAACTTTCACATTTATAATATTAGTAAGGATTTACATTATATCCTATTCGATTCGACTACTGTTTATGCCACTTGTCTAGAGTGGCTGACCCGAGAGAAATCAGGCAGGACTAACGGCTTTCCGTTGGTTCTGACCAACGGAAAGCCGTTAGTCCTGTGCCTGATTCTCTCCCGTCCTGTCAAATTGTCCTCCCATTAGACTATGACAGTGTAGAAACACTCTTGTGCACCATAATATGTCCTGCACTCCTGCACGAACTCCTGGCTTATCTCCTTTGAGATTGTGTCTCGTAACCAAAATCGGTCTCAAAGGCTATTAAGTATGTAAGTTGTAACCATTACAAAGAAACTTCATAAGTTTTAAAGTCTCTCAACTCTGACAAAGATAAAATAAGTTGTCAAAACTATTCCGGTGCAGTGCAATGTTTATGGTAGCTGCCAAGTTTTAATTTAGAACTTTGTATTATTTATGAAGCACTTCGCTATAACGGCTGGTTTCTTCTTCGTTTTATTTTTAGAAACATGAATAATATATGATTGCTAAAAAATGGATCGAGCTCCAAAATAAAGACGACAAGATTTTACTTTTAAACCTTACTAAAGCAGTAAAAACTTACAAACTTGTTCTTGATTTTCTTCGAAAGGGTAGATAGAAGAATATTTGAACCAGTCTTCACCAGCTATATTGGGTCAATTGGTAGGTTTTTTCACAGGTTCCTGTCGCCTTGATGGGCAAAAAAGGTTCTCAAGTGCCGGCCACGTACAGTAAGACGCAATGTGGGATGAATGACCTTCCACTAGATGGACAGATGACCTGGTCAAAGCTTTGTGGAAATATTTAGGGGACCTACGTTTAAGTGTACGTGGCTGAAATGATGATGTTGATGATGATGAATATGGGACGACCTTTTACCACACTATCCGCACCTAATTCCAGACTGCAAAGTATTAATGAGTATTAAAATCTAGGAATTTAGCATTACAGTCGTAAGCACTACTAAGATGGAAAGAAGATGGCCAATTGAATTGTGTCATAAAAAAAATATTGCGTTTTTTTTCTCCAACGTTATCTACTAACAGAATTCTGAACGCGTCGCTTCAAACTTTTTCTTTTTCAATAACAGATTTGGCGCCTCCAAAACCGGTTCTTTCACTTTCCATAACTGCATGTCCATCGAGCGATGCAGACAAGCGAATCATCTCAACGAATGAGTCAGAACTATCAATTTTTTGGGTGCTTTCTCCCACACCTGCCCGAAAGGGGCACAGAATACGGATACGAACACTTTCCACTGGGGGGAAATGGGAGCAGCGTTTTGCATGGCCTTGATTTGAGAAGCCGCCGAGTCGGCGAGCGACCGGTGCCGCTTTGCACAGCTACTGCCAGTCTTTGTCGTTCGTTCGTAGACAGCACACGTATCGTACGTTAGTTAGTTCGGCGAGAGAAGCGCGACGCGAGTGACCCGCCAGTGCCACAAGTGACAAAACAAAGTGAACCGAGTGTTTTACGTTGTTGGAGGATACCCCAAGTAAATCTGGAGCGATACGTTAACTTTAGAAGGTGTGTGACATTCAATTTTATGTATTAATTTAATGTATTTGCCCCCGCGATTTGTTTATGTTTGTTTTGTCAATGAACGCCGTTCATTGAGGGTTTTGATAGTTTTTTTATGGTATTCGCGGTTTAAGTTGTGGATATTTGTTAGTTAAGTTTACGGCTGACGGTTAAAGTAAAAAATGTGAAAGTTATTTGACGTGTGCGGTTATGTTCGAGGCAGACAGTGTGCGGTGGCTTTATCATGATGCTGTCACGCTTTTGTGGAGTTTGCTTATTTATACGTTTGGAGAACGCAAAGTTTTAAACATAAATATACTCATATTTATGGAGTAATTACCAGCCCTTTTAACTTATAATCTGTTTACCTACTAATATAATAAAGATTAAGAGTTTTTTTTAAACGCGCTAATCTATGTAATTGTTTTTGAAGTTTCTTGGTTTTTTTATCATCATGCTGTGACCCTTAAGAACAGAACAGTAACCTTAAAGGGGACACGGTATGAAATCCAAATTAAACTCAGGTAAAGACATGGTGAACAGTAATTCCTATCTTCTTTATATATAGGTACCTATATTATTCTTCTGTACGTAGGTATGTCACTGAACTCCTCCCAAACGGCTCGGCAGATTTTAATAAAATTTTGTGTGTGTGTTCGGGTAGGGCCCCGGATGGTTTAGATTCACAATTGGACCCGGTAGGTGTGGCAGACAGCGGGTAGGACGACGTCTGCCAAGTATATATTAATGCGAAACTTAGTCTATCCGTTTACCAGACTAAACGGCTGTATGGATCCTAATGAAAATTTGCAAGCAGATGTATGGTATCTTGAGGTAGGATATAGAGTACTTTTTAGCGCTTTAGCCAGTATCCACGCAGACTAAGTCGAGGGGTCTAGCTAGTACATAATAAATCTGATAATATCAAGTAGGGAATCGCTATCTAATCAGTTGCTTTTGTTAACAATCTTGTGTTTTATTTTATTAATGGTGAATTTGCATGCAAACTAAAAGGTCACAGCATGATAAAGATATAAACTTGAATAATTCATAGCATTAATCATTTAGGGAAATTTATGATAAAGATAAGGTTTGCTCGGAAAGTGCTCAGCTGCGATAAATTTAGTAAAGTTAATTAAGATCGCTTCATGTTTCTAATCTCGTCATAACTCTGGTAAGACGGTGATCGATGGATAAGTGTCAAACTTAGCTTAAAAGATATCTATACTAATATTATAAAGCTGAAGAGTTTCTTTGTTTGGTTGAACGCGCTAATCTCAGAAAGTACTGGTTTGATTTGAAAAAATCTTTTTTTGTTGAATAGTGCATTTATCCAGGAAGGCTATATAACATCACACTATGATCAATAGGAGTGAAGCAGTAGTGAGATATGTTGCAAAATCGTTGCAAAATGTTAAAAATATTTCAAATTACCACGCGGACGAAGTACCTAGTTAGGTACGTTAGTTAGTAGTTTATAGGTATATATAAAAAAAATTGTATAATAAGCAACCAGAATGGGTTATAAAACTATTATACTTATGTGTCTTTATTTCTAACGTTGTTTATTTTAAATGTTGATAGAGATTAATAATATAAACAAATTATATTATGAAAAAAAAATAACTGTTTTTATTAAATCCAATAATATGTTATACCTTTTTCTTCCATAAAATACCATCGAATCATCACCTTTCGAAGTCGCTTAATTTAATCAGAACCGGCATGCGAATATGACCATTACTGTGGGACTGCATTTATGACCGTTGACTGTACGTAGGTAAACAAATAAAGAAAGAAAGAAAGAAAAAGCTTATTCGAACATACATAAGACATAAAGATAGAGAGGTAAATAATAAACAATAAATATGCACAAAAATTAACAACATGGAACGCCAAAATGAATTGTTTATCCTGTGTGATTTCGGAATCGGAATAGAACCCAATATCAGCTTTGTGCTGCGGCATTTTATATAATACCAACCCATAATAAAGGTCGCCCCAGTGGTCAAAATTCGACCTAATTCATTTTTTTACAGTCCATCTCCGTATCAACTTTAACTATGTCGAATTTCATACTCCTCCAGGCACAATGTACATACTTAAAAAGCGATACAAAGTAGTAATAGAATTAATAGAAACCCATAGTCCCATATATGTCCCACTACTGGGTACGGGTCTCCTCTCCTCTATAGAGAGAGAGGGTGTGGGCCTTAATTCACACACGCTGGCCTAAAACGGGTTGGTGAATCAGACACGTCTTTAGAATTTCTTCTAAGACATGTGGGTTTCCTCACAATATTTTCCTTCACCGTTAGCGGATGATGAATTTCATTAGTAGATACATAAAAACTCCACAAAATGAATTTCACTTTGGTACTGCCACCCGGGATTGAACTGGCACCTCTTGCGGCATTTTATGCTTAGGTATAATATTTGCAGTTTCACTAACGAACATTCTATCCTATTCTATGGCTCAATCGATACTCTACAGTACAGCCTACCTACCTACCTACAGTAACATGAGCGAAGCTTTGTAATCAGAGAAGATAATGACAGCATCCGCATCAAACAAAGTCAACATTGTTCTTGTTTAAAATAACTTAATAAATTCGATCTTAAAGATGGTTTTACACCAGCGAGGCAAGACTTTCATAGGATGGGTGTGAATTGAAATTACGCTTATTCCTTTACATCAAAACATATCCAGCCCTGCCTTGAGATGGTGCGGGTCCTCGATGGCCAGTACTAGATTTGTTTCTATATTCTATATCTATTTTACAAAGTAAATAAATACCCATAGCTATAAATATTCTTAGAGCAGTAAAGTTCAATATTATACTAACAAATATTTCAATTCTTGCTTTTCACATCTCGCACATCTACACCTCTTAGACCTAAGATGGATAAAAAACGGCCCATCTACGCCGTGGGCTTAAACCCTCTCACTCTCTCTCTGATAGAGGAAGGAGACCGGCAGGGGTATTCCGTAAGAGCAAAAACCGAGCAAAATCTGGCTGTCAGATTGAAATCGGTATTCCGTAAGAGCAAAAACCGAGCCTTTTAGACGTTTATTCAATAGATTGTGCCGTCACCGAGCAATCACCACTGTCAGTTTGCCATCGCTGTTTCTTAGAGAATCAGCCGGCCGTTCTCAGTAGTGGGATATACCTATTAATATTTATTATTATAAAAGAAAATTAGATAACAAATACCTTTGTAAAACCTTTATGTTTCCGACAAAATAATCGTTTGAACTTTCATAAAACCCCGTTAACGATTAAGACGATACTTTGCACGATATTTGCTCAAAATTCCGTTGTAAAAATATTTTGCTGGAAAAAATAAGAAATAGAATTTTTTATTAATATTTTATGGAATTTGCTCGTATTTTTTGATGTGAAACATCTATAGCCGCACGTAAAACCGATTTCTGGCGTGGCGACGCATGCGCATGCGCGATGGTACTATTACCGAAGTCACTAATTAAGTTAACGAATTTAGTAGTCACGATTTAAAATAAATTCGTAAATTTTTGTATTTAATGAAAATAAATGTTTATTCAATAAATAGTCATCGTTAACTGAAAAAAAAATTGTGATATTTTATTTTATCATTATGACATATTTAGTTCCTATCACAATCTGTTTTTTTCTGCATATTACTTTTACAAAATAATGACGATGTTTCACATCTGCCAAGCGTCCCGTGATGGCACACATTTTTTTGTTACAAAGTCTACAAAAGATAGACTTATACTAACAAACAAGCATAAGGCTCGGCTCACCTGATAGTGAGTGAACTTGCGAACCAACCCAAAAATTTGTAACTACAAGGTTTTATAATAATAATAAATTATTTATTTCGCGTCGCATAAACGCAGAGATAAGACCTTATAGACTAGAAAACATATAAACAAAGCTTGGGTTAGTATACGGCTGAAATAACGCTGCATTTACACTTTCGTTTTGCGTTGGCGTTTCTATAGGATAGGACAATGTTTTTTTTAATAACGAATAGGTACCTAATTGAGCAATGGAGAGACTAAGAAATAAAACCCAATTTAAAATATAAAATGACTGTCAATATAATTTACTACAAATTTTAGTAATTATACTATACCTAGCCAAATTAAATTTTATTTCTTACCCTATTTGTTATTTTAGGGTTAAACATAGAGCCCGCAGAGGGTTGCCAAAAGTGCCTTTTACTATTCGGTAGACCGTATATAAGAATTAGGTTGTGAATTTTCATGACTTATAAAATGACAAATGTCAATAAGTTGCTGGCTATTAGTCCATATCATCATCATCATCATTGGTTGGTTGGTTATAAGAGAGGTAGGGCCAGGTACAGGTCTCCAGCGCTCAGTTAGGCATGCGCAGGAATACTCCCGTCTTAAAGCCCTGGTGTAGGAAAATGGGTTGGCAACAATGCCTTGTACAATATGTATAATTGCAGTCCATAGGCTACGGTAACTGCTTAACATCAGGCGGGCTGTATGCTTGTTCGCCACCCAAGTAGTATAAAAAAAAAGACATACACCTCCCCAAGAGCCTCTTTGTTTGTATGGTCCATATGAACAAAACAAATTATATTTGGCCACAATGTAATTACAAACAAAATACTGAGCCGTTCAATTTAATAGTACCGTAAAGTAAATCAAATCTGATATTACGCTACACATTACACGAACAAATTATATTATGATGTCTTTTTGTTTATCCTGAAGATATATGTACCTACAGACAGACTGCCTCATTGGTTTAGTTGAGTACGATTAATAATATAATAATAGCAACCCATATATGTCCCACTGCTGGGCACGGGTCTCCTCTCCTCTGTCAAGAAAGAGAGAGAAAGTTTAGGCCTTAATTTACACACGCTGGCCTAATGCGGGTTGATGAATCAGATATGTCTTTAGAATTTCTTTGAAGACATGTGGGTTTCCTCACGATGTTTTCCTTCGCCGTTAGCAGATGGCGCATCATTTGATTAGTACATATAAACTCCACAGATGAAATCACAATCACATTGATACTGCCCGGGATCGAACTCGCACCTCTTGCGTGCAAGTCGGTTACTTTCCTACTCGGCCACCATCGCTTCTGAATACGATTGCTGATCATGAAGTCCCGGTTTCCAGTCTCAGCTCAGACCAAGATAGTTATTAGGTTTTTTTTGCCAAGAAATTCACATTAGATGCCCTCGGTAAGCAAGTAAAGACGTTGGTCCTTGCCTGATTTTTCTCCGTTTGTGTCAGATTGTCGTCCTATCAGACTATGAGACAGAGGGAATAAAGAGTGGACCTGTGTTTGCGCACACACTTGTGCACTATATCTCCCGCCCAAATAGCTAGTTTCCGTCGAAAGTATTCCAGTATCCATTCATTTAGGAATGCGTTTTTAACGAAATGTTTTACTATTCCAAGATAACTTCATTATAAAACCCCTTTTTTTTGGATCGACAACACGCAAATGATACCTCTGGTATAGCAAGCGTCTATAGGCTTCGGTAACTGCTTACCATCAGGCGGGCCGTATTCGCTTTGACCGAAATTTGGTTTGAAAAACATCTGTATTATTCTAATAAGTTAGGTATATAATGAAGTCTCTTTGTTTGAAATAAGTATAGATAGCCAGACTAATGTATGCCTTTGTCAATAACCGACAATAAATTATAATACCTACCTATCTACGTATTCTCAGCGGAATATATAATATATGTGTATTATTGATAGATATGTATATTTCTGAAATGAAACTGAGCAATTACGTTTCAGTGAAATGTTATTGAGAGATATAGAGGATGATATTACAAGTTTCTGTTTTGTTATTCGATGGGCAAAATTCAGCAATGCTTTTGTCAATAAATCCTAATATCCTTACTAATATTATAAATGTGAAAGTTTGTGAGTATGTATGGATGGATGTTTGTTACTCTTGCACGTAAAAACTACTGAACGGATATGAATGAAATTTGGCACATAGATAGATTGTGGTCTGGAATAACACATAGGCTACTTTTTACAGCGATAACCGACATCCACGCGGGCGGAGCCGCGGGCAACAGCTAGTATAATATAAAACAAAGTCAGGTTTTTTCGAAAACTTCTAACATATTATATAAAATATGGTTTTATTTTGTTGGATTTGTCTCCATCCTAAATAGCAGAATAACTATTAAAAACAGTGGAAAATTTCTTTGTATATAACCGAAAGCCACGCGGGCGGCGCAGCGGGCAACAGCTAGTTACTAATAAAAACCATCTTTAAAATCAAGTTTTTAAATGCTGCATTGCAGCTCATTTATCAATTGTCATCGCTATAAAAAAATTGAGCAGAAAAATTGAATAATTAATCTCGAGGTCGTTATTCAATTAATGATTGAAATTATCGCTTTTTTATGTGAACAGTGTGTTGATATAGCGCACGAAGAATATCATAAACACTCACTAACGATTCTCCTAATTGTTCAGCCCTAATTGGCAGAAGCCATTTTCGGAGCTACATTTGTGCTATAAAAGCAATTTTATTATATTTTTATTTTCAATCTGTTTCTAATACACCAGGTTTAATTAAACTCCATATATCTCTTTTGGTGAAAAGAGCTTCAATTTGGTGTTCATTTCATTTTTAATCATAAATAAACAATACGTAAAATTCTCAGGAGAAATTAGAAAATTGCCTTTTAATAAATGAATTTGCGACCCCTAGTCTATCTATACACAAGCTTAATTCAATATTGAATTTCAAAGATAACCAAATTTATTACATATTTTTCGATTTACTTTTTCCATTAGGAAAACCAGCTGTACATGACACGGTCCTATATTAAAGAAAACAAAAAGATTAATCTAACAAAAGGTTAAATGAATACTGACACCAGAAAATAGGGTAGCTTTTTAATAAAACCTGTGTTGTACGCAAAATAAAGTGAGTAAATATTGAAAGAAAAAGCTAACAACACCAATATGGGTTGCCAGATAAAATAATAAAAAGTCCTAACAAAAATCCCTGATTGCTATCACAAAGTTTTTTTTTAAACTAGTAAACCAGCCACTGAGGTTTGCTTTAAATTTTTTAAAAGAGGTTAGTAGCCAACCTGGGTACAGAAATGTTCCGATTACCAATAGCTGGGACCAACTTTTCAAACTTAAATTTCATTTAAGTATTCCTTTAGGTTACAAAGTAACACTTATGAACGTCATAAATTATGAATAAGCTAGAAAGATGAAGACAGCAAAATTTTCACATACCTTCTAAATACCCGGAGATGCTCTGATAAAATACTACTATTCTGTCATCGATTTATAAAGCTAAATTGACCGTAAAATAGCTGACGAAACTTGGTTGTCATACAATTCTGCTTAGACTTTAGGTAAAACCGGCGTAAAGTTTTATATTTTATTAAGAAATTGGCAAAGACTGTATAAAAAGGTGGCGTGAATCTATATTATATGAACAAAGCATTTGCATGTCCTAAGACCCTAAAACTGCGGGTGCCTATCGCGATATTAACATTGACAGTCGCCAAACAACCCCACTGGCCTCAATGCTAATATAACCGACGTTATCGTAAAATTTTCACGCAAAATTTAAATATTTTGAGTCATTCTTTGCTTTGTTTTCTTGTTATAAGAAGTAAATTAATGTATAATAGGCTTAGGTACTCAATCTATCTCTCAGAGTTACAGAAAATAGAGAGATAGTGCATCTTATAAGCGATCTAGTCCGTCTGGGTAAAAACCTCCCAAAATCTCAGATTTAATAATATAATTACAACTCAACATTCTTCTTCGTAGTGCAGTGGGACATATATGGGTTGCTATTATTATTATTATTATATTCTTCTTCGTATCGTGGTTAGTGGACGACCTGGTCACAGAGTTATTAAGATCGCCCATATTTAGGCCGCTGCCGTGATGTAACGGCTTGTTAACAGTCGGGACCAACTTTTAACGCGCTCAAATGAAATAACACTATGTGGTTTCCTATCTTTAGGGCTATAACCCGCTGACTGTTTACTAAGCAGCGAGTGCAGGTCACTCGACTTTAAATCGGGTTTAAATCTTAATCCAATGCGGGTTGGCGGACAATTTAAAAAAAAAAAATTTTTTTTGAACTCCCGCACTATAGAACAAGCTCTGTGTCGCGGGGGGACTTTACAAACATACAATTAACGGACACAAATTACACCCAGACTCAGAACAACTCTTTGTGGGTCACACAAAGTTTTGTCCATGTGTGGGAATCGAACCCACAACCTCGTGCACAGCAGGCGCATACTGCGGCCACTGGACCACCGAGGCAGTCAAATTGTGTTAGACATGGTTTGATAATTTCTTTTAAGAAGATGAAGAAGTAACTTAAGTTTCCTTCACTTACAAGTCACTTTCCCACTCGGCTATCACTGCTTACCTTCTATCTTTTTCCTATCCAACCTAGACCTAAGATTTTTTTTAAATAATATGGCTCAAGTGCTTCTATATATACATATTTCTTTGTTCCCTCTCCGGTCACGTAAGGAGACGGCGACCATGCCTTCAGCATTCCAGTAAATCATTTTAAAATTCCTTCGATCAAATTCTTTAAAGATATGAAGTCGTGTCGGTATATTGGCTTTATAAATCGCTTCAGTGGAAAGCAGACGTAAGCAGATGGGTGTATGCAGCAATTCGTATCTTATGTGGAAGAAGTTAAGGTTTAATATTGCTATAAGTGACATTTAAAGGTTCACTCGTGACTGCAAAATATATTTTGATAAACATTTCAGTCTGGTTCCAGTTAACTTCCAACTATTGGTCTTTCTTCAGGTCATAGAGGAGTTGATTTTAACCAAAATCCTAATAAAGATCAAACTTCTAAAATAGATTATTTAAAGCAAACAAACGGCAACACAAATTGTCCACCTCCTACTAAAAAAACAAATCTTCTCAAATGTATCTATAAACAATGCCAATTACCCTGGCCCTGAATAATCTTGTCCACCTGCCGACTTTACCATTTCAACTGTATCATGAAATTAGCTTGTAAGATTTAACCTAAAAAATCTAACTTAAAAAACTTAAAGCGGGTAAAAGTGGTTTTACCTGTACTTATAATGACAGCAAATATATCTGACTAAGATAGCCCTTTTTTGACATTTCGATTCGACTACCGTTTATGCCACTTGTCTAGAGGCTCTGAGCCTCTAGACAAGTGGCATATTTGATAGTCGAATCGAAAAGTCAAAAAATAAAATGTATGGAATTTGACGTGAGTGTACGATTTAATGTCGTAAACTTACGTCAAATCCCATACATTTTCTTTTTTGACTTTTCGATTCGACTATCGCTTATGCCACTTGTCTAGAGGCTCTGGTCTAACGTTTAATAATTGCAAAACACGTCAAACCCAACATTTAAACCCAAAAAAGCCGTATTCAATCATGAAACTTTTTGCTGCAAACCTGACACATCTGCACCCACGCGGCCAAGATATAAATTGCCAAAATTCAACAAAACATAACCCTTCACTGTCAGACGTGACTATTTTTGCCGACGCGTCACACAAAAACCATTTTTAACATGATGATACGTATCAGTGCGACGAACAAACACAAAGTCATTGTTAACTTTGTTTTCCGTGTTTTTCTTTCATCTGACGGCTCGTGGAAAGCTAAAAAAGGTGTAACAATGGGTAACGAACATCCCTCCCTTGGATTTTTTAGCTCAGGTGTACTTGAAATGTGGAAATCGTGAGGCTGGTTTTTTCTTTTCTTATTTTTTTTTTGTTATGTCTTTGTCTGTACGAATTAGCGACTGCTACTTTTCTGAAGGATAAAATATAATAGGGTATTTGATAACAAAGGAACGAAATATATGTTTAACACGCGTCTTCTTAAATTAAAATAAAAGAAGAATGTAAATAGCAAAATAAGTAAAGAAAATATCTATGTAAGTAATTTAAACAGTTTAAGCTTTTAAAGTTTGCCAATCAGAATATTGCTTCTATTATTGCAAAACAAATTTTAGAACGGAATTGTGTCGTCATAAAACAGCAGTATTCTCTGCCTAAACTTAAATGCTTATATCTTCGTCCTTTTTCGAGCAATTTCATTTAATCGTTGTTTAATTTTTTTCGACTCCATTTTGTTTTTTTATTAAACCAATAAAAAATAAAGTTAAATATCCAAAGTTTTAAATTAATGGAATGTATTTTTTATTGATCTTCAGACTTACTAGCTAGCAAATAAGCATACGGACATAATTTTTGGACGCTTGCAATACTTGAAGGATATTGTCGTCAACTTAATTTTTAAAATTTATAGAGTGTCATTCATCGTCTATCTTATTTCACATATGACCAACAAAATAACAGCAAAAAAGCTCTTATTCAAATACCTATTTATATTGTATTAAAACCTTGTAGGCTACAAGAGCTATTCACAAAAGGGAGGAAATGTGTTGAATAGGGTGTAAAGTGCCCTGTCTGGGGGTAAAGCGTATTGTATTGTAGATAGAAATAACTTTTTTGGGGTAACGTACGTCCATTTCCACTTCTGTATATATTGAAGCGCTTAGGTATCTATTGAAATTTTATATAGTTTATTTACTTTTCACATATTTTAGTGAATTTCTTTTAGAGGTATACATTTGGCAGTTTCATGTCTTCAACTCCAAATATGAATTTATGTACTGTAAATTTTCTTTGTGGTATTTTTTTTCAATACTTCTCAGATGGGTAATAAGCTTACGGCCGAATGTTTGTAAGCAGTTACCGTAGCCTATTGGTGTTCTCATTGGCTCTCTATTTCTTTATTGACGTAGTCCAATGGAAAGACAATCGGATACCATTGGACTGGAGAGGAATATTTCCCATCTGAGAAGTATTGAAATAAAAAGCACGAACAAAATTGACAATAGGTACGTTTTGAAACAAAATTCCATAACGAAACTAATATTATAAAGAGGAAAGATTAGATTTTTTGTTTGTTTGTTTGTTACGATTTAACTCAAAAACTACTCGATCGATTTTTTAAATTCTTTCACCATTGGAAAGCTATATTATCAACGGGTAACATAGGCTATAATAAACTTAATAAATGTCCGTAAACCCGTGCAAAGCCGGGTGTGCAGCTAGTCTTTACTAATATGTGTAAACAATACTAAGTATATTATATTATTTAGTGTTATCTAAATATTTGTTAGTAATCATCCGCCGTTGTTGTTTGTTCTTTGAAATGACATCGGTATTCAATAATTGTAAATACCAAGTGAACATTTCCGATGTTGTATTCAATTATTAATAAACTACAAAGGAATGTGGACGATATAGGAGACGATGAAGGAATAGGTAACAAGACGGAAAGTGGACAAATTAAGAATAAATTTAAAGCGAGCAAGCTCATTTGAGGTTACAGAATAGCTGACTCTTCTGTAATTACTCGTGGTCTTTCAGAAGACTACGGCAAATTACAGAAGAGGCAGTTACTTGCCCATTCTTCGCGAGACCCACCCCTAGTCAGTGACTTGGCCGTAGGAAAAAAATATGCTGGCATTCGTTTTGATGACGTTCATAAGTATGATGTATTTAATCTAAATGAATAAATGAGTTTGACTTAGTTTAAATAAACCTTTAGTACGGAAAAATAAACGTACGAGAGAACCGACAGGAGTTATATTTTTAAAGAGTCGGCAACCCGCGAGTGTCGCGAGTGTCTCGGTGTTACAAGCGTCTATAGGCTACGGTAACTGCTTACCATCAGGCGGGCCGTAGGTTTGTTTGCCTTCATAGTAGTATTTTCTTAGTGGAATTTCTTAACACGTACGATTAGGCCGTGGAATGAGCTCCCTGCCGAAGTTTTCCCAAGAGACTATAGCGTGGGGTTCTTTAAAAATAGAGTTATAAGGATTTTAAAGGGTCGGCAACGCGTGATTGACACCCCTGGTGTTGCAAACGTCCATAAGCTACGGTAACTGCTTACCATCAGGCGGGCCGTATGCTTATTTGCCACCTTGGTAGTATAAAAAAAGTATCAAAATAACTCTGGCACCAGCTTATAATCGATTTAAATGGATCTAGGTAAAGCTTTGAATTCATTAAAATAAGTATTAAGTTAATTAAGACCTATCCATTCAGCCTTTTCTCATTATGTAGTTAGATAAACTTATCAAAGGCATTCCGGTTTGTTGACATGTTTCCCTTTGTCCCATACTTCTAATTAAGCACATAGTTAGGTAACTTTACGACAAACTAGCTGTCGTTTACAGTCATGATATGGAGTAGCAAAAAGGGTAGTTTTTGTCTCATATGTGATCTTTTTTTATACTTTTCGGGTGGCAAACAGGCATACGGCCTGCCTGATGTTAAGCAGTTACCGTAGCTTGAATGCCTGAGGTATCACTTGCGTATTGCCAACCCATTTTTTACACCAAGGCTTTATGATGGAGTATCCCCGGTATAGGAATACGTTTCTCTAAACGTATCCCTAAATGAGCGCCGGAGACCTGTAATCACACACAGGAACACAACTACACCGCTTTGTATATGGCTGTGGTCTTCTGTTAAGTGGAGGTCCTTCCTCAGTCGGACTTGCTCGCTAGTATGATACCCTACCCTTTTTGGTATTATGAGTGGTATTTTTATCACAATCATTAACTATATTTTACTTTTCCCGCTTATGAAAGGTGAGGTTTTTTCTCATATATAACTCCCGCACTAAGAAACAAGCCCTGTGTCGTGAGAGACAACAAACATGCATAATAAAGTACACCCAGACAAAGAACAACCATTTATGTATCACACAATTTTGATCCCGTGTGGGGATCGTCAATTTTAAAATAAAGATGTTCTACTTTGAGCACTTTATTGGCATAAAGTGGCTTTTTACAAGTGATAGCTTCGAGAAATTTCGAGATGTCGGCCATCTTGTGTACTCGTTGTCACACTGACATATCAAACGAAGTGCAACGAATAAACATCTCACAATGAAAATAAATATTGTTATTTAGCTTCCATCAATACACATAAGGTCAGCGTGGATTAAGTCTTAACATTATTAGCTCTTTTGATAGAGGAAAGGAGACTTTTGTCCAGCAGTGGGTTACTTTTACTATATTTCATAGAAATTTGTTCTAAAACAAAACGTACCTGCTACATTTCAAAAATATATGTTATGTTAATTTTTAATATTAATATTCTTACAAATATATTACAAAATATAGATAGATGTAATTAAACTACAAACTATTTTCTTAAAATAGACTGTTTTGCTGAGTACCAACTGTATAGCCATCTATTGTCTATATACCAGAACTAATTAGCCGGAAAATACTTCTGAATAAAAACAATTGATAGAGGTTTTGCAACATTTATTCATGACAAACTATTTTCAATTAACTACGGGTAGTAGAATGCAATATGGTTGAGGAATAACCTGTGGGGACGGTCGACCATGTTGCGTTTCAGATTTCGTGTAAACAATTATATGCCAAAGCATATAATTGTTTACACGATATGTTTACATGTTTATATATATGATATGGCACAAATACTTTCTATGTATTTGTGCCATGCGAAATTGAGACAGATAACATGAAGTGTGATTTATTGGTAGTGAACCAATTAATATCAACGTCCATCAAAACAAAGAGATTTAACGGTATGCTACATTTAAATAATCATGCGACATGACATTGCCAAATAATAATTGCATGTGGCAAGGTTTCAGGCGCTTATTTAATATACCAGTACCCATATCAGTGGAGCTTTCCACATCTAACATTTTGACCCTTGAACCTTTTGACGTAAAAGTATTTCTGGAAAACTACAATTTACAAATATCAATAAAATAAGCCTCGAGAAAACGGCTATGTTGTTGTTACTACCACAATAAATTTAATATCAAAGCAATGCAGCATAACTTGCTGCAATGTTGCACGATATTGCCAATAAATAAATTTACAAATTTTAATTTATTATATTGAATACAATCATGTGACAAGCACATATAAATTATTTTCCGTACGCCATCAATAACAATTATTATGATAATAATCTTTTAGCTTGAACAATAGTGCTATACAACTTGGTAATGTTTCAAAATGTATCGCAGCGTCTGCGTCCATCCCACGCCTTTAAAGGGCGACAAAGGTGACCATTGTTATGCTGATCCGTTTATTTTCAATGCATTTCGATAAGTTACTATTCTACATGTAAGGTATTAGTAACTAAGCGCATGAATTATATCATTGTATGGGAGGGTAGATATTAAGCATGGCGTCGAATAAAGTCAGTTTATAGCCAACATCCGTGTTCGTTATTTCATTGGCGACGAGTCGGGATCTAAAACAGTTTTCAAGTGTTAATTTCGGGTGTAAACGGGATTATTAAGTTTATTAATCATGCCGATCGGAAAATTAGAACCATTTGAACTTGATTGTAAAGAGTGGCCAGCATATATACGACGTGTAAAACAATATATGTTGTTGAACGAAGTGAAAGAAAATCTAAAAGTGTCATTGTTAATTACTATAGTCGGGAAAACAACATATTCGCTTATGTGTGACTTGTGTTCGCCGGCACACCCAGAAACAAAGTCGTTTGACGAATTAGTTAAGTTGGTAAGCGATCACTTGGAGCCGCAGCGCTCGGAAATCGCCGAACGCCACGTGTTTCGTTTGCGCCGGCAGCGCACGGGTGAACCGTTGGCGGATTATCTACAGTGCTTAAAACATTTAGCGACGACTTGTAACTTCGGAGTAGCATTGGAAGAGAATTTACGCGATCAATTTGTTTCGGGACTGGCCAGTGACGCGATGCGGTCACGTATTTTTGCGGAACGGAATATAAAATACCGGGAAGCGGTCGAGTTGGCTATGGCTTTGGAGGCTGCAGAGAGACACGCGGAGGTGAGCGGGTCGAAAGCGTCGACGGAGACCTCAGGTGTAGGCAGCACGGCGACGGCGGTGGCGGGCGAAGGCCTGCATGCGGCGAGTGCGCGACGCGGGCCACGTGGCGCGCCCGCGCCGGGGCGGAGCGCGCCCGCGGCGCCGGGCGCCGACGCGGGGCTGCGGTGCTGGCGGTGCGGCCGGGCACATCGCGCCGATAGGTGCCGATTTGCGCAGTATAATTGTGATGAGTGTAAACAGCGCGGCCACTTAAAGGTTATGTGTAAAGAGGTGCGTAGTCGATCCTACGGGCGACATAAATTCGTGAGTGAAAGTGACAAATCAGATGAAGAGTTTTTCAA